>VZDJ01000782.1:18996653-19057931 GCA_008694505.1 Cyanoderma ruficeps | reverse complement strand
AAAAAAAAAAAAAAAAAGGAAAAAAAACCAACGTCAAGCCTCCAAAACACTTGGAGGTGTTTTTTTTCTGGTTGAAAGGATCATTGCATGATTGGCCCTTATGCATCTTAACTTTGTGACACTCAGGTTTTAGTCATGCTTAACCTTTCTGAAAAATAACAGTAGTAATAACAGCAGTGGCAGATTTAACCACAAGCAGACAGGACGTTGCCTCATGGCCCCTTCTCTGTAATGAGCATAGGTTATTTTGGTTGCTATTTTCTGCTCTGCAAAGGACTTGAAAGCACTTACACATAACTCCTGGCACCAATCCATACCTAAAATATTCTTTCCAGTGTAGCCAGATATGAATTGCTCACCTAGGCAGGATCAAACCATTCATAGTCTACCTGCTGCAAGAACATGGACAGAGGTGTAGATGGAACTACAGATGTTGGTTTTCCATATATCTGCGTATCTTTCATGTGGTGATAACACATGATTGATAGGCAATGTGATTGTTATCTGTGATTTTTGCAGCGAACCGTAGGAATCCTCTCTTCTTCATGTTACAGTGTATCATGCCAGACTGTTCAGGCACCATTTCCTAAAATTCTTAAACTTGGCTGTGGTATTTAAAGGCCAAAGCACAAGCTGCTTTTAGTGAAACAAAGCTGATGAAATCTTTTTATTGAGGCTCTTTAGCTACACTTTGAGGGTTTCTTTAAAAATAAAATCCATTCACACCTAGTTATTGAGATTTTTTTTCTTGAAAGAAAAAAGGAGGAAAGAGTAATACGCTATATTGGGAGGAATCAAATAAAATTTGTGTGTGTGTGTGAATTATATTTTTATGTAGTTTTCCTTATAAATTTTGACTTCACTGGATACTCAGAAAGAGCAAGCTAGGAACTAACACATTACTTATTTTAAATAATATACTGTGTGCAGTTCAGTTGTGGTGATACACAGCTCGAAGGAACCCTCAGCTCCCTCTCACCTCAGAGATCTTCAAAGGCAGTCACAAACAGATCCCCAGATTTCTGAAGATGTTATTATTTGGTAACTGAGTGCTAGATAACAATACCTATACAGCCTCCATTTGCCTCACAGTATCTGTTCTGTAAGGGCAGGGGTAACTTGCACAAGAAGCAATTGGCAGAACTGCACAGACTACTGTATTTGGATTTGTTGGATATAACCTGAAGGTTCAGAGGTCTCTGTGTACCCTCTCATAGTATTCATCCATGTTAAATAGTTCAATCGTTATAGAAAATCTTTGAAATCCTTTTCTGCAACGTCTTCAAAGCCATCCTGTAGGGCTTAATGAAGTCATACTATGGGCTGTTCCACATTAGCTTACAGATGCTACTCATCCTCTACTCAATGCCAGAATATTTTACAGTAGTAGAATATTCTACAGTACTAGACAGTGGTTGCTGTGTCAATACAGTATGCTATGGCTTCACAGATACAGCAGGAATTTAGGATGTAAAAGATGAAACTACAAGGCTGATGACAAAACCCTGACCATAATAACCGCAGTCACTTCAGGCAACACTCTAGGAAAAGTGAGAAATGAAGGAAAAAGTGGAATATGCCCCAGGAAGGTGACTTGCCTCCAGGGCTTCATCTGTCTCTGTACTTCTCACCTAGCTTGACACAGAATGCAGGAAGGACAAACACAGTCCTGGAGCTGTATCATGATGTTATACTATCTTGTTTTCCTACCAAACTCTGCTCTCAAGCCCACAGACACTTCACCAGAATAATGTTCTTTTTTAGAACATCTGTATCCCAATGAAGGCTTTCAAAGCAGAGCTGTGATGTTGACACTGGCAGCTACAGAGGTGTGAGCATGTTTCTGTCACAGGGCTGCTGGAGGTGATCAGCATAATAAATTGTTACACTGGTGAATATTTTGTTCTTTCATATCAATGGGGAAAATGCACCAGAATGAAAGAACAACTGATATCAGGGCCCAATAAAAGTAGAATAACAATTATGGTAAAAGTGCATTTGTTTGTCTAGTGATCAAGTGAGGCTCCTAAGGCATCTGAGACAGCCAGAGGCAGTGGTCAGGGCTGGGGCATTGCATGGCACATGGTGACCAAGTTGTCCTTTGGCCAAGCTACATGTCTTCCCTAGCAGCTAAGGAGCACTTTCGAGGTGCATATGCTCATCATCAGTCTGTGAGAGTTAGGCACAAGGAAATCCAAAGATTTGCAGAAATCTTAGGGTCGGTCTCTGAAAACACAAGAAGGTCTGGGTGAATTTACCCATTATTATTTCAGGGAAAAAATTAAGAATGGTATTTTTATTTTAAAAGCAGTTGGGATAATATCTCCACTAGTATCTACAACTGCAGGCAGCAGGGTCACAGAGCATGCTGGTAGTGAGCAAACATCTTTCTTGGAAAACACCTGTGCATGACAGTCATTTCACCCCATCTCCCAGAAAACCTGACACTTGGATGGCCACTTATCAAATATAACCCAAAGCAGCTGCAGGCTAGAAACACTGAGCTGAACACAAGCTTGTGCTAAACGTACTGGAAACTATGTGACTTGATAATCACCTGAGTGAAGGTAACTTTACAGGGGAATTTCCAGCCCGTGGATACTCACTCCATGCTGGATAAGCTGGGATCAATCCTTGCAAGAGGTTCAGCAGGAGCTGTGTGTGTCACTGGCAGCTGATGGCAGGACCTCCCTCTCACCTCCCCAGACTCCATGGGGAAATTAACATCTTGGATGTGGGTCATCCCAAAATCCCTAACTTATGCCTGGCCTTGGAGCTTTTGTGTTTTATGGAATGGCACAAGAGAGGCCTACAGTATGACAGATTCCTCCTTAAATTATATATTATGCCCTCTTAAACCAGATAATGCACCAAAAGCCTTAATAGGATCATTCAGAGGCAGGTAGAAAGGCCAGAATTTGTTAGTGGCTATTGGGTTCTGATTGTGGTCCTGGGGGACAGTCCCTGCGCTGCTCACAGTGCTCAGAGACCCACTATGGGCTGTATTAAATGGCACTGTGACAAGGTCCACTCCCACATTTCTGAGTGGATGCAGAAACGAGGACTGCATCTATAGGGTGCTACCCATGTGTTTCAGAGGCTCTTGCAAGTGCAGCAATGGAGTTTAACTTTTTCCCTGCAAAATCTCAGCTTCATGAAGCTTTTCATTGCAAATCTTCTACCAGAATATCCGAATTTAAGCATGTATTTTAGTAGGTGATGACACATCTTGTGTAATATACCTCTCCAATATGAAAACAGTGCAATAAAATAAAATACTTACACAAAAAGCTTGATATTGTACTTTATTCCTCCCACAGAGAAAAGTACATTAGAGCTTTCCTTGCCCTGTTCTTTTCCAAGATTATTGGTTGGTATTATATGGATTAGAGATTTTTCAATCTCCTCCTGTCAGATATTTTTTGTGGTTTTAAAGAAAAAACTTTTTCAGCAGCTAAGCTTGTGGAGACCTGGTGTAAGTTCATGAGAGACAAATAGTGTGTGTGAGGATGTTAGCAAACAAACTGCATACAAAATCTCAGATGTCTTCCATTAGACTCGGATATTTACCAATGCAAAGACGGGCACACTGCCCCCATTGAGGCACCCAAGGGTGAAAAGCACCCATAGACCAAAATCAACTAAGATTCACAGCTGGTGGATCACACCACCACTTTCTGCTAGGGGAAAATAATAATAATGATGATGATGATGATGATGATGATGATAATAAAAATTATAGTCCTGGCTTCTTCTAGTTATGTAGCATCTAGAACATCCAGTGTACAATTTTTCATGTTCATAATTCATCTTCCTTTAGAAGATATCTATACAGAAAAGCTTTAGAGACACTTTACAAGAAAATCATAAACTGCATTGGAACTTCTTCCAGGAGCAGGCATTCTTATGCTATACCCTTCTGTTAAGATCAGTGATGACCCTTTCAAACTGAGATGTCCCTTACAGAAATTTAATTTCAGGAACATTTAAGACCATACAAAAACTCAGACTCTTCCACTGCTCCACAGGAGAACTGCAACCCACAAGGTCAATCTGCCCTACAGCTGTTCACAGAAATAATACCATACATCTAGAGAAGAGAAAAGACACCATGCAACTGAAGTTCACCCATTCTACTGCAAACAGAAATAGCCAGGTGCCTACTCACAGGGACCAGCTTTTGCACAGACCATAAGCCCTGCTTGCACAACGTGTCTACCAAGAGTCTGCAAACAGTGGATCACGAAGTGCAAACTGAAGTCTGTTTTGTCGGCATTTGTGAAGAAAGACCTAAACACAGTGCACAAAATGCTCTTCGTGAAAAACTCACCGTGCTGTGATTGCAGTTCACCCCCCTCCAAGCATTAAGCCAAGAGAGCACCGAGAGAGACTGTTTTGTTCATGCTTTCTCCAGTCTGCTTCACTGACAAAGAATTTGCAAAATACCAGTCTTCACGTGCCAACAAAGTGATTTTAATTTTGGTCCTGTTGAAGCCTGGTGCTAGTTATCTGATACTTTGCATGGAGTCATCATATTTTCTTCCTCACACACAATTTGCATTCCTGCATAACCTTCATTAAATTAGGAGTTTGGAGAGCTTTCTCTTTTAAAACCTTGAAGTCTGCAGGTTGTTTGACAAGTGCTCTACACTTGAGAGCAGTTTTTAAAGTTTGACAGCTTCAGTTTATGAAGATACAACACTAAACCACTGAATTCAAGATTTCTTCTGTTCATTTCAAGATCAGTTAATCAAGCTTGGCAAAAACATCTGAAAAATAAATTTACCAGGAGACACATACAAGGCAAGCAATTTACATTCTGCCGTTTATTTGCTAGTTACCTCTGAAGAGTAACCAGCTAACTTCTACCTAATCCCTAATATGATCCCTCTTTCTCCCTCCCATCAAAAATCCAACACTCTGACCTTAATATGAAGTGATGGATTAATGTTGCACATGCTGTTCTTAAACCTCAGTCACCCTTTGCTATGACAGCAGGATTAGATGGGAAAGTATGAACTAAAGGCACCCGGCAGATTCAGTGATTTAATTGTCTGAGCTTCTGGGGTGCAGGCTTAACTTTGGCTTAAATAATGGCTTTTTCTCATCAAAAGATGCCTGTTTGAAACAAATTCCTTTTACTGAACCCCCTAGTTTTTAAGATACTTTATGCACGACAGAGGTGCTTGTTTGGTTAATGTTCCCCAAACATTAATCTGAAGCTCTTTGCTGTGGCCACTTTCTGCATCTTGTTTTGGAGATGTCTTGATCAATTAGTGCAATGTCACAGTTACATGTAGTTATTGTACCTCCAGCTGCAAGCTGTTAATAATAAACTTACCCACAGGACAAACCTGCCATATGGCTGATGGTCAAGCAAGGCTAAAATATGCATTAGGAAAAAAATGCAACTGTCAACATGAAGCTGGATGAGGCTTATTGGATTTGATGCGGGCATCTGACAGCAATGTTTCTTTTAGCAACATTCCGTATTGCAGGTCAGGAATCTGCCTACTGTGGAATATTTGTCATAGGAAGATGAGGAAAAAAAAAAAAGCAAGGAAACACTTGTGAAATGGGTAATTCAGGGTAGCTTAGTGGTGGCTCATATTTTTTTTTCCAAAGAGTGATTGTTGAGGAGGAGTGATTGTTGATCTGAGCCTTTTTTGTAAGAATGATTTGCTAAACAAAGTTTTGTTCTAGGTTTTTTTTTTTCAGTCAAGGGAGATCAGCTGCACAGGACAAGAAAAAAAAGTGTTGTTTCCTTATAAATCAAAACAAGTTTTTTCATTGCAGATATAAACTGATTGGACTGTCAAAAATATGAGCTATAGAGAAAACTATCCAAAGTTTATCTGATGATAGTTATATTCCTGAATTACGGTTTCTTTGCACAAGGGAAAAACTCAGCATTTGGATATTTTTTGTAATTCTTGATGCGTATTCCAGCCACTCACTGAATGTCACTGGCACAGTTTCTTGCCTTGTTGATAACACCAGTGCAACAAATACTTCCTTTGGCTTTATAAAAGCAAAAGGTATCACATCTGGGCATGCCATTAAAAAAGACAAATCAAAGAATGACATGAAAGTAAGAGCAAGCCCACTCCTTCATTGGAGGCCTTCAAGTCCTTCCCCCTCACCTCATCAAAGTCACTTCCCAGTAACTTCGTTTATGACCTGGTGGGTACATAGTTTTGTTCTACACTACTGCCACTTTTATCAATGGGAACAGAAACCAAACTAATTGCTATTCTAAGAGCAATCATGCAGTGAAGACCTTATTAAAAGTCCCAGACTCCTATTTACATGCAGAAAGACTTGATTTGATTAGTTAGTAATTAGAAGCACACTGTTAATCATGCAATTTAAAAGGGATAGCTGGGAGTCACAGCTCCTAGGAGAATTCTCTAATATATGGGAAAGGATTATTTTTTATTAGTCTTTGTAATTAAGGCCTTGTTCCAAAAAGCACTTCCGTGTGTGCTCAACTTTAACACGTGACTGGTCTCTCTGACTTTCCTGAGTCACTCCCAACGTCATCAGCAGAACCCTCTGCATACATGTTTAAAGGACTACACCTGAGAAACCAAAAAAATCCCTATTTTCAATTCCCTATGGTTTTCCCAGTTGTATTATTTCCAAATGTATTTCTCTGTGTTGTGTTAAACATCAAAAATAAGGGCAGGCTTCCCTGGTGCTTTGGAGGTATTTATCCTTTATTGTGCATTTCCCTAGATAAGCAAAGGTGCTGTGATTCAAACCTCAGAACTTCAGAAGCTGTTCTAAAACTTATAGCATCAAAATACTTTCCTTCTAAACACTGTTTTTCATTAGATGAATTTTTTTTTCCCTCTTTCAATGCAATTTAATATTCAAGCCAGGCCAGGTATTCAGCCAACAGTCTTCTGGGGTAGGGATGTGATGTGTGTTCAATTATTTTATTTTTTAGGCACAAACTTACTTTGAGGAGCCTGTTGTTCTATAAAAAACAGCCCAAAGTTTTGGTATTTTCTGGATTTAGAAATATTTTTGGTGAAAATAAAGCGTCTAGATAAATCCAGGCCTTTTCTTTTTATGGTTTTACAGACATAGAGGAATAATCAAGACTGTGGGTTTAAACTGATTGTGGATTTAAACTGATAGGCCACCAGCTATTTCTGTGGCTTAGTCCTGAAGGATCTATATGTTAGAATGATTTTTTCTTCCAGCTAACTAAATTTGTACAGGGGCATACACTGTGAAGAAAGCTCCCAATTAATAGGACAAGCAAAGCAATCAACAAGAAAAGCATCAGAGTTCAAAGAGTAGAAACGATATGTTCTGTGGATGGGGAGATAGAAGTCTTTTGATGTAGCACAAGGTGCACAGTCAAAAGCAAAAGAAGAAGAAAAGTTAGGGGGATAGTGAGGATAGGGGGATAGTGAGGGTTGAGAAGAGACTAGAATATCAGGAAAAAAATAGTGTGAGCTGAACATACCTGAAACCCTTGGAGTCCTGAAAGAGGGAATTAGTCCAGATTTATGTTATATATATATATATATTCTATTTCCACCAGAATCAACATGCTTACTCTGATCACAGAATGTTTATCAAACCCACCAATTCTTGGTAGCATATTTATGAACCATCACTTACATTAACAACCGTATGTACACACTTGTAAATCACCACTTGCTTATTGTTGATTTGTGGGCTTTTGGTATTTCATCCTACCTGTTTTGTGCGAGGGAAGAGTGTCTGTAACACATCTGAATCTTCATGATAGCCCTAATTTAGGTGTTACATATATACATTTTCTGTGGCTTTCTGGGCCACCCATCTATTAAATGTCCTGCCAGTTGGCTGTTTTACATGATGTCAGCTCGTGATCTGGCTTTTTTTACTCTGTTACCAAATCCTGACTTCTTAAAACATTAAATAAAATGTTTCTTTCAGGGTTAATTATTTTGGAGTGTGACAGAAACCAGCACCCATAAAGTTTGTTGACATAAAAAGAGTAGATGTGAAAATAAAAATGTATGCATGTCTACACTGAGCTCCTGAGCTAATGCATTGAGTTTCAGATCTTGACAGAAACTTGGCCTCCATCAGTCTTGACTCTGTTTAAGTGACAGGATGGCTGGCAGCACTCACCAGTGCTTGCAGGATGTACTAATATTTACAAGCAAAAGAAGGTCTCTGGCTTTGTTGAAATAACACCACTTTCTTAATTTGACTGCTGGTCCATAGCAGACCTTAACAAACAGCTACCAAGGGAGGAGGTAAAGGACTGAGCTTTCATCAAATGCTAATGTTTACCTTAAACTGAAAAAGTCACAATTATATTAAACAGATTTCTGAGAGCAAAGTATAAATAATGATATCATTCTTCTGGAATATCATGCTCAGAATGACAATGTAAACACTAAGGAGTTCCAAAAGCAAAATGCACAAAAGAAAAAAAATATATGGGACAAGATTTCCTCACATAAACAGTTAAAAAATGCTTGCAAGTTTCCTGCCTGGTACTGAGGTGTACAACTGTGTGCTGTATGGGGGAAGAGGTGGAAACGGATCTGGCATTTCCCTTTGACTAGTTGTTCAGGCAGGGGGGAGTTGCAAAGTTTAAATCAGTTTTCAACCTCGGATCCAAAGTCACCAGAAGTTCCAGAGCAATTTAGCCTCACACTACCATTTCTGCTTAATTTTTGAAATAAGCAGGTAAAATATATAGAATAAATGTAATTGTTTGACACTGATAACATTTCCATTCATCTGAAAGGATGGCTCTGCGTTCCATTGTGGAATGCTGCGGGATTTAGTTGTGTTTCTGTATGCCCCTGCATGGAATGGGTTAGTAACATACACCGTTAATGTAAATTATACATTGCTGTTATAAAAGTTATAACTTATTTAGAGAATTTGCATGACCTCCATCAATGGAATGATTCACAATTTGTAAGGCAATTGCTCTCTTTACCACCCTCTGCAGCAAAGAAATAAAAATTAAAAGAAGGGAACAAAGACTGGGGAATCAGTGTGGGTTTGCCCAAGATTATACAGCAAAAAACCACAGCAACATGTACAATTACATCTAGACCATAAGCAAATATATAAACCATCCCAAAAACTATCTGGGTGAAAAGCAGCTCTGTAGAAATTAAAATTATGTTGCTTCTGATATTAATGAGCCAACTTTATTTTGAACTCCCACAAATACACACAAGATCACTGAAGTCACTGGAATTCCCTCCACTGTGACCAGCATGAATTTGGATTTTGGTTCCAGAGGGAAATTTTACACTGAGAGCATTTGATTTCAATACATATAAAGACAGATAAAGTCTCTGAAAGTGTGCTTCTGCAATGATATTCAGACACAGAAAGTAAGAGCAGGATAACAAACCAACAAAACCCTTACTCACGTTGTCTGCAAGACTCTGGCGTGTCGTGCATAATTAGAAATGTCTACTGCTAAATAAAATAATCAAATAAGTTTTCAGCTGCCATTTATAGGAAAATAGCTAGAGAAACATTTTGCTCTTCTGTGAGGGGAAATGAGAGGAAGAGGCACAACCCAGGCAAGGGAAGCTTGTGATGCTGTACTGAGAGGCACTGTCCCAAATGTCCCAATGATGATCCCAGGAGCAGAACAGCATCAATGGGTACCTTGTCTCCCACATTTCCACTCACAGCCAGGCAGCAAGGCTCTTCCCAGAATACAGGTTTTAATGCTTTCTCTGCTAGGAAAAAGTCTGCAAATGGAAAGGATCTGGGCTGTTGAGGTGTTCAGCCAAAGACAGTGAAATACTCAGCCTGAGGAATGAAATAATGAAGCTATCTCTGCTACTGGCCATGAGATCCACAAGTTGTTAATCTCACTGTGCGTTTCCGAATACAAATCACAGAAGTTTCATCCTTCAGGTGGAGGTGATTAAAGATTCCAAATCTTTGATGCCATATGATACGCGACTTTGGCGTGTATACTTAACATAAAAAAACTAACTGTTAATTTTCTTGTTCACTCTATCAGTTTTCAGACGCTGTAAGTGTAATGTTCATCCCAGATTTTTTCTATTTTCTACAGAGAAGTGGTAGTATCTTCAATGAAAAATGCCATGAAATCTGTTAAGCCTTTGGAAAACCACCCCAAGGAAGTCTTGGACACTCCATTGTCTGAACATTTTAAAGGAATATCTGTGGATAGGCAGAGGAGATTGCTGGCACTGACACCATTTCAGCAAGCAAATATGACACAGATGCCACACACAGGAACAAATACTTTACCATAGCAAATGATTACCTTGTAGTTTTAGCTAAACTGGGTCACCAGGACCCCTGGAAAGCAGATCATTGTCAAGCAGGTATTGCCTGAATTTAGATGTTTATGTTTCTCAACTTTGAAGCTGTGAATCAGGAAAATGAGCAGAATTTGACCTTCAAAGAGGTTTGTGTCAGATTCACTTTCAAGGGCTTAACCACTGCTTTGGATAATAACCTTTTGAAAGCATCGTCACTTGCACCTCTCCCTAACACAGAACATTTTTATTTGTGAAATTGCTCTAATTTCTTCACTTTCCCCTGAATGGAAATGAGAGTCCTGAATGCAAAAACAACTTCCAGTGAATATTAAAGACCTTGTGACATTTCTATAAAAGAAACAACATACTTGAGTGTTATTTATGTTGTCCTGATGGTATTATCAAGTAGATTTTTTTTTTCATCTTGCATCTCATTTGGGGTCACCATAGGGATCTTTAGCTACTTTCCAGGAGAGTCTTGGCAGAAGCTGTTGTGTCATGAATTTAAAAGGGCCTTTAACATGTGGTCTTTTAGCAGTCTTCCTCTGTATGTCTAGCCCTTTCCACCAGTGTTACAGCAGCTGTACATGTGGAAAAACTCACTTTTTCCCTTCTGCTTTTTGTAATGTAATTTCAATCCAAGTCCTGTGACACTGTGAAGCATCTAGAGTTCCTGTGGATTTCAATGTAGAAATACATTCACAGTATTTCTCAGTATTTCAGAGCTAATTTTGCCAATCTGGAAGCTTTCAGATAGATAAATAATATTCCATTTTTTACTGGCCTAACCCAAACCTGTAACCGAAAAGCATCTAAATATTCGTATGACTTTTTTTTCACTCTAAGTTTTGATGACTAAAATGATTAGGAAACTAAAAACTGATTCAAATGGTCCCACATAATGCATGGGTTTGAAGCTTGGCTGCTTCTGTGGATAAAGAAATGGTATTAATATAAAACATAACCAGTAAATTGTGTGACTGGCACCAGCACTCCAGCAGCACTGGCTTTCAGATGCAAAATATTTCAGAAAGAGAGTAATGCCTCAGGTGAAGTCCAGAACTTCATAACTTCATACGATGTTGCTCTGTGTGAAATTCGGCACTTCCTTATGGAATGTCACTCCCCTAGCTACAGTTATGTTTAAAAAAAAAAAAAAAAAAAGAGGAAGCCATCTTGGTTAAGGCCCACTGATTGTAATTAATTACTATAAAGCTGACATGGTTCCTTGAGGGTTTCCCAGAGGGCACAGCTGTTTCCATACTCTGGCTGTTGTTCTGCTGTACATTACAGGATAAGGCTGCAGCACTTTTCAGCCCAAGGCATCTCACGTGTGTCAAAAGCACTGCTGGGTTTTACACAGAAATGAACACTGAACACTGCTGTGTCATACACAGAAATGACACTGTGGTGGCTGCAGGGCAGTGAAAAAACTTATCGGTGCTTCTTCTCAGATCAAGGCTTAACGTGACAATGCAACTTGGGATGTCTGTGGTGGAGACCACAAGTGTTAGTCTTAAAAAATGGTTTTAAGTAGCCTTTTAGAACTTTCTGAAGTCTATATTGTAAAAAATAGATGCTTTTATTGCTCCTTTTAAATGGACAGTTCCTTCAAAAGAAAAAACTAGGACTGCTCTGCTGCTTATTGTCCTTGGCAAAGACCAAATGTTACCTTTTCATCTTCAAGCACTTGACTCGCAGTCAGGAAGGAAAAACAACCTTAAAACCCCTTGAGGAAAAAGAAAAAGAGCATAGATTTCAGTTTTATTGCTTTTAAACCTTTTATGCCCCAAACTGAAATATGTGAGTGCCCACAGAGCTCCATGTTTGATGATCTTTATTGGATACATTTATCTCTGTTTATAGAAACATTGTTTAATGGTTCAAACACTGAATTGCAGAAAATTATTCATTTTAGAATGATAAAATATACCATTCTCCATTCTAATAAAATATTGAATACCAGCTATAATATAGATTACAGTAGTAATGCCTCTGGTAGGATCTGACAACCCAAAATTGTTTTCATGAATGTCCTGGAGTTAAGGTTAATGCACCAAAGAGCTGTTACTCATCAGTGTGTAATACCAGCTGATACAGGTATAATAATCCTGCTGCAACAGCGCAGGGCAGCAGAGAAATTGCTCTTCTAAGCTGTAAATATCAGCTGTAGTTCACGGGATTCTTCTCTGCATACAAGTCTAACTTCCAATCAATGTGTTATTGAAAATAAACCAAAAAATTGGATATGATTAAACATGATTAAAAAAAAATAACCCCATCTTTCCCCAAAACAATTGACAGTAAAACCAAAGTAGTAGTACCTCATATTAATCTTTCTCTTTATGGATACTGAAAATCTTTAACTGGCATCTTTTTCTTGCCCATTTTTAATATCCCCCCCCTCCTGCAACTCCCATCCCAAGATTGACACTGTAGGACAGTTGTATTAGTTAGTGTCAGCAATGTACTTGCAACAGATTTAGGACCGCCCTTCATTATTAACAGTAGGATTTATTCTCATTTTACTGGCATATCCTGACAAAGGTCCTGGATTTAATTAAATTTAATTAATTAGAAAAGGGTATTTATCTTTAAGCTTGTGCAGATGTAAAGACAATTGTTTTTCTCCAGAGAGGTCAGCTGCAAAAACAGCAACTCTAATAATACACTTTGCTAAATTACTTTTCTATTTTCAGCCCAGTGTTATGGCCTTGGTTTTATTTTTCTGATGCTCATCTCCATTGTGTCAGAGCTGTCCACAAAATGAAACATTCAGTGTCCCAGTAAGAGAGGGGAAATCTACATTTTTTTGCTGCCCCTCAGCTAGAACATGAAATCAGTCAGTTGTAAAAGTCTATACAAAAGAGTGACATCTTGCAACACCCTTCTTAAAATTGGCCATGTTTGTGCTTTCTTACATTTTGCAGGGAATCAACTGAGAAAATTTAGATCCACCACCGAGAAAATTCTTTCCCTGTCAACTAGACTCCGCAGACCTGGAGATGTCAAATTCAATGAACACATGCTAGAGAGTGAGTTCTCCTCTGCTTGATTGTAAGGAGTCCCGTCTGCCTTCTTTTATAGCTCACAGGAGGGTTTCTGTGCCTCATCAGATTCCAGATTCATCCTAGGACTGAGGATTTCAGGAAAACATAGCCTTTAGCAGAGAGAACAGTCTTTCCAGTATGACAGGGAAAGTTACGAGACTCCAGAATAAACTTTGTGGGTTTAAGAACAAATAAAAAATAAAATATTTTGTTCAAGTGAGTACTCTCTTTAAGAAGTAAATCCATTAGACAGGATAAACTTTAGCACTGTTAAGTGAGGAGGATATCTTCAGTTCCCTTCTAAGAGTCAGGATGCTTGTCCTGTAAGTCTGGTTTCTTCTAGATGTCCAGTGTTGCACTGAGAAGAGTCAGAGTGGTTGCAAAAAGAGATCATTCTCCAAATCATAAATCTTCTTCTATTTTAAAGGTGAAAGAGATATTAAAAACAAACAAACAAACAAACAAACAACCCCTGCCACTTTGCCGAATCATCTTTTATAACAGTATCTTCTTTGGAGAGGCATGAGGAAGGAATTTTCTAAATTTCCTTAGAACAGTTTGTTTTTCATCTGTCACTGGACTTGTCTGCAAAATTGCAATTAAAACAAAATTTTGACAACAATTTGGAGAGGATAGGAATTTTTTTTCTTTATTCCAACTCATTCTTGCAGGCAGCAGAGTTCATTAATAGATAGGTCATTTGCAAGTATTGCTTCTCAGTTACATGAAGAACAACAAAAACTCAGGAACATTTTTGATATAGAATGAGAAATAAGATTCTGCCTGATTTGTTTAGTGATTATCTCCTCAACACCAGAAGTGGAGGGGAGTCTCAGTAGGTAGATGGGAGGAAGGTTCATATAGGAGTCCTGACCAGCCCTTACTCTCCCTCTCTGCAGATCCAGCTTTATAGCACACTTTGCAGAGCAGCTTTTGCTGTCTGCATCAAATGCCTCTACAAATTACAAATTAGAGTGGAAAAAACTAGTGTGGAAAAAACTAGTGTGGAAAGCTGCCAACTGTCTTCAAAAAGCTTGCTTACCACAGAGTTTTTTGATAAAGATTCACAGTCCTTACCTATTTACGGGTTAATCACTGCTAACAAAAACTAACAGAACAGGAATGGAAATGCCTACAGACATACTTATTGCTATACAGTGAAGCAAGGAAGAAGAGCTTCCCCAGTGTCCCAGTGCAAGAGAAAATGGCCTGGTGCACTGGTTACAAGAGGTTTTTCTAGATGGGAGACTCATCAATTTAACTGTGGGCATCTGGAGAAAACCTAAGGTACAGAGATATTAGTTATTGCTGAACACAGTGTCACAAACCAAAGTGAAAACAATTGTGGAGTTATTCAAGTTCAGCAGTAACCAGTTTAGTCCAGGAGCAGAAAATATGAAAGAGCGTCTTTTGATGCCGTGAAAATTTTGTGTATACAGATGGTTATAGCAATAGAAGAAATGCAAAAACACCAGCCAGCAGCACTGCCTGAGGAAGGTTGTCAAGAGTCCTTGGCTGATCAGCACAGATCTTCTTGTAGGGTTGAAGACTATCCATGCCCCTGCTCATATGTTTTCTAAACCATAATATTCTGTTCACAAATGCGAGGTAAGATGATAAACTGGATACAAGTCAACTCTGCTTGTTAAAATGTTCTTGACTGTGATACTTTCAGCTTTGTTCTTTGTGTGTGACTGTGAGATGCCAGAAAAGTATTTGACATCAAAGGTGAGGAGGACCAGCTCCTTCTTGCCTCCTTGAATGCTTTCTTCATCTCCTCTTGCTTCAGTGCCTGAAACTTATTTTGCCAGTGGTCAGGTTCAACAAATGCAAGGATGAAGATGAGTGGTGCTTCTCCCAGCTGCCTGTTTAGCCCTCAGGTATTTCTCCAGTTTCCAGCTTCCATTCCAGTTTCCCTTCAGCTTGCTTTGGATTCATGAGAGGGCAGTCTGTCTCTTAGTCGAAGGCATTTTGGGGAACAGATTGAGGCTTCCTGGATCTTTGTACAGCACTCTGATTGATACACTAGCTCTTACACCTCTGCAAAGAAAATACAAAGGAATACCTTTACAGATGTCCCTACCTAAGCATCCTACAGACAAGGACTCGGACCCTCATCCTTTCCATCTCTCTCTAAGCTCACTCTGTATTTTCATTGCCAGTTCAAGAGACACTCCAAGAAAAACAAGTCTGCCCCAGGTCTTGTTGGCAGAGTTTGTGGGAGGCTTGGGTACTCAACCTCATGTACAGCTTTCCCCAGTAAAAATGCAATATTCCACTTGCTCAGCAGAGAATATAATGGGCATGGAGGGATGGAAATTACAGCCTCAGAAAACCTGCTAGAGCAAAACTTGCCCATCAGCTGTCAGCAGGCTAGCAGGATTCAGAGCATTTGAGAGACAGAGAGCCTCCTTGATTTCTATTCTAGCATAGCCTCTAGACTGGATTTTGCTTTGTTTGCACAACCTGAATATTCATTTCAAGGAACAGGAAAAGGATGGAGGCTGCACATTAAAATGTATGGTTTTGCCAAGAAGCAGAAAGTTGTCGCAGTCCTTTTAGTGACTTAAGGAGTGTGGGACATGCCATTAAATCACAGTGGAACAAATCAAAAAGCAACCTCTTCCCTGACATATTTGGAAAGCTGAAATTCACACTGCCCCACTGCAGCCCCTCTGTTCTCATCATCCACTGGCTGAACAAAGCCAGCTCCCTGCTCCCCACATTTCCACCTGGCCTGTCTGTAGAGAGGCCCTTTGCCTACCAGAGGAGCATCTGCTGAGACAGACTTGAGCTTGGAGTTTGCAGGGCACACAGAAAGGGATACCGACTTTTCGCAGCATTTGCTTCTCACAAAGGGTAAGAAGAGGCCAGCCTGAATTTGACAAGTAATAACTTTCAAAGCTAAATAAAACCTGAAGAGCTCCACTGCCTGAAAGCTATGAGAACTGCAGCACTATGAATCACCTGGTAAACACGTGAGCTTTCAGAGTCAATGAATGGTAAGAGATGAAGGAAGTCTGTGCAGCCTGATGAACTGAACTTTTTATTGCATGCCTATACATATTTTGTAGTTGAAATGTCACAAAAACAGAAAGAGCAGGCATGGCTACCTAAACTATACTAACATGTCTCTGATCACACTGGCATACTGGAAAGACCAGAACTTTAAAAAAAACCAATTAAGGACAAATAAAATTGCATTATTTCTCTTCCATACACAGACGCAACACTTTTGAACAGCATCATGGCACAATCATAGGAGCCTTTCTTGTAGCCCAGATCATCAATCTCTTACTGATACAGATCTCAGAAGACAACTTTTATAGCCTATCAGCTCCAAGGACTGACTGCTGAATATAAAAGATTCCTGACTCCGCAGCCTAAGCTTCTGTATTTCCAAGGCCTGCGGGATGCATGGGATTAATTTTAAAATAAAGGCAGTGGATTCATAGGTCCAGCCATTTATAGAAAGAAAAGAAATGCACTACCTTTAAAAATCAAATATATGGCTGGACACAACAAACCCCAGAGAAATTGGCAGTTACTTTCCTAATTTAAAAGTCATGCTCTTACCAGCTAGATTGCAAAGGATGATTTAAAAGGACACAAATTTAGATTTTGCTCAAAAATAGATTTACAAAACAGAAAGCTCAACAGAAGAACTTCAGTTCATTCATTTCATCATATGTAAGTTGAATTTAAAATTGTTCATTGTCATTTGTGAACCCCAACAGCAGAACACACAATGAAGTGAAGCTAGCAGACAAGTATCTGTAACACAGCTAACAATACAGAGAAACATCAGCATGCTTCGCATTAAGGTGCAGATAAAGTTACTACTAAAAGAAAATGTTTGCGTACTTTATGTTAATGGCATCAGACCCTTTCAATCACTAGAGCTGAAATAATTACAATGTCCAGTTCTTAATGCTTGCCTGGTAACTCTTGATCCAAGGACATTTTCTAAGCTGTTTAAACCTGAAGGGTACTTTCTTCCAGGCCCCACAGAAAAGAGTAATTTGTGTACATATGGATGGCCAGAGTCACTGGAAACATCAGACTGCCCACTGAAACCAGGCAAAACCCTGGAGGCACAGGAATTGGGACTGACTAACTGGACAACTGTGGTGGCCACTATGACAATACAACAGATCCTGCTGAACGTCTTGGTGTTGGGAAGGGGCTGAGAAAAAATCACCCAGGCACCTCATCCTCATCCACAGGAATCCCAACAAGTTCCCAGAGCTGGGTAAGCTGCAGCACCTAAAGATGAATAATGGCTCCAATGAATTTAACCTGAATTTCTGATGGAGGCTGCTGAGGTTTTTAATCCAATATCACAGCTAATAGACCTCTCTTGATTTTTCATCTTCTGCTCAAGTATTTTTTCTGACCAATAGCAAAATATTTTGCTAAATGATTTCTGGAATGTGAGCTGTACTGGTTAATCAGTCCTACTTTCAATTTAACACTTCTTTTCCCTGATCAGATAGATAAGTTTAATTCACATTACAAGGAGGCATAACTGTGAGCCTGACTTTTTCAGAGAAAGCAACCCACTAAAGCAAAGTTCTAAGAAACATTGGATTATAGCATTTTAGAGCCTTTAAAGTATTTCTTTTTCAGTCTCATAACACTTCCCTTCAGCAACATACCTAAAAATATTAAAGCTGCTATAAAATTTATTAGCTGGAAGCAGAGTATAAATGTATTCCTTCTCTTACCACGTCTGACCTCGCTACTCCCCTGCTTGTTAATAAACAGTTTCCAATCCCATATAAAATGTGCTTGATGCATTATTGCATTGCCAATTGTAACTTTTGTCAGCACCTTAGTGACTGGCATCACATAATCACTTGTGCATCTGGTTCCTGGCTGAGAAGAATGTAGTCAGATTGGTATATGTTTTATTTAATTGGCTCTGTACCTGGGCCCTGGTTAATGGCTTGAGAAAACCTGACCTATTGATGTCTCGTCCCCTATAAAATCCATCACTTCCGATGCAAATGGTTGGGCATGTGAACTTATTTCACTTGCCATCAGTTATGCTGGGACCAAAACGTGGCTGGTAGAAAACAAACACCAAAAGAATATAAATGCAGATGAAGCAAATTCTGTTTGACGTTTAAATGCATCTTCAGGAGAAAGTTTTATACTGTTCGCACAGGGTCAATTAATAATTTCAATAGAAAACACTATTTTTAGAAATGTCAAAACCCTTGGTTAAAAGCTGAAAGTAGATGGCAGTCCTTCTGGACATTTTATTTGATTCAACTAGTTGCTGAATCTTTATTTTAAAATGCCTAAGTCAGGAAATAGCGATCCAGTCACAGCTCATTATTGCCCAACGGGGTCACAGTCCACCTCTGATCGAGAAGCAGGCATAGAGGGAAAACATCAAGTGCTCAAGAGGATGTAGTGGAAAATACTTTAAGTCTTACGGAATAGTCTAAAATAATATTAAATAATTCCTGTCAGCTTCTAAAGCCAATCCTTAGTAAAAGCAGAAAAATCTGCAGAATTTCAAGAATGTCTTTTAAAATGACCTATACCTTTGTAAGTGCTGTATTATATTAGTGTTGAGAAAATAAGTGTCTGAGGTTTATTTAAGGAATCTCACTGAGTGTGAGGGAAGAAAGCAATTGCCTGAGAGAAATTACAACATGCTGGTTATTGCCTATTAACTATTGCAATATTATAAGAGAGAGAGGATTGTTTACCTGCCCATAAATATTTTTATCCATAAACTCTCACACCACTGTTTTCTTCACCCCTGTAGTAGATCACTGCTTGAATTAGCCCCTTAGTAATATTTATCCACCATTCTCAATCAACCTAGATTTAATTTTAAAAAACAAATCTTGTAGATTCTTGTTAGTCATCCTAGCAGCTCTGAAAACGGGGAGAAAGATTTTTAAAAAGCACATAACAGCAAAAATAAAAATAAAAAAGTATATAATTTTCATCAGTATGTCATGGCAATGCTCCCATAACCTTTCCAAAACAGCTAGATCCATACAGCCTGCAAAAGCTTCTGTCTCAAATTCTGCTTCCTTCTCCAGCAGGGAGCCTTGATCCTTTTTCAACTACTTTTAAAGAAAATATGCCATCTATTTTTTAAAGACACAGATGGCCCCAGCTAGGGATTTTCAAATCAAGCAGTCAGTTGTGTCTCTATCTGCAAGTAGTGCGGACAGCCAAGCCAAGTCTCCTATGAAAAGACACACACGCTGTTTTCCACCAGCAGGCCACAGGCTCTGAGAAGACACTCCCCAGTAAAACTTGAAAAGCAACCCCAAATCCTCTAGGAAGGAATCTGTCATTGAATCCTGGCAGACTCACTTGCAACCATGATGAATGGAAGTATTTTTAATATTTGGAGTGTTTGAAATGATTTTTATCAAATGTCTCAGTTCACTAAAATTACACAACAAGAAATCAAGTGCTTTTTGGTGGTCAGAAAAATTATATTCCTTTCCACAATTCAGCTCAAATTGCAGATTCCTTTTAGGAAAAGAAAGTTAACTTGAGTCCAGCTGTGGTATATCCATATGAATGCTTTATTGTGTACAATAATCTGTGCCATCTGCTTTGGTTATTGAAAAATTGGTTAGCAATTGTCAAGCTAGTCTTTTTTGTGAAATGCCACAGCTTTGCCAGTGGAATATGCTTTTCTGTTGCTCTACTGCAGAAGAAAACATCAAAATACTTGGCAATGGCATTTCCAAAATTTCAAAATTGTCATATAAAAGATTAGCTTTAAAAACCCACAGGAAGGCTTATGTCTGCTGATTTGTATATCAGCTTCCAGCTGAAAAGTGACTTTTCATATTCCGCAGAGTGAAAAAGGTCTGCCAGAAACTTAGCATTATGAATCAGTTTGTCATAAAACTTTAACCAAGTGTTGCTAATGATCACCTTGAGTATATAAACAACTTCACTGTTCTTAGTGTCCTGCATCCTTTTTCCTCTTCTTGCATCATGCATAGCACATTTATTTTCACTTCGCTGCTCTGTTTGTTCCCGATAACCACTCTGCTTTGTGGAGCTAGGTGTCTTGAGCAAATACTGAAAACTAATGTTTAATGTCTGAAATTAAAAACTCAAGTAATTAAAGTACTTAAAAACTAAAGTAATTAAAAANTTTTAATCATCTTGGAAATTACGTGCCACGTAATTAAACACATATCTGCTGGAGAGAAAGGAATGGAACAGCGTAGCTTGCAGGAAGAATAGTGATACAAAGACATGGCACAGTTCCTGAGAGTTAATGCAAGGAACAGTTGGCTATATGATATCCATCAGTGAAAGGTAAGGAAAAAATTCCCAAGCCCACATTTAGTTAAAAGGTATCTAGAAGATCCACCTTTGAAGAACCATTTTCTGAGCCTACATCAAGCAGCTCTCCCTTCTCTATTATCTGTTCTTTCATCTTAATGCATCCAATAAGAAGTCCAGCTTTCCATATCAAATCTTACTTCCTTTTTATTTCCTGTTTCCCTGTGATGTTTCCTGATGCTTTTATCCACATGAAATATCACTTAAAGCTTTCTTGATAAGAATTCTTTTATTGGGAGCTTACAAGAGCAGCAGTAGATGTTTATACCTAAGGTGATCCTAGCCTCCTACATATGAGTAACCAACTCAATTACCTGCATGTGGTTACTATATGAAGGGAAAAAGGCTCTTCCATCAATTTCTTAATCTTGCAAATAGGGCAAAGAAGGATTCTCTCCAGTCTGTTGCACTGTTGCACTATTGCTGTGTTTTCCTAAGAAATGCTCCATCTATCTTAGATGAAGCAGCAATGGAAAGCCCTGTTAAGTCCTGATTCTTTTTTTCAGAATTTTCCAGTATTTTAGGTGGGTCTAAGATCCTCAGCTGCTGGAGGCCATCAGCCAGGACAGAACGGACCTGTCCTAGGGCAGCACTTGCTGGAAGGCAAGTGAGCACACCCAGGCAGGGCCTACAAAAGCAAAGCAAGCACAGCAGGGCTCCTTTCCTGCTGTGTGAGGTAAACAACAGTAAACAAGAACAAGCCCTCAGAAACCAGTTCACTCGCCCAGCATAGCTGCCTGTGCAGGATCATTATAATTCACAATTTGAAACCCCACACCATTTAACTAACAGCTTCACCTCCATCTTCTTATATCCTCCCTTCAGGTGTTTATGAACATGATTTTGAGTTAGCAGGGCTTCTCCTACTAGTACATGCTGAACTTGAGAGAAGATCAAGGCTGCCTTGGGCCCTAAGTGCACAACACTGAGTGTGATTAATGATGGTCAGCCTCTGCATTGCCGTGCGTCCAGGTGGATCTTCCCTGAGGCAGCAGCTATGGTTTTAGACTCCAGAAAGATGACCTATAATTCGTTGTGCCCTTGATGTTGAAGAGAGTGGGGATATCCTAATTTTGTACTTATCATCAGAAAGCTCCAGAGGAAGGGTCTCTGTAATTCCTTCATTACAGCTAGGACAATTGCAAATTTTCTGTCAATCCCCTGCCTTTATAATATTGAATTGTTCTTTCAGGTAGACAGTTAAAACCTGCATTTCCCTGCATGATTCGCAATCTCTGTAACACCCAGGAACTGTGTTTGTGATGGTCACAGCCTTGCCGTGATCACTCAGGACATCACACCCTGTCACACATCTGCTGTTTCCATGGCACGCTGGTGATGTTTAACTTTCAGCTACCAGACGTGGCTCAGTCCAGAGTTGCTAAGAGCCTCTGTTTTTCCCAAAATTCAAGCGTCATCTAAGTAGACTCTGGTAACCCCCAGACCATCTCAAATCTGTTGTTTTTTGCGAGTTGTCATAGGTGCCAAGGAAAACCCAGCCACTAGGCAAGGGAAATAGTTTCTTCTGCACATATAAGGTGTTAAATCTGAACAAACGAGTTCTGTGTTTCTCCTAAGGAGAGTTTCAGAACCCTGCTGATGCATCACATGTAAAAAAAATATTTGGTTTCAGCAAGGTCTCCACTCAGAAGCAATGGAACACGATCCTTTTACATATTTAATCTCTTCTATTTGGCTTATACTTAAGCAAGGGAGCGAGTCCTTTTTGCACATTGAGTGCCTGGGGATTTTACTTATGTTTGTGTGAGCAAAAGTCAACCCACCTCTTCTGCAACGAAAAAGGAACTTGCCTTCAGACTTGAATTGGGGAAAGTTTATCTTGTTCCCTCTCCTCTTTCCATTTTTCTGGTACCTTTAACAGGGTTTCCTCAGAAAATATGGTTTCTGCCTTTTTGCTGAGATCAAAACCACAAAAATGTTTCTACCCCATTGATTGGATGCATCTTATTGTGTTATAATTATGCATATTGTGTGTGTCTTTTTCTTCCTTTCTGTGGCCTATCAGCACATTCAGGCAGCATACTGCCACTCCACATAAAAAAAGGTGACTGACCTAACTCACATTCTACTTTTTCTTTCAGCTGGTTTCACTGCCAAAGGAATGATTGCATCACTCTGTCTAGAACCAAGCCAGATCAAGTTCCTGTAGCCATCTCCAACCAAAAACAAGAAAACCTTTATTTTGCACCTGATGGTCCACTCATTTTCTATTGTGATACTGTAGTCAAGACAGTAACCCTGCTGTCACTTAGTTTCATATGCACATTCCTTACAAAGTATTGCAAAGTGAGGTGAATTTCCCCCCATGCTTTGTCCTGTGCTTTTTGACACAGCTCATGATGGTCAGCACGCACTCTGTATAACTCTGCCTGATTTACTTTGCTTTAGTGCTTCAAATCTCCTGTCTTACCCAATTCTCAATTCTTTATCATCTTCAGAGAGTGCACATTTTCTGCTCCTCACAAGCCTCATTTTAGAGCCAGGAGAGGTTTTTTTGTCTGTTATAAATATAACATCTCCAAAGCTTGCAGGGAGGCTTGCATGGAGTGCAAATGTTCAGAAATCTTCATTAGTGATATGGACCAGCCAGATGCCTCTTCACTGTGACTCAGTATTTCTTCAGCTTCTCCTCTTCATTGCCCTGGCCTGAGGGGAGTGCAAAAGAGGACAAGCAACTCTTCAGTGGGGTTTGACAGAGAAAGTAAAAATCCCCCCTGGCTCTACTGTTGTGTACCTGTAGTGCACTTCACCCCGTGGAGGAGCAGACACAGGAGGGGAGATGTGAGCAAGGAGCTCAGATGGTGGATGTCAGTGTCAGTAAAACTCCCTGATCCTTCTCTGATGTTCAGTTTCCAAAGGATGAGCTGCAGTTCTACTCTGAACTTGAAAAGATGTTTGTTATTTGGGTGATGGTGAGTGTGCCTGACTGGACTTGCACTGCTTTTCAGTGCACACAACATTTACAAGTTTAATAGAGACCAACATTTTGGTGTAGCTGCCTACTGATGCTCACCCCAGGGAAGGACACAAGAACTCACAATCACACCAAAACAGTACTGAAATATAGATCTGAAAAGGCATAACAAGCAAGCTTCTGAAAGGTAAACCCACAGCTTAAAATTAAGAAAAAAAAATGTATTTAACTCAACAAAAAGAGATTGGCAACTTACCAACCCTTTGTGAGCAACCATCATCACACATAGGTCAATAAGCCTTTCATATACAGCATGTGACTTTAATCCCTGTGACATGGCAAAACAATGTGTACCAAGGAATTTGGCCACTTGCTTTCAGTTAGAGGCTAGTCATTCAAGCAGCATGTGTGGTCTGCAAGTGGCTCTACTCACTATCCCCCTAATTCCTACTGGGTGTCCCCATGTGGGGCTGTTTGCAGGGTCCATTCCTGACTGCAGTGGTGAGCATTATTCCATGTCCCCCTGTGCGGAGCCACCCCGTCTGGGAGGCTGCAGCCTCTGGCCTTGCAGGCCGTGCAAGGACAGGAGAGAGCCCAGACAGACAGACAGACAGACAGTGGTCGTCATGTGGCATCCAGCAATGGCATGTGGCCTTCAGCTTCCCAAGAGTGCACTCCACTTCCAAGCCACAGCAGCTGGCCCAGCATGGAGAGGCACTTCTGATAGGCCTGGAAATCCTTCATAACCCTACAAAAGTAAGGAAACAAGCATTGTCTGGGGCAATGTAAAACTTCCACCTGGGAAAGAGTTAGAGGAGAGAGTAAGAAGGTGTCTTGAGGCATCCCTCCAATGCTTGTGTTCCCTTCAGACAGTGTGTGGTAGCTAGAGTAAAGTCTCATACCTAAGGAGATCGTTGTCCATTGCAGCTCTGCTCTTGGAAGCTGCTGGATCTCTATTTTCCCACCTGCAGAAGAAACTACCTGTTAGCTTCTCTGTCTCTGTAGGGCACTTGCTGATGAAAAGTACTTTATAAGGCATCATTTCCATGAAACTGTTTCTGTCTGTCACAACACAAAACAAGATGTTCACACAGGTAATTTTTTTCACAGTCAGTTTACCAGTTTTTTGACATATATAATACAAGATGCAAGAAATATACTACTGTAGTTCAGAGTTTTATTCCATTAATGGGATTGTTGCTTACCACTTCATCAAATCAAGCTTGGTTCATCCACCCTCTGTAAAGATTCATTCAATGTAGTTTAAAAAAAAAAACAAACCATCATTTGTGATTTGCATACTTTTCTGTCTAAAATAAAAAAAAAAAGAAAGAAAAAAGAAAAGGTAGCTAAAACTCCATGTCAATATGTTTGATACTACACTTGGAATTCTGTTTTCCTTAAGCGATTTTTAACATGCTTCATTTTAATTTTCTTCTTAGACATTGAATTTTATTTTTTTAAGAGAACTAGAAAGCATGCACTGATGCTCGGAGACTGACTTTTTTTTTTCCCTCCTTAACTGGCATATGGTTCTTTTCTATTAAGGTTTCACACCTCTGGCTGACATACAATCTGTTTGCTAAGAAAATAGGATTTTATCAAGTTGTGAAAAGTTCCTTACAAAAAGAAAATCCAGTGTATTTGATAGTTTGCAAAACATCTGGAACTTTTTCTTCTCTAAATGCATTAAGGCACTTCTTAAAGGACAGAAGTCGTCAGCCGTCTCTGAAGGCAATGGGTGGGAGATGCAATGTGTCCTGCAACTAAAGAGTTTAGAAACCACAGCAATGTTGCTGAAATAACAGAGATAAAAGGGAAAGTAGGGCTAAGCCACTAGTGCATCCAAAACCAGCTGGCTCCCAACAGGAATTTCCATTTTGGTTTTGAAGGGGCTTGGTGAGGTCACACAGGCTAGAGCCAGTCTCCACTGCTCTTTGTGCCTGGCAGCATTTCCCCAAGACACATGGTCAGTTTGAGAGCACAAAGTGGAGAACAGAGGTCAGGAGCCTGGAAAAAGGCTCAAGTGTGCCGTGGGGACATGGCAAAGAGGAAAAAAATCCAGCACAATTTCAAAGGGAATGGGTTTCAGATCCAAAACTAATCATATTTCATCATTTGTGGTGAAAGAAAAACAAATTCATTCTGTTCTGGGCCAAAAAAAAAGGGCTATCTCCAAACTTTCTCAATTCAATTGTTTCTTGATGATACAATTGTTGTGAAATTATTAATTCAGAAGTATTCCTTTTGAAAATGTCAAAGTGAAATATTTTGAGATTTATAAGCTTGGCAGATTTTTTTTATTCTGAGGAGAAATAGTTTTTGTGACAAGTATGCATTGGGACATAGATTGTTATTTTGCTTTTCGAACATTTTCTCTCTTCTATCTTTCAGAGGTACTTAGTGCTTCTTAAGCCCATTTAGCACTCCATAAGCTTTCTCAAAACCAGCCACAGATTTCCCAAAAGAGGAGGAGCTTCTTTTCGTAACTCAATCACTATTTTTTAATGTCTAGGACAACATACTGGTGACCAGTTTTATTTCTACTCACACAGGGCATTGGCTAATGAGTAAATATTGGAATTTTAGAGTCCATTTTAAAATTCATTCAATGTTTATGGCTCAAAATGAAATATCAGTAGCTAAATTTTATATGACAACATTGATCATACTGCGGAGATTGAGGTAAACATGCTATGTATTTACAAATCTTGCTATTTATAAAAACCAGGCACACAATCCAGTTAACTAGGTTTAATGTGCTCCTTGATGTCTGAAAGGAAGGTTAAATGAACTGGTTTGGAGAAATGTGTCTGACTGCATTTGCCATGGGCTGAGAGGGCTGGCAAGGAGAGGTATGGCATGTGTGAGAACTCACCAAGCCTACTTCATACCTCAGCTCCCACTGCAGCCCACCAGCCTCTCCAAGCACCAGATAACTTTCCTTACCCCACTGGCCACAGGGCTGAACATGCTCTGAGTCAGTGCAACCACATGATGCTGCCATCAGGGAGCTCCAAGGGCACTGTGACACGTTGAGGAAACCTTGTGGGAAGTTTTTGGTGGAAGTGATTTGCAGCAGCTCCAGCACCAGGTACCAAAACCACTCATGTTGTTTCACGATCCCCTCTGGCTGCATTGTTTTACAGCTGCAAATTATCAGGCATGCTAACAGCATGAAACCCAAAGCAGGGTTTGGCAGCTTTTTGCAAATCCAGTTTGTGCCCAAAGCAACTCTGGGGTTTTTTGCAGAATTCACTCATGCCAGTAAACATTTGCCACTGAAAAAGAGCTTTCCCACCTGGAGAGAACACACCTTGGGATAACACTTGGTTCTCCAGCAGTGCGGCTGTACTCCTCAAGAAGAGCTGTGGCACAGCCCACAGGAAATTTCCATATTGGACTGGTGAGCAAATGTTACACAAGCTGTCCTCACTGGTAAGATGAGCTGCACCCTCCCATCAATCCCAGCAGACATTTTGGGACACTCCATGGACTTGGAACCACCCTGGTGTCGATAGCTCCAAATCAGAGTGGAAACACATTTGTGCAATGGTACCAAGGTACTTGTGCTGTCTGCACAGTGTAATCCGCTGGGATGACAGCAAATTTTAAATTCTCAGAGTCATCACTTCAGAGGCTTTTGGGAGCTGAACATCTATCTACTTCCAAAGAGAAGGAACAGGAGACTTCAGTAACTAATGCAATTGGCAAACCGTTCTGTCTTGTTGCTACCAGAGGAAGCTGAAACACATTTATATTTGTTCCTGGCTCTTATTGCCTCAGAGGAAGATAGGATACATAATTATTACTGAAAATGATGCAAGTGCTTCTCTTTTTGTTGCTTAGTGCACAGCTTTTGTATAGCACTACCCAAATGCAGATGACATTGCATTACAATTGTACAGTTATTAATTTCTTAACTCCTCTTGATTTGCATCAGAAAATGGGGTTTATTAGTAAGAAATATGAAATAAATGCTGCAAGCAAGCAAAAATGGTCCCAAATCCAAAAGAGAAGCTGTACATTTCCATAATGGCTACATGATTCAGAAGTCTGTGAGACTCTGTTGCATGTGTCTTGGAAAGGAATTAATAATCTTCACATGCTTTGTCCTGGTGATTGAAATAAATTACTTGCTTAAATTGCTAAGCAAGATGACCCATCTGTTGGCCCATGCTTGTTCAGATTCTCAGCAGGTTTATTATTCAAAATAATGACCGCCATATGCAACAGTAAACAGTTCTTTTAGAATTGACTGAAAGATCCTTTGCTGCTTTTGAAGGCAATTTACAGAAATTGTTCATGTTCCCCTCCAGAACCTGCCATTCAACCAAACTCACCCTGACAGAGCTATTGCACTGCTTTTCTGTGAAGGCAGAGACAAAACCAAAGCAGAAACCTGGACCAGATCAGATTTATCCTTCATGAATGCAGAAGACTAAAAGTTATGGATTATACAGCTCTGCAGCCCCAAACAGCACCAGGCATGTCCCAGTTTTTTGTTTATTTGCATCACCAAAGCAACTATCATATAACCCTGTTGCAGGAGCAATCGGTATGTTTAAACATGCATTACAGAATCTATCTAAGCTGCCAGCAGTCACTGTAACTCTCCACAAGCCAAATAAAGGAAAAGATTGTCCCAATCCAAAATCACCCTCCTTTTCAGAAGATGCATGAATGATTAGCCAAACTCTCTAATGCTCCTTCATGGTCAAAAAATTCTGTCCGTCAGACCCAGGAAAGCAGAGTATCCCAGGGATGAGGGCTTTCCCTGAGCACATTGCCCCTCACAAGACCAGAAGCACAGACCAGGAGATCTCCAGCGTGAGTGTCTCTGTGGTGGGATGGGGCAGAAGACAAGGGTAATGGCAGGATTTGAGTCATCACAGAGACATGCCACTTGCTGTCAGCATGCCCAGAATGAAAGGATCATGGCTCGGGGATATTTGTCTAGACAGGGGAGTGGATTCCCTGCTGACGAGTTAATGAGTGCAGTTAGAGGTGAGCATCAGCCTGTGCAGGAGACGAGCACCATCAGGTCATTCCCTTGGCAGCCGTTTCTGCCCTCAGTCATTTGTGAGCTCGGTGTTCAAGTTACGGCTGGCAGTGTCACAGCACTGAGAAAGCTCAGTGCAAAAAGGCCATCTGTCCTCAGCAAGGAAGATAAGGAGGGGGGAAACCCCACTCTGCCCCCGCACCCTGTGTGCAGGTGCCCACAGCTCACGGTGCTGGGTGTAATTAAACAAAACCAGATTTGCCATCAAACACTCTGAAAGCCTTTACAGGTTCGAGGATGTGTCTGTGTGCTGGATTTGATCACCTCCCTCTGTTTTATTATTTTTTTAATCACTGAATTTCTGTTAAATGCCACTGGTTCCCATCCTCTAACCTTTCCCTGTTAGGGAAGGGCTGAGAGCCAGACTTCTACAAACAGTCCTCATATACATCTACTTAATAAATAAATAAATGCCAAGGTTCCTTTCCATAACTTCCTTGGCCTCTAATTTAGACCATCCACATTTCATCCCCAGGCTGAACACACATTCAAATCATACAAGACCCATAAACTATGTTAAGACCACAGAGCATCCATGATTTGTTCATGATGTTAATAGTGACTCACCATGGCCAGATTACAGATGTTAAATTGCCGATGGATGGCCCACATCCAGCACATGGTCTTCAGCTGAAGTATTAATCACTTTGGAAAGATCTTTCTTTTCTCTGTTGGTCCCTGTGAATAATGAAACCCCTAATACAGTGTATTGTACTTTACAAGCTTACTGAAATGAACTCTCTTCTAAAAAGAGGAAAGGATAACACTATTAAAGCAGCTGAATCCTGTACATGACATGATGACATACTAGGACTTTCTGGATAGCTAAATGAACAAACACACTTTCTGTTGATTTATGCCAGCAGCACTGGCCCTTCTTTCCCAGGAAGGGAAGTTTTCTTGTTTCCCTTTTTCCTTGTTGGAAACAGATAACTGATTGAGTGTGATACTGGCTTAGTAGAAAATTGCTCGTGAAAAACACAGTGTGTAAAGGAACAGGAAAGAAAGACTAAGTGCAGATTTGGGTAAGAAATAACTCATCTGGAGTTGGAAATAATGTTTCCTTGGCATGTGGCAGAGCATCTTCTGAAGCATCTTCTTCGGAAGTACTGAGTGAGAATCAAACATGGGAATCTCCCACACTATTTCTTGTGTTTCCTTTTCCTTTTCTTCTGGCATGGGAGTTTTCATTGGTGCAAGGATAACAATTGCTGCAGAGCAGTATACTTTACCGCTTGTGATAAGAATGCCTATTATCATTGTCCTTTTAAATTTTCTTCTGGTTTAATGAAGATAGTAAGATGCAGAAAACCACTATATACTGGGCCTTCTAAAATGTCCAGATGTTTCAAAAGAAAATGCAAAACTCCAAAACCAAAGTGGTTTGTTCCTCTTAAGGCTATTCTTAGGAAGTGAAGACAATAGTATATAAGAAATAAACAAATATTTCAGACTAAGGAAATAGACAAGAAAAAGTACCAACAGTCAGTTTCTTCCTGAAAGGGCAAATAAATACAAGAAAGTTCTTCTTATATTGCACTGCAACCATGTATGAAGCAAAAATAACAGTGATTCAAAAAAATCAGAGGCTTGGAAATATTTTCCTATGCTGCTGAAAATCTCACCATTAATACAAACTACAAAATAGAGCATGCTCTGCTCCTCAACACAAGAAAAGCAGATGGTTTTGATATGGCCATTACTGTCCCTTCAGAAGACAAATTCAGAACTGAAACAATGGGTTGCTGGATCATTCAAGGCTGATGGAGATTACTGGTAAGGGTATTATGGCTAAGTAGGGACAGTCCCTGGGCAGTCAGAAGTAACAGAAATGACATCCTGATGTCTGTAAATGCCAAGGGGAACAAAGCACCTGGGAGAATATTCAGCCTGAAGGCTGTTGCTGCTATTTTGGAAGATGTGAGTTTATTTTTTCAGGGAAAGGAAGTAATTACTCTAGGCATGTGTGGAACCACTGAAGAGACTACTGCAAATCTCTCTCGATAGCCATGGCCAGCTATAAATACTTCTATGCTCTCTGTGCTATAGCATGAGGTGATAACTGATATGTCCAGACAGGGATGCCAGGAGGGGGATGGGGACTGGAAACTCCATTTCGGGCGCCAAGACGATTTTCTTGAGAAAGGAAATCTGAAACCAGCAGAGGATGGAATGGACTTCATGCTGAGACACTGCTGTAGGCTTTGGCCTGCGCACCTCACACCCACTTCAGTCCTCTAGACACCATTTAGAGGGGGCTGGAACAGGGAGCAAACTGGCTTGGGGTCAATATCACCCTAGTTTAATTAATCACTACTGCATTAGAAGCAGTAACTGGGGAAACATAATGATAGTTAGTCCATATGAAGCAGCTGCAAAGCTTCTTAGCAACTTTAAGAATGGCCCTTCAACCTTTTCTCATTACTTGTATGATTAATGCTTATACATGTGAATAGTCTCATTGATTTAACTCACCCTACATCTGCAGGTAAGGACTTCAGAATCAGACAAAAAAAAATACAGAATTATACTCTTCCCCCATTATTTCAAATCCAGCTTTAAAGTGCAGTGATTAACTCAATAGACCTTGCCCTCCAGAGAAGGGCAGTAGAGAACTTACTCCGTAACTAGGGGTTCCACTTTAACTAAAGGAATAATGTCAGCATCCGTAGTGTAATCTGTCTTTTTAGTCCCAACTGTATCAATGATGTTGTTTAAACTTATGTTTAAGTTGATGTTCGTAAGTAATCTTTAAAAGCAGTCTCCACTTTAATTCAACACACGAAAATCCAACAAGAAAAAAAACTGCACAAAATATCAAAAAAGAAAGACGGGAATCTCTTGTTAAAGCTTCAATTAAAATGTTATTTTACCCAAATATGTTCAGTTTCGCAATACTTTATTTTATAATTTTTTTCAAGCAACTTTTACTAATCCAGTAAGTACTTATGGATGGCAACGTGCTTATTTTTCTCTGGAACAGCAATATAATACTATTCCACTCAGTGTGGTCTGTATTTTTGACATATGCAACAAGCCTAGACAACTTTCTCAGTATCATTACTCACTGGGAATCTTTAGCTCATCTCTTGTTCTGTCCCTAAGCAGCCTTCATCTATCTTTTTCAGCAATTTTTCTTCCACTCCTTATGAATCACTTTGCTGCTGTCTTAGAGAAAATCCCCTCTATTATGTGGAGCTGCTTCTCTGAATGGCGGAAGGGAAGCTAAGGAAATGCTGTTCTTGTGGTAAGGACTTCATGACAGGTTTTCATCATGGAATCATCACGAGTATCATAATCCATATTCCAATTAAAGCTGTAAGGTATTTTTTAAGTGACACATACCAGGGGACTTTCATGGAATGCTCCCGTGTGTGCCTGCTATTAACACTTCTCCATCAGGTTTGCGTTGGATACACAAATCACACCTCTGCAGTCAAAACTTGTCTCTGTTCTAGGCAGCGTGCTGGACAGACCCAATCTGGCAATGGGAGCAAGAGATTTATGGTCTATTTCACATAACATTTCAGCTTCCATAAATAAGAACATGGACTTCTTTACGCCACCAAGCGAAGCCTTATTCTCTGTATGTATATTAGCACTTAATTTTAGGTAACATGTGGCATCTTTTTCTTTGCTGCTGTGTCAGAAAAGTTGATCATCTCCAGTTTTACAGCACATCCAGAAGAAAACTAAACAAATAGACACGGTGGGAGCCGTTATGGGTAAAACAATTTCATATTTACCAGTATTGTACCTGAAACTCTGGATCTTTTCATTACCTCCTCCATTTCTCAAATTCAGCTAATGTCAGTTTCCTATGATCTTCAGACATCTTTGCACATCAGTGCTCATACATGAACAACCTTGATATGAAGGCCCCATTATTTGGAGCCTTCATATCAATCTCTTTCTGCTCCAAAGGAATACAAATAGTTGTGACAGCATTGGTCCTACCATGATCACACACTTTGTTGGGTTAATGTCTCTTTCTGGTACGTTTGTCCTCGGATGGAATTACTAATATTTATTACTTAAATTTACCCTAGCATTTCTGGTCTTCTAGTTTGATCCAGACCAAAACATCATCTATATAGAATACACTTGCTCCGTGTAATTAAAATGCATTGCATTCACAGCAGAGCACCTTGGGTACCCCAGAAGCCCTTCATGGAAATTGTGCTTCCCAAAGGATGTGTTAAATTTGCAGAAGCAAATGCTCTCAGTTTTAATGGGATGTTTGATCCCAGAATTGTGTCTTTCAGACAGAACTGATGTAATCAGAGTGAAGCACCCGGTCAGTGCAGTATGTAACATTCCTATGGAGAGGTTCCACCCTGAGCTCTGAAGTATCATCATATCTGCCTCACTGTAGCAAAGCACGTCTTGTGCAGTTGTCTCTTCCCCACTTCTTTCCGGTGTCCAAAACATCCAGCTGTTTAAAGGTGCACTCCAATGCCACACACTTCCCAGTACCACGCTTCCAGCTCTTCCAGCACATCCAGGATTGTTCCTACAGAACTGTCTCTAGTCTCTCCTAGCATCCCACACACTCCCTCTACTGCAATTCAGAGGTTCATTTACTCAAAGCAAGACAATAGTAGTGAGCTGTTCTGACAGAAAGGCTTTCTACTTCCTCCTTTCTACAAAACTAGCAATAAACAAAGCCAAAATTTGACATTTTCAATTTGCATGTTAAACTTTTCTCCCAGCTCCTACTGACTTGGAGCAGCTTGGAACAGAGCCAGACAGATGTGAGGATGTAGTTTATCTGGGAAGGGAAACTAGAATATAATTTGGCAATTCTTCTGGGAGGAAAAGACATGCCAAAGGGAGCCAAGCCTCTGAAGTAAAACATACATCACTCACCTCTTCTCCCACTCTTCCAGCAGTAAAGTGACATACCTTTATTAATATTTATTGCCACTGAGCAGCACACAATAGTTTAGAGAAATTACTGGCACCAGAAGAAAAGAGGTGAGCAAGAAGGGGATAGGCAAGAGGGCTGGGTGAAGTTGAATAAGGCCTCCCAACCAGCAATGATAGCGGGTTTGGCTAGTCACTCTGAAAAGCCGCTATGACCAAAGAAGCAGAAATTTCTCCGAGAAAGGATTACCAGATGAAGGTTTCCAGTGCAAGAAACTCCTAATTATAAATTAACCAGGCTAACTCGCTATAAGGAGGATGCTGTCAAATTTGCTTTCTACCAGATGTACAAAGCAACTTCCAGAACAAAAAAGCAAACTCACATGACCAACAACTGACCCTGTTTCCCAGCCGTCAGGGTGAAGGAAACTCAGAGCTGTCTGCACGTGGTGCAGCTGGGTCCCCAGCACAGGACCAGAACAGCTGTGGAAGGACTTAAGGGGGGCACTGAAACCTATCCCAAGGCAGCACAAGGCACTGTCAAGAGTTTTCAGTCTTCATAGCCAGTGATGGAGTTTAAAAGCCAGCAGAAACACTTGCCTATAGGTTGCATATTTCACTCTCCAGTGAAGCCAGTGACAGGTCCCTCCCACTAGCTGAACACTGAATTTATCAAGAGCACACATCTGCGGCCATCATCTACTGGGACCACCCATCAGCAGCAGAAAATGCCTCCATGCTCTCACTGAAGATCAGAAAGTCAGAGGTCACTTGCTCCTACCAGTTGACTAAAAGTATCTCCACACAGCCTGAATGAAAGGTCATTTTAAGATACTGTGCAATTCACTGTCAGGGCACAGCTCAGGACAGGACAAAGGCAGCAGAAGGAGTTAGCCTCATTCCAGCCCTTCTCCAACTTCAGAAGTTGTCTCATTCCCTACAGTAAAAACACAAACCATAAGCCTCTTATCAGCCACACACATAACAGACAGAAATGCAAGCAAAGATGTTTTCCCCTTTCCAAAAATAGCTTTTTCCTTTTTTTTCTTTCAGAAAATGACAACATGAGAAAAAAAGACCATTTTGTTTTTCTGTAAGCTTTACATCTTTCTGGTGTAAGCTTTACATCTTTCTGGCTCCAGAGAAACTGGTAGCAGCTGGTTTAATTTCCTCAGTTTCCCGTGTCAAAGGTTCAAACACAGTTGTAGATACTCTTTATGAGTGAAATGTTTTCCTGCTCTTTGGATCAAAAAAATTTGAACAAAATCAGATGACTTCATTTCAGTGGGAAGGTCTGGGCAAACTCTTTATAGATATATTTCTCCTCGCATTTACAAGAACTGCTCTGCAATGAGATCTCTACAGTGAAATACCTGTTCTTTCAGTGGCCATCCAATTTTCCTCCTTTGGTTAACTTTACCCAGTCCAAAGGAAACCCACCCTCTGTCAGAATTCCAGAAAAGTGTGATACAAAATCTAGTTTCAATTTACGTTTCATTTGCCCCAAAATCTTTTCAACATCAAATAAAGACTAAGTAAAAGTAGAAAGAAAAAAAATGACCAAAAGGGAGGGGCAGTAAAGAACGAGTTGGGTAGGGAAAACATTGAGAAAGGTGAAAAAAAAAAAATCACAGGGAAAAACAGATGTCAAGTATAGACCTATTGGTGTGGGCAATGAAGACTTACAGAAGAAACTGTGCATAAAGAGGCTCTGACAGCCCAGAAATGTCTCCCAGCAGCAGCTGTCAGGAGTGGGAGGAAAAGCCCTGTTCCTCTCCACCAGAAGAGATGATAGTTTTCTATTGGGAGAGTAGGTGCTAATTATTATTTCCTTTCTAGGATCAAGGGAAGCTTAAATCTATCCAATGCATCAGTAAGATAATCTGTGACAAGATAGATAGATAGATAGATAGATAGATAGATAGATAGATAGATAGATAGATAGATAGATGTAGATAATTTGGCAAGATGGAATGGAATAAGGGGCTCTCCCTATCAAGGCTGAGAGGCAAAATTGAAAATAAGGGTTCGTGGGAAAGTCTAGTTCTTGTGGTATGAGGATGCATCTGGTTATCCACGTGGGGGGTTTCAGGCAGGGAGACCACAGGCTGTGTGACCACAAGGTATGTGATGAGCTGCATTTCCAGCAGCTTGCAGATAATGAATGGGAAGGCTCTTGGGTTTTCCCTGTGTGCATCAAGTGCAAAGGTTCACATTTTTGTTCAGCCATACACCAACCGTGGAAACCAACACTGCTCACTGGGGGAACCTTTTCACTTCAGCAGGTGAAGATGCTGACTCCACTTCCTGCAGGCAAGCCAGACCTCATTGTGCTGACTGAAGAAGATGTCACTTAAATTAAAACTTGTGTAACCATATGTTTCAAAATTGTGAGTCATATTTTATACAAGAATGACTGTGACAGGCCTTGTATTTGTGCTGACTTGCCATATTTCCACAGTGCCCTGTTCAATAAAGCCATCGAAGTTTATGTTGTTTTTAAGTTAAAAAAATAATTAACAATCCTATGTGCCAGAAGCTTTTCTTATGTGAACTAGGTATTACAGTTTTAAAAAGACATAACTTGCATATTAATTATATTTTCCTGTAATGTTAAGGGATCCATTTATAATGTGTGAGTGTATGTACTGAAACCACCCCATTTAACCTCACAGCACACCCTCTGAATGCTGCATTTCACTTATGCTGGAAACCTTGGGCTTTGAACTACGTGCAACACAATAGAACAGAACAAACCAAACAAGAGTGGCCCAAATCACAGTCCATCACACCATCATATACAGTAAGGGACCTCCAGCCCAGCAGATGGGGTTGAGCACATGGAGGTGTGTAAATGAAATACATAAAATACTAAATTTTTGTCAGTTTTGACAGCTGATAGTAGTCACAACACAGAGCTGAAAGTTGTTGCTAGGGAACACACAAGGCCTTGCCACCAAGACTCACATCTCCAGACTAGTAAGTGCAGGCATCTGGTAAGTCTCAGGAGAAAATGCTGAAGACAACGCTGCTTGGACCAACAGACTACCCGGAATCTAGGATACGCATCTTGTTTGCAAGGAGGCATGAGAATCGTGTGGAGTAGGAAAGGAGTAAGGAAGACTAAACAAAGACACCAGCAGGAATCTGCCTGGACTTAGAGAAGAGTTGGGGCACAAAAAGTCTTAAGTTACTTTGAGCAGTTCATCTAAAAAGAAGTATTGTGTCAGGCCCTGGGAAATGAAGGGAAATGCTGCACAAGAAGACCAGTGGTGCTCAGAGGAAGATTGATGTGGGGCACTGCCCCTTCCTGCTCTGTTTCTCTCAAATATCCTGGGAAAGATCCATGACATACTAGAGTAGGGAACAAAATCTGTATGTGTTTTCTTTATCTGGTGTCACCTGTCCCCTGAAGGAGATAACTGTACTGTAGGCAGTATGGCCACAAGGGCTGGGAATGATTATATTTAAGACGTTGTGTAAACCAGAAGGGCATGTTCACAGCTGTTTCAGCTGCCTGGGTTGAAGTAAGAGCCAAAGCACCAGTGTCCCAGCAATGCAGGCAGTGGCACAAAAATTGAGCAAGTCCGGCCCCGTGGTGAGGCACAAAGCAGTTCAAGGGCTCATCAGATGGGCAGTTTCACAATATGTCCATGATCCATCAGTGGGAGGCAGAGGGGAACATCTTTAACCCAGTGACAAGAGGCATGTCCAGGTCTCAGCTCCCAGTTGTCCCGAAGACATTATAGGAAAGCACAACTCCAGTGGTAATGCAGCTGGGATGTTCGTGATTCCCCACGGCCACACAAATGTTCAAGACAGCTCCCAGCTAAACTCTAAGATGAAATAACATTTTGATCACACTAGGGAGCGAAGGCAAAACCGTGTTGTTAACACAATTCTCAGATTACTGACACCTCACTTTAGATGTAGCCTAAATGCCAGTCACTGAAGCAGTTACCAAACCACTGGATTCTACCAGATTTCTAGGGAGCCACAATCTGCAATTAGGTAGTCCACAAAGGTACCTGGGAAACCCAAGTCCCATTCAGTTTGGGAATAAATTGGTTGTACAAGGATCCACATCTCTTTGTGCAGTTCTGCTCAGCCCATGTTCCTTCAGCATCCCTGGGTTTGCAGGCTCTCCTCACAATTTTGCATTTTTCAGTGAAGGGACGATTTTATCCCCCACCCTCGTACCCTCTGATACATGGCCACAAGGAAAAGCAGTCATGCAGACACGCATCAGAATAAGGGAATTTTTAGAATAAAAAGAGCATCCAATGTTTTAGAATCTGTTAGGGAACGAAAGAGGGAGAACAAAAAACTTTTATTTCAAATCATATGCTAACTGTTAAATAACAGAGAGAGCTCAGCCAAAGTAACTCTTATCAGCTCAACTGTGATTTTTCTTCCACCCTGCTCTGCAGCACACGCACAACACAGTCACACCAACTCTGAACTTGACTGGTTTTATCCAATATGGTAAGTCCTCAGTGACAAAGTAGAAACAATGCCAGAAGCAGGATACCCATTTAAGAGCTATTGACCTATCTTCTTGTGAGGGGCATCAGTAAAATTCCATCTCCAGCCTCACCAGAAACAAGGCACAGACCTCAGGAGTCCAATGTTGAGACTGTACCTGCTGCAACTAACTGGCTGTGATTTGGTCTCCTCTTGCCCAGTACAAAAGAGCAGGAAGAAATTCCCTCTTAGAAAGATGGTTTTGACTGAAGAAAAGAAGTGTGTGTAATTCTATGTCAGGTGAAGTTTCTTTGGCAACATCTGGCAACGTTGCAGAATTTCTACACTCCGCTGAGATTTGGAAGAGCATATGGTTTCCACTACAGCAAAACAAATCACTCCTTGAATAAAAAGCTCTGAAAAGGAGTGGGAAAAGGAAGATGAAAGTTTCAAGTCTGTTTGTAAATTATGCATTATCCGTGCCTGTAATGCCCCAAGGAGCCATAAATTTAGAGGTTTCAACAGAAAAGCCTATAGCTGACACCTTACATTCGTAAAACTCATTACTATCCCTGGAGTGAAAATGAAGGGGGGAAAACAGTGAATAAATAATTTAGAACATAAGAACTTTTCATCATTTCCTTTTGCTCTTTTTCAGCTTTTCACTACAGTTTCAAGACCAATATTGGATTCACATCAGCTGTGGTCTTAAGCATGATAAGTGACAGTATTTTTCTAATGCCTCTGGTTGTAAAATTGAAACAGTTCAATTAAACTTACAAATACAGATCACGAAAATAAGAACTTGAGATCCAGGACATTTTCACATACAACATTCAGTTCTGCATTTGCCATGGATACCCATTCTGTAAACTTCATCCAAAACCAATCCAGATGGTAATTTTATTTTTGATCTAGTTGGAATCTCACAAGAAAGAGCGGTTGAGAAAGCAGACGCTGGCCTTCAGGAAATTTTTAGAATAATTTTGATGATCCAGAGGTTCTGCCATATTTTAAAACATTCTTTGTAGTCTGTGAATTTTTATAAAATCCTTTTATGCTTTTTTCATGTCTTTGCCCTTTCTATATATTGCCCAAAATCTATAGAATGTTTATTCTCAGGAGCCTGTGTGACATTGAACTCGGTATGACAAGGAAAACAGAGGAATGAGTGAGTCATGCAGAGCAATTTTGTCCAAGGATTAGATGCAACTAACTCTGGAAAAATTGTGCTTTTTTTCAGTCTTTCTACAGCAACATTAATGCCTAGCATGGTACAGTGTTGTACTTTTCTGCTTTTTCCTCTTTTCACTTTAAATTGCACATGAAATTTGAAGAACTAGATGGACTGTCTCCCTCGTGGCTAAATGCAAATTTCCCCTTTCTCTTACTTTTTCCTCCAGAGTAAAAATCCGCGGAGGTTCAGAGAAAAGAAAGGAAATAAATCTTTTCCTTCACTGTTAAAAGTCACAAATGACTCACTAAGGATGATCCGCCCAGGGGCTCTCTGCTGACAGCAGCTGCCAACGTGGGGCTCAAGGCAGGAGCGTTCCATGTCCATGTGCTCCCTGACTTGGCTCACCCTTGCCCCCCATCTTTGGGGGGTTTCTGCCCCACGGGCAGGCTGCATGCTTTCACTTGGACCAGCTCTGGATTTGACTGCTAAACCCAGGGTTGCCCCTGCCCCTCTCCCTTCCTCTGCAGCACCTCACTGCCAGGAGACACTGACTGCATCTCACCTAGAGCCAAGGGGCTGCCTTTTCCTCAAAGCACAGCTAGGACCTTCAGTTGTGCCAAGTTTCAGGAAATAAGTGCTAAATATTTGAGTGGGTGCACAGAAATCAGCAGAATGGCTTCATAAAGTGCTGCCTTCCTAGAAGATGGTTGACTCTGTGGAAGTCAATACAGGAGTCTCGAAAATAAATCCGTGCAAAGTGATGTGTGGGTCTGCAGACACAGGCAAGGCTCACCTCCCAGTTGACCCCAATAAATGGAAGGACCAGATACCCGGGTGCAACAGACAGTATAATTTTTTTCTTCAGTTAACTCTGGGAGAGAAGTCACCTACCCCTTTTTGGGATGTGAGCCACCTCTCTAAACAACTCTTGGAGCGGTGCGACAGAATTAGGGATCTTCCAGTCCACAGTTCCCTTCCACTTTATTTGTCCTGGAAGAACTTATGGGCCAAACCCTTTGACACCTTCCCTGGGGTCATGCCCAGGCAGACAGGACAGCTGACCACAGCACCCAGACTCCCTTTGGACTACAGCTGCCAGCTGGGCACCTCTTGTCACAGAGCCCAGCCCTCCTTCCCTCTCCCTGCTTGCCTGAGACCTCTACCTGACACACGCCAAAGAGCTGAGGCCCAGCAGGCAAATGACTCACAGATGCTATTGAATAGCTGTAAAAACACTGTGCACAAATGAACAACATGACACTTAGGGCTGCTAGTATTCCTGCCAGTCAAAAGGAGTCCACAGGAAAGCACTCTGAGTACTTTTACAGACAGGAATGCCCTATGGAAAATTATACATAAACACAAAAGATTGGCAATACAGTGCAGAGCAGTGTTCCCACATAACTTCATTTAGATTGCACTGAGCTGGTATATTTTTGTATGTCTTGAAGAAAAACATCTTTCTCATTTGAAGAAGATAAATTTAAAACATCAGTGGTATGCTAGTGCCCAGGGCCCTTTATGCATCAGCTTTTACTATTCTAGTCCATGAGTCATAAGTTAGAGCATTTATCCCATAGGAACTTGTATTCCCTGGGCTACTCATTCAGATTGGCAGGCTTAGCAAACCAGCATGTAGCCCATAAGAGGCCAAAATTAAAAGAGGGAAAGGTGACACGAAGAGCTCCCCCCCCAGTAAAATAAACAATGGCAGTGGAAAATTCTATTTATTGAGGCAGGAATGGGTCTTTGCAGAGGAAGAGTGACTTCATGAGCTGAGCAGCAAGCAGCAGAGGAGGCCATCAAATCTTGCCCTGTGTGTTGGGAGTCAAATTAAAACTGTGCTGATGGTGCAGGCTGCCCTGCCATGCCTCCCAGCCCACAGTCCCTCCCAATCTGTCCTTTTTCTGAAAAGCCAAGACATTCACCAAGTCCTGGTGGACAATCAAGACCCGGCTGGGCATCACATCTTACTAATCAGTAACCTGCAAGCCTGTGTCAAGGGCCCACGTGCCTCAAGCACTGTGTGTGTGCAGCAAAAAAAGCATGGACCTACTGTAGGCTTAAGCCCAGTGACAGAGGTTATTTCCCAGCTGACATCTAGGTACCCTCAGGGCTGATGGAAACAACAGGAAGCACAATCTATGTCAGGTCATGTTGCAAAATAATTACTGAAGTTTTGTTTACTAATGAAGCTGGGCACATAAAGTCTGAAACAGAGGCACATCCCAACACTGCTAACCTGTTAGGAAAGGACAAAGAACACAGAGCTAATGCTGCCCCTACTCTTGTCGTTCGCCAGCCTCCAGCAAAAGATTGGGGTGTAGCCTGATGCTCCCTTCAAAAGGAACGTTAAGAGCTTCACGCTCATTTTCCCACATATCCTGCCTTCTGGTTTTCAGCCCCTGATCTGAGGACCTCAGGGAGATTCCAGGTCAAGGAAAGACAATGGAAGAAAATAAGTTCATAATTATTAGATAGTGATCTACAGATGCAGCTTTTTTAAAGGGTTCATCGTTTCGATAGAGAATGGTTGAGGAAGGATACATTATTCACATTATTCATAAAAGGGTGGAGAATTACTGTGTTAGCTTTCAAAATACAAAATCATTGGTGCAGAAAAATGCACTTCTCTCTTTATAGAGGCATAGGTGCATATGACATCGTATAAACATCATGTTTAACAATAGCTAGCTGTATCCAGATGGCTACATGTATTCATAAGAATAGCAGTTCCCAGGAAGCATTGTTGTGGATTATTGCTGAGTTCAAAGGTTCACAACGAGTTTTGGATTTTGCCAGAAGAAGAAATTGTTTGTTTCAAAAGCACAGCTGAAGGACCCTTTTTGATCCCACAGAATCCAGTACTGTTGTCTTCCTTAACACGCTGCTGAACAGCTCAGATTTTTTTTTGTTTATTTTACTCTCTGCAAAAATGTATTTTCTAAGAAGAGCCTGATGTACTGGAGTCGCGGAGACCTCTGCATTTTCATGCAGCTCAGGCAAGGTTAGCCTCTGGTGTAGCTGCTCACTCTGGTCATTGTTATTTACCTAAATTATCCTGCAAACATTACCAGGACGTTTCAAGCATGAACTGGCTCATCCACATCTCCAGCACTGAGCTGCACCACTGGAACTGACAGTACACCCAGCAAGGTAGGGTGGATGCACTGCATCGCCAAAGTGATCTCACAACACAGAGCTCAGGGGAAAGGAACATTTCTTCCACACTTTGCTCCTTTTGATGGAACAGATAAAATGACAGGGTGATACTAATTCCTCTAGAAGGGCATTTTGTTGCACAATGAACAGTCCCCAGAGGACATGTACTCCTAGTCAGCAAAGCTGACATTTAGAGGTTTGATTAGAAGCCAGGGTCTATAAGGTTTCTATGAGTTTAATAGGGAGTTTAAATGTACAGTAAAGCTAATTTTCAGGTACAAGGTCAAAGTTTCCTGACCTGGCCCCTACTGTTGTTCTAAACATTAACTGAAAGGTCCAATTTAGGCTATTTATATGTCTAGGTATTTAATTGTGCCTTCAAATCAAGACACTGAGGTCACTTAAATTGCACCTGTAATTATTTGCACACAAAAAAGCAGAAACAAAGAGCCCTTGGTGGGCCAGGCCAGCTCCCAGGCCTCAGCAGAGGCAGCCCAAAAGCACTGGGATACCCTGTGGTTCTCACTGCCCTCAGGAGGGTGATGACCCAGAGGTACAGCTGCCACTCATCCCAAAGGCAAAGGCAAACCCAGCAGCTCGTGGGGAGGCGATGGGGCTGTGGCTGTAAGGGCTGTCCACGATGGGGCTGTGGCTGTAAGGGCTGTCCACGGCATCCTGCTTTGCCCTGGGCTGGGAGGAGGGGGTCAGGTGCTCAAAGGATGCCCTCACCCAGAGGCTGCAGAGTGTGTCCGCCAAGCTCTCCAGTTTCATGGCTGTTTTCTTAACGTGTAACAGAGGGTGCCAGTTTAATATCCTGCTATAACACTTGACAGCAAGGGTCAGGAGCAGCATCAGAACAACTGGGGCAAACTTAATGAAAAAAGGCTTAAACATCTTGAAAGAATATGGCTGTATGGGTCCAGGCACAGCTGGAGGCCCTGGGAGGGCCCTCAGATGGGGGCAGTTAAATCACTTGGGAGAAGGAGATGCCACCTCGTGATCTGCAGACCTCCAAGTGGGACATGTCAGCAAAAGAAAAGATGAGTATTCCAGCTCCCATGCAGAACTGAGAATGGTCTACCTACAGCAGAAGGCTTGCAACTCATGTGTTTCCCAACTCTGAAACCCAACACTTAGATCCTGTGCCCCCAGCCTCCTACCCCTTCTCACCACTGCTCCAAGCTCCAGCCTCTTCCTTCACCCACAAGGGATCTGAAGCTGCCACCTTCAAGCATCAGGAAAAGTTGCACAAGCTTTTCCCTGGAGCAAGCAGGATGTCAAATCCTCCCAGGTCCCAAACAGGACAGACAGCAGCACCTGGTTGAAATTAAATTCCTGGATTAAAAGCAGGGCTTCCAAGCTCACTGCTTGAAATTGCCGTACTGCAGATGAGGGTCTTTCCTCCCCCCAGCCCCCATTCTTTTTAGGGGTAATATAAGCTTCTTTACAAGAGAGATTTTGTGAAACTTTCCATTCCCCTTTAACAATAACCAGAAGAAGTTTGTAGCACATTAGGGCTTAACTTAAGGAAATGAATGAAGGAAGGATCTCCTGTTCATTGGGCTCTTGACCCGGTCTCTGATTTTGTAGGCACTATTTTGCAAACAGGAACACCTGCACTTTTTCCCCTGTGTGGTTACCAGGGGCACACACACAGACAAACCCTTCTGGGCATAAAGCACAAGTTTTGAATAACTTCTCCCACCCACCCACATATCACTAATTGGTTGTGCAGCTGCAGATTGAGCTCAGTGAAGACAGGGACAACTGTGTTTAAAAGTGTGTGTGTGACTATGACTGATTGTCTGGATTCACAGATTTTTCTGAAGAAAGTTCAGCGTGCAAGCCTTTGAAAACAAATAGTAATACCTTGTTAAAAATATTTTGTTGTCTCCCTTGGAGGGAAATTCACAGGGAAGTTTTAGGGCTTGCATTCAGCATCACTACATGGAGTGGAGAATATTGGATGTATAAGGACATGGCACCAATGGGCAGCCATTACTGCTGGCATATGTGTCACTGAGACACAGCCCTTCAGCAAAATGACAGCTATTCCAGTAGGAGACCCAGGAATGCACTTTATTCGAATGAACAGCTTCACTTTCTAGTTAAAGTCACAGTTAATAAATGGCAAGAACTGCTTCTCAGTATGGGAACATTCAGGCACAGCCTGAACAAATGGGGTGCAGATTTTTTTAAGGGTTTATTTTCATTCCCATTATAATATATGTCTCAGCTTGTAAATGCTTTTATGCCAGCAGTAAAAATTTCCATTTATATGGGTTGAATTGAACCTTTGCAATTCAGTGGCAGTCCAGCCACTTTTGAGCAGATGCTGAGATGGCTCAAAACTTATTTAGCTGAGTGAGTGACAAGCTGCTAGAGCCCAAAGATTTTCCATGGCTGAGCATGCAGACAGGATAGATAGACATCCAAACTGATATATCATGCATTCCCATCAATGGAATTGTATTTTGTTTGCCTGCATGCACACGTGATCACACCACATGTACTTAAAAACATACAATAACCAGACCTACATGCAAAGGAAATTTGTTTAGTTCGTTGTAAGTTACAGATCTGAGAAAAACAAAACAAAACAAGTTTAAAAAAAAATCTAAAAAACAAAACTAAACCAACCCTAATAAAAGGAGCAAGGACACTAACCAGCCTGAAAAGTTCTCAGTGCATTCTGAGAGTTCAGAAATTCCATTTCCCACATTTTGCAGCCTGTGTTGCAGGCTAGCCCAGGCAGCGTGGCTGGGGTTTTGTTTCAGCTATCAGCTATGGCACTGTTAAAGGAACCTTTCTTTAGGGAGAGGTTTTCAATATACATAAAGGGCCATGCCTTCCCTCAGATCAGCTGAACCCCAACAGGGCTGTCTGATCCTTCTCCGTGAAACAAGGACAGCTTATGTTCAGCAATTACATTCCTGTCCGTGAGCAGACAAGAGGCCACCGCCTTTGTCAGCCAGTGCTCCTCGGGCTTCTCTTGCTTTTCAGTGGGGACGATGACCTTTCTGACCACATCAAGATGCACCATCGCCCTGTGCTCCACACGGGGCCCAGTGTGCGGCACAGTGAGCATGGCTGGAAGAGGAGCCAGCCCGTCTCCACCAATCCAGCCTGAGGACAGTGATGGACTGCCCTCTGGGTCTAATTACTCCTCCACATTGAGGATAAATAATCTACATGACAACAGACTCCATTCACTCATGCCCTCCCACACCTCCTCCACCCGGAGCCGAGTCTTGAGTGACAGATGGAGCAAGAGTCCATGCGGGCTCCCCTCTTATGGATTTGCATTGGCCATCCCAGCCACACTGCAGCACTTTCTTTTGGGGCACAGCAGATACAGAGCAGATACCCTACTAACTCAGTTCCCTGGCAAACCGGCTTGGTTCCTGGAGAACGCAAGTCCATCTAAACCGATGCAGAGAGCTTTCTGCAGCCAAATGACTTCAACTTACCATCCTTTTTTGGGACCCTTATGTGGCTTAGCAGGATGACCTCGGGTTATTCTCCACCTCGAAAATATACAGTGATAGGTATAGGTAGTTTTTGAAAAATGTATCTTTCTCCTTTCTTTTGACTGTGAAAGGAAACAAGTCAAGACCAGGGAGAGGTGACTCCTTACACACTTTTACATCCCTGCAAGGGCTCTGTACCCCACTGGCTGTTAGCTCTGGTTGTTGATCTAGTTCAGTGAAAGGAAAGCACTCTGTTTATCCTAGGACATATCCACTGACTTGAAAATTTATGGTAAAAGTTGTCAACAAAGTAAACCTCTTCTGTCACGGTATCAGTCAGGTGTTATTCTTAGGACTCTGTCCAGGCAAGCCCTGTATTTCTGAGCTTAACCTCTTAGATAACCAGAATAGGCAGTTTTCTACAGCAGTGACACTTCCTATAGCCATAGTTATCTGCATTGATGAAAGACGGTTTTGTAAAAGCAGCTGAAACTCCAAGAGTCCTTGCCCAGGACTGGTCACAGTCCTACAGAGAGATAGATCTTCATTGTTCTGAGCAAATACATGGGAAATTTTTGGGGGACATAGTGAGAGAAGACAGAGAGAATGCATTTGTGCATTTTGCAGAAGCTTTTAAGCAAATACCAGCATGATAGACTGTCTAAACTAGCAAACGATAAGCTGTGAGAGGCCACTGGTTTTCCCAGATTTTGCAGACAAGTGAACAGGCAGACAGGTTGGGAACGAAAACGCTATCCCATAGAGCATCCCTCCCAGGCAGGGAATCCTTTCTGCCAGCTCTGCTGAGCCTGGCATCAGAGCACAGGTATGCAAAATCAGAGGGAAAATGCAACAGCCCTGCAGGGGACACAAACCCACTTCATAAACCCACTTTATTACAAATGGAAAGCCAGAGTATTTGAGTGTATCAGGAGTCCAGCTGCCACAGTAAAACAGAACTACATTGTGTGCTGAACACAGTTTGCCATCTCTGTAAAAACAGGCAAAAGACATTTCCTATGAGATCTGATAAGAACAGGAGCTATTTGTTTAAAGCTACTCCCTCACTGGAAGAAAAAAAATGAAAAGATGAAATAGCAAACCCTTGAAATGAAAGTAAAGGATCATTATTCTTATTAGAGCAACAGTGGGTACTTCTCATAATGTGTAGTGAAACACCAGCACTCGAGTGAATAGGACCAACTGTTCAGCCCCAGAACAAATTGCACATCAGTCTTAACTTAATAGGTAAGATTAATGGAATGCCATATAATGGGGGAAACTCAAAAAATTAAGGTAATTTGGCAGAAATGGCTTGGAATCACAGTCTATCTAAATGCATTTCATCCGGAGGATTACTGTCTCCAGTGTTTTAGTTTAGAGTTATATTAATTCGAAAGCCATGACTTACGCAGACCCATCCTGTGCTTAAAGGCTGGCTTTCTGCTAGGAATGCTCACAGTGAAACCTTTGCTGAAAGTTTGCCCAAACATTTCACAGGCGACTGCAAAGCCGAGCTCTGGGGGCTCGGAGCGCCGTCCCTCGCCGTGTTTATGACCGGTTGACTTTTTGGCTCCAGCACCTGGATTTGTCAGGGCCTCTTAGCTGCTGCTGGGAAGGTGCCCCTGCCGAGCCCGGCTGCTCTCCCTATCACCCCTCTGACAGATTAAAACACAACAGGGTCTGTTGGATGACTGACACATTCTTCCTCTGTCTGACTCTGAAAGGACTTCATTTAACAGCTCTGGAGTTGAGCTTTTGACTGACAGATTGTGAAGGGGAAAAGTCATTCAGTTCCATTAAGCTCAGTAACTGCTGTAGAACAAAACACCTTTAAAAAAAGGGGTTGAAAAAAGAGCTGCAGAGAGCGGGGGCAGGAGCTTTAGGAAGAAAAAAGGGGATTCTTTTCAGGTTCAAAGACAATCTTTCCCTTTGCTTTCTGTCCATCAATGAGGGCAGCATTCCCAGAGGGAATACAGTCCAGCGCTCATTGGTGCCATTCAGCTGCCAATCTCCCTGACAGGGAGACCAAAGGGCCTCATGTTGCGCTGCGGAAACTGTCTGTCAGACAATCAGCAGCTGCCATGACATCATCTGCCCTGTTTTTCTAGGGCTATTATAGGAGACTGGGTCCAGGAGTGCTGCTCCAGAGTGGTATTCATATTTTCCTTTTGCCCCCCAAAACTACGTTTCTTTACAAAAGGAAATGTGAGGCTGGATTTGCAAGGGAGCTAACTCTGTGCCAAAGAGTGAGGCCTGCATGGCTTCAAACCGGTGGTTTTCCACTTATCACGCCAAAGTTGCACAGGCCCTTGTCTATTTTTGATTGTAAACTCGGTTTTATTTTAAGAAACGTTCCATGTTAAATATCAGTGATTAACCTTTCTCTCTTTTTTCATCTGAAAGCTTGGCTTACTTAAGTGCCTCTGCTTTTGCTATAAATATTGACATTTTCGTAGGATTGTTGTTCTTACACTCACATGTATGTGCATGCACACACACAAATGCATTCATACAGAAGCCATATTCTGGCTGCATTTACACTGCTGGTGCAGTAGCTGGGGCTGCATTCACTAGACAAACTGCTGCAGAAAGAAATAGTTAATCCTGATGATAGCAGAAGAGAAATTAAGTGTGAAACACAAACAAGCTACCAGCCGCAAGTGTGGAGTCAGGCAATGTGCAGAACTGGGACACACTGCTTGGAATGTCCCCGTCATCCTGTCAGAGGACAAGTAGGCTTTGGTGGGGCAGTACAAGCATTGAGCAACTTCAGTCCTCTTGGTCCTCCAGATCCTTATCTGTAAGAGCAAAAATAAACTACCTTAGTGTAGTTGACTTGAAACTAAATTAATTAGTGACTTTACAGCATAATGTGTTTGATCAGGAGAAAATCCCAGGCAGCTAAAATAATTTTGCCTGACTAATCCCTGCCTACAAACTGAAATATAGACTGGTCCTGCCTGGCAGGACTGGCACGAGCAAGATGCTGGAGACTTGTCCCCTCTGCGATGCTCACAGCCTCTGCTCTCACAGCCTGCAGGGTTCAGTTCAGCAGGCTGACTCCTGCTCCACTGCTGGGAGACTGGCAGGGTAGAGAGCACTGATGGCATGAACAATACCAGGGGGTATTCCAGAGGAAGGGAGGGAGAGCCTGCTAGCAGAGCCTCTGGGTCTCACAACACACCTGGGGTAGGGCTCAGGCATCACAGCCAAAATCCAGCCTTGAGGGGTGGCCAGGGGACTGTCCAGCTCAGCTGAATGGTCGCAGCTCTCTTCCATTCCTTCCCTTGGCTGGCTGGTTGATCAGTTGTTTGGTCTGCTGATCTTAGGAGGGCATTATTTCATTAGTACTAAGGCCAAGCTACATGAAAGGATGATAGTTCCATATGGAACTGTACTCGGACTTGTTCCCTTGCCAGGGTCCTGCTGCATGAGGCATTTTTGGCTGTCAAGTCTGCTGTCTCATTTCAGTAAGGGATTACTGCAAATCTTCACATGTTCCACATGGACCTTACGAGACAGTTAGTCAGATCCTGCATGAACTTGCACACAAAGACATCCTGCTGCTGCTGGGGTCAGAATGTCTCCCTTCCTTTAGTATTATTTGTATTTTTACAGCCCTGCCAAAGGTCTGCAAGTCTTGAGCAGCTACCATTTCAATCCGTTCCAGCAAGCTGTAGTCTGATACTCCAGCTATGTTTGCTCTGTACATTCAGGCATTACTCTTTCTCACCTGGCAGTGAACCATGCAAATTAAGACAGTCTTCAAGCATACACACACATACACAAATCCATGGAAACCAAAGCTGCTAGATTTCAACATCAGAAACATGCAAGGGGAGAGGGGCAGTGAGCACTCAGGCTTCCCTCTTTTCTGTTCTCTTTCCTTCACAGTGAAGACAAATGTCATTATTTACTCTTCTGGCACTCATACCAAGAATATGGTGTTGGTGCAGCCGGAAGCAATAGTAAATCCTTTGTGAGAAGATTTCCAAATCAGACCTGTAAGGTTTGTCTCTAATGTACTTCAACTTTTACATTTTTAACTAATATGACACAAACACTGACAAAGAATCATCTGTTAGGGCTGAAGAGCAGCACGTAGTATTTATTTGTAGACACCGGGGGATATCACAGAAGTCTGGAAATACCAAAGAACCCTGTCTTCTTGTGACACTCGGCACTTATATTTAGAGCAGAACAAACCAAAGCAGGACCAACATGGACAGTGCTACATAAAATCATTTGGACAAAGCCCTACACGGGGCAGGTCATCAGAAGTGGGGGAGACCTTTACTACATTGTATATCTGTATTTCAGATCTCAGTGGAAGAGGTTGCTCACTGCTCTGAGACCCTAGAGACTACCTCAGAGTCTGGAAATGTGGAGATACTCTCTTGTATCAAACCTCTTTCTGTTTTGAGATTTGATGTGAATAGAGACACCACAAAACAGAAAAGATACTACATATCCATTACCCCATTCAGCTGCTTTATGCAGTGCAAAAATGCAAGTTTAGATTAAAAAACATGAGCATCTCTTGAACAGAGGCCTAACTGGCATTCAGGAAATAGAAAAATGGTATTTAAATGTTTTTGCAGGCAAGAATCTTAGTAGTCAAATCTTGATTCCAAACAAGGGTGTGCTAGAAGCCTTTTCACAGTGTGCTATAACAAGCTACTTCAAAAAATTTATCTTGTATGTCCTTTCAATGCTAAATTCATCATGAGACAGACCTTCCTCCTTTGTCAATGTCCCTGCAGTAAAAAACCAAAGTTGCTGTTTCAATTGTTTTCTTGTTTTAAGTACACTTTTAATGTGTCCACTTCTAGCTTACAAAATGGTTTTGCGCAGTGCCTTTCATTCTGGAATGCTTTTAGCAGATCCTTTGCCAAAGCCACTCAGCTTTCTTGCTTCAGTGCATAATAGATTACAGCTTCTGTAGCAGTTTACTTTTTATGTTCAAACTTTATATGAGTTGTGAGACCTAAGGTGGAGTGTTCCATATAATCCAAAAAAATTCTTAAAGAAAAAGAGTTTTTCTCTTATTCTAATGCCAGACCAGAAGAGAATTTAGGAAGAGTGTGGCTTCACATTCCTCCCCAGCCACTTCTTCTGGATAGGGATTGTCAGCCTGAAAGCTCATACAGTTCCCAGCCCTCCTGTAGCACTGTCTCAAGAGCCTGAACTGCCTTAGGGCTCTGATACCAGCAGCCCAGTTATTTACACCCACCCCTGGAGAGCACATGGAGGTGCAAAGGGAAGGAGGAAGGAAGCAGAGGACTTTTGGTGGGCCCCACAGATGGCTGTGGCAAAATTAAGGCCACAGTAGAGGTGAGAGCTAAATAATTCGTCTTTCACGCAGGGGAATTTCCCTAGCACAGTGACTCTATAGCACCTCTGATATTGACTGTCTGCTGATAAAGTTTTGGCTAATGAAAACAGATTTCTATTGAAACAATAGATTACACTGTTTCTCAGAAATGTTCTCTATTTTATAACCTCTCACAGTAAAACTCAATATTTTAATTACTTCCCCTCCAAAATGAAGAGCTAGGGGTAACTTTCAACCATGAACCTGGTCATTTTAAAATAATTTCTGCAGAGATCAGATTCCCATGGCTTCAGATAGGAGTCTCTGCTTTTCATCATGTCTGAAAATCTGATTTCAAAACTAAATTCAAGTATCTAGAATTACTCATTTAAATCCACATTTATCTAGCTGCCTAAAGAGAACTGACCTGAATGTGAATACTGTTGTAAGTTGCTGAGTGCTTCGGATATTCAGAGCCAGGGAAATCAGACCATAATAACTGAAACCAACGAATAGATTTAGATATTTGTCTGTAAGTACTTCAAAATACTAGCCTTTACCTGTTTCCTGGTTTTGTCCTAGGTTTCCTCATCTCACCTATGCTTATCTGAGCTTCATACACAGGTCCAATTTTAGGATTAGAGTGGTCCGCAGCAGAATATCAGTGCTTGCTCAGCACTGCAATTTTGTTTGAAAATCCATGGATTCCAGTGCTTCCTACTACGCAAAATATTTCTTGATCAGAAGTACAGGAATATGTTCTATATATTGGGTTAGTATTGCTGCACTGTTCAGAATTACTCTGTCTCCCTCCCACCTCCCTTCTGACACATTCACGCAGGAAAAGGCAGTGGCATAGGTAGCCTGGTCTTGGTGGCCAGCAGGCTGCTGTCAGGCTTAATGAATCTGTTTGCTTTTCCAACTGCAGGGCATTCATTTGGCCTTATCTCCTCTACCCAGATGCTTCTTTTTCCCAGCTTTGTAGGAAGGTAATAATCCTAAAGGCTTTTACCTTCTGTCAAATTGAGTCAAAATTGGCCTGCGGACCCAAAAGTTATTAGGAGGAAAACCAACATAAAGTGCAATCACATTTGCTTCATTTTTTTGCTAATTCATTTCTGTAGGAAACACAGCCAGACAGGGAATGGCCTCTGAGTGTTGCCTTCTGTATTTATTTTCACAATGAAAATACTAGAATCAGTCACGAGACAGGCTCATCTCATGAAGGTGGGAGTCTTGGGGAACAACAGCAGAGTAGGTGATGCTTCCTGCATTCAGTTGGCCTCCACTCCTAAACTCGATGGTACCAAATTACAAATACATCAAAGAATGGGATGTGTTTTCAATTTGGTGAGCAGGAGGCAAGGCAGAAGCAAAAACCTTGCTGTCTGGGAGTCAGTGGCATCCAGCCTACTCATGACTTTCACAGTTTCTCACGTTCTTCCTCTGCCTTTCCGGTGCAGTTGCTCAACTCTCCCTCCTGTATTATGCAAAAAATCTCCCTAAAGCCAAACTGATTACTGTTGGGAGCCGAAATTACTCCTTTAATGCCAAAATTCCAGCACGGTTGTAAGAGCAGAACAAGGCCAACGTGAGGGCAAAGTGGAGTGTAAATTGTCACCTGTGTTAATCCTGATCCAGTTCTTGAAATGGAAAGCCACCAGTCGTGGAAAGAATCTAAAGGAGTATAGAAGATGTAACAGCACAGAAGGAAGAGTCTCATGAAAATCTGCTTCTTTCCTTCCATCAGCGCTAAAAGTGGGATGTGAAAGCAGCAAACAAATTTACCTTCTTCTCCCAAATACATTGGGGAATAGGCATTCCTTTTTCAAGGCGGGGAAGGAAACTTCAAGTAAATAATGTCAGTTTTTATTTATTCCCCATATGAATCTCTATCAATTATTTAATATTTGCAAGGCAACCTTATGTAAAATCTATCACAGAAGACTGTTTATCCTTTACCAGTAATATTAAACTCTCAGTTATATATACTCAAGCCCTTGGAAATCCAGCCACCTAAAGGCTTTCTATATCTTTATCTATTTTTACAAGTTGCAAACAAATCTATTTAATTAGAAAAACATGTCTGAAATTTTAGTCACCGTTAATCTGGTTTTGGCCAGGACAGAGTTAGTATTTTTTCATTGTCCCAGACTTGGTGAAAATTTTGCATATAAATCACTCTCTCTTTGTACACTTTTATTACTAATATTGTTGCTGTTACTGCTCATGTTCTTATCTCATTGGTGTTTCTAATAAATTGTTCTTGTCTCAATCTGTGATCTTTACCTTTTGTTCGTCCAACTGGAGGGGAGAGGAAACTGCTGGTGCAGGTTTGGTGGGAGCACTAAATGGGGGAGTACTGTTCCTGAACCTTGACAACTATGAAATCAACTTTTTTTTTTTAAACACATGATTCAAAAAGTACTTGGGAAAATATCTAGCGCATTGAGTGAAATTAAGGCAAACCACACTACTTGTATTGCCACAACACCAATAGCTGCTGGTGGTGTGTGACAGAAACCCCACGTGCCAGCTGGTGTACGACTAAAAGGCAAATGTGTGATTAAAAAGACAACCCTTGAGCCAAGACATTTATAACAGCAAAGAAGAGGCCTCCAGCTGTCTCTGAACGGGACAGGACAGTGAATTGTTAGAGGACAGCACAGGACAGCAAATTGTTAGAGGACAACAGCAAGCACCATGCTGTACTGTGAGCTAGCAGGACACGCTAGATCACTGCAGGGAAGCCACAAATTCCCATACTCATGGCACCTCCCTGTGCTTGCAGCGTGTCCACATATTTCTGTGCTAAGCATTGCAGGTACATTGTAATAAAATTGTTATTTTCCTACATTAAAAGCCCAGATTTCAAGTGTGTTCGTTGTCTCATGGTCTCTGTGATTTCTCCAGAGCAACTAGTGATATCCATGTCCAGGTTCCTGGGGATGTGAGATCTCAGGCTGGATCTTACAGCCATACTTGAATATTCCCTCTCTGTAATATGCTCCAAGTTAAAGATAGTGATATCCCCTAATCAGTTGCCCGTAATATGCACTAAGAATTTTTATATTTCTTTCTTTCCACAAAATGCAGCTTCAACGGTCCTACTATGGAATTGTTCAGCTCTGCATCTGTATTTTGATTTTCACTCAGCTTCTTTCTTATGACCCATCTAAATTATATTTTATGAATATCAAATTACACCTTTCAGTCTTTAAATATGTGTGGGAAGAGGCACTTTTTTCCCTTCACATTCTGACTATCCCGTATTTCACACAACGCTACAGCTAGATCCCCCAACTATCATGTTGGCTTCTTAACTTCCGCTTTGGTTCCCAGGGTAGCAGTCCATGTTCTGAATATTAACTACTCTTTTTAATTTTTCCTCCTAACTTATCCACTTTGAGATAGAATAATACATGGACAGACATGAAAAGTTATTTTGCTTGGAAAGTTAATTATGTACAGTTTTTGAAGTAGACACTAATTTGATTTTGTCAGTATCCAGATTTTTTCCCATATTAAAGCCCATTAAAAGCAAATGGAAGGAAGCTGACCTTCCTTACCAGAAGAAGGCATGCAATGGCAAAGGAGGTTAGTCCTCTATCTATTTTTCAGCTGAACATATTTAATAAAGTTATGGAGAACACAACTGTTCGTTTTGAGTTTCCTTAGTGTTTTCAGACATTGCAGCCCACAAGAACATAATTTCTCGTCTGAGATCAGGCACGTGTTACAAAGACCAGTGTGTCACGTGCTATTTAATACCTTGACAGTTGCAAATAAGATAAATCCTGTCACAAAGGCAACAGCATACATGTTTGTGTAATCTGAATTTTCTAAATGAAAGTAGCATTTTTATGCCTTTATTAATCATAAAGGTATAAATCTTGCTTATGTGGGCACTTCTGTTGACTTGAGGGGGAAATGCAAAGAAGTTAGGAACAGATCCAAGAAATTAATTAATTAAGATGTGCAAGCATTTTGCTTGACAAAATTTTATTAACTCTGGAAAGGATTATCAGACCAGAATATAGAAGTGGTAAAGGTTTTAAGGTTTCCAAAATCTAGAAAATAATCAAGAGAGGCCTGCTTCTGACAATAGGCACAGAAGTTCCTTTCATTTAAGAAACTCAGTTTAAGAGTACAAATCTCACAGGACAGAGAATCCTAGGCCCAGTGAAAGCCCTAAGTGTGTGCTTATCTTTTACACGTATCAGTAGTTCCGTTCATTCGATCAGGCTTGGATACAGTAAATCACAGTCTTAAAGATGAACATGCATTTATATGATTTCTGGATTTGGATTTAAATGGTGTTTCTGTTAATCCATAACTTACATATCCTCTTTCCTTTTTCCTATGTCCCATTATAGTACAGGCATATGGGACAGAGTTACAGCTGATTTAGCAGGAGCCTTAAGTCCACATTTCATGACATCCATGAATTTTTAGATCACAGAATTTAATTAATATGAGCCAGTCAGTTTTTCCTCTAAGTATACAATAGCTGGTCATTATATACCACAATTTATTTACTCACTGAAGTAGATGACTTCTGTATGTTTCACAATTGTTTACTTGCAAGAGTTCAGGTCATTTTGCTAGCAGTGGGAATACACCGGCATGCATCATGACCCGGCGTCACCCATATGAAAACTGGGTGCCCCCAGAATGCCAGCTTTTCCAGCTTACACCTCCAAATGGCAGTGGAAGGCGCCAGAGTGAGTCACTAGGGTTGTTTTTCCCCAGTTAAAAGAGTTGTTTCATTCTGCTTTCAAGCATAATATGAAATTATTGACATTCAAATAACAGTGCAGAGACTGGAATTCAAAGCCAATTAGAGCAGGATGATGTAAGGCTGCCAATTTACAATTACCACAACACCTGCGACATTTATAAATATTACTTCACAACATTCCTGTGTCCTTAGGTAAATCCTTAGATTTCACTTTGTGAAATGGATCACATATGTTCCCTGCTTCTTTGACTTGACAAACATCTTTATATAAGGCAAGCAGCTTTAGAATAGTTTGGTATTTAAAACATTTGGCAAACAAGACTGTTCCTAACATTTTACTGATGTAATTAAGAATCAGGAAAAACTACCAGAGTTATTGTTAGCTGAAGCATCTGCCTCAGCATCAGGAAATATGTGACAACCCAGCACAGAGAGATGAAATCCTCCAATACAAGGCACTGGGGTTTAAGGAATGCATAAATGTGTCAGGACCATCTCTGCACTAAAACAGAATTGTTTCTCTTAACATTTGCTCAGATTAATAACAACTATGACATTAACAATGTTCTTGCTCTTTATAAATGGTGATAATAATGAGAAATGGTTTCCTGATGATATCAGTTGGCATCACCAAAATAGGCGGTTGAAACCTCTCAGTGCCTTCAGCCCACACCAGCCTTGGTTTCAAAATATTTCCAGCATTTGTTCATTGTTAACCGAAATCATTGTTTCTACAAGTAGCATGAGAAATATCTTCACAAAATCTGAAAGTTATGTTCAGACAATTCTTTCAGCGGTGCATGAGTGGGGGAATATTGAGGATACAAACATTGCAAAACACAACGTATTTCCTTGTGCGACAGCTATGGCAGCTTACAAAGGCACCTCAAATTTTTATCCTCATAAATTAAGTAACAGATAAACTGGGAACTTTAAGTAACAGGTAAGTTGACCCCAGGAAAGTTCTGTGGACCATTTTCTTCTTAAATACCAGAGGCAAATTTAAATATGAAGATAGTGGCAGCTAATAGTTGTGAGAGAGAAAAAAACCTATAGAATACTATAAAATTCACACACAGATATGCATGGTGGCAATGCTATTTTGAAATGTTTATCTCATTGCAAACCACTTCCCCACAACTGTTAACAATATAAGAATTATTAATAACACTGGCACTCTTTCTTCAATTCCAAGGGCAAACGCACAGTTAGATGCAAATGCAGGTCATGATGCTATTAAGCCCAGCCCTAGTTATTAACAGCAACATAGATATTCCTGATTTATCTCCTGTAAATTACTGAGTGAGGAGTCAATTATATGCAAATTGTATGACGGACTAAACTCAGAGACTAACAATTTATTCTTTGAAATTATTGGTTTTTATATTAAAAACCAAGTGAGAGTAAAAGTAATTATCAAACTCAGGTAAAGTCAACTTTATATTTCAGCGGGATGACATTTACATGAAACAATGACCTTGCCTATGACTTTAGTTGCCCATCATAAACCCTGAAAGAGTATCGTGTAAGCCCAAGGGAACTCTTCAAAATTCACACTAATACAAAGTGGAACTTGAATCTGTCCAATCATCTTCAAAAGTAATTGCATCTCTCTCATGCTTTCCCCATCACTCTCCTTCTGTCTCTCTTGTCTGCTACCTCTGTCTGAAATATCTTTCCGTCTTGTCCTTCTCATGTATCTACCTCCACTTGGAATGAAAAAAATAGGTATGATTAATCATATAACCTCATAATATGATATATTGACAGGTTATTTCTTCCTGCCATACTTGGGTAAAAATCATGCTTGTGTCACATGCTGGTCCCAGGTTATCTTTCTAGATTCAATTTCAGATGAAACACCTATCGTTTTGATGCTTCCACAAATACTTATGTCAAAAAGAAGTCTTATCTGATTGCCTATGGACTCTGTTAATATGCACAGCTATGCTACATAGTTTAGTCGGAATACAGAAGCATTTTTCATAAATATCCTAAATTCATAAAAGTCTTAAAGGTAGCAAATTCCTAATTATGGAATCAATTTCCATTTTTAGGTCTTTGAGTACCTCCTCTTTCAAAGTTGCTATTTTTCCTTCATCAGGGAAAGACTGCCTTCAGTTACCTCTTTGTGATCAAAACTAATGTGGGAGGGCTTGGGAACAGGTCATTCCTGATAATGAAATATTTACAAGTGTTCTTTAAGTTGTAATATGCAGAATGCCTTGGTTCTTATCCTAAGATAGCATTGTGGAGATGAAAGGCTTCTTAGACATCAAATAACCCCCAAAGAGTAAGTGACTTTCTGTTTTGTGATGAAATGCTATGAAGTGGGAATGGCATTGTGATACCCTTGGAGGAAGGCAAAGTCAAGCTAAAAGGACAAAAAGTCAATAAATTACAGAAGCAAACTGAAAATACAGACACAAGGATTTCATCTGTATAAATCTTGTCAGTTCCATTCCTGCTATGCTGATTTATTCTTTCTGTGAGCCTTGCCAGTTAAGCTGTCCTGGCTCCCTCAGAATATACCAAGAAAATGAAAATACAGGGAGGTTAATACCCGGCACTCTGTCCCACTTCATGGTGTGCCTGGTATCCGTTACTAAATCTGCAACCTCATCCTGGGGTATGAAAAAAAGAAGAATGTGTCAGTCCTTAAGAGACAGGAACTGCAGCTGTGACAGGAATGAAATAAGAGGTGCCAGTGTGACAGGGCTTGCCTTCTACCCATCCCCTCTCATCTCTGACATTCCCAGGCAGAGTCAGTGTCAGATTTATGGGGACCTCAGGCAGAGGTTAAAGTGTGGGCCCTTCTCCCTTTCCTCGTATTAGATGACACTCAGCGCTACTCAGTTTAGTATGGTATGAGCCTCTGCCCATGTCCTGGGCCTTTGGGCAATTGTTCTGGGAATTCACCCCTAGAGATGGTTCTCCCCACAAGTCTACAGCAGGAATCCACCCATTCCATTCCAAAAGTCTGCTGATGTTTGGCTTTATTTCTCACATTAGCAGAAGTCTCCCTGTCTTTTTCAAGATCCCACTATTTTGTTCCTTCTCTCCTGTTTCACCCTGGGATATACAGTAATATTGCAATAATACCAAGGTTTAAAATCGTAAATAACAGAGATCAAAAGAGCCCTCAAATCATCTCACCACCCTCCTGAATGTTCCCCAGGGTACCTTCCCCAAATTTGTTCAGTCCTGTTCCCTATGACTTTACTAATAGGGCTTTCAGCAGCTTCCTTCAGTAGACAGCTCCACGGTGTTATATTTCTGAAACTTGACAATGGCTATTACTGTGCCTAAAGGGGGAAAATTAGGATTTTTGCTTTTCAGTAATTTTCTCCTCCATTACTAGAAACTCTAGCCCTAAATTTCAGTTGACCCTCTGGGTCACTATTAATCAACCTTATGTATCATTTGAAACTCCAAGACATGCTCTTCATCTTTCTAGTCTGGTGTTTTAAAATCCAGAAGTGGAGGGGGGTGGGAGGGGAAGTTTGATATAAATGTAGTAAATACAGCACAGGGGAACATGATATGAGGATAGACTATTTTTGACTAGTACCACTGGTCACTGTTAAACACTCAAAAAGTTACCTGAGCTTAGAAGCTGTAGAATAGGGATCCAAGTGGCTTCTTGGGAATTAGTAAAAAATCACGTAGCAATATTCCAACAAAAAGCAAATAGGTACACAGAAATGAAGCCAAATTCTGCACTCTCTTATTCCAAGTTCTTTGGGCAGGAAAGGTGCTTCTCCATCTAGCACAGAGATGTCATCTCCATTTAACTTTTCCGTGCAGTTGGGAACACATACCTGCTATTGAGTTTGGACACATTTCAGTTTTGTCTGAGTAGAATTTACATGAAGGCAGCATTTCTTCTCTCTGACTTTGCCACAGTGCCATGCCTTCTTGTGGGAAATCCTCTTTGAGTTGTCCCCCAGATTCTCTTCCTCACTGGAAGAGCAGCTCCTCTGGAGAGCTTTCTTCACTCCAAGCCGTTTTATAATTCACATGCATTCTTACAGCACATTTCAAATGTGTGTCATGTGGGCAATGATTAGGAGCTGAGGATTTCCCTCAGCCCTGTGGCCCACCTGTTTAATCACTAGCCTGTCACATAAAATGAGTTCATAAGCAGAGTTTGAAATGGTCATTGTTGCAACAGGGACAGAGGATGAAGACTATGTACCCTGTGCTCTCACCTCCCTCACAGCCAAATTTTTTTAAGCATTCCTCCAGGGCCCTACAGACAGGCATACACATCTTCTGAGTGGAGTTGGATTACGTGTCGAAAGATAATGTCATTTCTTCTGCTGAATAAATATTTGTCCTGCGGCTGTATCTATAAAACAAGGAGCCTTCAGGGCTCATGTGGAGTAACTTCAAGGTGTGTTAACAGCATTATTCATGCTTCTCATACCTTAGCCCTCAGCTTTGTAGTGGCAAAGCACCCTGCCCTCATCTTGTTTGCACTACTATAAATTTGGTGACCAAATTTTTTGCATGTTCTCAATGTATTTTATCAATGATCAGCACTGTGGCAGGAGTGAAGGAAAAAAGCCCTGTCATAGCCCTATCAAATATCTGAGTCTGAAATATATCCCAAAGGCATGCCTCAAAGCCTCCAGTCCAATACCTGAGCGAAGACATGGACACCTGAAAATAATATGGGATCGGATGAGGGGTGCACATCTGGCCAGAGATTCAGGGGGTGATAATTTTCACTGATGCATGAGTTTCAGCTCTTACCCCAGGCAACCGATCTGCTATCAGCTAACCATGGAAATTGGTCACATATGTCTTCTGAACTCTTCCACTTACGCAATTTGACAGGGTCCTGCACACAAACATCTCCCCTGACCCTTTTTAGTTTGCCTTGCGAATTTTTTATCCAAATAATAGAGGGTGACCAAACAATTTAGGACCGTTTAGGATAGGGTTGTGAAAAAAAACCAAAAAAAAAAAAGAAAGAAAGAAATGTAATATAATCACATTACGAAAGGGGGAATTTTAACAAGAAGATGAGAGGAGAGATTTCTTTGGGAGCCTTAGGAAAACTGTAGAACTTAAAACCCATACCATGTTCAAACTGTAGGGAACAAACTTAATTTGGGCATAGTTGTCATCCTGTCTCCAACATGTAAAATTTTTCAGTATTAGCACAAAGGCAACCAAAAATAGTGCAGACTGAACAACAGGCACTGTACAGAGCTTAATCCTCCTGTGGAGGGGATAAAGACAAACCAAGGCCAGGCCTGAGGTCAAGAGGAACTGAAGGTCAGACTGGATGGAGCTTTGAGCAATGCTAGCAGTGAAAGATGGACTAGATGATCTTTAAAGGTCCCTTCCAACCCAAACCATGCTACGATGATATGAAGTTAGTGCATATTTCTTAGACTTT
>VZDJ01000782.1:18984227-18996535 GCA_008694505.1 Cyanoderma ruficeps | reverse complement strand
TATTATTATTATTATTATTATTATTATTATTATTATTATTCACTGTAATAATTCTATTAGCAAAGACACAGAAAAGAAGTATGTTAACTCAAGACTGTTCCTGCATGCACAAAAAAAGGCAGGAAAAATCATCTTCATGGTCAATATAAGATTAAAAATAAAAAGGACAACACTCCTCAACCCCCATCAGCCTCCCCTCCCGCCAAAAAAGAAGCTACATTTATTGTGTTTTGTGCAGAAGTGAAGAAAGGCTGAACCCCAAGAAGGAGCCCAGGAAGGTTTCTTTCCTTGGTGGCTTCCTGGCTGGAGAAGGGCCAACCATTACTCCCAGCAGCCTCAAGCCACTGACAGTACCTACCACAGCCCATTTTTCCTTTACACAGAAAAGGGTCATGTGCAGAAAAAGACCACTGCCTCCTCTTAAGAATGGAACCTATGTGATTAGAGAGTCTCTCTCCTGGCATAATAAATCATGCTTTCCTGTGCTGTTCACTAATGCTGAATACTTTCAGTGTTCAACATTTCAGGTACTTCTGTTGGTCAAAACCCATACTGATTTTCTGGAAGTAGTTTCATTCGCATTATACTTGTACAAAAACATGATTTATTTTTAATGTCAGGAGTAAATTACAGATTTTGTAGAAGGTTTTTCTTCCCAAGAAAATAGATTATTCTTCCCCCAGAATTACCAGGTTTCCTCAGGTCTTGGTTTTCCTTCTCTTTATTTAGAAAGCCACACGTATGAGTACACTAAATATTTATGAATATAATTTATGAGAGCAGTTGGTTTTTTCTCGCCAAAAGTAAGAAGCTGGCCTGTGTGTGGTCTGAAAAATTCTAACTATGACCAGACTGAAACCATGGAGGTGATGGCAACTTCATATTCAATAAGAAAAATGGTTAAAAATTCCATATATGACATAGAAAATATATCCTAAATAATAAGAAAACATACATAATCTCCAGGCTAACCAAACTGCTAATTCAAAACAAAAGGCAATAAGGGAAGTTAAGCACAAGACGTTCGTCAACAGCATTACAAGGAACATAAAAAGTGTGCTATTTTCCTGGCTGAATTAATTTATTTTGCTTTTGTTGTATTTGTTTACTGGTTTCCTTGTCTTTAAACAAGTTGATTTGGGCTTCCACTCAAAAATTAGAAAGTCTCTCCACTGAGTGTATGAGATGCTGTATCAGGCCTCAAGACAAGATGAATCACACCAACTTAACCTCCCAAAACTCTTCCAAAACATTCTACCATTGCACTCAGGGAGCAAATCCTGCCTCCTCTGATGCTTGGCACAGCCTCTCAAATGTTGCCCAAATTTCTGAAGAATGAGAAGTGGTAAGATTTTCATCATTGCAGATCGTCCCAAATAGTAGTTTCCATTGATTAACATATCATCCCTCACAAGTTAAGGGATTTTTAGGATTTTTTTTTTAATAGGAAAATACAGCATAATCAGGAAAAAGCCATTAGTATCTGTCCTTCACAGATTAATACTCCAAAAATTACAAAAACAAAACTCTTAGATTTATCAAGTTAGAATTCCTCCAAGCCAATACTTCGAAATGAGTGCAACTAAGAAATATAGATATTTTTAAAACTAAGTGGAAACCAAAATAAAAAGTTTGCATTTGAATTTCAAAATAGCAGTTCCCTAAAGCTTACTGTGTTGACTAGAGCTGAAGAGACAGTGATGGGGATTGGGTTCTTCTGAAGCAATTGTTATCTCAGTCCTACTGGACGTGGAATGGGAGAAATGTATTCTGGCATTGTGCAATCCTCTACTGTCACTCCGATTCTTCAGCTTTCTGATCTTGTTTCTCATTCTACTGGAGCTTTCTCATGATTAAACATAAACAATGATTGATGGTTTTGTAAACAACATTCTTTCCAGGGGGAAGGACAAAGTGATAGACTGCTGGTTTGACCACTGGGGTCAGAGACATGGTCCTTTCATCCCCCAATCCTTGATCAAATTCCAAATCCTATTTAAACCCCAAATCATAATAAACTTCCTCTTTTGCTCTTTGCTTCAACCTGACGTGAGTGTCATTCTTTTGTGTCATAAACAGCAACACTCCACATTTACTAAGTTTTCTTGTCTCGTGAGTTGGGGGAGTTCCTTCTTTCTTGCCTCCAGTGTACAATTTACGATATAGTTCAGGTGTTTATAACTAGGTTACTTTTCATGTTCCCCACGGTGCCTGTTTTACAAGATCTTGGAAAAGAGAAGCATATCCTATAAATTCAAAGTTTGAAATCCACTGGTACTTATCAAGTATCAGCTTGAAGATTCAGAAACTTTACTAGACAGCAGAATTCTCTGCCACCACCTATTGTAGCCCTAATAAAGTGGACTTTTGTGTTTACATGGTGGTTAAAGAAAACTGGTGATCAGAGATGTTCAGCTAATCTTGTGTTCTGTAGAAATGCAAAGAATTTTCTGAATGAGGAATGTGTTTGAAGCTCCCAAAGTAAAGAAAGATGTCTCTGGGCATTGAGTACTTGCCCATCCAAACAAGGAACACCTTCAGATCTGTCTGTATGGATCTGTGACTACTGTAAACGGATAAACTTCACACCCCATTGGTTTTGTTTTTGTTAACCCGCAGGATTAAACCCATGGGCATGTCTAGAAGGTTTATTTCAGTCTGATATTCCACTGACTCCTCATTCTGCCTACAGTAGCCCAAATATTTCCAGGGTGGATATGTGATCAATTATTTTATATGCAGTTTACTCCTAATGGAAATTCAACCAAGCAGCACAATCTTCACGAGCACCCTTCTTTACCACTGTATTTGCCTTCAGACATCTTGAGGCAGAGGATCCTTAATGGGTTTTATAAAGTGCTCATATCCACTGCCTGACCCTATAAGCCCTAAAAAGCACCTTAGTTAGTTCCAAAAGAGAGAAGCTAATGCAGCACCATCTGTACTGGTTTTCAGATAAGGTACTTCCCATCTTTTTTTTTAAATGGGTTGAGAAATTTCAGCTGAGCTGGCATTTCTCAACCATCTATCATGACATCTGAATTTCTCAGTCATTTAAGAGTGTTCAGAGTTGATGGCAATTAAACTAGATACTAATTGATTTTTAAATCTACTCCAAGCCCAGTACAAGCTTTCACTTGTAAGAGACCTAGTAAGTCTATCAACCCTAAGTAGTCCAAACTCTGAAAAGCCGTTCTCTAGGAAAATACTTGAGAAAGAATTTGCAGTTTTATTTTAAAAGTCTCAGCCAAAAATCAGAGAAGCTCCAACATAAGCAATTTTACATTTGCAACTATTTACATCTGATGTTTTCCCTTCCTTGGGCCAGTGTCAATCAAAATTTTATCTTTGATTTTTAATAGATCATAGGCATTAGATCTGATTCTGTAAAATACCATGAAGCTCATACTGTCATCTTGTATATTCGATATGATGTTTCTGTCAGGTGTGCTGTATTGTCATTCACATGCAGCAGTGATGGAGCAAATGGGTTCTGTGAAGCTTCATTGCCCTCTGGAATAGCAAAGGCAAGGAAAAGGGAAGCAAAATTTTCCCGGGAGCTCAGGACATAAGTACCTCTTGCTGTATCCTCCCATCCCTGCTGCTCCTTCAGAACCTGCTAAACCAAGTACCTGGGGCAGGCAGATCTTCCCAGCTGAGGCAGAACAGTCAGTGCCAGTCCTCCAGATCCCACTTATGCTTCCTCAGAAGTCAAAAAGTGCCAACATCAACCCAAGTGCAAGGCTACCTGGCACAGATGTCTTTCACACAGGCAGACTGGAAGCTGCAGGAGCAGTGCCTTCATCTCCTGACCTCAGTGTATCAGCCTTGAGTCGAAAGGACAACCTGCAATATCAGCAGACAACACAGGTCATGAGTTTATGCCTGCTCAAAAAACACCTGCACATCTGTTCTTTTCCCAGTTCCAGAGCTCAGGCCAAAGCTTTAGGGGATCTCTCAGCTCTGAAACACCAGCAAGACCCACAAGCCACCTTCTGTACAGTTTTATATCATCTTTCACACAAAGATCTTAAACCAATTTGCTGGCATTCGTTAAGCCTCAAAAACTCCTGTGGGAGTTAAATAAAGGTTGTTATGCACACTTTATACCAGAGCTTACCTTTAGAGTTTTTCTAAGTGCTCGTTCCTGCTGACCTAGGCAAGAGCTACAGTCAGCGTGAATATGCTGACGTGCTGAAATGCTGTTTTGTGCAGGTAAACCTCAGTTTAGTTTTCCACTAAAGTAGCATATGGGAAAACACGCACTTAACTATGCCCAGTGTGATTTAAATATGTTGCATACTCAAGGGCATACATGAAATAAGACATGTCAACCCGACTGTTCCGGGCTTTGTAAGACAGCCAATACGCTTGCAAGTAAGGTAGTCTCTGGACAAAATTATAACGTTCATTTTCAATATCATGAAAACTGATAGATTCTGGTTTAGATTTTAGACACTGAGCAATGTTGGACTTTTTTTAGCCTTTTAACTGACAGTTGTATGAAAGGTACTGTGATTTTCCCACTAGATCCCTTTAAAACAGACCATACGCAGTCAGTTGAGCTGATGCTGTGCATTTTTATGGAGTTTATATGAGTTTAACCCCTGGATTAATATGCCTCTCTTCAGAGATTGGGCTGTTGGAGTCCTTTAGTTATTCCTCTAAAACACAGGTGATATTTTTGGCACTGCTGCAAGACAATCTGTCTACATTACTGAGCCTCCCATCCAGTCATGAAATGAAATGTTTTCTTTTTTGCCTTGAACACCACAAGAGTTGCTGAGGTTTCAGTTTTTGACTACAATGAAACTCATAATTTTGTCACTGGCTTTACTAGGATCAGGACTTCCCTCAGACCAAAGGTTCTCCATTGACAGTCAGTGGACCCTTGGGCATAAATGGGCCACTTCTAAGCCAGCATACGAGAAGCCGATCTGTCACGCGTAGTTTTTAATTCTCTCCATGGACACTCCTGAAAACCTTTACAGACCCATATTCTGAAAAACATTGAAAGACATTTCCGCTAGCCACTGAGAAAGATAAGTTCAATAAAAAAAAGAAGTCATGTCAGCGCTGCTCAGTTTGGGTCTTTATTGAGGTCTCTTGACAACAGTAAAGGCCTGTTTCTTATATACATGTACAAACTGGGGTCCAACCTGTGGGTGTCCCAGCTTGATGGACACTTTGCCTCTATGTTTAACAGCACAAATGTCATTTATGTCTTGAACAGCCCAATCTAGAGGACAGGACTGGACTTCATAACATCATCCTGGTCCCAATTTCCACTCTGCTTATGCTTAAGCTCCAGTTTATCTTTCTGCATTTGCCTTCATCTTAAAATTTCCCAAGCCCACTGCACAGCTGTGGGGGTCCTTAGGGATTTTTCAGTGCTAAGATATGCAGAAGACTTCCTGCAATAGAATTAATAAGGTTTGAGTGCAAACTTGCCAACTACCCAGGTTTTGCTTGATAAATACACTTTTGGGTAATTTTAGGCTTTCGGGAACTTGGCAATACCATAACAGCAGGACTAAGGCAGAAAAAAAAACCACGTAGAAATCTTAATAGGAGAGAGGAACCCACAGAGCCATTTGAAAAATGCTCCTGCCACGACAGCTAAGGCCCCAAATACAGCCATCTGCCTCTTTTTTCCCTTTGCCTTTCCTACACTTCCTCTCCCAGATGTTTCTCATCTACTAAGGTAGCAATTCAGGCATTCATGTAACTGATCCTAAGGAGTGCTGCATGTGATTAGCATCAAGTCACCAAAGAACAAAGAAATGCAATTAATCCCCTTTTAAATAAAAAGCAGATTAGATAAGATTAAACATATTAGCAATAGGCAAACCTCAGATGGTTTGTAGACCAGCACTGGGCTGGAAAAGCCTTTGGAAGTGCCAGTATAGCCCAGATTCCATCCAAACTTTCTGATACCTCCATCCAAGAAAGCTTGAAAGCACGAGGAAAGCTCTCCTGTATGATACTTTGCTCCAAAACAGCTGGAAAAAAATCCCACTCCCACGGTATGTTGACTTCTGGTCAACACCTGGTGGCACCAACACCTGTGACTGTGGTCAGAACCAGAAAATATTGAGGGTAGAGTTGCCCACTTACTAAGCAGGGTTTAGCTGAAAGGACTTGTTAGACAGATTTGAGGGTTGGTTTAGTTGGTTCATCTATTTTGTTATAGTCTGAATTTGTTTCTAGGCTTTATGGCAGAAAAATGACCACTGCCTTGGTCATGATGTCCTATGTGCCTCCAAATGAGCATTTTGAGCAACTCATCTTCACAAAAATAACTCCTATCTGCTGAAGGGGGTTAGGTTGTTGATACTCTAATTTCAGCAACATTTTTGTCAACATCTGAAACAGAAACATTTTGACCAACTCAGAGAAGTGATTGCAAATAGTAGGGAAGGGTCTTCTCTAGCAGCTTACGGATCTTGCCTGATTTGCCACCAGGAGTGGACTTCAGCTCATCTCACTGCAGGATCTGTGCTTCTGTTTTTAAAGTGATCCTAAAACCTAAGGTTTTAAGCAACATATCGTAAGATTTCTTATTTCATCAGAACCAATCTTCATTACCCTTGTTCACAAATTTCTACTATTTCTACATGTACAACAGAATTAAAGAATGAACTCTATATCAATCGGGGGAAAAAATTATTCATTAAGAAAACTAATTTTAAAAGTCTTTCTGGGAAGAAAGGACAGAGAGGTGGATGACTGGACAGATTCTTTGGAAACTTCTTTGAAGAGCTGCATTTAGTGTAATACTCCCTGAAACAAGCATCTTCTAAAGTTTTCTGTTACATCCAGTCCAGTGAAAGCAAAAAGTGAGGAACAGAAACCCTGTCACTGGAAAGGAAAAAAAAAAATCACTCAATATCAGAATCACGATCTGTATTCAGAATTTTCCACATAAGAATAGTCACTCCGGAGAACACATTTATAGTGAAATGACAAGCAGAGACTGTTGAGGATTACAAGCATACACGTGCATCACACTGTAGTTGTTTCCCATTTCCATGACTATTTTCATAGTCTTTAGTTTGATGAGGAGAGATCAGAGGCAGCCAGGGCCTCTCCTGTTGGACTGGTCCAGCCAATCTCTGGAGAGCAGCCATTCAGTACACATCATAATTTGCTCTCAGTCTGAACTGGAGCCTCCATTAAATCAAACATACAGGGCCAGATTCTCAGCCAGTGTGAAGTAAAGTAGCTCCCCAGAAGGCAACGGATGGCAGCTAAGATCTGATCGATGGCGTTAAGTAATGCTGGTAAAGCCTCAGCCATTGGGCAGGAATGATTTCTCACCTGTTTCCCAAACATTTATTATTCATGGCTGGGTTTCAACTCCTTTCCTCACGGTGACTAGCACCCTCCTCGAGAAAGAGCCTTACTGAGTTCTCAGGTACACATGGAAAATTTACAAAAGGCTCAACAGGAGGGGAGCAGGATCTTCAGTGGTAAAAAATTAAATACCTCAGAGGTCTCAAACTCTACCCTTTTTACAAACTAAACAAAAATCCCTCTCTCGCCTTAAACCTGCCTTCGGAAACTTTTAAAAATATGGTTTGTCAAACATTTTGGATTTTATTTCTAATGAAATGCTAATAAAAATGTGAAATGATAATTTATTTTGTGGTGCTGCACTCAAAGAGTGAGAATACTTAGTAGCAGTGTGTTCAAGATGAATTGCTGGGAAATGCATTTAAAATCTGTCCTGTCTTTTACCTGTTTAGATTTATACCACCTCAGATGTTAACAGGCCTTAGGTGGCTTATTAATGCCAAATGTAAATACAAAAACAAGAACAAAATGTTCCTCGTGCATATATACATATCTTTCCTGGCAAAAGGCCACTTCTGTCACTCAGAGCTCAGACTGTTCTTCTTTTAATTTGGCATCAATTCCATGGCTGCTGTTAATGGTATTATTTGTGTTGGAGGTAAGCCAGACAACACACTTTTCCAACCAATTTGTCCAATAAAATGGATTATTTTGTTAGTTAATCTGTCACTTCTTTGAAAGAGAAATCTTTAATACCATTTGTATAAATATTCTTGGGTTATGTCTTACACTTTCTTGTTGCCCTGCATCCATACCAAAGCTTCTACAAGAGCTAATTAAGTTTTGATACATTCACAGAAAAATGACTGTTCAGCCTTGATCAGAATCTTCACTTTGACACCTCTTTTTTCCCCAGAGATTAAAAATAGCGATTTTTTTCAACTCTGGGAGGATAACTTTTCTTGTCTTATTCCTACAGTCCTTTGCCCATGGCGCATCAGCTTTTTCTGGGTAAAAATGGAAGAAGGAACAGTAAAATTAACAAAGCAGGCTTCCCTTCCCACTATAGAGCAGTGCCATCAGTTTACTCCTCCTTTCCCTCATCAAAGCCAGAGCAAAGGGCTGGCTCCAAACAAGGCACACGTGGCTGAGCAGCCCATACATGTGTAGGTTTGGTGAACTGGAACATTCAACAAGACTGAATGTTTGAACACACCCTACAGATTCTTTTCTTTGAACTGCTTTTCCATATTTGCACATTTATCAGTTTTCCGAGGTTTAAGAGCTCACATCTGAGATTGTGATTGCTCTGTGTAAAGATGTTAAAAATGGCCAGTGGGTTCAGCAGCTACTGCAGATGGCCTGGCAGATGAGCAGATGAACAGGCTGGGGGACCACCTTCTCTTAAAGAGGAGCTGGAGAACACAGAGCAGAGAACAAAACATGCAAATCTTCATAACAATGTCTAATAAAAAATGGTCATACACAAAAAACAGATCAAGAAAATATGTTTTATTTTAAGAACAATCCAGAAAGGATAAAAAAAAAGGGGGGGGGANGATGGGGGCGGGGGGAATCCCACACATTACCTAAGAAGTCATTGTTTCCTGTGCTGGACTGCAAATAAACAGAGACAGATATTGTGTGAAAAACACTGTATGTTCACTGACAGTCTGTTTCTACCTTTAATACAGCTTAAATCAGAAGCAGAGTAAGCAAGGAGGCAATGAACATAAACTGTTTGGCCCCAGAACAGAACTGCACCTCCAGCAAGGCAAGCACAAATACCTACCGCCTCCTTCCCATTCGGATCCAGGTGGTTAAGTGCCTGTCTGCAGTGTATTTGGGGCTGGAATATCTTCTGAGTGGAAAGTAGGCACCTTGATGGGGCTCATGTTAATTGATTTTATTTTCTTTAGCTGTAACCATCCGTAGTGCCAACACACTGGTTTGGCCAGCATTCCCTGCTCCGGGGTGAGCCCACAGACCAGGGCAGTGTGACAGGGGCCCAGCCATGTGCTGCTGGCAGGGCAGGGTCTGCCTGGCCACTGTCCTTGGGCACACAGGAACTGCCAGCAGCTGCCTGCTGTCCACACACGCCTCTGTGCAGGATGAGAAGGTACCAGTGCACAGACCTGCTGTGCTTTAACAGTGCCCACAGCAGCCGTGGCACAATGACACAGCACCAAGCCCTACTCCAGAGCAGCCAAGTCAGCGTCGTGCTCTGCCCAGCTGATGTTCCCCCAAAAACCTCTCTGTTGGAGAACTGCTCCTCCTTTGGAACTGCAAGGATCCCTCAGAGCAGGCTATTCAATTTGGCCTGGTGAATATTTAAACCAAAGGCTATTTCCTCTCATGTTTAGGGGTATAAACATTGGCAATTTATACCTGACATCTCTTAACTCAGGGAATGGCTTTATATAAAGACGTGTTTGGTGTCTTCTGGTTTCTTTCTCAACCAAACCCTTTAGAAAGTGTACACACACTTCATAATGATGTGAGCAACATTTTCCTACTGCTGAGTACTGGAGAAGTGCTTGGCATAGCATTTATTCCAGCTTGAGTCTCTGCATTCAAATCCCCTCTGCACTGCGAGGCTGAAGCCTGGACTTTGTACTTGCTGTTCCTGATGAGACGTGCCTGCAGTCCAAAGGAGGAGGTTGTTTATGAGCACCGAGGCCTTGCACCTGGCCTCCTGCACTGCCAACCCCACCCCAGCACAGGCCTGTAGCCTGACTGGAAGAGATCTCTGCGCTCTGAATTCCTTGGAAAGCGTTCCCTGCTTAGCAAAACCCAAACATTTTATTAAAGACGTTCAAAATGGAGGCTCTGCATTTTTTAAGGCAAACCATTAGCCGTTTGTGGCCAAACAGGGCAATCCTTACAGCTCGCAACACCGTGAGAAGTCCCACAGGTAACACTCTGTGTTATACATGAGGAGCACCACTGTCCCAGGCTGTGTAATGCATGGCTTTGGCCACCTGTCCATTTCCAAACAGGTTGGGGTTTACTTCACCATTCCCCATGAACCTTCTCGCTAGAAAACATACTTATCTGATGACTTGAAATAACAACTGACAAAGCTTCTTTTAAAGCTCTCAGGGGGACCTCTGCTTCTGAAAAATATACAGATAAATAATAAAAACAAAACAAAAATAATCAGCGAGAAATTTATTAGAATTGGAGGCTTAGCTGCTTTCTAACCTGTAAGTAGACTACAGAAGCCATTCCTTTGAAATTCCTCTACACAGCTGTGCACGTTTATGTGCTTACACTGCAGACACCTCGAATGCCTCAGAAAGAACAAAATAGCAGCAAGAAGCAGAGCCTTTGGCTGAACCAAAAGTCTTTGCATACACAGATAGACATTGTAACTAGATTTGTCCAGAAACATTCCAAAGCAAGGACCAAGCTTTCAAAATGCCTAGTAGTCAGCTTTAAACATGGAAAAGAAGCTCTCAAGACAACCCACCTCAAACTACCTATTTACTGGTTAAGAGTAGAGCCTGCTGTAGTGGAGGAAGGTGGAGATAAGTGGTCTGAAGAAAGCCCCCCAGCCTGAGTAACCTGCCCAAGAATTCCTGGGCATTCCTTGTAAGGAATGGTCACGGAGCTTGTGTCACTTCACACAAGCTGAAGGTAGCCAAACACACTAGGGAACTACAACACAAAGCTCAAAGTGCAGCTAGTAGGAAATTTATAGAATATCTGTTTTGCTGAGTGGCTTCTAATGGGCTTTGAGGGCCTAAGAGGTTGTCCTGAGCCTGACAACAGGCTTGGGGACAAAGGGCTGCAAGCCCCAACAGGATCACTAGCCTAACAGCAGCCCAGACTATCACTGTCAGAAAAAAAAAGCTTAGGAGCCACTGCTGGTGGTAACACACCCACATATATGTTGAAATTAATCCCTTGGAAACAGGCAGGTCCTTCCTGACAAGGGAATTCTCAAGGGTACAAGAATACATAGTTATAGCTGTTTTGTCCAGTCCCAGAAGTCTATACCTCTCACAACAGTACCTCAGTAGCAAAATGGGATTAACTCTAATTGGTGTATTAGCACTTTTCCTCAAGCCTAAAAAAATCAAACACTGGTGTTGCATCACAACAAGTGTCAGCTTTGCCATCTTCATCTTGCCAGCTGCTCCCTCAGTTTTGCTATTTTACCTTCACTGGCCAAGACCCCACTGTGAGGCTCCTGGGCACCACTTCCCACCTCAGCCCTGCTCAGTGGCATCCACACCCCGTCCAGGACCTGTCCACAGTCACTGCCGGCTGCTCGCTGACAGATCAGCCCAGGGGTGCCCTGGCAGCCTTGCTTTAAGCCCTGTTTCTGCCCTCTTCCTCCCCAGCTGCTTCACGGCTGCTGAAGCCTCAACCCTCTCCCTGCCTTGCGGAGCTTTAAGCCCTAATAACGAAGGAGGGATGTCTGTGTGTGCTCTGTGTTTATAAAACCCCTTTGGGTCCAGTTCTACCCTCCCTGCATTTCTTGTGTACCCAAATGAGGGTATGGAACAGCCTGGTTCACACAAATCTGATACCTGGGGGAGGAATATGGGGTAAAAGATACCCTTCTGAAGATAATACTCAACAGAAATATATTCCAGGAGAAATCTGCAGAGCTTCTCAGGCAACATTATCTGTACCAAACAATGCCACACCCAAGGGTGAACACTGCTGCTTCGGGGTTTGTCTTGTGTTTAAGAAAAGCCTTAAAAATCACTCCTAAACAGGCAGAGGTTTATACACTCATGTAGGCATGGCTGCAGCAGAGCTGTGCCAGACACACAGATGAATCCACCTCACTCTCTGAACACTGCTGCAGTAAGCCCCAGTATCCTGCCTGGTGCAATGGCTCTTGCAATCCTTCTGATGTTTGTACTTAGAAGCATGAGGTGCTGCAAGCAGAACTAAATGGAAATGCTCCAGGTTCTGAGTCTTTCTCCGGCCTTTGAGACCATTAAGATAAAGTAAGTTATAATAAATTTTAAAAAATAAAACAAAACTAAACTAAA
>VZDJ01000782.1:18699829-18982387 GCA_008694505.1 Cyanoderma ruficeps | reverse complement strand
TTCCTTCCTTTCCTTCCTTCCTTTCCTTGGCTTTTATTCTCTTATTTTTCCCACTCCAGTTCCCTTCATAATTTTTCCTCCCCGGTCTTGTCTTGAAAACCAGCAGAAGAGAGAATATACAAAATACAAAAAACACAAAGGAAAAGTACAAATTTACCAAGCTGAAGGAAAGGTGGGTGCAAATCCCAAACTGGTTTGTTAGTACTTTTGAAAACTGACATTTGAAAAAAAAAATTGAAGTGTTTTTCTGTTTTAAATAATCTGTATCTATTTTCTACATCTAAATAAAATGTGCTCTTTTGGTAGAAGATGATTTGTTCAAACTCAGATTCTGAGAAGCTTATGCAGCTCCTCCCTCTTCTTGCAAAGATTTAAAGATAATAGATCTGGATAAGTCATGACACTAATAAATTGTCTGCAATTTACTTAGGAAAGATTTTTGCTTAGCGGTTTGATAATTTTTAAAGACTCTGGTACAAGATTCACCTGATTTGTGGGAAAATCAGACAGTTTTGGCCCTGGGCACCAGAGTACTCCCTTCAAGTTGAGAAGCTAATAAAACAGTTGGTGAAGTTCACTTTATGTACACAGGGGGAGGGTGGCATTGTATATCTCACCCACACAGCCCAAAAGGAACAAACTGAGTTCTGTACAGATATGAAGAGCTTTCCATTTTGTAACTGATTTTTAATACTTAAAATGTTACTCTTAATCTAAAACTTGCTAATGAGGATATTAAAGAACGATTAAAGAAAAACAAGAACAAAAATAAAGGGGGGGAGAGGGGAAGGGGTGGTTTCAGTTGTTTTAGAAGGAAAAGTCATGTTTCTTTCTCTTCTGGAGGAATTAATTTGAGACTGCTGTTTTCCAGACAGCAGTGTGAGCATCTGAGCAATCTTCACCTAACATGTCAAGAGCAAGACATCATGAGTTGGCCCAGCAGAGCAAAACCTGGTGCAGTAAATGTTGCTCTTCTCTCAACCCCAGAAAGCATAAAAGTTCACCCAAGTAAAGATCGCCACATTTTTTTTGGCAGTCTTGTGCCTCAGCCACATGAGCTTTCAGGGTTAAACAAGGCATGGAAAGGGAAATTTGCAAGTAGTTTTTCCATCATTTTGGTAGCCGGGTGAGCCTATTGGCTGTTCAAGGCAAAAATACAATAACCTAGGAACTACAGGACTGTGAGGAAGAAAAGCCCTCCTGGCACATAGTGAGCAGAAGTGAGTGACAGAGAGGATGAACTGCAAGGGGAAAAATACACCATGAAGAGACATGACCAAAATTAAAAAATGGTAATGAGTCAGGACATACAGTAACTAGCTTTTATTTAGACCTATGGTTTAAGAAAGAGGCTATAATCTGCTGGATATGTCTTCAATTCAATGGAAATATAAAAACAGAATCAGGATTTCTTACTCTCACTAAACATTTGCTGACCCATTTTTACATTGTCCAGGCATGCTGGTCAAACTCCAGTTTAGGTCTCCATATGCTACTTTGCTATAATATGCCACTTTCCTACAATTCATCCCATCATTTCACTTAAAGCACTTCTTCCTAAAAATACTGTGATGTAGCCACTGTGGCAGCACACAACCTTGAATCAGTATCAAATGACAAGCAATAAACCTGCTGTGCACCCTGGCCCTGCACGTATCTCTCTCAGTAGGGACCCATCCGGACACCTGCATACATACAAATTATTTTAGATTATCAAAGGTGCCATCCCAAGAAAAATACCCCTCTGTGTCTGCATCTACCCTTGGAGTCATTCATTCACACATAGATATAGCAAGATGCCATGAAAGCCCAGCACAAAAAGAGCTACCCAGCTCCTGCCATCACAGCCCTGATCAAGGCGAGCCGACAGCTGGGTAAGGAGACAAATTGTAAAAGAAGATTCTGGGAGAAAGACACCTCGCTTTGCCTTGCCTGGGGCTTAAGCTGAAGTGGCCTTGCATAGTTATTACACAGTAGTTCAAGTTGATTTGTTCTGCCTGTGAGTTTTGATTTGGAAATGCAGCAAGCCTGAGGAAAAGGATATGAAATGACCTGTAGTTGGGACTTATATTTTTCCTTCCCCAGTGGATGTGCCTGCATACCTGCTTGCAGTGTAATAGTGCAATAAATTGAGTGCATATCTATATCCACAAAGGGTCAAACTCTGCTCAGAATTACACCCGTGTAAATCCTCAGTAACTCCACTGGCCTCACCAGAGTTATTTGGCACAGATTTACACTTATGTAACTGAGAGCTGGTTTTAAGCTACAGTATGAAAAGTGTTTCACCTTCAGGGTAAAAAAATGCTACTAATGTCAGTTGTTGTTACCTTTAAAAAAACCAGAAGGAATTTCACCTGGATGGGATCCATCCACAATCCATGACATTTGCATGAACCTTTTCCCCTTATTTCTGGTGTGCATGGATACATGTCAAATTTTAATTTACAGCGCATCCATGCCTTTTGTTTTGGAGGGGCTATTACGCCTTAGATCAATCATCGGGAAAAGGTGTCTATATTGATAACACATTTGCCTCTGAGATGCTACAGGATGTTTCAAGCCAGATTTCCTTTGAAGCCAGGCACCACTTTTATTATCAAAGCATGAAAAATAGCTCCCACTCATGACATCAAAATGCAGCCAGCGCACAATTCTGAGGGCTGAAATGGGACTCCAGTTACATCATGTCAACCCAGAGGAGCAGTAGGCACTTCTGCCCCCATTCCTGGGATGCAGCTGGGGTCCTGTGCCCCTGGGGCTGCCCTGGTGCCCAGAGGCAGCACACGACCCATGTGACACAGCCGTGTCACCTTCGGGCACAGGGCGAGTGGCCACACTCTGACCCAGGGGCACACAGCTAAGGAGGGTGTGAGGATCGAAAAATACAGGTTGTCAATCGTGACCTTGTGCATTCATCGACCACAAATTGAGCTGAATCCCTTTAAAGTATCTGAGCCACCACTGACGGTATCAGAAGGGTTCTGGCTCTAGGGATTCAAGGACTAATTTTCCTGAGGTCTCCCCACCTCGTTCTGGCTCCATGCTGGGAATGGTTTGACACTCCTTTCCTGCCAAACAGCTAAATTTCATTAAGATACAACAGAAAGGTATGTGAGGTTTGCTTTGTAACCCTATTAGAGCTTACAGACCAGTTAGTTAGAAATACAAACTTTGTTCTTTGAATAACCTCAGCTTGAACTGAGTCCTGGCAGGACTATCTTTGAGTTAAGGTAATACGAAGCAATAAAGCTTCCTGAGAACAGAAGACTGCCAAAGTTTAAGTGGTATATTTTATGATCTGGATTATTGTCCATTGGGGAACTCAGATGAAAATACAGACTCATTTCATTTAGGTCTCTAGTTGTGATTTGAACCATGATCCAAATTTCCAATAAAAATACTCAAAAAGCAGAGCTAGTGCTTTATCCACTGCATTCCAAGACTTGCTGGCCCTTTCCTAAAAATTCACAGTAATCCATGGTCAAATAATACATGTGCAATGACTCAAATACTCCACAGAATTTCCGCTTCACCAATTCTTCTCTTTCAGTAGTGAAAACCACATACAAAATGATGTACAGTGGGGTACATCAGACGTGATAGCGACAGCCATGCAAATCATCTGCAGCAATACGAACAAGAAGAAAAACACCTCTGTAGAAAGGCAGCATTTCTACAAATGATTTTGTGCAATAAATCTTCACTGTTTCTTGGGGTCATCCTGAAAGGCAGTTGGTAGCATGACCATATTCGATTCCGTCAGATGAGGCACAAAAGTACATGTGCACAGACATGTACCAAGCATAGCTGTGTCTGCATCTTGGGAAGATAGTCATATTAACAAGTGATCAAAACTATGTTTATTGTTTTCTCCTCAAGGGAATGAGATTCAAATGGTTTCTGTGACAGCATGGGAACAAAAAAAAATCTCTAAATAAATCTCTAAATAAAATTGACTACAACCAGCTACATTCTCTCATGCAAGATGACAAATGGTCTGATTTTTCTGAAAGGTCATTAGTCAAACTCAATTTTAAAATATTCAATGCAGGGGAAAAAAATCTCTAGATGGAAGCCAAAGCTCTACAGAGAACTAAAGAAAAAAAATGTTTACCAACACGTTTTTTGTTACTTGTCCCTATTAAAAACCTAAACTGTAGGCTATATTCAAGTCAGGAGAAGACAAATAACTATTTTTTTCCTCTGACAAGTCAAATGAATTTAAGTCTGCCTTTTCACTTAGACAATACAGAAATGCAGCAGAACACATGCATTGTTCTAAAGCATAATCAGAGGTACTTTGAAATATTGAAATACTCAGAAATACAGTGCAGAAAATCAACAGAACAGGGAAGCAGCAGTTCCTTGTCTCAACACAGTACAATACAAGAGGGAGAAGAACTGGGTCTCCCATATTTTTTTTTCATTTCTACCAAAATGTTCATGACTTGAATTGGTGTCACCTTACAGGTCCTGCACTGCTTTTATGGTCATTCCCCATTAGTGGCAATGGGTAAAAAAATGTTTCATTCATACAGTGAGAAAGCAAAATGTTTCAGTAATGTTCCCATTCCATTTCAGACAGAAGATAACTTCAACTCTTCTCCCTCTTTGCATGTTTGCAGTTGATGTTATGTTGGAATACTGATCCAGGCACTCTCCCAGAATCACAGTATCTGATTCAGTGTCCTGCTCGAAGACATCCTCACTGATTTGTATGAAGTGGAATTACCTTTACAGGAGAAACCAGGAGATACTCTTTCCCCCAGTGCTTGAGTTATGGGATCCCTCACCTCTCTAAAGTGCCAGAAAAGCCCCCTGGATCACTGAGTGCTCTGGATTTCCCTCCCTCTCATGTTTTGCCCTGTAATTCAGGCCTGAATCTGAAGTGTCTCTGTGGTGGCAGCTGTGCCAAAACGGGGACATATTTGCAAATCACCACTGTCTGTCCCAAAATGCACTCCATTTTGTCAAAAAAATACAAGATTCGTGTGTCTGAGATTTGTTACCCAATGGTTAGTGCTTCGTTTTCCTGCCCTGACTGGAAAACTGGCCCCTGAGAAACAGTGATACACAGTAAAAAATATACTATGCTAATGGTAATTTTAATAAACATCATTTTTATATCTCTATTACATTCATGGCATCCCATAGAGCAAATGCCCTGAGATCTGCATCAACAATTGGTTTGATATCAGAAAAAGATAAAGAATTTCACTTAGCAATATCAGAATTCTCACAGCATTTTTCCTAAAGGTGTCTGCAATCTATTCTTCAGCTAATACTCCTGACTACATGCACAGCTCCAACAGACTGGGAACATAAAAGGGCCTGAAGTCTGAGCATTTGGATTGCTCCTCAGCTCCAAACCATGCTCACTACTGAACCTGGATTAATGAGAATTAAATTAGCCCATCCCACCAAAAACCAAAGGAGATTATTTTGCACAGGACGGAGAAGTCATGAAGTGAAGAAAATCCACTTTCACATTTTGAACATGAGCTGCATTATTTTAATGTGACTCCTTTTTGTCAAGATTTTTGGCCACTGGTTCTGCATGAATACAGAAAATCATTATTCATAATTTGTACTTGTTGTTCTCCCATCTCTGTTACTTAAGTAAGGAGGCAAAGCCATGCTATGTGGCCAATCACAAGTAATAAATAAAGAAGAGTTAATTAGAAAACTTCTTGTCGGAAAATTATTGATCCAAATTTTATAGTAAAAACTTTTAAATATTGAATACAGCCATGGCTAATAGGACTGGTTGGTTCATGGAGGAGTCTCTCAAGCTGCACAATTTTATTAATATATGAATGACTAACAATTTCTCTATAAAAATATATTAAAACTGCCAGATTTATAAAAGTCGGACAAATCCTCCATTTTTCTGTTCACAAACTCTCTAAATCCCTTTGCAGAAGATCCCAGACCTCAGCTGCATTCCTCAAGGATTTACAGGGCACCAGAGGAACAGCAATCTGCTGCAAATGAATATGTGCATTCAAAAGTATATGGAGGCTTTTCCAGCTTTTCACGTACTTCGCTCAGATGAATCTTCCTGAAGGCACTGGATGTATTTGCAAGGGCAAATTTAATCGCCGTTCCACTCTGCCCCCTCACAGCGCATCCATTGTGTCTTGTTGATGGGAATAACTGCCATGCAGCCAGAGGTGAAAGGAACAGTGGCTGGAATATTGGAGGGAACCCACGAAATCAAGGAGAAACCCCCAGACATACTTAGCAAGATTTACTCCTCTTGCAGTAATACAAGCTAGGACTGTGGATCAGATTCTGATCTCAGCTACTGTGGTCTTCATCTGAAGTACCAGCCCTGATTTTGGCAGAAAAATCCTCCCTGGATGTAAGGCCCAGCCCAAAGATTGCCACTGATTGTGCTGACTGTGTTATTCCAGCATAAGAATTAAAGTTAACAATGCTTTTATCAACACTGCGTTAGGGAATGCTTTGTACTAACACGCATGGCCCTTAACAAGGTTTACTAGTTTTCCTTTTCTGCTTTTTTGGTCCATGTTTATGTCCTGTTCCAACTCTAAATACAAATACAGATAAGCAAATTTTATTCACCCTATCTGCTATTTTCCCTTCATTTGCTGTAGTATTTGTAAGATATAAGCAAAAAAAACAATGCTACATGAAAAGCAAGGAAAAATGCTAGAGCACAAATTCCTCACTCCAGAATGAGCACTGGACAAAAATTATTTTTCTTTCTTCTTATTATTCTACCCTGTGTTTTATTTGGGATAAGTAATTCTTCATATTGCATGCCATGTTTTTTTTTAATTTTCTGGTCAGGAATGAAAATGTCTTCAAATGTTGATGCATGTTGTCAAGACTTGCCATGCTGAGTAAAAATGACAGTGTTGCCGTACACAAATTTTTTGCTGAATATTTACATAGATACTAGGATAAGCTGGTTCAGGATAACAGGATCCACCTGTTTTTGTAATATCTCAGTATGAATTGGATTAGCAGGATACGATTTATTTGGGTCAATAGGAAAAGATCTTCTCAGTTGTCCTGGAGACTTGAAAAAATAAAAAGGCCACTGCTTTATTTTGCACTACAGGTTCTGAAGAAATCTCTGCACTCTTCTGAATCAATGTTTTAAAAAGGAAAAGGCTGCAAGAATCTTTCTTGTTCTTCCCTCTTCTCTCTCTCTACATGAGTTGTCTCCAGTAGTATTGACAGCCAAAAGAAAAGATGATCAAATATTTTTCTTGAGGAAAAATTTTGACAAGCACAAAGGAAAAAACAACATAGGCCAGGTTTTTCCTTTAAAAAATCAGGAAATAAATAATAATAACTTTTAAAACCCAAACAATAAAATACAGCAGCTGTTTCCTTTAAAAAAAGAAAACTTGTTTCTCACACAAGCACTGGCTTGACTGAGTTTTTCTTCTCTCTCTTGACAAAAATGTTGAAACTCTCCCAAAAGAAGGAAGTTTTCAGAGATGATGTCAAACCCAAGTTTCCCGGTGAAAACCATTTTTATAAAAATGTCCATGAGGCTGTAGGCAGAGTGAGTGGGGAGGAAGGGTGAGGAAGCAAGCAACAGTGGGTGCTTGTGTTTTTCTGGAAGGGCAGTGCAGGACCTGGAAGGGGCAGGCTGCGCTGCTCAGACCTTTCCCTGCACATCGGCTGCTCCAGCCCTCCCCACTCCTCCCTCTGCCCCTGCTAACAGTGGGATTTCAGCCTGATTTCAAGGAGACTGGCTGTGAGCTCTTGCCTTGTCTAGCAGCCTTGGCAAGGGGTCTGCAAGAGCTTAAGGTGGCTTTTGGAGCAATCTATCACGGAGTATTAGCAGCAGAGCGCTGCATGTCAACACAGCAGAACGAGGCAATGTTGGCGCCAGAGGAAGATCAGGCAGTGTGGAAGATATGGCGAACACAGTGTCAGGGGTGAACAGGAATATGCAGACCAGGAATAACAGAGTGAGGAGGTATGGGGAGGGCCCAGACACTTCCACACTGTTTGACCATATACCCTGCACTAGGTGATATTTGGGGTGGGTGGAGCAGAAGAGCTCACTCCTTCAATTCCTTTGTGTGCCAGAGCTCAGACACACAAGTATGGCAAACATTATGCTTCTGAATGATGAAATAAATAAATAAATAGAAAATTTCTTGCATGGTTTGGCCAGGCAGAGATTGGACTTTCCCCAACCAAAACAGACCTCCTTCTCCCCTCAAAATATCTGGAAAATGAAGCCGTTTTAAAGCCCCGCGTACTGAGTATACCTTTCTTATGTTACAGGCGGCTGCCTTTTTCCACCCAACACATGGTAGGGATTATATTTAAATAAAGATTTAACACTCATAAATGGTTTCTTTTAATATTGCTGTAAAGTAATGGATCTTTTATGGGCAAATTTAAATGTCATTCCCCAACGTACAGCTGCACCAAACAGTATGGTACCGTTCTGTGCAGCCATAACCATGGAGGCACGCTGACCAGCAGTGCCTGTCAGCAGAGTGTCGATTTTATTAGCCAATGTGAGCTGATGACCCATGAGCAGAGTCAGTTTTTGCATCTCGTAAAGTCAACCATTGTAAAAGGGGCCACCACATGTGGACAGTGAGCGGCTTCCAGCCTGGAACAGCTGAGCACAGCCTCCCTCCATGGACAGCAGCAGATCCCTTTCAGCTTGTAAAGGTTTTTCCCAACAGCACTACCTGTTCAGGCTTCACCTCTCCTGGCAGGGATGCAGCTGAGCTGGCTCTGCACGCGCTACTGAAGAGCTGGTGTCAAACCCTCGCGTTCCTGCTCACCACCTCTCTGAACATCTGGCCAGCTGAGCCAGCATTGGATTCCCTGTGGTCCCAGGCAGAAAGTCAGATTTTTCCCTCCCATCCCCACACAGGAGGGCTTGCATCGCTGCCTGACGCAGCCTTCAGCAGCTGGCATGTGCAACAGAGCGCATGGCTGTTTCAGATTAAAACTGAGTCAAGTTCCCAGCCCAAAGTATTACATGGCACAGATACGCACAGCTCTTTCCAGCCTCACAAGATGAAGCGTTTGGTGACTTTTCAGAACTCAACATGGACTTTTTTCCAGAATTTGTTGCCGGAATGGGTGATTACTGCCCAGTTTAAAAAACATTCTTGACTTTTAAAAAAAAGGCAGGATTATTTTGCTGCCTCGTTTTTGCAACACTATATTCCTTGCAGAGGTGAAGAAACTGTCACTCTAGCTATAACTATCCATGGAAAATTACAGACAGGACTGGAATGGGCCTAATTGTCTTAAAACAATGCTCACTCCCCTTGCAAAATGGTATGTCATGTTTCTGCTGCCAGAAGATCTCATCCCAAAGAAATCTAAGTAACTATTTATGCTTTTTCCTGACATTATTTCCATCCTTTTTTTAAAAAGGAATCTTAGTTTTTGATGTTTAGAATAAGTAAAATGCTTAACAAAATATCTCATTAAAAAATCATCATACCCACCCCTAACCACTGGAGATTCTCCCATGCTCTCTGCATTCCGCAATAGGCAAGCTCCTGCCAAAAAAAAACCCCGGGCAGATCAATCCTCCCAGTGGAATGAGGGATCAGAAAATGTTATCCAAACCCTGCTGCAGCACAGCCACTCATTGCCATCCACGCAGCACATGAAAAGAAACCTGTTATTTATTTCAGTCAGCTTCTCAGCAGCCAACTAAAAAGCATCCCAAACAGCTTTTGGATCTTGATTCAGTAAATCATCTCAGCACGTTTCAAAAAAGATGTGACCATGAAATATTTTGGCCTCACCAAAGATGCACACTCACACTGTTTGCTGTGTGCCTCACACCAGCATGGGAGATGGCCAGGTAGAAATTTCCAGAGATACCTGTCTGGGGACTACATTTTCAAGGGTATTTCTGGGCCAAGCAAAGAGACCAAATGAGCAGCAGCCCTTTTCAGTAGATCTGTTTGACTCAGTTTCATTGGTTCGCTAAATAAGTCTCAGATATTTATATATATATATATATTTACTCCTCCAAAAGACAGTCAGGAGAAGCAGCACAACCCACTGCAGAGTAACAAAATTCAAGTCAGACTCCCCTATCCTGCCTTTTGTCTCACAGAGAAATGGAGCTGCCCAAAGATCTCGACACAGCAATTTACCCAGAGAATGTTCTTTTTCTTTGTCTGTATTTTTTTCTATTGTAATTTTTTGGGATTGATTTTTTTCCCCTCTTGAACACATCAGCACACTCTGGGTTTGGTGATTAGTTTTATTTTGAATCTTGCTTTTGGTTTGGTGTAGATTTGAATATTTTCTTCACACTTTGCAAAGACTCTGAGCACAAGAACAGCATCTCGTTCAATTTAAAAATGTGGTTTCCTTCCCCTTTTTAACTGCAAATCATGCTGTGATTTGCAGTAGCATATATTCAGAAAACTGGGCCAAGGTTTTTATAACTGGATGCTCCTAAACCCTGTTTATATTTTCTGCAGGGGAATGCTGGGGCAGCGAGGGTTTCTTAAAATTAGGATTTATTTAAGAGACTGAGGAGAAACCCAAGAGCTTAACTTTATGCCCTGGTGTTGGAAGTCTTAGCCTAGATTTACATTTTAATTCATCTGTCAGCACAAGCTCTGGGTAATGCAGAATTTCACTTTTTCTTTCCCTCCCACCTACTCATGAAACCTCAACTAGCAATTCCACCTCCTTTTCCTGAGGAGCCTGGCACTACTCAAAGGACTCAAGCTGCATGGAACTGTCCCTGTGAAAGCTGAAACCAGGAGAAAATTCCTGAGCTTTCAGATTTCATTGCAGAGCCAAAACGTCGAGTTCATTTTGCTGCAATTCAGCATGTCTCAGGAGCCAAGGCGAAGCTTTTTGTGAAACTGCTCAATTTAAAGTGAATGTGGATGGAGGTGGTAACGGGGAGTAGGCACAGGCAATTCTATCTTCCTGGGCAGTCTCAAAGTTTAGCATAAAAATGCAGAGAGCTCCAGTATAGCTGAACTGTGAACTTCAAAATGTTTTATGTATCAGCATTTTGAATTGCACCTAAAAATAAGTGGAAGCAAAACAAAATGTTGAACTATGACAAATATTTTCAAGGAAGAACAGATTTGTCTTCTGTCCTGGTCGGATATACTTTTAGTCTTCATTCAAACCCAGCATTTCTGCTTCACCTTTGTTGGGGAGGAAAAAGCTATTGGATGTGTGAGAATGCAGTGGAAATCATCTGTGTGGAATGCCAGAGATCAGCTCATAAAACCTTCTCAAAATAAAATAAACTCAATGTCTCCTTTAGCTCTGGCACCAAAATTACTCCCTAAGCCCCAGGAAATTCTGGCTCCCCTCATCAAGGGGTTAAAAGCCACCATGCTGGGAATAATACACATTCTGCTCTTTCCTTTCCATAGCCCCTTTCTGCTCCTTCCTTTTCATACTCCCTGATGGTTAATGACATCCAGTCCCATCTGGATCACAAGCACCACAAACAAACATATCCACCAAAGAACTTTGCCCAGACAATTGTCTTTGATGAAAATCAATTTCATGATGTTCACATTAGAGGCCTTCTTAAGCCAGTCACTCATTTCTGGAGATTTAGGCTTCAGTGGTTTGAAGACAAGTGTACGTAAATGCACTTGCTAATGCAATGCTTCTGCTACAGCGTCACTGGTGTTTGCCACCCTTCTTCCACAATTTCAACAGATGCAAATCCTTCTCAAGCACTGGAAGGCTGGCAACATTCACAGGCCTTTCACAATCATCCAATCCTGAGAGTCTTGGATAACAACCCACCCATCACTGATGGCACACAAGGACAGAAAATGGTGGGCTGGAGGATGTGGGCACAGATTTGAACTCCACAGACCTTCATTTCTGCCCCAAATCTGGCTGATTTTTTGCATTTTCCTTGATGGAATCTAAACAGGTAAACATTTCTACATCTTTTCAGAGTATTTGCCCTTGAACAAAATGCAAATGCACACAAAAATGATCCTCAAACTGAACCAGTCCTTTATCCCTGTTTTCCATCTTCTGTTTCCCTTTCCCTTTTTTTCACTTAACTTTGATATCTGGCTTCCCTCATCATACCAACATGGGTTGAAAGACTCATAAGCCAAAAGCTTCTTTTTTTCTATGCAAGGGTTCAAACATCACCCTGGACCTCCTGCTCACGGGTCATTTCTTGTAGGTCTTGCTTCTCTGCAGGAACAGCTATAGTGTATTTTGTGAATGCACTGCTATATTTTTTTTCTTACTTTGCTAAGGTTTGCATGCTTTTTATGGTATTCTGGTGATGAAAAATCTCTGTGCTATATCATATTTTGATACTAAAAAGTACCTTTGTCTTCAGGCTGTATCTTATTTTCCTGTTCTCTTACATCCAATCCCCCAGTAAGGTTTATGCTAAGACCAAGAAGTCAGTGTTCCAGAAGAACCTGCTACCTTACTTCTAAGGCAGCCATCAGATGGTGTCTGATTTTAGAAGCGCTCTTTTTTTCATATTTGGGGGAAAAAAAGTCTCTGTGTATAAAGTAATACAAAATATCAGGAAAATAGTATTGTCTTCCTCTCATTTCCTCCTCTCATTACAACAAGTAAATTTTTATCCAGAATGTGATCGTACCCTGATTTCATCAAAGAGAACCGAATCTCCTGTTATGTAGCATGACTCCCTTGGCTGTCTCTGCCCCCTGTGTTCTCTGCTCCCAGTGACCAAGCTCCCATGTGACAGCACCATGCCAAGAGATCCTTGGACTTCCCTCCCCATTCCTATAATGGCCCTGTGGACTTGGTGGCAGCAATTCCATCCAGGCAGAAGACCCAAAAATAAATAACCCTCACAGATCAAGCTGAGCAGCAAGCTTGCATTAGTCAGTGACCAAAAACAATAGACAAAAGGGAAAAGTATTAAAACCAGATGAATTTTTGCTTTTCGGGCCACTGGTTACAGAATAGCTTCTTCTGTTCCCATTATTTCCCAGAGTCAGCTGCAGGTATGGAGGAACTGAGGACTGGATCTCACTGTGAGGATGTTGAGGGAAGAGTGTAAAAAAACAGGGTTTCAGCACACTGCTAAAAGGAAAGCAGTAAGAGAAAGGCCACTAACTGCTCATAATCCTCTGGAGACATTTTGAAGGATGTTACATGGAGACCAGTATCAGCATCATAGAGATGAAGGCCCTGGGCAACACCTGGTTAATTTTCACTTAAATTATCCAAGCCCTCTTTTCTCCCAACATCCATTCCTGCTCAGGACCCTCATATATGGACATGATTCCTCTTCTCTGGCAAAGGGCAAAATTTTTGTGACTCAGAGATGAGGCAGGACTGGAAGAGTATTTCAGGGTATTTGGGCAGACAGTGCAAAGATTCAGCAAATGCCAGGCAGTATCAGAGCTCTGTCTTTGGCTCCCTATGAAACACCTGGACATCTGCAATAATTCCCACTGCAAAGCAAATCAACTCCTGCAAAAACCCAAAAGGCTGTGGAGAAACTGAGAATTCCTCAAAGGTTCTTTTTTGGAAAGATGTGTTGCACAAGGTGAGTCACCTCCTCATATCTTGCACTGGGTCAAAGTTGAAGACGTCAAGGAAACTGGGAGACAGAAGAATAACTCCAGGGCTTGTTTGTTTCTATATCTGCTCCTCCAGTTAAAATATCTTCCCAACAGTTCAGTCAGTGGCCCTTGTGGAGCCACCACGGAGTCAGGCAGTGAGGTAGGAAGAAAGACAAGACTCGGTCAGACAGGGTAGAGAAAATACTCAAGGAAGAAACAGGGCAGAGAGCAGAGAGTAGAAATGCCTTTTTGCTCTGGGGTTATGCATTTGAGTGGGGAGATATCCACTAATTTCCAAACTCTCAGGTGTATCATTTTGAGCAGTTTGATAGAAAGGCATGAGGAGCTATACTGACACGGCAGCACTTTTCCTGGGCCTGGGAAGCTACTGGAAAGCCTGACCATGATGATCTGTAAATGGCTCGTGTTTACTTCTGAGTCCTGTTTGGAAAGAAAAAAATCTTCTTGCTCTTCAGTAACGAATTTGTCTCAAGATTCCCATGTGCTGAGCAGCCCTCAGTAGGCTGATTCAGTAGGCTGCAGCAGAATCTCAGTGTGCTACTTACTACAGAGGATCACTGTAACATGCTCACAGACCAGTCAGACCTTTGAGGGTCTGGCGGAAGTCCATCTGTTTACTCTGTCCACCCTGGACTCTTCCAGAAGATCTCTTGGACCACAGTGAAGTACCAGCCTTAACTGTGGGTCAGACAGGTGAACAGCAGAGTTTAACAGGGACACCAAGTCACACCAGGCAGCACAGAAAAAAACGGAATAACCAAGGGCTGGGACAACATAGAGCCATTTTTTGGGTGTTGAGAAACACCCCACTTGATACTACAGAGCAAGACATCTCTTACCTTCACAAGCCTTCATCTAAACACCTCTTGAAGAGGCTGCATCTGGTGAATAGGTGGAACCAGTTCACTAAGCAATAGTGCAAGAGGGAGGGAATGAAGATAACGGCCATGGGTACTGGGGCATCTCTTCCCAAAATTGTTGCAGGAGCTCTAGCAGCTGGAAAAGTCCCTTAAGTTTTCCAGTGTCCTTCAAAAATCTCCATGAAGGGCATAGTGTGTTACTCTGTTTATCCATACTGATGGATAAACAGATGAGAGAGTGCAAGATGAGACACTGATCTTACCCTGCTAGAATGTGTAGAAAACCAATATCCTGTGGTAAAGCTTCAGCCTTCTGCTTCCCTTTTAATATAAGCTGTCATTACTGAACCCCAGTATTACCCAGATCTGTTTTACATGAGTCCTTGGCAAGACAATGTCAGCTGTACTTAATAAACAAGGCCTGCATTTATTGATTCAGTGATGTAGTAAAGGGTGAAGTGTCATCTGGCGTTACTAGAACATCAAACCTGCACATCAGATGCCAGACAACCATCAGTTGCTGGAGGGCTACATTGCCAGCTAACCCAGAAGGAAAAACAGCATGTGAAATTTCCATGAGAAACACGGCTCCCAACTTTTGAGTAAGAAATTGATTTCGTCTGTGACCAACCTTCCATCCCCCAAGCTGGAAAGACATCATGGACCTATGTTTCCTTCATGACAGCATCTAGTGTAGACTGGTTGTCCAATTCTGTCTTGGCCACGGCTGCCTGGGGCACCCCTCTGCATTCCAGAGCCACTCAATGAAGTGGCTGCTTCCCCATGCTGCTTCTGTGCAGGAGTCACAGGGGTGCTTCTCACTGGATTACTTTCTTTCTATCTATCTTCTTTTTCCAGCAACTAGTGGTGAATTTCACTTGAAAAAATACCCTGTTCTTTAGTTTTCCTGAAGAATGTATCAGAGACAGAAGTCTCTATGACATCAAGGAACCAAGATGCTAGAGCTGATAGGTCATTCCCTTGTATCCAGGATGTTTCATCCAAAGCATCTGTTTGCACTAATGTTCTTCCAAGCCAAAGTTCTTGCAGCCTCTGCCTCAGTTCCACAGAATGTTCCTGAAACAGGAGGCTTTCATCTCCAGCCTTGCCCAGAAAGTCTGTTCACAAGCAGGGTACAGACAAAACCAGGATAACCTGTGAAAATAAATGTCAGAGCGAGTATACGTACTACAGAGCTCACACCAGCCCTCCATAACCAGACAATTAATTCCCAGTTAAACTCCTGAGAACACCTCCGAACAAAGAGCATGGGAAATCCCCAGCTTTGAGGAGGGTACAGAGTCCCCAAAAAATGTTAGTTTGGTTTATGTCTGAGTCAAGCCAAAGCTGGTATTCTGCACACGCGCATACAAATCCCCACGAAAAAGAAATGTCTCATTTTTCTCCCAGTGTCCCAGTGAGATAAAAGAGAAGTAAAATAGCAGCGATGCTAGACATGGAGACAGCTGTGTTACCCCTGTAATACCACAAAAGCATCTTGATTGGAGCTCCATGTGTACCCTGCCCTGGTATCTTTGGGGAAGAATCTCATTTGTCCTTACATTCCTGACCTACCCTGTTACAGACCTCAGCCTGCTTCTTTTGCAAAGACCTTTTTAAGGGGCTGAGTCAAATTGTCCAGAGATGTCAACAAGTTGTGAGAGGCAGGCTCACACTGGCAGCAATTACCAGAGGGCAATGATCAATGGGGGTCTTTTGTTAGCATTACAGGATCACTATTGACTCAGGAAGGAAGTGCCCCCATGGTTTAGGCTGAGCTGAAATGGACAGGCAGCCTTGCCCTTGGCTGCTCACAAGCCACTAACCTACACTTATCTCATTAATTATTCCTGTCCAAATGGCAGCAATCGTTAAGATCCACAATCAGCTGAGGAAGAAGAGGTCACAGAAAACACAGAGGGTCCATTTACCAATCCAAGGCATGTATCCTTTCTCTTATTTGCATCCAGAGTGTTGTACGGCACTGGTGCTGTTCCTTTGACAAACAGGTAACAACACACGACAGCCACACCAGCTCTCTGCAAAAAACAAAAAGGGTAGAGCTTACATGTTTTTCCACTTATAGAAGTAAAACTACAAGGCACAATGACCTTGCTAATTGCATAGATCAGGGGGAGACGGAATAGTGTTCACATTCCAGTGCACCCAGATTGCCTTGATCCTCACATACTTCACATACTTCTATCCCAAATTATGGCCAGACCCATCAATGGTTTACAAGGCACTTGATGCACAATCCCATTGCTTCAAAAGTATAGTTTGTGCAAGGGAATTTATAGGAAGAAAATACATTTGACAGGAATAAAAGACATTTGAGGGATGAGGGCTTCTGGATGGAAGGATGGAGTCTCCTATTAAAGTCACCTTGCACTGCTGAGGGATAAATCACTCCCTTGAACATATTGCAGTCTGTTGTAAAGGCAGATGATTAGTATGACTGAGAATGAAACCCTGCTCTGTTCTTACCCCCCACTGTGTTATTTTTCTCCCTTGCACTGAATTGTTCAAGCCACAGCATTTTAAATCAAGCTCTGATTTAAGAAAGGGAAGAATATACAAAAGGAGCAGTATATTCTGAACACACCCTGCCCTTCAGGCTCATTGCTCCCTAGCCACTTCAGAAAGAGGAAAATCACGAGCCCCGGAGGAAAGCTTACAAATGTGCACTTGCAACGTGAAGTGTGCCACGTGTACTCAGCTGGGAAGGGAAAAGTCCCCAGCACCTCTGTTCAACACCCCGAGCCCTGGGGGAGGATGCATTTGCAGCATTCGATTGCTATGCCCCAGTCTATCCTGAAAACTAACCAGGGAACAGCATACAGCCTCAGGAGCTCCAGGACATAAAGAAAGGCCCCCACCAGGAAGCCATTTCCTTCTCCAAACTGCATTTGTGCAGAAGGGGGATTTTTTTTCCCCTCTCTTTCTCCCCTCAGGGGGGATAAAATACAGAAAGAAGGGACTTTCAACATCTGCTCTAGGTTTTTATTTTAATTTCACTGATTTTTTTTCAAGATTCTGATCCAGTGCCTATAGCTTAAGCAGTCTGTATTTTCCTGACAAACAATTGTCAGACTGTCTGTTGAACAGAAATGCCATCAGCCTTTGACTGAAGCATTTGCAGTGGGAAAGATCAAGCATTTTACAGACTGAGTTTATGCCAGACCCTACTACACCAAAAGCATCTTACAGTCATTTCCCACAGCCTGGAGAAGTGACTGAGAGATGTAAATGGTTCATTCCTGCAGCAATCTGTAACAGCAATCGGGCGGGAGATGGCAGAAGGAGAGGTGATGAACCCTGAGGAGCTGCTTTGGTTTTCAAACACTCCCCACTCTGTGGTCTCCTACCAAACAGCAACGGAGTTTAGCAACTGCCCCTGTACTGCTACAGCAGTACAAAAACTGGTGCTAAAAACACCACTCGGGGTCTGTGTTTGCCTGCAAAAAGAGATCCCATTTTCAAAAGGCACATAGGGGAATTTACCATTCCCTGCTGGGTCAGGACTAATGCTGACCAAACCCTGTTACTTCTGTTTAAGAGACCCATTCTGCCATGGCCAAAACTAGCAGCTTTTGTTCAGGGCACAAGAGATAATTGTTATTCATTTTTCTCCAAAGTACTCATGTTCAGCAAGAGGTGACCCCTCTCCCCGTTATCTTCCAAACACAGACCTCTTCTTGGGGCCCCATCTCTTCTCCCAGCTAATGAGCAGCAAGACAAGAGGAAAAAACCTCAAGTCGTGCCAGGGAGGGTTTGGATAGCATATTAGGAAAAATTTCTTCACTGGAAGGGTAATCAAGTATTAGGATAGGCTGCCTAGGAAAGCGGTCGAGTCACCATCCCTGGAAATATTCAAAAGGAATGTGGTTTAGTGGTGGACTTGACAGTGTTGGGTTAATGGTTGCAATGACCTTACAGGTCTCCTCTAACCTTAACGATTGCTTGATTCTACTATCAGGTAACACCAAAGGGGAGCAGGAATGGGAAGCAGGGAGGGCACTTCCCTGAGACTGAAGATATATTCTGCCCTCCCAAGTGTCATGTTGCCAAGACTTTCCTCTGCCCATTTCCATGGGCTGTGAATGCCACCAGTGATCTCAACAGACAGGGTAAACAGCCACCACTGGACTGTGATGGTGGCTAAAGGACCAAGTTACATGGACACATATCCACAGAAATCATTTTAACAGCGACGGGCTGGTTGGGGCAGCCATGCTGATGGTGGGGTGACCACCGTGGTTTGACCAACTCCTATACCCTGGCAGAGGGCAGCCAGCAGAGCAGGGATGCTGCTGCAGCTGGCCAAGCCACAGCCCCCGCCAAAGCCCTGTCAGCAAGTGGCCACTTCCCCACCAGTGAGAACGCAGTGGCTGGAGGGGTAAAAGCTCAGCCATGCTCCCAAAGCCGTGCTGTGCTACACCCTGCACACCGCTGAGCCTGTTTGCATAAAGCCATTTCTTGTTTTCCTTTCCAGAAAGAGCGCTGCCAATCGCTGGAGGCAGATGTGTTTATCAAGAAGTGTATCTCAAAGCCTGACATGAGATCTGCGGCCTCTGGTGCAGCTGAAAAACTCTGTCAACACCTTGGAGAGAGCAAGCCAGCGGGGCCAGCGGGGGACCAGCCGGGACCGCAGCCCTGCCAAAAGCTACAAGAGGAGCTCAAGCCAAACAAACCTTTTCCATGCCCTCTGTTCAGTATCTAGTGGGGGCGTCCAAACCACAAATCAGCCAGTTCTTACGTGAAAGGAAAAGCCTTTTTTTATTATTATTTTTTAACCTCTCCCCCTCATTTGGAGACCTGCTCTGCCCTTAAACCTGTGAATATATCACTGTATTAGGTCTGAAAGTTTATGTCAGAGGGATGTTGAAGTCTGACTACGCTGAAGATTGCCTGCTTAGGAAATAAAACACCCTTCTAGGGATCGCTGCACTTGATGATCAGCCTGAATAAAAAAAATACTGAGGGGCAGAGTAAATCCTTCAAGCAGAGACCTGCCGGGTAGGGGAAGGGGGTGAGTCATGGGTTAGAGACTTTTTTGTTAATGCTTTCAGGCTCTGTCTGCTGCTCCTGCACTGCCAATTCAGAGAGAGCAGTTTCTGGGGGAGCAGAGGATCACGGAAGCCCCCATCACAGGATGAGAGTCACCCACGTCCTTCGGGGGCTACTGCAGTCTGCACAGTACCATGAGTTCTTCCACCTCCTTTCCCAGAAGCACCACCTCTGGAAGCAAGAAGGAGAAAGGCAGATAATTTGCAGAAAACTAATTTCACAGATCCATGGAAGGAAAGAGAAAAAGAAGGAAGACATGAAAAAGAAATAAAGAAATCCTGCTTTACAGTGAAATGGAGTTCCTCTGAGTTACATGGAAAATGTTGCCCATATCTGTGCAGAATTCCACTAGACTTATTGCTTATCTGGTGATCATCAGTCAATTACATTTGCACTCAGCTAAACTTCCTGAGGCAGAGAAAACTTCAAATTGCCTCTTTTGTAATTCACTCTTTCTTCTCCACAACTCTTCACTTCAGCACCTTCCCCATCCCTACTCCTTCCCCAGGCCCTGTGACTGAGGCTAGGCAAGGTGCCCAAAGGGGGCTATTGCAGCTCCCTGTGGAAGAAGCATAGCTGGAATTCCAGGGGACTCATGTCCTTGAAGTCTTCAAAAATTACAAATAGCCAGAGGAAAAAAAAGTGCACACACACACAAAAATGCCGCAACTTCTGCAACTTAGGAGAAGACTGGGGTTGTATGCAGAGAAGTACAGTCCTGGCGCCCCATGCATTTTCAGGAATCCCTGAAGCTGGATTCCAAGATGGAAAAGCTACTTTCTCCATCTCCTTTCATTTGCAGCACCTCAACCTTCCTTTTTGTGGGTGTACGATGGGGACACATTCCCCACCACTCCTGGTCCAGAGAGGAAAGCTCAGCTCCCCGGTTCATCCATGGACACAATAACAGTCCCTGGACTATGCTTCTTACACTTAATGTAAGGAAATTTGAAGGTGGTCTTCTCTGAAACTTCCTTTATAACGTGAGTATAACAATAAAGAAACCCCAGTTGTTCCTTGCTCCTGGGCACACGAAAGAAACTGGGCAGGAGATACCTTGTGACATCTGATATCACCAGTGGGATCTAAATAGGCAATAAAGAAAGATACCTTTTTCTGGACACCCCGTGGAAGTGCAAAGCATAGTGGGGTTTTTTTCATCAACTGGGCTTGCAGGATTCTCACCAAGTTTTCCTTGCCAAGATAAAGGTACAGAGCATGGGGCTAAACTTGCTCACTTGCAGTATCCTATTCCCAGGAGCAATTTCAAGCTGGTTTCCATATTTAGTGTCTCCCCAAACTACTTAAGTCTCGCCTAAGTCTGTTTGGATGATTCTGACAGGCTCAGAGAAAACTGCTTCTGAAATTCGGGCTCATGAGAAAGACAGCTTTCTGGTTTCTCCCATAATGCATGGGTTTAGTTATTTTCCAAACCAAAAACCCCAGACACAGGGTTTTTTACCCTTCTGCTCCCCCTTCCTGTCGTTCATAGCTTTTGCATCAACCACAGTACTCATTCTCATGTACCTCCAAGAGCTGCAATTTGTAACCTTCACAACAAACGAACTTCTGTTTAATCTTCACACCAAATGGATTTCTGTTTACAGTCTCACAGTTGGCCATTATGAGAGGGGCATCCCAATTTCAATAAATCAGCATCTGCCTCTTGCATGTATTTTCCATTTAATAAAATACAACAACAGGACCATAATTATCAAAAAAATAGATGAAAACTTTTTTCCAGAGTTTATTCAGAAGCTGCCTAAACACTATAGATTAGATTCCACAACAGGCTTTGTGCTGGCAAACAGATAAGGAACACATTGGGATAGATTTCCCAAACGGGCTCCATCAACGCCGTTCCCTTGACTCCGTTCACATGGCACAAGTCTGGCCTGAGATATCTAAGACACAAGCACCACGACTAGGAGTTAAATTAGAGTCTGAAATTCCCATTAGTATTTCCTGTAACAGGAATCTTTGCTGGAGCTGACTGCCATATCTTGGTGCTTCCTGAAGGACAAGTAATTATTGGGGATGTCAGGAAAAAATCCTTCGGGATAGAGTCATACACACACCTACTTGGGTACACTGGGCACACCGTCTGCTGGAAGCCTGGCTTGTTTTTCTGGGTAATGAAACACTGAATGTCTGCTTCCGCAGGATGATATTTTATGCATGTAGATGACAGCACAGGCAAAATATCAGAATAGTCATTTTCTCTGGCTGGTCGACAGCGAGGTTTGCAACGTCCAAACTAAAACCCGTTACCCTTTGGAAAGATCACATTACTGCCAATAGCCAAAACGCTCAAAACTGCCTATCAGCCAGGCCTGAAGTAAGGGCAGAGCACCTCTGGAGCAGAAGCCTTTCTGTGACCATACACCACATCATCTCTGTTATCAGCCACTTCCCTGCAAGCCCACAGTGAGGCTTCTCACAATCCTTCTGCGTCCAGTTCACCAAGGCCCGGAGGAGGAGGATGAGAAAGCATCTGAGCTTCTCTGCTGAGTGTTTCCTGTTTCATTTGTTCCTTTGTTGTGAAAAAGAGAAGAAAGAATCTGTCTCGAATGTCATGTATAGAGACTCTGGCTCTGAGACTGCTGCAGTGCTCCCATTCAGCTCCAAGCATCCCCAGGCTCAATGGCCTTTTATCCCCGGCCACTGACATGACAGGGACTGCGGTTACCATGTCACCGGCAGCTATTGCAGCCTCAGAGGGATCAGGACCTCCAGCCACATGTTATGGACTCAATACATCATCACAGAGTCCCCTGAGCTCCATGATCACTCAGACCTGGCAATGTAACCTACGGAATGCATCTGCCCTCCCCAGCAAACCATTTACATTATACAGCATGCACAAAATCTAAACATTTGACCATTTTTTGTACACTGTTAGAAGAAACAATTTAAATTTCAGCCAATTTATTTTGTCTTTAGCGACCTACAGTTTTGCAAGAGCGCTGTGAAATCACTGACAAAAAAATTGGATCCCTTTTACCCGCCCTGGCACATAAATCACAGCTAAAATGATGCAGATTCCTTTTTTTAATGTCAGAACTGTTTATTCTAGGGTTCACTACTTGAGCTTCTCACTCCCTTGTGGCTGGATAGTCACCTAGTGGTGGTCCCAAAGCAGAGCTTATGAGCAGGTTGCTGGTGAAAGTGCCAACAGAAAGCAACTGGGCAAATTTGCCTTTTGCAGCCATTTGGGGCCTCAAAACTCCATTACATGAGCGATACTGGGAACTCAGAGAAGCATCAAGCTGGACAAAGTGGACTGGTTAGAAAATTAAAATTCAAAATCACAGAAAAGACATTCCACTGTGTATCCAGCTCCAAGTTGTGTGTCTGTTGCCTGCTTTGTGTTAAAAGCTCTCTCCTGAATTAAATGCACATGTTTTCCCAGGATTTCATAAGACTCCACAATCACATTTAGATAGCAGTAAGACAGTTTTTAGCTTTTCCAGCATTGTCCTGCTGTTTTCTATGAGGGAAGCAACATGAAAATCTTCCCAAACCAGCTGTAACAACATCAAAAATACGTTTTGGTATTTTTCAAGCTGTAGAAATCTTTTGGTTTTCTTTTTTAAGGCATTAGTTCCCTTGCTAAGGCTAGAAATATCGGGGCACGGGTGTGGAAAACATTCCACGTTTTTCTGTACGGGAACGCGGCTTCTACTAACCTGAATTTTCACCAGCTTTCCCATTGTATCAAATAAACACGTTGCCTCCGAGGAAAGCCGCCCAGGGGGAAGGAAAACGGCTGGAAACGGGACCGCTCCCCGGTGTCTGCTGCCCTCCGGTGGCTGCACGCCGGCGGGCGCAGACGGCTCCGATTTTTCCCATGTATCTACATATGTATGGACATATAAACATGTACACATCTATACATACACATATGGGTATATAGATGTGTATACTCAAATATATAGACGTGTGTATACGTGTATTTATATGCGTGTATATACGTGTGTGTNGCCAAATTTGGGGGGGGGGGGGTGGGTGTGAAACCTTTATTTTTCCTTTTTTTGTTCTTTTTTTGTCGATTGCTTGGTTGCTTTGTTGTTGGTTTTACACCTCAGCCCCCGTACTTCCCCAGGGAATCACTTTTCCTTGCCGAGCTTGCAGACGTGACACTGTGGGAAAGATGCCGACTCGTACTTTGTGCTGCTTGGTTGCCCCCAGCACAGATCTGGGTGTTTTCCAGCCAGCATTCTTCTGCTGTGTCTTAACTTCATGGAAAGGAGAAAGCCAAGGGTTTGGGGGGAAGGTTTCAGGGTTTCACCAGTGCAGACAGCCCATGCTATAGAAACAAACAAACTATGCAGTGAAAGCATTTTAAAGTCACGATTCTCTGACTCCGTACGAAAGCAAAACGGACTAGAAAACCACAGGCTCTGTATTCAAAACCCTCAGGGTGCAAAGTGGCCTGAATAAAACCAAAAGAAATGCTTGTCCAAGAACAGGCCAGAAAGGCGGCGTGATACCGAAGAAAGACCGGGAGAGGCTTGGGGACAGAGGATTAGCAAGAGGAGGGGAGAAAATAAGAGGGGGTGCCTGGGTTCAGCAGTGACCCTCTAACGAGCTCATCAGCGAAAACATCCATTTCACCGCAGGGCAATCGTAACTCCCAGTTCGGTTCCTGGGAATGACCAGTGCACTGGGAAAAGAGGGGAGAAGGGACTAATTTTGCACAGGGTCAATTATTTCCGATTATTTGGAGATGGGAGAGGCAATTCTTTCCAAGCCCAGTGGGTAATCAGACTTGTGCAATGAAGTGTAGCATTTGTTTCTCCTCGTTACCATAGCAGATATATCCCCTTGGCTGCGCAACCATCTCTGTTTCCCTGAGCCCTCCCCGACTCAAGGTCCCTTTCACTTCTCACCAAACTACGCAGTCATTTCTTGAGGGAGTGAATTACAGCAAGTTATTCCCTAAGGAACTTTCCTTATTTAGAGAGAAACCACAAGCCAGGGAAATCTGGGAGTGGAGAAAAAGAGATCAGGCTTGTTTAGAAGCAGCAGCTAAACAGCTGGGAGATCTTTCAGTTGGTTTATATTTCTAACTCTGTTTGGGTCTTGCTTTACAACCTCGAATGAAAACAAATCAGGATTGTTTCCTCCTTCTTGGAATGTCTGTTTAGAGTTTTAAGGGCGGAACAAGGAGGGGGAGAGGGGGAGCAACTCCACATGGGTTCTCAGGAATCAGCGCTTTCCCAATGCCTGCAGCCTCTTTATCGCCCTGCTAACCTCTCCCGCACACACGCAGCCTCACTCTCTTCCAGCCACACAATACAGAGACGTTTGTAAAAGTGCTTTGTCAAAAAAGGTGGCTTTTCACCCTTCTCATGGAAAAGGGAAATAAATGTTTTTCCTGTGTTGAGTTACTTCAGAATACACTGTCTTGGACCATCACACTGATTTTAATTTTTTTTTCAGGTCACAAAACCAGAATACCTTTCCCTCTCACTCCCCAAAAGAAAGAAAACAAAAGAAAAAATCCTTTCGTTGCTCCATACAAATATCACATCTAATTCCTTCATGGGATTATGCCTAAATGCTGAGTTCTGAATGCAAGAACTTTCCCACGTACATAAGTACTTGTGAGCCGCCACAGCCCGGCTCCGAGGGGCTCACACAGGCACGACGCGTCCTTCCACCCCGGCATTATTGCCACGCCGGGCAGAAGCATAGCGTGATGTTTCTTGGCCCATTAAAAGTTGTTTAAATTACAAACTGTACGCGGTGGCCTCAAAGTGCCTGATCTGCTAAACCAAACCGAAGGAACTGCAAGCTCTCCTGGAGAGAAAAAAATAGTGCAAACCCCGCGAAAGCGGGATGAGAAGAGGCGCAGGACCCGGAGAAAAGGCGACTGTACGTGGCCGCGGGAGCTCGGCGGGCAGCCCTGGCTCGGGAACGGGGCTTGCTGCGACAGTCTCGGACAAGGAGAAGATAGAAGCAGCTCGAGTGAGCTCATCCGCAAGGGAAAGCTCCTTGGAGGACAACTTCCCTTTTTTACAATTAAAACTACACGTATAAAATAGAAACGCGCCCCCGTGCCAGTGTGTGTATGTGTATGTTTGCAGTCCCGGTGTGGGGACACGAGCGTGCAACCTGGATCACACCCGAAACACTCGGGTCGGAGCCGGGCACGCTGGGATGCCCTTGCGGGCTCTCCACGGCGGAGGGCTGGGGAACAGCTCGGGCCAGACCCCGCTCCCTGCACTGCACAGGAGCTGGCGGGGGTGGCCCGACCCGGCCTGCCTGCGGAGTGCGTGTCTGCCTGTTCGGCATGGAACCGTGCTCCCGGCGGTGCCCCCGATCCCGCAGCCCCCGGCGCGGTACTCGCCGCCGGCTGAGGCGACCCCGAGCATCGCCCCAAACCGGCTCCGGCAGCGGCCGCTCCGGCGTGAACCGCTCCGGAGCCGCCGCTGAGCCAACCCGCGAAGCACCTCCGTCTCGTCCCTCCCCGGGGAAAACAGAACCGGAGCTGGTTTGCTTTGTCTAATTAACTTTAATTATAAATGCCACTTCCCCTGGCCGAGGAAAGGAAATTCGCCCTACACAAATTCGGGGCGGGAAGGACAGTGAAGTTCCCGAGTGGCCGTGGACATAATTTCCGATTTTATTTTAATTTTTTTTCCCTGGGCAGAGGTGGAAAAGTGCTAAAACTCATAAAGTCAAGCGGCTCAGCCGGCTGCCCGCCCTGTGTCCCCGGCTGCCCGCTGCGGCTCTGGGTATGTCCTCCTTGCCCAGCACGGCGGGCAGCCCGAGGGCAGTGGCCCGGTGGAGCCCCGGTGCCCGCGGGGCTCGGTGCAGCCCCGGTCCCCGCACCGTCGGCTCCCGCCGGGCCCGGCTGCAGCGCCCCGCGCGGCCACGGGGCGGCGCCGGCCGCCTCACCACCCCCCCTCTGCTCCCCCTGATTTGCATACACGGTGTGGATTGGTTGGCGTTGCCTGTTACGTCATCTGTGACGCCTGGGCTCCCCGGCCAATGGCTCTCCAGGAGCCCCGCCATTGGCTGTCTGCGGGGATGTCAATCAGAAGTGATTTGCATGCGGGCGCGCTCCCGCCGTGGGAGCTGAGGCGGGCGGGGCGCGGGGGGCCCGGCGGTCACGCGGAGTCACACGTCACAGCCGTGGCACGCGCTGGCGCCGCCCCGCCCCGTCCCGCGCGTGGCTGCGGGGAGCCCCGCGCTACCGGCGCCGTGTGACGGCGGTGGCGTCCGCAAACATCGCTCCGGAACTGTAACCTAGTGCCTGTGCCTGTGTTCGTGGTGTGTGCCCCTGGTGGGTGTAGTTGTGCCGGCTACACCCGTGCGTCCGGCTGCTCCGGCAGGGGCAAAGCCGTGGGTGCCCCTCCACCGCCGCTCCGCTCGCACTGCGGGGGAACGTGCGAGCGGGATGGGAGTCAGGGGCGCGGGAGCCCCGGGACGCGCTCAAGCGAGAGAGGTCGCGTAGCAGCTCCCCACCGTGCGAGGCTTCTGCAGTGGGGAAAACGACACGGGGCTGAACACAGGCGGCAGCCCTTGGCTCGCCTCGCACACGGGCAGCGGCGCGTTCGGGCGAGCGGGAGCGCAGCTCGCCGCCGGCCCCGCCGCGCCCGCGTCCGCTCCACAGAGCGCCGGCGCTGGCGACACGTCACGCGTCACCGACGGGCGCTGCACGTCACCCCGCCGGCCCCCGACGTCACCGCCGGTGGCAAAAGGGGGAGCGGGCTGCGAGCGCGCTCGGACGGGGATTTATGTGCCTCGGGAGCTAGCGCTGCTAGGGTTCCGGAGGGCCGGCGGGGATATACGGAAGGGAGCAGCCAGCCCCGTGCTCCCCTCCCGGTCCGCCCGCCTGTCCCAACGCGCCCCGTTATTTGGGGGTCAGAAATCAGAGCGGGCTCTCCGCAAGGGCCGCACAACGAAAGGGCTGCGGCAGCCGCTGAGGCGCGGCCAGGCCGCCGGCGATGGGGTACGGCGCGGCTGGCTTCGGCTCCTTAGGCGTGTTTACAGAAAACACACACAAACCAAAGCAGAAACAGCCCCAGGTGCTTCCTCAGTCTCTGGCCGCCCTTATTTAGAAATAAAGGCCGGAGCAGCCCCCGAGACCGCCGGGTGACGTCACTAGGGAGGGGCCGTGTCGTCACGGCCGGCGGGCACCGAGGGCTGGAGCCGCGATCGCCCCGCGGCAGCACCGGGACCGCGGCTGCCGCCAGGTGTTGGATTTCCGCCGCGGTGGCAAGTTGATGCTTTAATTGCCGAAGCAGCTCTATTTTCTCCCCTCTTTTTCCTTTTTTTTTTTTTCCTTTCTTCCCTTTTTCCTCGCAAATAAAATAAACACAAGAGGGCGTTTCGAGCCTTTGATCCCGGCTCTATACAGTAAGGAAAACAAACCGTGAACTTCAAAAGGGATGGAGCTTTTCTGGGGTTAATTTCGCTTCCTAAACGGCTGAACACGGCAATAAATCATAGCTTCCCTCCCCTCCAGGAAAGCGCTAATCGGAGGAATATGTCCCAAAAGCACCCTTCGCCATCGGCAGCCTCAGAGGCTGCGTGGGCTGTGATCTGACAGATCAAACTTCATGCGGGAGATACTATAAATCAACAGGTTTCATAAATCTTTGCAGGCGACAGCTCTGCTGGGCCGGGGCGGGGGCGGGAGAAGGGGAGTGCCCGGCGGTAATGTGGGTACCGTGAAAATTCACTTCCTCGCAAGAATTGCGTTAAGTAAACCTAACACCGAAATGTTGTCTGGCGATCTGTCTTGAAAAGGTTACAGCGTGTTAAAGATTTGGAAAGCTCCATAAAGCAGTAAAGATTATGAAGTACAGCTTAAAGGTTTATCAAATGACTTCCCATGCCAGGGCAACATTTAAACCGAAGGCAAAACCTGAAGCCTGTGATCTTTGCAGTCTGAGCCCATAAACGTGTTTGAGGAGGGATTCTGGTTTCTGCCGCTTTATAGTATCTCTTCTCTAACACGTAATTGAAATCCACTTTTCAGGAGCCGATATCTGGTAGTAAAACTAATACCGGGCAATTAGACACGGTGCTTTAAAGCCGCGTCGGGGTAGATGCAGTCCGAAGGGGCATATATCCAAAATCAGGAAGTGAACCTGTGGATAGGGAGTGGGGAAACGATCCTTAAACCCTCTTGTCGCGAGTCTGGGAGCAAGGGGAAGCGAGCGTGTGCTGGAAACAGCATGGAGGGAAGGGGCACAGCATCCCGGGGCGCGGGATAGGGAAGAGGGGGGCGACAGCCGCAGTGCCGGGAGCCGCGGAGGCGCCTCCGGGCTCTTCCCTCACTGGTTTCCGTCCAGGGCTGCCCCTCCGTTCCCTGCACACGCACACACCGGCTCTGAACCACACGGTGTTTTTAAGGGGGCTCTTTGATCTGGCCAAGTGTCAGAGCCCCGAAAGCCGGGACTCAAATAACACATCGTTACGGCAAACAAATTTCTGCAGTCAGCTTTATGGCTTTATTGTCTATGGCACGAATAAACTCGGGGAATTAGCAGGTTAGGGAAAAAAAAAAAAAAAAGCTCGCCTATAATAAAATACACATCTGTTTCCAGGGAAAACATGGTAAAAAACACACACAGAGTCAAAACCTGGCTTAGTCGCCACTGGCTGTATGGATAGGGAAAAGTACCATCTGTCATTCCTTAAGTAGCCCTTATGTGGATATTGTGGATATTTACATTTGCAATAGGCGTTTTAATCACTCGTTTTATACTATTTAGTGTTGACTGTATTTTGCAAAACACATATACCAAAAAAAAAAAAAAAAAGAGAGAGCAAGCTCAGTGTGTGTATACAATCATCAATTCCCTTGTCGTGAACAAGCAGGCGCATTTAATGTATAGACTACCATAAAATTTATATAGGGGTAGGTTTTTATGGGCTTGTGTATTAATAGTCTCTAATAAAATAAAGTTTACTCTGTGTGTGTGGTTTGCGTGCATATGGCTACGCTCACCATCTAGTTCTCAATGTGCTGGATAACCTGTGCAGGAATTATTAAAGGGGGCATATACATATACCCATTAACACATAGTGATAAATCAGTGAATGTCTGGGTTTGCCTGTGCGCGTAGCGAGATCTAATTTCCGAGCTGGGAGAACAATATATTAACTCCGATATTTCAACAAGTGGGGTTTTTGTGTGTCTTAAATGTTTTGCAAGCCAGACTATGCAACCGGAAATAATGGATTTTCTATGAGATATTAAAGAAAAATCCATCTTTTTTTTTTTCTGTCCTTAGAAAGTCGTTAATAGTTCGGGAAATAAAATCCCAGAGATTTGCAAGGATATTAAATCGTTTCGTTCCCTCTTTGCACACACGCACGTGTGCCCGCACACGCGCACCCTTCCACACGCACACACGTGCTGCCCTTTTTGTAGGGATTCCCACCAAACCCATGAAAAGACGCCGGTGGGTGTTAAAAGATACGATTTTGGAGGGTTCTATCCGCAGGTTTCTATTTTTTCCCCCTAGGTATTGCATTCACATGTACTTTATTTGTATTTTATAGGGAAATATTTTATACGTCTTTATACATTGTGTATGCATACGTGTGTACGTTTAGCAATAAATGCAGATTAATTGATTTGAGCCTCGGCTCCGGGGGACCCTGGCGGACGGCACCGAGGACGATCTGCGCGGACAATGGCCGTGCCTCCCGCCAGGTACCGCGGCGGAGAGGAGCGATGGGGTGAAGGCAGTATGCGCTGGAGGGGTTACGGCGGGAGGCACTCCGGCACGGGCGGCGGACACGCCTGCCCGGGAGCGGGGATCGCCTGCGCTTTATTCCCCACCATAGCTCACATCTTCCAGGCCCTTTAATAAGTCCAAATATTTACCCTCGAGAGAAACGCTTTATGTGGCTGCATGAGGGCCGGTAACCTTTGACAGGAGCCGTCACAAAACACTCCTCCGTAATGGACCACAGTGCGCGTACATCTAATTTATTGTGCCAAAAGTTATTGCAGGGGCTGCGGGAGGGGGTCTCGGACTACAAATAAGCGTTTTGCCACTGAGCGGAAAACACCGCCCCTGGGTCAGCCGGGCAAAGCCGCAGGGTATCCGATTCGGCCCCATCATCCATTCCATGTGATGCCGCTTTCATGCTTTTTTGGGGGAAAAAAAGAATACAACAAAAAAACCCGCACCGGATACTGCAACGCGATGCCCGGTAATGCAGCAGGCAATACATTCCCCGCGTATCTGGTGAAGCGGAGCGTTGAAACGAAGGGCAGGAAATCGTGCCCGATTTAACGGGGAGAAGCGGGAAAAACCCCGCAGCCCCGGGTGGCGGCGGTGCCAGCGCCGGTCCGGAGCAACCGGGAGTCCCAGGCTTGGACCGGCCGCGGTGCGGTGCGGTGCGGTGCGGTGTGGATGGACCCCCCGCCCGGGGTGGGAGCAGCTCGGGAGCCTTTTAAACGCGGCGCCCGGTGCGGGCTAATAAGGGTGGACACTTCCAGCGGCAGCAGCACCCGTGGGGACAGCGGGAGGAAGCCCAATGGGATATTACCCTGTTTGTTTTCCCTTTGATCCGTAGGAAATAGGTCCTGCACTGCGTGACCCATTAAACTAATAAGATTATAAAGATCAGCGAGAGGGGCTGGGGCCGCTAATGGTTCCCATCTGGGCCAGGTTTCGGCGTTATTAAAAACGGCGAGGCAGCGGGCTTGGGTTACAGAGCCGAGGCGAAAGCGGAGGGAGCCGAGAGCCGGGACCACCCATCACACCAATTAGCGCGGCGGGGCGGAAGGGCCCGGGGAGCCGGAGGGGCCGGCACGCCGTAAACCGCGGCGGGGCCCGCGCCGCCCCTCATGCATATGCAACGAGGCGGTGCCTCTATGCAAATCAGGGCCCGGGGCCGCCCTGGGCGGTGCGCGCGGTGGGCGGGAGGCGGAGACGGGCCCTGATTTGAATAGCACCGCCCGGAGTGTGACGTCCCCGGGCCCTCCTCCAATGAGGGCGGATCCCGTCTCGGGTTGCGCTAGGGGGTGCGCCCCCGTTCTCCCCGCCCTCCAAGGCACGCCCTCCTCACGTGTCGTGCAGCCAATAGCAACGCCGAATGCAAATACACAGGGGGCGGTGCGCGCTCCGAGGCCGTGGATTGGACGCGCAGCCCCCGCTCCGGGCGGCCCCGCCCGGAGGGGCAGGGACGGCTCGCGATTGGTCGGCGGTGTGGGCGGGGCGCGTGACGCCGAGGGCGGAGATCGGGGCGGGGCGGGGCCCGCGCTCCTCCCGCCGCCCCCCGGCCCTGCCCACCGCCTCCGCCCGCCCGGGGGAGGGGCGACCGCCCCTCCGGGCCCTCTGCCCGCCCCGGGGAGCGGCGACCGCCCCTCTGCGCCCTCTGCCCGCCTCCCCCGGCACGGGCGCTGCCTCCCGCCTCCGCCCCCAGGCCTCCGCGGCTGTTCCCGCTCTGACGGGGGTGGGGAGGCCGGTCCTGCCCCGCCGCCGCCGGGGTGCGTGAGACAAAAAGGAGGGGGAAGGATAGAAAGCCCTGAAGGAGGGGGGGCGATCCCAAGTCCGCCCTTGGCGGCTAATGAGCAGCCTCGAGCGCGGCGCAATTAGCGGGTGTGAGCCCCCGTGAAGGCGGTGCGATGGAGGGGGGCGAGAGGAGCGCTCAGGAGGGGCTGAGGTGTGGGGGCTCAGCCCCCCTCGGCATCCATCACTTGGTGTGCCGCGGTGAAAAACTGTGAATGCCGCCTTCGCGGTCAATAGAAAAAAGTCCGCTAATGGAACGGCTTCTCCGAGACACCGGGTGTCCGAGCGCTAATTTAAACCTTCCCCCGGCCTCCCCGGTGCGGTTTTTAAAAGAAGCAAATAGCATCGGAAATATTCGCTCTAGGCAGCTTCGTGCTTTTTGAAGTGCCTCGGCTTCACCTCGCCGTGATTTAGGTGATCGTCTGAAGTGATTTAGGTGATCGTCTTGCCCCAAGCGATCATTTCAGCCTTTTCGTTAAAGTCGCTTTCAGAACAAAAATCTCCTGGTGGTCCGTGGGGTCTTAAAGGCACCGCGTTAAAGGGCTTGTTTTTAGCTAACAACTTAAGACTAAAGAACATCTGAAAGTTTCCTTACATGTATTCGTGAATAATCATTCTTCACCGTTATTTGCTTTTTTTTTTTAGCAGTTTGTTCCTCGCCATTGATCCTGTACTGCACAAGCTGTTCTTCTCTGTATTTCTTGCATATGCGCGAATATTGACAGCTGACATAAAAACTTTGCGGAAATAATACAGCATAAGTTAAGGGTGTAGCTGCGCCTTCAGGACTCATTTCAGAGCTGGCCAGCCAATGCACAAATGATGCCGGAGTCTCCCAGAACGGCAGCGAACAGTTCCCAACACAGCACGCAGCTGTTTGTACACGAGGGGGGTTTGTGTCGCTCTCTGTCCGTGAAGGCTTTTTGCAATTTTGTCCTAAACACAAACATTTAAATCGCACCGTGTATTTCGTTATTTGAGCGCCTGAGAGCCGTGGCGCCAAGCAGGGAGGCAACTTTGCGCTCTGATCCTGTAATGCTTGCTATTTATCAGGACTTCTAGGATAAATTGTTCACAACTTTTGCAAAACTAGGGGGAAAAAAATCCCTGTTTAAGGATCAAACAAACGAAGACTGAAAAATCCGTCTGGAGAAAGATAAAACTCATCATGAACAACCAAGGAAACTACACGAGATGCTGCGTATAGCTCATTTTCAGGGCGCAGGCTTGGGTGGAAAATTAGGAGTACACCCAGAAAGCAGTTGTAGGATGTGGTATTGCAAGCCTGGTCATTCTGAAGTTCACTGTGTCAGTATAATTCATGTATGAAGTTCCTGCAGTTCCCGAGAGGGAAATGTGCAAGTCTGCAATGCATATTTTTCAGTGCTTGACAGCACACCTTCGGGGCAGTTATTTTTATATTAAAAATACGTGCTTGTTTTACTTCAAAACGTGTGAAATGCCTTTGTTTGGAGGTTTCTGGTTTGTTTTGCGGGTGGGTTTTTTTGGGGTTTTTTTTCGGGTTTTTTTCCTACATTGTTAAATTTTTTGTATACTGTCTTCCGGTGTTTCTGCTGCTCGCATAATTTAATAGGGGAATTGTGCATATTTGCTGTATTATTGCTGACATAAATAACATGGTAAACCACTAAAAAAAAAGAGGCGAAAACTAGCTGAATTGTTGCACTAAGACACACGACAGGCTAATTTCTAAATTGTGTATTTTGCTAGACACTGTGTCTTCTTGTCATTTAGAAGAACTTAAAAATATGCAAATAAACTGCTGGCTATTCATAAAGATTATTACAGATTCCTGCTGTGGAGGGGCACAGCAGGAGAAGGTGACAAAAGTGCATCAGTTTGGTTCTTTACCTGACCTAAACTGATGTAGGCAGGAACATTTCCCACTAGCTGGGGATCTGATATTGGCAGATTTATATGCTATTAAGGTCCTGGAATTTAATTTACCCGAACTGCAAAAGAAGTTTTGATGGATAAAGTTACAGCATCGGGCCAATGCAAAAAAAAAAGGTAAATTGCTGAAAAATTGGTGTCAGCTTTTTTTATTGTGTCTCTTATCTTGGTTTAGTTCAACTTTCTAAATTTCTTTTGATATGCAGTTCATCAAAATATCTGAAACTCAATGGCAGAGAACCCTACAGATCCAAATAGTTTAATAGGACTTTTAAAAGAATTGTGTAGCTGTATGGATAATTAAAAAAACCCCAAAAACTGGTAATACAGGCATGTATAAGGGATAGAAATACTTATATACCGTGGTGTAAAACAAGGACTAGATTTTTTTGGAAAGAAATTTTTTTTGTTGGAAATTAGGTTTCCTGGTGCAGGCTTTTTTATAATTTTTTATCATGGAGTTACTTGTTGTCCCTTATTTCACATCATCCGGGACTGATATGTGTCGGAACAAGCAGATTTTAATTTTGCCAACGTTTGTAGGTATTTTCCTTTTCGAATATCTTAAATCATATTCCCTGCTCCATTCAAGATCTGTTCCACCATAAAATAAGTGAGCATTTTCCCAGTGACTGACAGGCATTGGATTATGCCCTAAAGGAATCATACACTGTATTTCATGCAATGCCATAGAATGAATAAGCATGAAATCTGATTAGATCTATTTTTCTCGTATTACAGTTATTGTGGTTTGCACAACTGCTACTCAACACACTTTGCAGATGATGTCTGCTTTATGCATGTTAGAGAAACAGATGTTTTCTTCCACACTCATTTATTTCACCCCAATACGTTAAATAGGTAGCTGCTCACAGAAAGAAAGATTGAAGCCGGTAACTGTGTGGGGAGCCCACAAGTGAAAACTTTTGCAGCAGAGATTCAAGAGTGGTTTGCACCTGAAGCTGTACTCCCTGGTTATGAGGACAGGATAGCAGTGTGTCATTCCTGGTTTCTGTTTCTGACCCTGGGGACCCACCAGGTGTGTCACCCTCTCTCGATTTACAGGTCTGTAGAGAGTAACTCAGAGTTTGCCTCACTGAAGCAGGTTAAGAGTCTTGTCTGCAATGCTCCAGGAGTCACAATGGAAAGACTGTCAGAAATACAAAGCATCGTGTGGAAACAGTAATAGAGACACAGGCAGAAATAGCAGAGCTCTTGCATGCCAGAAACATTCAGCCTGTAGATGGAAGTCAAAAATATCGGGGATAATTTATGGCTACGTCAAGAGATCAATTTTCCCTATATCGAGCACAAACTGAAGTCTACTTTAAAGTAAAGTAAATGCAGGAAGTGTACTTTCCAGACATGAGAGGAAAAAAAGGGAGAGAAAAAAAAAAGCTCATTTAAAGCACACTGTGGTAAGAGTTAAGTGATTTTTTTTCCTTCTCACAGGTGTTTTTAGTGGCATAAACACTGGTGTTGTGACAAGCTGAACAGTTGAGAGTAATTTTTTAGTTTGTGGTTTGTGGATTGTTTCAGGTTTTGTTATTTGTTTGGAGCTTTCTCCAAGCCATGAGCTTCTGAAGTGCAGTAATAGAGCTCTTCTGATCATGATCTCTGCTGGACTAGAATTACATTACATTTTGGTGCTGTAAGTGAGAGTCAGCTAAGGAATTAATTTCATTTCAGACTATTATAATTGTGAGTTCCAGACCTGCCCCTCTAATTCTGTTACTCTGTTTGAATTATTCACTCCTGGTGGAGTCTATCACACTCATGTGCCTTGACTGAACCCCATGTCACAGGGCTTCTATAATCCTTATCTTGCCTTCTTCAAGAAAAAAAACAGAAAAAAGACCTATGTTTTCATAGCTTTACAAACACTAGGTCTTCATGATTGTGAATGCCATCCTGGACATGGCTGGACCACAGAATGAAAAAACAGAAGTGTCGTGTGCTAAAATCATTGAGACCCCCAGAGCTCCGTCAGTGGGCACGGTCTCCGGCTCGTCCAGGCGGCAGCTCCGGAGCCCTGCCTCGCTGCTCTGAGAAACGCCAGCAAGTTCGCAGCTCTCCCCTCTCCGAGCCGGAGAGCTGTGTTGTCGCCGCGCAGGAGAGCAGGCTCCGAGGTAATTCTCTGGTCTGCCGCAGGAGGGTTGCGGACTGCAGGAGCACTGAACCGCAGCCCCCAAGCGCTGCCTCAGCCCTCGGTTTGAATCACCTGGCAGCAAACCGGAACGGATGAAAGGGAAACAGAGTAAGGGGAGCGCCAGGGATGAATGACATCCTAGAGAGACACGGGCTGTGTTAGCTCAGGTTAGCAATTCCTCTGAACACAAGGTGAATTTACATCTCCAGGGATGAATGACATCCTAGAGAGACACGGGCTGTGTTAGCTCAGGTTAGCACTTCCTCTGAACACAAGGTGAATTTACATCTCCAGCCCGGGTCCATAGTTTAAACACACAGTTATGCAAACACTTCAGGTTTGTTTGTGGTTTTTTTTTCAGTGCTAAACCGTTTTTTGGTCACTCAGCCCTTTTCCTCACCAGTAAGTCAAAATACCCATTCCATGTATTTTTAACCATCGGAAATCTTGATCCGTATCAACAAAAAAAAGAGAAAAGAGCAAAGGGCAAAATCCTCTTTCCCTTCACCAGTCCAAACTGGTGTGTTTCCCGTGCAGAAAGTCAGGGACAGGTGTAAGGTTCAGTCTTTTCCTACGGAGGCAGAAGAGGCACAGGTTTTGTCACTTCAGTGGGCATTCCCATGCGCCTGCCATCCCCGTTCCTATGCAGCACGTGGCACGCAGCTCTGGCATTGGGGTGCTGACTGGACAGAGAGTGGCAGAACTGCAGGCCCGTGGAGCCTGGGTCATCTGGAGGTGCCCACACGCTGCCTCCTCCCAGCCCTGGGCAGTCTGTGTGTGGGGTTTTGTCTGCCCAAACCCCTGCTCTCACACCCCCACCTTCCCAAGGGGTGATAGGGCGTACAGTGTTGCCAGCTCAAAACAGAAAGAACTGCTTTTTTTTTTTTTTTTGTAATTGTAGAAAGGATAGCACAAATCGCACATTGAGGGCAGCCATCTTCTCCATTGCCATAACATTACTGTTCTTTGCCGGCTCCCCAGAGCTTTACTAGTACATAATTTCCAGATTATCGCTTCCATCTTGTGCATATGGAGATGCTACTCTAGTAGAGTTCATCCTCAGGAGAAAATATTACACATTTTAAATTGTTCTCCTTGTCTTTTCCCTGCAGATATATTTTATGCTAACAGGGAATGCAATCTTCAGCACAAACTCAGGAACAACATGGTGAACTATAATAATTATTGGACCTGTTAGGTCTATTATGGAAATAAATCTTCTGTGAACCAACATTTTCCCTCTTATGTTTCACAGAGAGACAGTAACCCTTCTGCTGTCAATGAATTAATTTGCTAAAAGAAGCTGGAGTTCATAGATAAATCTTAAGATTATTTCTCATTTACATATTAGCTTAGCATTTATGTGCAGTTCCATTTGTGTGATACTCCTGGGGACAATCCAGGGAGCAATATGAATCATCTAATATGTTAAAATTAGGCTACAATAGAAAGGGAGAAAATCTATCTTTTTTTTTTTAAATTTTGAATTATTTAGAATAGTCTTAGTGATTCATTATCTAGCCCTGTATGTATAGTATTCCAGAGTCCTTTTTGCATCTGTCTGATGCTGGAGCATACTTGAAGAAATCTTTCTGTGCTGAGACTCTTTCAGAGTGTGCATTTTCTCAAGGACTAACGGTTGTGGCTTGTGTGATATCCTGGCTCAGACATGGATTGGTTTTTTCCTTCTTATTTATGGTGAAGAAACAAGGTCGGAGGCATAAATGAAAGCAGGACCAGTGTACTTCCTATTTCCTGTGGAGTCCCCAGAGCTCTGGTTTGAAATCATTACTGCTGTTAATTAATGATTTGCCAGCTGTCTGCACTAATTTTATAGCATTTATGTATGCACAGCCATTGTGCCCCACACTCCTGCTTGAGAATCAAGAAGCAAGACGCTAGAATCACACTTACATGTTCATTTGTTATTTTGAATATGGTCTGCTTGCACAGGCCAAATTGCAAGGCTTGCTGAGGCGGTTTAGCAGCAGCAGAGATCTGCTTTGGGACATTTTAGACATTTTCATTTTTTGCTTGATTTTGAGCAGTAACACATCAGGGAAAAGGCAAAGTGGCCTGTTTATTCTTGTTTTAAAGGCAGACATCAGATTAAAATTGGAGTGAAAAAGCTGGGCACTGTAATGTATTAGCCAGACAGAGTCTTACAGAAAACACAATTTCTGTGTGCATTAGTGGCTGCCCCACTGCCCTGAATGCCCAAACTTGGCTGCAATGCATGCACGGCTTTGCTTGGCTCCTTCCATCACGCTTTCATAAAACCCTCATTTTTCCTGAAGGCTTGGGAAACCTGATGGTTGCCGTAACACCAGTCCCGGTGACCAACCCCATTTCTCTGTAGCAGTCCTGCAGTTACAGTTGCCTCCATGTTTGGTTCAGTATTTGTTTTGCGTTCTCTCCTTTGAGGGTTTCTGTCAATGTGGCTGTTAAGCAGCTCTGGCATTTCGCACAGAAATGGCAACGTCTTAGTGGTGGCTGACTGTACACATCCTATACACTTTTTAGAGTGGGAGCCCACTACTCCGGAACTGATTAATCTGAACGGTTGGGTGTCCTGGTTTCAGCCGGGATAGAGTTAATTTACTTTCCAGTAGCTGGTGCAGCGCTGTGTTTTGGATTTAGAATGAGAATAATGTTGATAACACACCGATGTTTTAGCTGTTGCTAAGCAGCGGTCAAGGACTCTTCAGCATCTCACATTGCCCTACCAGGGTGTAGGCTGGGGCCACAAGACGTTGAGAGAGGACACAGCTGGGACAAACTGACCCAAACTGGACAGAGAATATTCCATACCACATGACAGCATGCTGAGTATGCAAACTGGGGGGACTGCTGGTCAGGGGCCACCGCTCAGGAACTGTCTGGGAATTGGTCAGTGAGTGGTGAGCAATAGCCCTGTGCGTGGTTATTTTGGATATAATAACAACAACTATTACTATTACTACTACTATCATTATCATTATTATNATTTTCCCCCTTCCTTTTCTGTCTTAATAGACCGTCTTTATACCAACCCACAAATTTTAATCTTTCTGTCTGAATCTCTCCCCCGTCCTGCTGCAGGGAGAGGGAAAACAAGTGAGCAGGCTGTGGTATTTAGTTGCTAGCCAGGTTAAACCACAACAGACATTTTTCTGACACACAACACGGTGCCAAGAGGGTGAAGATAATGACGGGTCTGACCAGTTTTCAGTAGTCTGAGTAGTGATGAACTATGAACTCGAATTAGCAAGGTTTCATCTTATTTCAGTTTAGAGCATAGCTGCAAGCGTTTCTCCCTGGTAAATGGCAAAATTTCTGTGGAAGCCAAGTAACGGTGCGATGATTTGGAGCCTTTTGGAACAAACGGTGTTACACAAATGTTGGATCACCACAACGGCAAAAAATGTAGGACAAGTGGTTGGTTTATAGGTATATGTATAGCACAGGAGTGACCTAAAGATTTACAGGTCCCCTCTGGGGCCAGGCTGTGCTTATTTCTATATCACTTTTACACTCCCTTGATTCGGAAGTCTGCAGTTTTTGCTGTCTTTAACAGATTTGGTGACTCAGGGGGAACTTTCAAATAAGCACCTTAAAATATTAGATATTGAATTACTAAGACCATAAAGCAAGGTAAAGAAAAAAATGCTTAGACACCAGTGGGCACAAAATATGCCAAAGGATTCCTCTTCTCCTCTTCCCTCTCTCCCATCCCAAACAATCCTTTTCAATATTGAACAGGTCTGAGAACAATCCAATCCAGCAGGTCAAGACAGGGTCAGATTTCCTGACCTGCTTGCCCCCACCTCTTGATAATCTAGAAATGAAAATCAATTCTTGTCTTTGAGCTTGTGAGGAGCTCATAATTGCTTTAGACTAAAGCACCGAGTGCCTGCTTTTTCTGCCACCTTTCAATTCTTAGAGACGGGGATGTCATTTTTCAAGTTGAGTGCACTGTCAGAATTAGATTGCATGGTAACCAAGTAGAAAGATTTCTGCTCAGAATGAGATTTCTTCTCATTGCTGTGCCTTTTATTTGAGTCCAAATTCCACTTTTCACTCTTACCTACAGGGATATCATGATACATTTTGAGTGCACTACCTACGGAATATAATTATTTTTATTAGGGGCGAAACTGGAGCTCATTCGTAGCCACTGAAATTAATTGATAAATAAAAACTAAGGTTAAATTTGCTTCTTGATCTTTTGCTTACTACACTTTCTGCCAAATCATACCAGTCAAATGTGTGTAGAATTATATCTTATTTTCTTTAAGTGCAGCTTTTTAGCCAATAAAACTGAAAGTAGGATCTATTCAATTATGAGAGACCACCGCCAGGCCATTTTGGATCGCTGTGAATTGCTTTCTTGAAAATAAGTTGTGATCAGGCTCCAACACTCCTGAGGTCCAGTCTCGGCTAGCTGTGGGCCTCAGGGAGGACGCTGAACGAGGACGGAAGCAAAAGACAAAAAGGCGCTCCAACTCCTCGTGGTAAACATTCTCACCAGTTTATTGCAGGACAGACACCTCGAAATCCAGGAGGAGGAAGAGAAAGAGGCTGGGACTCTTCGTCCCAGGGGTTTTAAGGCCTAGGGGAGGGCATGAACGGGGGCCTGCTGACCAAGGGGGCGGACCCGGGGAGGGACGGAGTTACAGGGGGCATCAGGTAACGGAGGTGCAGATTCCTGGGAAGGTGCAATCAAGGGGCGCTTGGTGCAAATTGAACTAATTACTTTGTGCAATACAACGAAGTTTGTAGGGGACTGTGCTGTGCCAGCTATCTGGCGGGGTTCACCCAGCACAGAGGGCTGTGACGGGCAGGCTGCTGCCCCTGGAGTCAGGAGATGGGAGCTGGAAATCTGGTCCCATTAAATTGTCAGCTGGGGAGGAGGGAATTTGTTTGGGATCATACTCCCTTCTGATGAGATTTCCTGTGTGACCCTGAAGCCTCAAATGTTTAACGTCTTATCTGCATTCATTTCCAGAACAGGTAATAAAACAAGAGGGATCCACCTTTTAAAATTTTATTATTATTATTTATTTTTTTATGTGAATGATCCTGAGGACCACGTGGGGAAAGTTAAGTGGAAGAGTGATTGTACACTTGTTATTCAGCAGTCTTTTCCTTTTCATATCTCATGAGTGCATGTACATCTATTTTCATCTATCCTGATAAAAACCATCTTGATTGTGGTATTGGTGGGCTTGACATTTACCCTTTGTGTCCCTTATACTTAATGGTGTGGCTGTCATCTGATGAAAGGCCGCCCTCACCTTTGGGGAAGAAGATCAGAAGAAGTTCTTCTGCTGAACAACTCCAGCGTTTCTGACAGCACAGGTATCGTACATACCTGCGTTAAAATCAGAGAGAATGTAGCTCTTTCCCCGCTGCTCTTCTGCCACTAAGATTTGTGATTTGCCCGTAAGAGCCATTCAGATAGCAAAGGAAACCATAACTAAGACAATTATTTATTGCTGGAATGATTAGCTTTTTTTAATGCATAGACATTGTACGAACATTTATATATCGGTTTTTACCTCATTTGGCAACTGAGAGTTTCAGTAAGGACAGCTGCCAAGAATTACAGCGGAATAAAACCTAAACAATTAATTCTGCCAGCAGATGACAGTAGGATCTCAATTGCTAAGAACAGTCTAAAAGTTAAGGGGGGGGGAGGGAAAAAAAGGAGAAAGAGGAAAGACAATCCTTGCTGGGATGACCAAAGTAAGGGCAAGATCAGAGTAATAGAATTTGTTTGTTTGTTTGTTTGTTGTTGTGGGGTTGTTGTTGTTGTGGGAGTTTTTTGTTGGGTTTTGTTGTTGTTGTGGGAGTTTTTTGTTGGGTTTTGTTGTTGTTGTGGTTTGTTTGTTCGTTTGTTTGCTCGCTTGCTTTGGAGATCCATGCTGGCTCTTGAGTCTCCTTTCAGAGACTCTGTCACAGCAGGTAAACTCACAGAGTAAATGAGGGCTTCGTGCCATCAATCTCCCTTTCCTGACAAGGGACAGCATCCAAACAAGAGGGCATCTTTCACCAAACAAATCCCATTTCTCTGCTAATACCAGCTGGCCCAGGTAAGCTGCATCAGGTAATGTCGGTGGAATCTCCCTCATTTTTCTTCTCCCTTCATGGATTCAATCCTCCCTTCTCTCTGGCCGCTCTCCAGTTGGCACAGCCGGAGTGTTCATGAAAGGAGGTTTGAAACCAAAGGCCCATCTTTACCCTTCTTGAGATCATGAGAATCGCACACACTGATTTTCAACGTTGCATTCTGAATTGCATTCACTGATACTACGAATTAACATTGCCCTCGAATGGAGAGCGATATGACACTCAGGTCAGGTAAAACTCAAGCACAGGAGTTTTGTATTCCTGTACTTCCCTGTACTAACATAGACCTTAAAAGCAAGGGAATGTTTCAGCCCAGCACGATCAGAAACACCGATAATCCTCTGTTCACATTCCCAGGCTCGTTACACGGCCCCCATGAGGCAACTTCTGGCTTATTGAGCAGATTAGCAACATTCCGAAGTTTTACTGTATCTAAGTCAAAAAACGCAACGCGTACTATGCAAAATACGCGCCGCGCAGTATAATATGCAAATTACGCAATACGCATTATGCAAATTACGCAATGCGTATTATGCAAATTATGTGCAGCGCAGTATAATATGCAAATCACGCAATGCGTATTATGCAAATCACGTGCCGCCGCAGTATAATATGCAAACTATGCAATGCGCACTATGCAAATTTCGCAATGCGTATTATGCAAATCACGCGCCGCGCAGTATAATATGCAAAGCACGCAATGCGTATTATGCAAATTACACAATGCGTATTATGCAAATTACGCAATAAGCATTATGCAAATCACGCAATGCGTATTATGCAAATTACGCGCCGCACAGCTTAAAATGCAAATTACGCAATACGTATTATGCAAATTACGCAATGCGTATTATGCAAATTACACGCAGCGCAGCATAATATGCAAATTACACAATACACATTATGCAAATTACGTACTGCATATTATGCAAATTACGCGCCGCGTAATGCAATATGCAAATTACAGAATGCGTATTAGGCAATAGTGTGATATGCTAATTAAGCAGCACGCAGCATATGGTGCAAATTAAAATGCCAATTTCGCTCCAACCGACTCCGGTCCGGACTCCGGGAAAAATCCGGTCCGGGTTTTCGCTCCAACCGACTCTGGTCCGGACTCCGGGAAAAATCCGGTCCGGGTTTCCGCTCCAACCGACTCCGGTCCGGGTTCCGGGAAAAATCCGGTCCGGGTTTCCGCTCCAACCGACTCCGGTCCGGGTTCTGGGAAAAATCCGCTCCGGGTTTTCGCTCCAACCGACTCCAGTCCAGGTTCCGGGAAAAATCCGGTCCGGGTTTTCGCTCCAACCGACTCCCAGTCCAGGTTCCGTGAAAAATTTCGCAATGCGTATTATGCAAATTACGCGCCGCGCAGTATAATATGCACCTTACGCAATACACATTATGCAAATTACGCATTGCGTATTATGCAAATCACGCAATGCGTATTATGCAAATCACGTAATACGCATTATGCAAATTACGCGCCGCGCAGTACAACATGCAAATTACGCAATACGTATTATGCAAATTACGCGGTGCGTATTATGCAAATTATGCGCACCGCAGTATAATATGCAAATCACGCAATGCGTATTATGCAAATCACGTGCCGCGCAGTATAATATGCAAACTACGCAATACGCATTATGCAAATCACGCGATGCGTATTATGCAAATTACTCAATACGCATTGTGCAAATTACGTAACACGCATTATGCAAATTACGCGCCGCGCAGTATAATATGCAAAGTACGCAATGCGTATTATGCAAATTACACAACGCGTATTATTCAAATTACGCGCAGCGCAGCATAATATGTAAATTACGCAATACGCATTATGCAAATTACGCAATGCGTATTATGCAAATTACGCGCCGCACAGCTTAATATGCAAATTACGCAATACGCATTATGCAAATCACACGCCAAGTAATGTAATGTGCAAATTACAGAATGCGTATTAGGCAATTTACGATCCGCGTAGTGTGATATGCTAATTAAGCAGTGCGCAGCATAATGTGCAAATTAAAATGCCAATTTCGCTCCAACCGACTCCAGTTCGGACTCCGGGAAAATCCGTTCCGGGTTTTTGCTCCAACCGACTCTGGTCCAGGTTCCGGGGAAAATTACGCAATGCATATTAGGCAAATCACTTGCCGCGCAGTACAATATGCAAATTACGCAATACGCATTATGCAAATTATTCAATGCGTGTTATGCAAATTACGCACCGCGTATTTTTCAAAATACGGAATGCGTGTTTTGCAAATTACTCAATTCGTATTATGCAAATGAGGCGAGGCGTAGTATAATATGCAAATTACACGCCGCCTATTATGGAAATTACGGAATGTGTTTTATGCTGATTAAGCTGCGTGTAGTATGCAAATTACGCAATGCGTATTATGCAAACTACGCGCCGTGTAGTATGATATGCAGACTATGCGGTGCGCAGTATGCAAATTATGCGCCATGTAGTATGCAAATTATGCGCCGCATAGTTTGCAAATTATGCGCCACGTGTTATGCAAATTACACAATGCGTATTATGAAAATTACACGCCGCGCAGTATAATATGCAAATTACGGCTCGCGCGTTATGCAAACTATGCCCCGGGTATTATGCAAAATACACAATGTGTATTATGCAAATTACACACCACGCAGTATGCAAATTGCGGAATGCGTTGTATGCAAATTACGCGCCCCGTAGTACAGTATGTTCCCTCACAGGTTCCCGGGTTTTCTTGTCATTTCTCTGCCGCAGCAAGTGAAAGGGGTTTGTAGTTGTGCATATTCTGGAAAGATGAGAGGAAATGATTCCTGCAGCTTCTCCCTGTGCAGACCTGACCGTGGGAGCCGACCCCTGATATCCCTGCCCTGAGGGTCTGGGCGCGGGCACATCCAGCGCTCTGGAGCCACGGCAAGTGGAGGCAGCTGAACTGTCCGCATCATCCAGATTAGTAAGGGACAAACACAAAACACTCTCCCCTGCCCTTGAGTACACAGCTGGTCAGCGGGCAGGGTGAAAAGCTTGTGTGGAGACGCGCAGTGAGGCTGAACCTCCTGCACACCCGCTCCCCACCTGCACAGAGCCCAGTGGGGCTTGAGTTGCCTTGGAACCCAAGGCTGATTTCTCGGCCTTCTGGCCTATGCAGAAATTCTCTGCCACGTGTTCAAAGCACGCCGTGACCTGGCCTCGTTCTAGGATTGCCAGGTACTCTGGATTATATAGGATACCTTATGTTATATTTGCATAAAATGTCCTACATTAAAAGTTTATGAATTATGGGCTTGCTTGGATGTTCACTGCATCCACTGCTTGTCTGACAAGTCCAGAGACACAGCCGTTGGACAGAAGCAAATAAATAATGTATTTACTATAAAATTACCCTCTATGCACAAGGAGGTGCAACTCACTCGCATTCACAGATGCAGCTCATCAGAGGACATCCCAGATTCTCATAGACAAAATGTACCAGCCCTGCCTAATGTGCAGCCCTGTTTCTGCAAAAGTAAATATCTCACCACGGGCTGCTGGCTTATAAATCATGGGGTGTATTTTTCCATTGCAGGAATGTGCTGCGGATTTATAAAACATTTAAGGCCCTGTGGTTAATGTTTCCTCTGTTCATGAATATCCCGAGGGACCAAACCATTGTTTAATCTTCTACAAAAATAACCATGATTTATACAAAAGTTGTTTGAAGCATATTTCTTTTATCAGCAATACCACTGAATGTGAAACCCAGAACCTAGATTTACCTACCGTTCACGCCCCCCATATCATATATAATGCTGTGTGCGTTAAGTAAGGAAAAAAGTAAATATTGCTCCTGTTAAGTGAAGGTCTACAGGTCTATAGCTGAAATTTTAAGGTGATTTGGATCTAGATGAACACCCAGCAACCATATGAGTTAATACAGCCTCAGTGTGCTACGGGTATGAAGCGCTACTTGTCTGTAAAGTGACTTTGTAAGTCAAAATCAAACATCAGGAAAAAAAAACCGCCAGCCAATGAACCAAACAAAAAACTCTGTCTGGCTGACAGAGGGCAGCTTGGATTTCCTCATGTGGTTCAGGTTGGGCACCAGGGACACTGAAATCACCAGCTTTTGAAAAACTGATATGGAAAAGTAAGATTTAAAGTGGGAATACAAATTAGAACCTGCTGCAATCGCAGAAGTTCTGAAAAGATCTGTAAAAATGGGATGGCCAAGAGGCATGTGCGTTATCAGGTCTCACAGACTCCATTCCCCAGAAAGTACTGGAGAAAACATTCTTTCTCTCTGACTAGCAGATTCTGAAGGCAAGAAGTCATTTTGCATCATATAATCCAGAGTACCTGGCAATCCTAGAACGAGGCCAGGTCACGGCGTGCTTTGAACACGTGGCAGAGAATTTCTGCATAGGCCAGAAGGCCGAGAAATCAGCCTTGGGTTCAAAGGCAACTCAAGCCCCACTGGGCTCTGTGCAGGTGGGGAGCGGGTGTGCAGGAGGTTCAGCCTCACTGCGCGTCTCCACACAAGCTTTTCACCCTGCCCGCTGACCAGCTGTGTACTCAAGGGCAGGGGAGAGTGTTTTGTGTTTGTCCCTTACTAATCTGGATGATGCGGACAGTTCAGCTGCCTCCACTTGCCGTGGCTCCAGAGTGCCGCGATGTGCCCGCGCCCAAACCCTCAGGGCAGGGATATCAGGGGTCGGCTCCCACGGTCAGGTCTGCACAGGGAGAAGCTCAGCTGCAGGAATCATTTCCTCTCATCTTTCCAGAATATGCACAACTACAAACCCCTTTCACTTGCTGCGGCAGAGAAATGACAAGAAAACCCGAGAATCTGTGAGGAAACGTCTTCTATATCCTTACATATCACAGGCAAAGCTGCTGTTCCCTGCATGCTGTATTTGGTGCCACACGCTCCCTTCCTGCAGTAGAAGGGAATGTGCTGGGAGCACAGGGCCGTGAGGGTCAGACCGCAGAGAGGTGGCTGGAAAGCACGGTTCTTGTTCAGGGGAAACGCTGGGCTTTAGGTCATCTCCTTCTCAGCCCCAACTGAAAGATGCTTCTAGCAGGGGGACAGAGAAGTTCCCTGGCTGTGAGGCCCAGGGCTCTTCCCTGCCTACAGGAAGGACATCGGGCCAGTTTTCTCCTGGAGCTACTCTAAGGTCCCTTGTGCTCAGACAACAGAATTTTTACCAGCCATGTGCAGTGTGCTTTTGGGAAAATTCCAGCTGGTCGGGTGGGTACCTGGGACCTGCTTCCCTCAAAGGCGGGTGTCACACCTGTCCCAAAGATCCCAGATATCTGTGTCCTGAGGATCCCAGGTATCCGTGTCCTGAGGATCCCAGATATCTGTCTCAAGGATCCCAGGTATCCGAGTCCCGAGGATCCCAGGTGTCCTGAGGATCACAGGTATCCATGTCCTGAGGATCCCAGGTGTTCCAAGGATCTCAGGTGTCGGTGACCAAGGATCCCAGGTGTCCCAAGGATCTCAGGTGTCGGTGTCCCAAGGATCCCAGGTGTCCCAAGGATCCAGGGTGTCCCAACAATCCCAGGTGTCTGTGTCCCGAGGACCCCAGGTGTCCGTGTCCCGAGGATCCCGGGTGTCCGTGTCCCGAGGATCGCGGGTGTCCGTGTCCCGAGGATGCCGGCTGTCCGTGTTCCCATGACCCCAGGTGGCCGTGTCCCGAGGATCCCGGGTGTCCGTGTCCCGAGGATCCCGGGTGTCCGTGTCCCGATGACCCCGGGTGTCCGTGTCCTGATGACCCGAGGTGTCCGTGTCCCGATGATCCCAGGTGTCCATGTCCCGAGGATCCCGGGTGTCCGTGTCCCGAGGATCCCGGGCGGCCGTGTCCCAAGGACCCCAGGTGTCCGTGTCCCGAGGATCCCGGGTGTCCGTGTCCCGAGAATCGCGGGTGTCCGTGTCCCGAGGATCGCGGGTGTCGCTCCATGGCCGTGGCGTGGCGGCGGAGGGGCAGCAGGGGGCGCTCCGGGACCGCGCAGCCGCTGGTGCAGCGCCCGCGGCCGCTCCCGGCTCCCCGCGGAGCTCCCGGTCCTCCCAACGCCCGTCACCGGGAACAAACGTGGCCTGTGCCCGCCCCTGCGGTACCTGTGCGCGAGGGAGCCTTTGCGCGAGTGCCCACACCGCAGGTGTGCCCGCACATCCCTCTGCAGACGGGAATCTCCGCAGACACTTTACTCCCTCTCCTTCCCATGACAGAATTAAAAGTGCGAAACCCGACAATGCAAAAAGCATCGAAGACCCAAGCGAAGCCCAACGAAGCAAAACAAGCCAAACAAAGCAACAGAACTAAACCAAACCAAGCAAACAAGAAGAAAAAAGCCCACCCCAAAGAACCAACAGAAAAAAACGCCAAACAAGCCATAAACATCCTTCCCTGAGGCCGGTAGGGAGAATTGGAGGTCAAGAAGTATCTGCTCAAAAATGAGCAGAGAAGTACAAATTAAATAAGCATATCTAAAACCCAACCCCAGCTTGATACAGTAGGACTTTAAGACATAATTAAATTCATTTAAAGGGCTGAGGCCCAAGCCTTAGGAACAGTCTGTGTCCCACAATTGCATGGATCCTATTCATTTCAGCAAGTGACATCAGCTAGAAAATGAAAACTACTTTTAAAAATACCAAGCAGTTGCAATTGCCAAGCTGTTGTGCTTTCCCTGACTTGCTGTTTAACCTCTTCCAGGTTTTGGGAAATACAGACACAATTGTCATGTGCTGTCACTCACATTGCTTAAGCCAGCCATTTATGAACTAAGAGTAATTATGAATTAATTAAATACCAAGGTCTATCTGTCCATTCTTCTCCACACCCACTGGCACTGATTTGTGTACTTCTGAGAGTGAGAGTCAAATAACTTTATTGCTGTGCTGCCGGCTGATTGATAACAGAAGGCTGCAGCTAGTGCTTTTTGTTTCCACAATACAGTATTGTTCAGGAATAATAATTTAGTGATACTGTGAGGTCAGAGCTTATTCTCTCACTGAGCAATAATCTGAAGTTTTGCCTGGAATATTTGTGGGCCTTTGTGCTTTTTAAAAGGCACAAATTAATTTGAAATCCAATTTTTTTCAGGGTGTGGAGCAAAGCCTGATTTAGCTATGGGCAGGCCACCAGTGCCAGGCAGACAGAGATGCTACTTCGGAATTGCTTCAAAACAAACCAAAGCTTTGGCCCCATAAAGAAGCCTTTTAAAATGATGTATGTATTTGCTGTGTGTGTTGTGCAGGCATCACAAAAGCAGTCATTGCATCGGTAACGTGACAGCTAAAATAGCTGTTTTCACATTTCAGGGCTTAGCACTATCAGCAGATGCTGATGGAACAACCCAGAAACTCAAAGCACATCCCAGTGCAGATAAAACACTTTTTATGTTACCTTTAATCTGAGGTGGGGGGAAAAACCAACTTATCATTCTGACAGAGAAAGAAACTTTCATGTGATGGTGGGCATCCATGTAAATAGGTTTTGAGGCTGGCAGCTTTCTCCGTGGCCATCAGGAAGATGCTGCCTTCAGGTGTTCTGGTCTGCAGAGGAAAAATGAACGGAAGGAAGGAAAGGAGGAAAAGGCCAATCCCATTGAACAGTTAGCTCTGCCACAAAGCTGGAAGAATTGAGAATCTGCCCAGCAACCCTGCAAAAGAAACAGAAAACATGACAGTTGTTCATTTTTGTGTTGATGAATTCCTCAAGCAAAGGCTGGAAACGGCCAGTTGCTGGATTTACCACCAAAGCATAGAAAGCTGAGTGCTAACCCCGTGCTCCTTGACATGGGTTATGGTGGGGACTTTGCCCCTCATCTCTGGAAACACTGCTCAGAGCGCTGCCATCATGTCACTGGCGTGACCTCCCCACCCACCTGCTCAACAGCCCATTCAGAAACTTAATGAATAAACCTTTGGAGATCCCACCCCTCACTGGCTGAGTCTGGCAGATGCAGCACAGCAGGAGTATGTTTATGGGCCTCACCTTCGCCTGTGCAGCCAAACACGCCCTGCTCATATTTGTGTGCTCAGAGCATCTTCCTCACCTCTGGAGCAGCATGGCTGCTGCCAAGACCTTTGTCCCTCAGAACGAGCCCTGGGAACAACAGTCCCACTATGTGTGGGAGAACATCATCAAGAATACCTTTGTTTCTGCATTTTCCCTTTCAGAGGAGCCAGAGATGTGGCAGCAGCAGATCAGAGGCTCCCGTGCCCAAACAGGGGCACACCGTGTTGGCTTCTGGAGGTTGGCATGGTTGTTCGTCCTAAATTTTGCCATAATTAAAAAAAAACAAGGATTTAGCCTAGAAGCATCTGAATGGTCTTTGCTTGTGAAAAAAGGTATAACAAAGCCTCAGCTGGCTGGTTGTGAAGGGCACGGAAAGATCTCTCTGTCAAGCGTGTCCTTTCAGTTGCAAAAGAAATTGTGGAGTGCCATCTGTGGAAGTGCTCAAGGCCAGGTTGGACAGGTCTTTGAGCAACCTGCTGCAGTGACAGATGTCCCTGCCCACAACAGGGCAGTTGGACCAGGTGATCTTTAAAGGTCCCTTCTGAAACAAACCATTCTCTGATTCTATGAAAACCATTTCACACGGACCCACTGCATTTTCACTGGCTTAAGATTCCGACACTGTTGCCCCCGGGGCACCATTCAAGGTACTTTGCATAGTAAGGAGGAGAGGACCCTAACAGATGATTCCCACCTCCAGGGATAGAAAGGGATAGAAATCATCTGTGAGGGGCTGGAGGTAATGTTAAAGCTAACCTAATGAATTCCCACACGTCTCTCCCATTTGAGAGTAGTGTCAAAAAAATCTGTGGGTGAACTTGGCTGAATGTATTTTAGAGTCCTGACAGTATCAGGGATAATAATTGAGGAATCAATTGTGTTTGCCACACCTGGTTTGGTTCATGCCCACATCTATGTCCATGTCTGGACATGACTCTCCAGTTGCTCAATCTCGATTGAAGTACATCAAAACAAGTTAATTAATTTCAGAGAGGTCCTTGAAGAGCCTGGTGATCAAGCAGTGAAGTGATGAGTCACGTCCTACAGTACTGCTATTTTCTCCCTCAATTTCCACTACAATACTCTGAACTGTACGTTGCCAATAGTATCTTTTCTCTTAAAAGCAGGATTTCTGTCATAGGAAAAGGGCCCACAAGGTGGCTCAGGTGGAAAAGAAATGCAGAGCTTTTGATCTCTGGCTAGCACACATACATATTCTGACTGTGACAGAACAGTGCTACTCCGGAACAGCTGTTTGAGGCTGTCCCAAGAGATGTGTTGATTTGAATTCAGCTAAAGATGAAGAGGTGCAGAGTACCAAACCAGTGGCAATCACTGCAGAGGGGACCTCATATTAAGAGACCAAGAGCTGAGACAAAATAGCCAGGACACACAAAGAATATTGCATCCTTGTGATCCATATCTTAGGACTTAGCCTTTCTAACTTACCTACAGGTAGCTTCTCCAAAAATTAAATGTACCCAAGACTGAAAAGCACACATCTTTCAGCATTTTCTTCAGAGTCAGTCAATGAAGTTTCTGTCGGACCAAGAGCTGCCTCTCATGTTTGGTAAATCCTTTTAAAGCCTATGAAGTAACTTGCATTATTATAAGATATTTAGAAATTGAGAATCCAGAATTACAGAATTACAGAATCACGTAATGGTTTGGACTGGAAGAGGCCTTAAAGACCACCTAGTTCCAAAGTCCCTCTTTCAGTTTGAAGCCATTACTCATTGTCCTGTCACTGCATGCTGTTATAGAAAGTCCACTTCCGACTTTCTTATAGGCCTCTTTTAGGCACTGGGAGTTGCTACAAGGTGTCCCCAGAGACTTTCCCCCACTGAACAGCCCCAGCTGTCAGCCTGTTTCCATAGGAGAAGTGCTCCAGCTCTCTGTTCATGTTTGTGGCCCTCCTCTGGACTTGCTCCAGCAATTCCATATCTTTTCTGTGTTGAGGACCCCAGACCTGGGTGCAGCACTCCAGGTGTGGTCTCAGGAGAGCAAAGAAGAGGAGAAGAGTCACATTCCTTGACCTGCTGGCCGTGCTGCTTTTGATGCAGCCCAGGGTATGGGTGGCTTTCTGGGCTGCCAATACATGCTGATGGCTCCTGCTGAGGTTCACATCATCCAGCAACCCCACCTGTGTGGCTAACAAACTGCTCACGGCATTAATTCATTATTTTTCAATATACCATTAGGCAAGGTGTATTGTTTTTGTTGTCTAAGTGGATGATGGGACATTTAATAGTTGAATAAGTGGAGAACAATATGTAAGAACAATATGATCTCAATACTGGGTAATTCAGGATTTCTATGCCATAGAATTATAAAGTAATTTAGGTTGGAAAATGCCTTTAAGATTGAGTCTAACCATTAACTCAGGACTGCCAAGTCCACCACCAAATCATGCGCCCAAGTGCCCCAAGTGCTACTCTTAATAGCAAGGTTTGAGTTGCCTGACCAGGGATCTGACAGTTCGCTTTGTGCTTGCATAAAACGGTGTCCCAATAGGTAGCTATCCTCTTTGCTAACAAGTGTGGGTTGAAAGGTCACCAGGGGGAGAATTTGGTAAAATGAGACTATTCCTTAGCCAGCAGAAAGTAACTTTTGTCCTCTGACCCACATGGCTCCAACTACAATATGCAAAGATTTTCAGATGAAGCATCACAGTGCTTCACGTAACTTCCCTGAGACAAATGTAAATGGTCCAGGCAATAGCCTTTCTGTCTTAAATGCCTCGTTAAATGTCTCTTTTTATAGTTACCAGCGATAAATTCCTTCCAAAGAAGCAGAATAGTGATTCTTGCTGATGTGGAATAACTCTTCTCACACCTGCTGAAAAGAGGGTGATAGCACATCAAGTCTCAAAATTTAGAGAGCAATTTCCAGTGCTGTATTTTGGAAAGAGAGGCCTTCAGGATATCAATTTTACTAAAAGGAAGCAAGCATCTATGCCTGTTATGCTCAACACATCACTGAAAAAGCCAGCACTAGAACCAGACAACGTTTTCCCATCCACAGTGCAGGCGGTGTGAAGGATGCCTCACTGGCATGCATCGCTAGCACAGCTACGTTCTCACACACCCGTTTTCATTTCTACAGCAACAACGGTTGTGGTTGTCTGCCTTCACCAGCTTCTCTCCAAATGCCAAGATGCTCCACCCAGGGAGAAGGAGCCAAACCATTTCCACCTAGATAAAAAGGAGCCACAAGTGTCACCAGACATCCAGCGTTCCCACAGGACTCCTGAAGGAAGACTGGACCCATCTCTGGACCTTTTCTCTACAGGACCATCTCTACTTCCAACAGGACCACATCTGCCACTCCAGGAGGGCTTCCTTTTGGACTGTTTCCAACACCCTGACCAACAGGGTGTCAGGTTGTATTTCTGACTCTGTCAGCGGTCTTTTGTATTATTGCATTTATTTTATTTTACTTCTCTTTTTTCCCATTTCCTATTAAATTGCATTTCTGACTTGGAGTGTCTCACTGGTTTTGCTTTCAAGCCACTACAGTGTTTTTGGGGATGCCTCCTTCAAAATGTCCTGAAGTGCCCGCCTTCCATTCTCACATGTACACCAAGCTATTTCTTATCAACACTACAGGAAAGAGAGGTAAAAGATACAGGGCATTGATTACAAAATATTCCGACAGATACACCAAGACTCAGGAATATTTTCATCCTGGTAAGTGTGTAGTATTCCCCTTTGATGGGTCATCCCCTGCTCTTTAAACACTGCGGGCAGTGTTGAGGGGGTTCAGCAGCCTTCAGTCTGGCAGGGAGCCAGGACACCAAGCCTTCACTCCCAAGCATGGTGGTGCCTGAGGGGCAGGAATCACATTTGCTGGTCCCAGCACTGCTGCTGTGACACCCACAGTCCTGTTCCAGCCCCTGCCCTCATGGGGCTCCACTGATTCCCCAGGAATGCCTCAGATTGGTGCCCTCCATGAAATTCTCTTTCCCAACAGAAAAGAAAACTGTTCTGCTTTATGCTAGCACTCACTACTTTGCATTACTGATTTGTTCTAGGGGGTCATGACAACCTCTTCATTTTATAACCAAGGCAGTTAGCAGAACTAGATGAAAAATTGGCCACTTACATTATAAAACAGCAATTTTTAAAGAATTGCTTCAAACCAAAGCCCTATGCCAAATGCATTTAGATGAGATTAACTAATTTTGCCTAACATTTTCTAGGCAGTATTTCCATAAAAGCAACACTACAAGACAGTAAGGATGCTGAGATCTGATAAATGACCAAAATAAGGGTGACTTAGAAATTACATTTCCCACAGATGAAAGAAATTAATCAAGTTGGACTTATCTCAAAAACCGAGCTCCTGCTATATACATTAAAAAGCAAAGCTCTTCATATGAAGGCAGTAACTGCTCTCAATACCCATGGAGTTTCCCTGAATTGAGTTTTGGGGAAAAAAAGAAGGCTTTACAGAATATCTCTATTTTTTAGCTAAAACGATCCAGACTAGACACCCATGATCCCCGGTGGGAGGTCTCATCTCCATGCAGACTAGATAACCTAGCTGGGGGATATCCTCTCCCAAAATAATTTTTCTTTCCCATAAAACTCTTTATGGTTGTATATTTTACCCAACTCCAGTCCCAAACCCTGCCATATCCTCGACAGTCCTGGCCCCGTGGGCTTGGGAATGGCACCTGCTATGCCGGGCCATGCCAGTATGGGATATCATTACAGCTTCTTCACCTCTCCCTCTGAGGAGATAAGAGACAGGGACTCTCTACCAAAGCTGCATGAAAACTGTTTTTCTACAGCTGATCCCAAAAAGAAGCAGCAGGTTGGAATTCCAGGGGCAAGGGGCACCCTGGAGCTCTCCAAACAAAGACGGCAGCGTGAGTTCAGGGTCTTCACTGCTATAATTTCTTTGGAGACAGGGAAAGCAATTAGCCTCATCACTTTGCGGGAGGAAGGTCCCTGACAGGGAAAGGAAGCCGTGACAGCCTCAAGGAATCTGACAGCAGTGATAACCCTCTGGGGGTCACCTTGGATATGGGCACAAATGCTGTGTGCCATCCATGGGGTGGCCAAAGGGCGCTGAGCATCCAGAGAGGGGCACACGCCGTGACAACTCTGTCAGATGCTGCCCCAGCCCCCAGGCACCTATGGCCCAAGCTGTCCATGTCTCCAGCTTGTGGCCAAGCTTTGAAACTGCTCTGCCAGCAGCTGGAGATGGCTGGTCCCCGGCTTTCAGGCCCGTTAGTGTCTCAAAATACCAAATGAGGTACCAAAAAGCAGACATAAAAATAAAACTGTATATTGTATGTAAGTTGCCTAATTACAGACCTTCTCTAGTTACAGATCTTGCAGCAGCTGAAGATCTGGTGCTCTGCATGCAGAAAGGACAGGTTGAGTCTTAAAATATTTACAAAGCCTTCAGGTAATGATTAAAAGATGTAAGTGCCACACCTGAGGCATAAACGAATTGAATCATGTTTCTCATTTCCTGAAATTTAGCCATTATTTCTAGTTGACTTCACTGAAGTCTCCGGGTATTCTGGGCGTATTTATTTTACTCTTTACAGAATTCATGATTTTTAAACTTTTTTTTTTGCATCGTTAGAGTTGCTCTTCGTGTTTTCACGTAATCTTTGTTCACACGGTCCATAGATGCAAGGCATGTTTGTTTTTTGCTCAAGAACAGATGTGTTCTGAGCTCTTCAATGAGTGTCAAGGAATTTTTCCTGATGGGCGCATTCCCAGGACATACGAGGAATGAGTTAATGCAGAGCCACATGCCAACCTGGAACACAGGCAATGATGGATCAGCATCCTAAATCAGCACACATGATAACAATCACATAAACCACGTATGAGTGGGATGATGAATTATATCATTTACAGTATGCAAAAGGTTGTTTAATTTTTTCTTCCCCCAAACTGAGGGTTAGCAGTAAACGGTCAGAAGTTAATGCGTTGTATTAACTCTTCTTTAGAAGTATATTAAAATCTTAAATACAAAGTGTCATAGGTAGTAAGGACACCACTAAGTGTTTAGAGCTAAGAAAATGTAAGGAAAAGAAAGGAGAGTAGTTAGTTAATGTTCTCCCCAAGAAATTCCTCCTTTCTATTTATTAATCATATCTAGGCAATTCCTAGCTTAGCAGTACATTCAAAGTAGATTACTTGAAACTAAATTTGAAGTTCATACAAATTCAGTTCTCCTATACCATAGAAAAACACAAGGGCTGATCTTTAAATTAAATGCTTTCCTCCATAAAGAAAAAAACAGTAGCCTCTATATGCAAGAATGCAGTTAAAATACTGGCACTTGCAAAGGATTTCTCAGAATTTTTTTCCATATTTCTAGAGTTTCACTGGAAAATATGCTGTCTGACCTCCTGAGGGAGCAAAGCATCTTCTCCACAAATTATGTTGGAGAGCTTGGAAGGAAAGCAGCCATTTGCTTCAGCGTTGTGCTCTGTGGGTTGCTAGTTTCAGTTTCTGCAAAATGGAACCAGTTTCAAGTGCCTCAAATGATTCCTATCAAGAGCTGACATTTCCAGATAAGAGAACATTAACTCCTATGTTATCTTTCTCTGCAGCTTCAGCAGGCTGGTTCTTAGCCCTCTGCTTACCAATATCACTGCATATTTACACTAGCTTTTGTTCTCAGTGCCAAGTGGCTAGAATTACTGGGAGGATTTCTACACTGTAGGGAAGAACACATTTTTTTATGAGACAGAAGCAGTTCAGTAGAAGAATCGAAAAAGTGTAACTTTTATAGGCCTTGAGGTGAGGAATAGTGAGTGTTACAAGGATTATTTAATGGGGTAAAGTCCCCTCAGGGATCTGAAACCCTCAAGAGGCTGTTAAAAGAGGAAAATTAATTCAAGAATATCCTGCCAGTCAGGTTATACGAAGAGGGGGTTTTTCTGGTGAGTGAGTGGGAGGGAGAGATGTGATGGTATTTTTAGCTACCTGAAGTGGGTGTGGCTGAGCAGTTGGAGTCCAGTACCCCCGTTTGCTGAGAGATCCTGATGACTGTGATGGCCTTTGAAGGTCAGCGACTGAAGGTCAGTGACTGAAGGTCAGGCCTGGTCTCTGTGCCACTGATGCTCCAGCCCAGCTCAACCAGGGCAGTGATCCTGCTTGGTCCATACATCCCAGCTCCTGGTCTGGGGAATAAGCAGATGCACAGAATTAATGCCAAACCCACAAGTTTCACAAACTTCATTATGACTTGCTGAAAGATCTTGATCAGCTTCTGCAAGGGTTAGTCAGGGAGTCAGCATGAAAACGGACAAAGGCCACCCTGGCTTCACATCATTCTTCCCTGTGAAAACTCCTGGGGTTTCTCAGAGAAGCACCTACAGCATTTTGCCATTGGTAATAAAGTAACACTTCTAATTGAGTTCGTTCACTGTGACAAAAAAAAACCCAGCCCCTTCCTAATTAATGTGAGGAGAGGTGGCATTTCATCACTGGTGTAATGATCTTAATAACATCTAATGTTCACTTAATACTCCTATTGGTGGTTGACCACGAAATAAAGCCAGGTTGATTAGGATTAGTGGCTTAATGCCAAGGATAGCTGAGCTTGAAGATGGACACTTTAATTTTCAGGGTTCGTTATTACTGCTAGGATCTGGTGGTGTTATATCTACAGCGGCAGTAGGGAGGTTTTGCTACTTACCTCTGCATAAGTACGTGACAAAATTGTGACCACTGTCTCTGGCAGTTTGTCACTGTGGGGGAAACACACCCCACTGGCCTGATGGTACCACTGCTGAAGGACTGGGGTACTACTTAGGAGTCTTGTAGATTTTAAAAAAGATATTATTATTATTATTATTATTATTATTATTATTATTATTATTATTATTATTACTACTACTACTACTACTACTACTACTACTACCAACATGGACTGGATTTTTCTCAGTTCAACCGATATCCACCAATGAAAGGACTAAAAGACAAAAGAAGCAAGAAGTTACAAGAGTAGATTAGCAGAATTAATGGTAATGGACACTCAGTCATGGGAATTGTCTTTTGAGCTTGGAGTTTCAGCTGTCCTCCAAGTTTATTGTGTTCATCACCTTGTTACGTTTTTAAGGTGAAAAAATAAACCCACCCCAAAATAGGATCATACTATTACAGATGTATATAGAGCTCTTGAGGATGAGCACATCTATCTTGTTTTCTGGTTCAGTTTTGGAAATACATTGTCCACTGTTTGCTGCTGTTCCTACCCTGCTCCCATTAGCATGACTGTAGGCTCCAAAGGGGCTGCTGCACATCGGCAGATCCAGAGCAGAATGAATTTTCAAAGGTGTGCACAGTGCCTGGACATGAGAGGATTCAAGGGAATGATACAATAGTGCCATTCACTCACAAGGCATATTTTTTCTGATTTGAGCTGCATCAGAAGCAAACGTGATTCCAAAAGAAGTTTGCTTCTGCACTGGGATCAGTTTCCTCCACCGTCTGACTGTCATTTAGACAAAGGCTGGTTTTGCAGGGTGGCCCGTGTTACATCACACAAAACCAACCATCGGGCTGCCACAACGTCACCCGTTGCAGAGCATTGCTGCACCTCCCCTAATGAACAGAAGCAGCCAAATTCCTCCCAACACTGAGGAAGGAAATATTTCTCTACATCTGATGTCTTTCACTTCTCCTGTGCTAAGTTATAAATATTCTGGTGCATGAGCTCAGATGAATAATGCTTATACTACAAATAACTAAAGCTAAGGATCTTTATATTTAAAGGTGACGAATCGTTTCTTTTGGAATGTAAAGTGCATTTTTTTCTTTTTTTTCTGTTTAGCAGCTTTCAAATCTGAACAAAACCTTCTATGAAGGAATTGAGATTATGGGGTTGTGGTTTTAATTTCAAACCTAGAAACTCAGGTATGGATTTCTGTCCAGTTTAAGATAATGTTAATTTAAAAAAAAAGTGNAAAAAAAAGGGGGGGGGGGGGGGGTGATGAACCCTGTAACTCTGAATTATGTCAGCAAAATTCTTCTAATTGATCGTTCTGTTTTCCAGCAAACTCATCAGTGCTGGGGTTTCTTTTGTCTTCTGTGCAACTCCACCATTAAGAAACTTTTCTGACTGCACAGTTCAAATCCAGACAGGGAATCTGAGATTTTATTGTTCCCCTTTTGCGAGGCTGTGGTTAGTAATGGCTTATGCAATGTTTCATAACCCATTTGTAGTCTAGTATCTATCTCCTTGAAAAAGACAGTCAAGCTTGACCCTTTTTTCACAAAATAACTCCTCAGTTTGTCTCTTCTTGGCAGAGCCATACCAATTTAAACACCAGAACAAGAAATTAAGTAAACACAGGGAGGATCGGTTTTGAGTAACTGAACACTTGCGATACAATGCAGACACCTCTTTGTTTTGAAAGTGCTAAAGTAAAAAAGATAGGTTTTTTGCTTTGTTCTCCCATAAAACCATTTTGAGAAGCAATGCTTAGAAAATTATGAGATGTATCAGCAATAAATATCTTTGTCATATTGAGGGGTTTATTCATTAGGGACAGTATGACACACAAATTCAAGACTGATGAGATTATTGGTGCCAATCTTGCCCATGGCCATGTGCAGGACTGTCTCGTTAGTGCAACTATTTAGCACAGAGCTTTTCTCACCCGCCTTTTAAATTTTTGTCTGCTAAAACACTGCAGGCCAAAACCATTCGTTTTGTATTTGGCTGTTACCTGTTACCATTCCTCTCCTTTCCAGCTAGTGGAGCAGCTTAACCCCTGCAGGGCCTCCTTTTTCCTCTGGTGTTCAGATTAAAATAGATCGTGTTTAACATGCTGCACTTTTGAATGGGGACTACGACTGTTGAAAAGCAAAAACTGCAACTACTTTAAATAGGCTACAACACAACAGATAGATTTAACACGATGCACATCACTTTTTTCGCAGTTCCTCATTCAAATGCCTTATAAGATGCCTTTTTCCGAGGCACCAACTTTGCCCAGTCACCAACTCCAAACCCCAGTGAGCAGCTCCTGTTGACGTGCTGCACATCAGTGCTTCAGCAAAGTGAGAGGAGCAGTGCCTTTAAAAGAGAGGGCTACTGCAGCAGTAGGTCTGGGCACTTCAGTACGAAGCAGGAACAAAACCAAGTTCTATCAAACAAGTTCTAGCTGGATGATGTTAATTATGAGCCTACATAAACACTGAAGACTATGCATGACTGTTAATACACAATGGACTGTCCGCATCTTCAGCAGAAGGCTTTGGACACAGATCAAGCATAGAAACTCACTGGAGTTCTCAGCTTGTGCAATCAGTTATTTCTTCATTTTAAGTCAATATAAACTGCTTCCAGCCTTTCTTAGGTTTGTCACCCCCTAAATAACTTTCCTCACTCTTCAAGCATTCCTCTAAAATACTGTGGGGATAGCCATTGTCATGGCTTTGAAGAAAACCTCAACAAGTCCAAAGACACCTCCATTTGAAGTGCTGTGGGCAATACACTACCAATGCATCCTGCTGGTGGCTGCCTCATTTGTCACCTCTAAGCCCTGCTCCAGAGCTGCAGCCCAGCTTGCCTATGCTGTGTCTCCCCTAAAATACAGGGTATGTGGTCTGAAAGAGAATGGTAAGCTTGTAATTTAGGCCCAGATTTTGCTCCACAGCTTTTGTGTTAAATATTCTAGAGAGTACATTTGCAACAGTAAATCTCTCTCCAGTTATATTCAACCTGCACATCATGTACTTGTCAATTTAAGACGTAGTGTTTTCCAGTTCATTTAAGTGAGCATGAAGAATGAGTTACACCAAACTACAGATAATGTTGGCTCATGAATAGGCATGAAATTTTCACGCTTGTGGATTAAAGCCAAAGTTGCTTTTCTGTTTGAATGTATCAGCACTTTACTCCTGTTACCACCTAAACCACCAGGCTCCAATTTTGACAGTTTTATCACAAAGAACTCCCCAGCCCCTCTGGCTGGGATGTGTTCTGTGCTTTTCACCATCATGTACCATAACTGTGTCTTTATTAACAAATGCCTCCATCTCCTCACTCATTTTTTTTTTTTTAAGATCTGGCTCCCACAAGTACTTGGCATCTTCACAGCCTTGCTTGGCAATTGATGATTCAAACAGCCACATCAGACATGAACTTCCTTACATACTCTTCTGTTCTCAGTAGCTTTGTGTCACCTCCCTGAGTGCCAAATCTCCAACCATCACACTTCCTCCCTGCCTCCGTGCCACCCAGCTTCTAACCTACTTGTTTCGGTTGAACAAAGACCCTATCCTCCTTTAATTTATATCTAGCTGTTATATCCAAACCTGCTCAGAGCCTCTACTCATCTCCTGTTGTCCCACAGTTCTATAATTTAGGATATTCATGCAACAGTGGTATAGCCCTTCCTTGCAAAAAAACCTACTAGACTGGGCCAAATGGAAATACAAATACTCTCTCCAAAACCAGTTCTGTTGGAGTTCAAAACCATCACAGCCAAACTGCATCTCCCAAACTCTGATACTCCAAGCACTCAAAAAATTTAGCTGCGTGCCTTTCTCCCAGAATGTCCTTTATGTGTTTGTTTTTCTATATTTAACTTTTACTCCCTATTTGATGAAAATTTTTGTGCAATTTAAAAAAAAAAACAAACCTCCATCAACGAGATGGCAAATCCACTCCTGGGTTTCCCCACGATTGCAGTGGTTCACAGTACTAACCTTACTTACCTCCCAAATTCTACATAGCCTAAGTCATGAGAAGTTTCCCTATGCTTGTGAAAACATCCTTTAATAATTTCCCATTTTTCCCCCTTTTCCTCAAGGGAATACAGTGCCTAGGACTAGATGGCTATTTTGCTGCAAGTGCTCACTGCTCAAAAAAATTCTCTGCCATCCTTTGCCCAGTGCTACACACCTATCCCTCCTCCCCTGCATGCAACCACTCTCGTTACCCGTGGTGCAATAAAATCTTATCTCAAAAAAGCAGATACATTAAAGCCTGCAGTGAAGTACCTTTAGACTATGCAAAATCTAAGTTCAAAAGATCCCTTCTGTATACCATGCGCTTGAAAAAACATTCATAAACATCAAAATCTAAACCCATGCATTTCACATCCATATATGTTTATATGCATATATTTAGATAATCATATATCATTCAACTTTTTTCCACCCCAAAATAACAGTTTATGAAGCAGAATAAATAGCATCAATTTGGCAAAGCATGATCCAACAGCAAGTCCTCTCGTGCATGTTTTTTATTCTTAGTGCAGGGAAATAATTTCAGTCTGGAGACTGTGTAAAATCCATTTGTAGTTCATAGTATTTTATTAGGTTTCTTTTCACATTCAATAACTTTGAATGTTATGAAATTGCTACATTTCCTTGGAAGTTTTACACAGCTAGCAGTACTTCTGCTTGCTGTCTCACACACTGAAACAGTGAGTGTCACCAATATATCTGCCTTTGTACATCAGAAGCGAGCACAATAGAACAATAGAATAATTTAAGTTAGAAAAGACCTTTAAGATCATCAAGTCCAACTGTTAATCCAGCACTGCCAAGTCCACCACTAGACTACGTCCCCATTCACCACATCTACACATCTTGGCAACTCCAGCGCTTCCCTGGGCAGCCTGTTCCAACGCCTGACAGCCCTTTCAGTGAAGAATTTTTCCTAATAGCCAATCTAAACCTCCCCTGGCACAACTTGAGGCCGTTCCCTTTTGTCCTATCGCTTGTCACTTGGGAGAGGAGACCGACCTCCACCTTGCTACAGCCTCCTTTCTGTCAGAGAGAAAATGTGATTATTATACAGAACTCGGCATTTTGACATTATCCTTGAAACAAGATGCCAGCTTAGCATAATTTAAACACAAAGATTTCAAAGCACTGAGACAAAGTTCAACGTGGGCTTGCAATACAAGCTTTCCCTGCTTTCACCAGCCTTGATGCTGCTTACTGTACATGGCAAGTGCTCCATAAAATGCTGAAGAAAGTATCTCAGCACTTAATGGTGAGCATAGGCTCTGACCTATGCTGCCCATGCCCTTTCTTCATTTATATTTATATCCAACCACTGCAAGTTGCCTCTACAGCTTCCCATTTTCTTTGCCTCATCCCAATTATGATTATATTTAACACCAAAATTTAAACAATATGGTTCAGACAAGCAAACCAATCCAGAACTGGATGTTTAACATTAAGCCAAGAACATACAATTTGAGTAATGAAGTATTTTAAAGACAGAATTCAATTTTCATTGTATTTTTATTCTTGCTTCTTAATCAAACCCACATGGGATGCATTGTATTTAATGAAAGTACAAGATTAATATTTCAACAAACCAGCCAGTACATAAGCCCACAACTGAGCATAAGTTGAAGAGGTTATTTTAAAATATTTCTGAAAAAGCCTTTTATGAGAGAAGCACCCTCCTGCAGACTTGGGCCTGCTTTCTCTTCTTTTTCAGGAGTGATCTCTCCTTGAACACTGAGCTTTGTCTCCACGCACTATTCCTTGTTTTTCAGTTCTGGTTTGGATTTGACTGGCTGAGAACACGTGAGGTTGGAAATTAAAGCCGTTGTCATCCATTTATTTCCTTACAGTGCTGTTGTCTGAAACTTTTACTGTGGAGGATTTGTGAGCCTTTCCTCCTTGTTGAGGACTCCACCAGTATTGATTCTTTACTGTGCAATGGTTAAGCACAGTTCCTCTTTCTTGGCAGCATGTCCTCTTTCTCTCTAAAGAGATAGTTAATTACAGCTTGCCAGCAATTGTTTATAAGTACTGCAGGTCCTCACTGAGCTAGCTAACATATTAGAACTAATGAATTTATATGATATAAGCCCTAAGAATCCGGAATTTAAAGTCCGCTTTTATTTTCAAATTAATGCACGAGAAAAATTTAAGTCCCATATTACCTAATTGTAGTACTTCATGAACATGATGTTTCAGGTGCTTATTAAAATATCTCAAAAGGCACACACTCCTCTCACACAGTGCAAGTGTACATAAGGCTCCCAAATTAGTTTGGCCAATGTAGAGTCCAGCAGTTTAACACCTAGAAAAGTACTTAACAAGTCACAGCCATTAAGCTTTACAGCAGAGCCTGAATCTTACTCCTCTGGCAATTTCCACAGCCTCCTCCACCCACCACCCTCTGCTTTGTCCTCTCCCCCCTTTTTTCTTCTCCCCCCAGATGTATCCACATCTCCTTCCTCCTCCTGATCCCTCAAGCCATACCTACAGGAGAGTGCAGTATGTTGCATAGCAGCAGCAAAGCAAATATTCCCCAGCACACTTGCTCTTCAAGGCTACAAGGACTAGAGGAGTTTCACAACCAGTGTGAAATGCACCTTTTCTCCAAGCCTCGCTCTACACTATCAGCTTCTTGCCCTGATGGCTGTGTGTGGGGGGTTACAGTGATGCAACTCCCTGAAGACTAAACATGAGCAGCCTTGAAAAGGAGTCAGGACAGCCAGGCAGATATTCTTTACTATTTCAAGCCTTCATATCTACCCGACCTCCTCCACTGCAAGGAGTGCTCACCTCACCTACATTTCTGCCCCGGCGAGGTCCTTCCCTCTGTACGGAATTGTGGTTTGCCACACTTTTCCCCACCTCAGCACAGCTCCTTTTCCTTGCTGAAGGGGCAAGGAGCAAGTCTCACCGGCATTGGGGCCATTTGGTTAAGAGCTGCTATCATACTAGGAATATTTTGTCAGTCTATAATAGACATCACTGCACTGGGAAGGCCTTATGCAAAAGAAATCCCTGAGCTTCAGTTGCTTCCTTGGGCCAAACCATAACTTAAGAGCAAAAGCACACTTTTAAAAGCATAAAAGTCACTAGGAAAATGAGAATCCCTCTGCATTAAACACATATTTAATACTGTACTTGGCTACTTGCGTAGGTTAAAGCAAGAACATGCTTCTGATGGGATTCACTTTTTTAAACGCTCAAGCTAAGTAACACTAGAGTCAAAGGTGATCACTATGTGCTTTACATTACATTTATTCAGATTAATATTGATCTTCTGTAACCCTTCTTCCCCTCTGCTTTATTAATGAAAGGATAATTCATGTGACAGTAAGTAGCAAGAAGAAACTGAGAACAGGGAGAACACACAAGGAAAGGAAAAAGTTTTCTGTATATAAAGCGAGGAAGAGAATTACAGAACCACAGAATGGTTCAGGTTTGAAAGGAACTCCAGAGGTTATCTGGTCCAACCCCATCCTCAGGAAGGGCCACCAAGAGCAGGCTGCCCAGAACTGTATCCAGACAGCTTTTGGATACCCTCAACTATGGAGACTTCACAACCTCCCTGGTTAAGCTGTAAGAGTGCTCAGTCACCATCACAAGGAAAATGTACCTCCTGATGGTCAGACAGGCCTCCTGTGTTTCAGTTTGTGAAAGAAGACATTAAAGGATGACAGCTGATTGCTGTATCCACGTACATTTCCACAAACTATGACCATCTTTTCTCTGCCTCTTCCAAGGAAGTAGCACCTTAAGGAACTGTTACAGATAGTCACAATTTTGGGATGTCCTGCTGCGAGCTGGAAGTCAGTGCAGCAAAAGTGATAGCACTCACTGCAATTGAACTTGCTTGCCTTTATAAATTAGACACAAGTCACCTAGCTGCCAAAATGCAGAGTATTAAACAGCTTCTGTTTGCCTAAATGGCACTACCTGCACAACTTAAATATGCTACTGCCATTATTTTGAGTCTCCCATACTGTTAATGATATTTCCAAAACTAATGCTGCTGGATTTCACTCTCCAAGTCAGTCAATACTCAGCACTTAGTTTCATTAAAAAGAGAAATTCATCCTTTGACTGCAGCTGGAGAGCATTCATAAGAGCTCTGCAACAGATCAAGCATTGGTGCAAAAATGCCACTTCCAAAACTGGAAAGGTAACAGCCATCAGACAGGGTAAAAATTGTCAGCGCACAAATAGGCAGTATTGCCTCACAGCCCAACTGGGCTCCTCAAAATAAAGTGGCAGTCATGCACTAATAGTCCCATGCTGTCTTTCCACAAGGCCCAGGATCCTGTATGCTCACTTCAGCAAGTTGCTATATGCATACATATAATTCAGCAAGTAATTACTTTGAGTTGCCTATATGAAGCCAAGTTTCAGCTCCCTCAGTCTGCAGCTGATTAGGATGAGGTTTAAGCACACCATCTCTAATATTTCAAATACAGACTCAACCACCCCAAGCAATCTTCAGTAGTATTAGCACTAGTATTCAAAAAAAAAAAAAAATCCTGGTCATAGTACAGATTATTTACAGAGCACAGTCAGCACAATGGGCACCTGGCTCACTCCTACTTTGTCAGTTACACAATGTAATAAAACAGCCTTATTTGAATGGCATTTATCAAATATTTTTCACTTTTATTTGCAAAATAAAATTTAAAATACACCTTGGACTGCTCTGCAGTTCCAGTTTCCACTTTTAAGAATCCACTTATTTATAGCTCAACATCCTGTTTCTACCAGGACCAGGTTCACCTCCTCTGGCTCCAGCTGCAAGGCAAATCCTTGACCTCACGGTGTCATTAACTCACCTCAAATACTACAACTCTATTTCCCATTCTGCAGCTGACAGAGGCACTGTGTTGGTAACTTAGGTATCCTGCAAAACATTTCTATCCTGCTGTCCCAAGATTTTGGGAAAAGACCATTGCTACCACCAGAAGCAAAATAAACAAGACTGCAAGAGCTGCTGCACTAGGTAGACTTTCATGACACTTCGCTTTATGTGGATCTGGAGAAATTTTCTGAATACAGCTGCCCAGGCAGCAGATAAATATAAATATACCAGGGTTTTTAGCAGTCAGGTCATTACTTCCAACACTTTATTTGTATTTCATTGAACTCTATGGTCTATTTATAAATTGTTTATCATACAGTTGCTACAAGTCAGTAAATCTACTTCTGTTTCTAATAAAACAGAACAACTTAGTTGCATGAAAATTCACATGAAAGGCTTGTCCTTTTTATCTCTACTAACAGCATTTTTTTTGGTACAAGTTAGATTCTTGCTTAAAACTTCAGCTCAAAATCCAGTCTTTGGAAGCTACTCGAGTAAGCACATTCCTCAACTCTATCAGGTCCCGTGGCATCCTGAGACTAACCAGCTACAGACTGTGCAGCTTGCCTTTACTCTGTATTCCCTATGCTCTTAATTATTCTCCCATCACAAAAAAACCCTAGCACCTGAATTTGCACACTGGCCCATCATCACTCCCAGCAGTGCAAGACATGCCAAAATCTTGGCATTTGAGGAGATCCCAACCTGGAAGAGAAAATAAGGCACGAGATAGCACCTTTTATATTCTAAAATTCTAAGTTGTCTTTTTTAAAGAGCACCTCTGCAGAGATTTCAAGCACGTACATACAGCTGAACCAATGCATACAGGGAGTCGGGGCCATGCTCAGATCCATTCAGTTTCAACCTTCAGAGCACTTGACAGCAAACTCCTTTCCTGTCCTCTACTTTGCAGAACAATAAATAGGCTGGTATCATTTCCTTTGCCTCTGCTCCTTCAAATAACAGACTTGTACTATTTTGGAAATGTGTGTAATTTACTCAGCATGCTCATTTGCCACTCTTCCAAAATGAGGGGAGAACTGTAATTGGAATAGACGCTCTGAAGTGTCAAAAAGCACTAAAAAATAAAGCATCAGTTTAGAGTACGTCTCCAGTGATGCACTGGAAGCAGACAATGCCATGAAGTCATTGGAAAATAATGTGTGAACGCATTTGCACAGTTTGGCATTCAGACGCTATATTAAACAGCATCACCAGTTATTTTTCCGTTTCCATTTCCTGCATCATCTTCATCAAACACCACTGTTAACAGGTTAGCCAAAGCTTCATCTCCCGTTCAAGGCCTCAAGCACTGCTACACACCTCAAGCTTGCTTCTGAAGTCTTACACTGCAAAGAAGTGAGAAAGTTCAAATGCCAGGGTACTGTCAGATCACATACATTCCAGTGCAAGAATAAAGCACAAAATCGCAAGTGCTAAGGTCTTTCCTAGTCCTATCCGAAGGCCACATGACTTCCTGTATCAAAGCAGAAGTGTCACCAAAAGGTCACTATTCAAGTATTACTTGTAGGACAGGAGGTACAACGTGCTGCAGACACGGGGCAAGGACAAGTGAGGGCTACCAAGCGGCCAAGCAACACTCACTTCACCCTCACAACCGGTCAGCTTGACCACCAGGGAAGCAAAGCAGGCAAAAAATTGGCTCCAGCTGTAGCGTTCTGAAGAGAAGGCAGACAATTCTTCATTCCCTCTGCAGCTGGACGCAGATTTGCTATCTGCCATCACACCCAGTCCACTACAAGAGGCTTTAGGACCCTGACGCCCCACCTCCCCCCAGCCCACTCTGGGCTGAATTTATACTGCAATAAGCTGAGATCCAAACACGTTACACTTACCCCAAGAGAGTAAGCCTCTGCTCCAGTCTGTGGCTTTCCAGAACTTGAAGAATCTATACGGAGTTTTAACCACCAAATCTGAGTATCACAGAAGCCTTTATAAGATCTACTGTGCCAACACACCTCCCCCACCTCAACACTCCAAAAGGCTATTTAGGACAAAAATTGGAAACTGCAATTTGCATATCCTGCTAGGCAGGAACCACCCCTAAATTAAATACAGTGGGACTTCAGCCCTGACAGTACAAGGTGTTTCCCTATAACCGCACTGATTAAACAGTTTGCAGACACCAGACCTCCAAGTCCTTTTTAGCAGACGTCACACTGCACAACATAAAGCTGCAGGCAATTGGCCAAAAATGGTTAGCAAAAAGGATTCCTTAAACCTCCAGCATCCAAATATAGCCCTAGCTGGTCACATGGGCTGCCATACAGTAAGTGCTCCTCACTTTACCTACCCTTTGATTAAACATTTTGAGCTAAAAAGCATGTACTTAGAATAGCATTTCAGTTTCCAGCCCAATTCCATGAACCATATAATCTTGCTGTACCTTCCACATTCAGACTGGCAGAAAGGAAAAGTTGATTCAGGTTTCTAGTGAGCCCAAGGGGGATGATTAGCTAGAAGAAGCTAAGAGAATATGACACCTCTAACACATATGGCTATACACACACATACACGTGTACGTATAAATATAAAATTGTAAAAAAATAAAAGCAACGTATCTGCCATGCAATGCAGCTGCTGTAAAATATTTCATTATTAACATACTCTACAGCACACACTGATCTTTAAATAAATTGTCATACCTTACTCCATCTGGCCTCTAGCAATATGCTTTTTCATATTACTCTCATTATAATGAAAGTGGATCAGCTGATTACATCCACTTCACAAGAACTCCACAGCTTAGTTTACACATCAAGAAACAACTGAAAAACTCTGCAAAATCGCTGAAGAAAGGCAGGCCAGTTACTGTACCGCTGCCAGGTGTCAAACTTGAGCTTGGCCCTTCCCTTCTCAGGCCTTAAAGCCACCGTCCAAGTATCGTGCAGGTGTCAAATAAGTTTACATTATAAAACTTTGCAACTGTACTAATAAATACAACTGTCAATTTTTCCTTCCAAAGCCTTCCCCCCACTATCAGTGAGGATGAAGCCCTGCAGCACTCACTCACAACAAACCTTGGGACCTTTGAATATGCAGAGGCTTGAACTATTATTACTCAACCGAAGCTGGAAATCTGAGGCTCTTAAAGAAGAAAACAGCCCAGTACCAGAGGCAAGGCCTAAGCCCTGAATGAGCACACTCACTGCATCGTGCTACAGCAGGGCTCGGTGGCATAGATTTTTGCTAGAAGCATGGAGCCTTTTATCAAACTCAAGCCCTCAGTTAAGCTGCCATATTCTGTTACAGACTTAAAAGCAAGCACAATTAGGCACAGCATCGAGCACGTTCACATACCCACCACCGGCTCAGCTGCACTGAGCACCAGTTAGTTTCACATTTATGCCGGCAGCCAGGCCGGCCTCACTGCACTGAAATAACCCTCAGTACCCAGATGTTGCGCTATTTTTACCCTGGAAAAGAAAAAAAGGACACCCAACAAAACTTCAGAGCGGGAGGCCACGACAGCACAGACTTTATTCCGAGGCTGCAGCGCAGGTTTCGGCGCTCGGCAGCGCCCGGGCTCGCCATCCCCGCAGTGACGTGTCCACCTGAGGCTCCGGGGCCGCCGCCGCCGCCGGAGACAAAGTTCTGTAGTGCACTGACTGCTATCGTACCCAGAGTCGGAGTGTCACAGAACTTTGCTTCCGGAGGCTCCAGTCCTCCGCCGGTACCGGCGCCGGGGCCGCCCGCCAGCACAAGTTTCCCCGCCTGGGAAGGGAAGGCGCACACGGTTAGAGGTGGGGAAGGGAGCCCCCTCCTCCTCCGCGGCTCGGCGGGTGACCCGCTGCCCGGGGAGGAGGGAGAAGGAGGCGAAGAAATTTTTTTTTCTTTTTTTTTTAATAAATACCCAAACCGCATCCCCCCCCCCAATACACCTCCCCCAACCCGGAGCTAACGGGCTGCCCTGCGAAAGCCGCGGCCGAGCAGCTGCCCGGAGCGCAGCCGCTGCAGCCAGCGCAGCTGCCGGTTGCCGCTGACAGCCCCGGCGCCGCGGCCTGCGGGACCCCGGGCAGCGCCGGGCATCCCCCCGCGGCCCCGCAGCGCCCCGCGGGAAGGACCCGAGCGGCGCCCCCCCGCCCGCCAGCCCTTCCCCCGCCGACGAGCGCAACAGGTCCGGCCCGCCCGGTGCCGCCCGCAGTCCCCGCGGCGGCGGCGGCCCCGTCCGGTCCGGTCCGGCCGCGTCCCGCCGGGCGGCGGCCGGCGTCGCCCGCCCGCCCGCGCCGCGCGCCCGCCGCTCCATCTTGACTTTTGCCGACGTGGAAATTTTGGGTTCGGAGGCGAGCCGCGCTCTTATTGGCCGGCGGCGGGCGGGGTCGGAGGTCACGGCTGCTGTCGCCGCTCCGCGCCAAAGCCGTCTCGCAGGCGGCCCCGCCCCGCCGCCCGCCCCGCCCGCCCGGGGGCGGCGCCGCCCGCGGGGCTCCGGTGGCCGCTGCGGCCGTGTCGGTGCGGGGGGCGGCGCGGAGGGGAGGGCTGGCGGCGCCCCGGTGGGTTCTCGCCCCTGGCTCGCCTCGGGCGGCCGCGGGACGGGGTTGGGGCTGTGGGGCGGGCTGCAAGAGCTGCCGCGGGCCCGCCGGGGGCGTGGACGCGGTGCCGGCTCTCGGTGCGTCCCCCCCTCCGCCGCCTGCGGCCCCGCAGCGCTACTGCCCCGTGCGGGTCCCGTCCGCGCCCGGCGGTGCCCGGCCCCGGCCCCGGCCTCGGCAGCCGCCCCCGTCCCGCCGCCCGCAGCCCCCGCGGGGAGGGCTCGGTGTTACCTCGGGCCGGGGCGCTGCCCCTCAGCGCCGAGTGCCGCGGTGCTCGGGCGCCGCGGGCACTTCAGGTGTCCCCTCTTCCCCCCGAGAGAGCGGCCGGGGCTGTGCGGTGGTGGATGTGACCAGGAGAATCCTCGGCCGCCTCCAATTCCCGCTTGGCATTTGAAGGACTTTGGAAAGAATGTAACAACTTTTACTGTAGAGTGTGTTGCCTCTCCCCTGAGGAATAGCTGAGGGCATCTGTTGTCTGAAATCAATGTTTTCTGCTCTCTCTCGATGGTGCGAGGACTTCATTAGTTCTACGTGGAACTCATCGTACACTGATAGTACAAAATTACCTAAACAAAGCTTTGAAAATAATTCCTGCAATTGTTTTTATCTCTTACATTGAATTAAAGTCATAGAACTTAAAACTGGTCTTACTGTGCGGCTGGTTCAGTGGGCTCAGACGGACATGCTAACACCAGTAACAGTTTGAAACACTGATCCAGGGCTCCTCCAGCCATGGAAGCCTCGACAGTAAAAACGCTCTCTCTGTACTTGAGGCGCTGGAGTAGTTCCAAGAGAACCCTTCCCCGACGGGAGCTGTGTGTACATGCAGGTGTTCATGGGAGGAGGCGTGCCGGCCCTGTCCCGCAGCAGCATCGAACTCCGGTGTGTGCGTGGTCTCCGTCATTGTGGGATCACCTGGCTGTCATTAAATTATCTGAAAGAGAAATAAACTGAAAAACGCTTTGAAATTAGATTTTGCCTCCTTTAGCTCCTTTGTCTGCAAACCTTTCTTGAGCCTTTGCGTTCTGTTTAAAAAATCATGTTCCTCCCTCCTTGTCTGCACCTTCACTGTGCTGTTCAGTCATCAGCCCTGTTCTGTCTTACTGCAGCTTGCCATGGGTAGTGGTACTTCCCATCTTTTGTTGCCCCTCTATCCCTGCTCCATCCACATACACCTTCTCTGCTAGGCCATGGAGCAGGCCCCAGCCATGATCTGCTACTCAGCTGTGTGTACGGGAATATTGATTTGACAGTGTGTATGCTCTGTAAAAAAAAAAAAAAATCAATATTTCAGTAGATTGAGCAGGGTGTGCGGCAGTGTAATGGAGCCCAAGCCTGCTAATGTAATGTGCAGGGGTCCTCATTCAGAGATTGAGGTCACTCAGAAAATGGAAATGTGTTTTCTTATTTTATTGCGTGCTTCAGGTATAATGTAGGTGTTTATGTTCTAGTGTTTAACTTGCAGCACGCAGTCACTTTTAAGTCATATCCAACAGAAGGTCACGTATTGCAGGTGACACACACAAAAAAGCATGCCACAGATATACAGTCCATTTTTTTTAAAGCTCAGTAAATCGCCTCTTACCTTTATCCATCATATATCTACCAAACAACAGTTGTGAGGGAAAATGCATAATTTTTGTTTCTGCAAATAAAAATAATGTTCCTGGCTTCTGATTATGTAATGAAACACGCGGTACTTTAACGAACTCCAATATAGCGGCACGGATTGAAGAGTAGCATAAAACAGACATAAGTGAAAAGAATGAGGGAGGAGAAATAACCAATGTATGACACAAAACCAGAGTAAAAGCTCCCATTGATTTTAGTAGACCTGGGATTTCAGCCAGAATGTTCTCCATGATACATTTTCCACTTTTCAAACCGTTGCATCATGCCTTAAAATGTAGCAAAAGTAATTCATAAAATGACATGAGAAACCACGGCATTCTTAGGCTCAGAGTCAAGATTAGCGTAAGCTAACTATTGTTTCACCACTCTGGGGACACTTGATACGGTTTTATCTTTACTTAATAATTTCATCTGCTGGTTTTGTCAGAGGCTATTTCTCGTCCGCCAAAATCTCTCACTGCAGCAGTGAGCACAGATCTGTACAACAGGCAGCAGAGTTTTATGCTTGTGAAGGTTACAATGCTTTGTGCTGAATATAACACACATTTCAGGATGCTACGGGGGCCCTCATGTTCAGTAAAAAGGGCAAAGCTACTTATCCTTTCGTCATTCACGTTCTTAATTGGAGACTGATTTGGCAGTCGTGGCCGGGGAGGCACGCAGGGCTGGAGCAGTAACATCTTTCAGTTACAGTTCTGGTTTAGGACATGACTCATGGAGAAAGCTTCCAAATGTAAAATACCGCTACCTACAAATGCACACGACACTGGGATTTCTCAGAAGTCAGTTGATGTTCTTCGGTCACTGAACGCAGATTTCTCATATACGTTTCACTGTCCTGAAGAAGTGTTTGTTTTAGTATTAACAGCTGATGGAAACCTCTGCACTCACCACGCTTAAAAACATACCTCAAGACATGCAGTATGTCCTAAAATATTTTAGCTATAGTTTAAAAAATAATACTGTAATTACATAAAACACAAAAATATATTAAAACCACAATGATACAATATTTTACTTGATCCTAGAATGCTTTTCACAGTACAAGTATGATTAACTGCAATGAAAGTATTATTCCAGTTTAAATTAGAAGATAAATCTCATAGCTGAAGATTAAGAAATATTAATTAGACTTGCACTTTACTTTAAGAGTCCATCTGTTTTGGCAGCATGATTCCAACTAAGAAGATTCAGGGAGGTGGTTACTATGTGAGACAGACAAAAGTACGTGATATAGAGGACCAAGCTGTGACGTTTTTTAAAGTAAAGCTGAACAATATTTCACAGAATGTTAGTTTAAAAGGTGGGAGAGTTTTAGGATAGAATTTACTTTTATGAACTGAAGACTCTGTTTTTCCAGCGTTTCTGCCAGCTATGCGAAATAGTAAATTGGGGGTGGGGTTTTGTGGATTTTGTTTTGTGTTTTGGTTTTGTTCGTTTGGTTGTTTGATTTTTTTTTTTTTGGTTTGGTTTTTGGGGTTTTTTTTTGTCATTTTGAAGAAATTAGTACATTATAAGAATTGGTATTTAAATCTAATTGAAAACTGGAGTTATGCTGGATGGAAAATTAATTTCCTCATTAGTTGGAAAACTTTTATGGTATTCGTACAATAAGTACTCAGCCTAAAGCATCAATCAATATTATAGAATGTTTTAAAACAAATACAAACAATTTATATTATGACAACTTGTAGCATTACTTATTGATGGAAGAAAAATGATACATAGAAACTCAGTGCCACATAATTCTAATTCTTTGTTGGATATTATCTGAGATTGCTCTTGATTAAATATGATTTGTGTTATATCTGTGTAATTCTGGTCTTCATTACAATAATAGATGTGCATTAAAACTGCATTATAATGTCCTAATTGTGAAATTGCCATTGAGTAAATTAAGATTATGAGTATTGTAATGCAATATTTTACTGAATGTTTTATTTCCCAGTGCTTAAATTTCCTTGCATATTGGAATCATAAAATTAATTGCTAAAGTTAATAAATAGTGATAGATAGTCTAAGTCAGTGGTAAGTCAGAGAAGAATCCTGGTTTCTTGAATTCCTATTCTCTCCCTGAAGAATAGACAAAGTAGATGCTTCTTTCTGAAACTGTAGCAATGCATCACTGATATAAATATAATTTTAGTATTATATTAACATTACTAAAATAAGACAAGATCAAGCATCAAATCAAAACTTGAAGATACAAGGACATAATGTAATGAACTTTCATTCGAGGTCACTAGAAATCTTTCTATTGACTTTAATAAAACTGTTATCAATTCATAATGTGCTGGCATCAAGTGTATGAATAGCTCAATTTGTTAAGTAGCTAAAGCTCCTAATGGCTTATATGTTAGAAATTTGCAGAATCAAACCCTAGATGTCTCCTAAAAAACCTGCAAAGAGTCAGAAGGGCTCCATTTCCATTATAGATCCCAAATGGAGTGACTCTGTCATCCATATTTTAAAGAAGTTATGAACGGATCTGCGAGACAATCACTGCCGGGTTAGTGTAACACTATCTGCAAAACATTAGTGTTTTGGGAAACAGTGGTCATTCCAAAATGTGCTTTTGTTGAGCATTAAAATGAAATTAGGACCTTTCTGAAAAAAATGCCAAGCAGGCATAAAAAGAGAGAAGCCAGTAAGAGTACTCCCTTTTTCCCTCTCTGATGTGTTCAGCTTTGCATAGCTGGCCCAGAAAGAGGTTTATACACTGAATCAGTGGGGTTTGAACCTCTCTTGCCCATTTCCTCCAGGGAATGCCTGAGCACTAAGCAGCCATCTGCTTTGAGGAAAAGAATGGAAAGCTGTCTTTCTCTCTTTTTTATTTTTTTTTCCTTCCAGAAATTCGCTTCTGAATCTGAGAAGCCTTCTTACTGGAACAAATATTTTCCACAAAAAGGTTCCATTTCATCAAGTCAGCATTTTTGCATACAAACAAATAGACTGTGGGAAAATTCCCACCAAGCTTTACTTTGGAGTCTTTCAGGAAAAATCATGCAAGGGAGAATTATAGGAATGGCATTTACAAAGGCATACAGATGTTGTCCTCTATTGAGTTCAAACACAGTGACATGGCAATATCTAGGACAAAGACTTGAAGGCATTTAACCTTTCATTTTTTGAACAGCAGAAATCTCTGATACAAGAAAACCAGCCAGAGATAAATAAACAACGGAATTCTGTACCATTCATCATGAGCTGCAATTTATTCAGTTTATAATAACTTCAGTGGGGATTGTGCTGAAGCTTGTCAGCAGAGTCTGCAGGACCAGGATTGAGAAGGAGCAACCAAGAGGTTATTGACGTAACAGGCCCAAGTGTCTTGAGCGGTGTGTCCTAGAAATGGGAACCCAGGATAATACAGCTCAAACTGGCCGGCAGCTGCTTATGTAAGTAGTCTCACCAAATTCAAACCTGCCCTAAAAAGGCACTTAACAATCTTCTGCCTGCAACAATGTGAAAAGGAGGTAAATAGCTGGAATAAGAACTGCACAGGCTGTAGCCTTGCAGAAATGGCTGGGATGATAATGAAGTTACTTCTTCCATCTGCCCTACATGGGCAGCTTGTGATAAACCAGTTGCTTTCACAGTGATGGAAAAGCACTTGCACGGGGTGTTCCTGTGATGAAAGCTGTAAAGGCATGCACCATCACTGCCCTTTCTCCTGCATGTGGCCGCTGTGTTTGAGTGCTACATTTTTTCACAGAATCACAGAATGTCCTGTGTTGGAAGGGACCTACAAAGGCCATGGAGTCCAACTCCTGGTCCTGGACAGGACACCCCGTATAAGTCACACCAGATGCCTGAGAGCATTGTCCAAATGCCTGAGAGCATTGTCCAAATGCTTCTTGAACTCTGTCAGGTTGGGTTGACTGGCTGGTGACCATTCCCCTGGGGAGCCTGTTCCAGTGCCCAGTCACACTCTGAAGAACTTTGTCCTAATATCCGACCTCAAGCTCCTCAAGCTCCTTGGCAAATCTCAACTGGTGAGCAAGGCAGAGGAAAAGAATTCATGTGGCAAAATTTAATGAATAAATGCTGGTAATGTGACTTGCAATTGCAGACTAGTTGAAAGTGCAAAGAACATTAAAAAACGTAACCCTGTCCAGCCTACACACACATTTTCTCTGGATAAAAGTAATGTCATTTGCAGATACTAGTCTTGTAGGAAGGTTCTGTAAGCATTTGGGAAATGAAAACTATTCTTACATACTGAATAACCAAAGAAGATAGAGGGTGGTGGAAAAAACATATGTGACAGTTGTGTTGTGCGACAGTTTTTCTTATCCTCCTCCAAACCATTTGCCTGGCAAATCCCTTCTTTTTTTTTAATTTTTCCTCAACTTTTAGGGTCTTGACCACAGCTTACCCCTCAAGGAACAAGCATGAAAAAATAATATCCTGTGAACATTAAAAATCATAATATCTCTACCACATTATTTTCATTTCTATTATCTGCATCAAAGCATGAATTTGGGGAAGGTATGGTTATTCGGGGTAAAGAAACAGAATGTTTAGCAGAATCCCCCTTTCCTCAGTCTCCTTAAACACATAAATCACAGATTCTCAAACAATCTTTTGACACAGAGGTATTTGATTAGGGAACACCTGCTCTAATGGAAAGGTTTTAGTTAGCTTGGGATGAAAGAGATGAGATGCTTTCTGGTGAATCCGGGAGCTGTGGGTCTTCCTGGGTCATGCATTTCCAGCTCCCTTGGAGACTGTTGCAGTTCTGAAGGCTCAGCAGCTTTGGTATTCATCCAGGATGCAGCGTGACTGCTCCAGAAGGTACTCAGCTCCACAAGCATATTTAAAACATCAGTTTCTGTCTCTGAGGTAGCAGGCTGGGTATGATGACTCGGAATCCCACTGAATGAGGCATCATACAGCCATCCTTCAGAGGCCATCTGTACCTCCTCCAGAACACTATGGCTTTTCATTAGCAGTCTTGGAAGAAGAAGTGTACTCACCACACCTTCTGGGAATTTCTGAAGAATGCAGTTCAAAAGTTCCCTCTTTCACTGTTTCCTCATTCCAAAGCAGGGAAAGTGTCTTTGTCCCGTCCAGTTCTTAAAGAGATGAAATTAAGTTTGGCATCCTAATTTCAAAACATTAACAATTGCTTAGACTTTCACTTCTGCTCAGACCTGATTTATGGCTCTCACCTTGCGGGACACATAATCCAAATCACCATCCACTTAGGTCCACAGGAAGAATCTTCAGTCCGAACCGTTACAACAACCCATTACTCTTCTGGCTTTTCTACACCACCAGGAAATGTCAGTGAATGCCAAACTTTAGCAACTGCAAACAAAGGGAAATGGACATTCATCTCTACCATTACTTTCATAATTAGTTGAACAGGGAAAAAAACAATCTTACCAGGAAATCCTCACAAGTCTGAACTACATCTGTCAGCCTTGTTTGCTTGCCAGTTCTTCTGATGAACCACAGGAAATATATTCCAACTCCAGCACAGATTGTTCAGAGGAGACAAGACAGGCTCATTAGCACTGTAACCTGCAGGCAGTAGGCAGACACAAAAAAGCCTTCAGCTTTTGGATAGGGTAGAGCAGATGCAACCTCACGGGCTTGCCTGACGCAACTGGATTATGTATTCATATTTGTGTTGATCGTATAACCCCGGCTGTGGCTCTTTATCAATGCGCATGTGACCTCGATAAAGCAGGCTCCTAGATCTGAGGCTCACGTCCATGAGAAACCTGGACAGTGCAGGTTCCCCTGCACGCAATTTCCCAAAGTACTGGATTTCTTCCATGCTGGAGGGTAACTGCAGTGAAACTACCAATTGAGGCAGTCATCAGATATTAATAGAGTCCCTTGAAGGAGTGGTGTGGAGGACTTCCTGGGCGCAGTAAGTGACGATACGAGTACGTCACTTTTTGAAAACTATATGAATTTGTCAAAGCTTGCTGCACTACACACCGGGAAACGTATTGAAGTAAATAATCTGAATACCTGAATAGTGTATTTAAAATTAAATACATCAGAAAGTAAATGAGGCGTATTTTGTGGGTCTGAATGTTTCTGTTTCCTCTAGCTAAATTCCATATCATTAAATGAAGAATTTCGGTAGGCTTATTGGTTTGTTGTCTATAAAACTTTTAGTAAATTTATACGTACCCCACTCAGCTACTTTCAAACAAAGGCATTAGAAGCTGTTTAACTGAAGGGTTTTTTTTCACTGAAATTCACAGAAAAATTTTTGTTCGTTTCATCAAGTGAAGGAGGCAATCTCGATAAAAGTTTCCTTTTGAAACACATTGCTTGGAGTCCTTTACTGTAAGAAAAATATTTCCCTTTAGATTCCACAATGGCACTCTCCTAATTTTATGAGCTTAGGAATAGGCTGTCAAAATTCTGAAACACAGGGGGATCCTAATCACGAGCAGCTTGTTCCAGCTAGAATCATATTTCCTATGTTGCAGGACAGCAGTGGGCAAAGTGCTTCATTTGCACCTCACAGAAATGTGCTTTTCCTCCCCAATTTCTCAGCAGAATGCAACAAGGCACTTCCTCTGGCCCTTAGCAACAGCCCTTAGCAAGGGCTGACAGAGAAATACAAGCAGCAAAGCCAGGACTAGCAAAGAGCCATTGATTCGTGAATGAAAGAGAACATTTTCTGAAATAAAAAAAAAATCATCTAGTCACAATAACTCTAGGACAAGTCTAACTTTAGTGACTAGAAGCAAAAAGAGCAGGCAACTTGAATTGACATTGATCTTGCTGGCATTCCAAGGGTAATATTTTCATTATGATAAAATGTTCTTTAACAATCTCTCCGGTGAATTGGGCACAAGCATGCTTTTCTTCTACATTGGTCCTGCCTATCTTCCTGTTCCACCTATTTTTATACTACTAAAAAATATTTGTTTAGGCAATGCAAACAAAATCCCCCTTCCATGTGTTTGAGTTCCCTTGCCATTTATGCTGTACTGTAGTACAGGACCAGCAAAACAGATTGTAATTTAGTCTCAATTTTTTTTTTGTCTTCTTTTCAGTTTCTCATCAGAAAAAGAATAATAAAACTTACCCACAATGTTAGTAAACATGCAGGACCTGGACAAAAGTTCTGCAGCATCCCTTCCCAACAAACACACCAGCAGAGGAGCATACACACATACATAAATAAAAACACATTTATGGAGATGGACAGGCAAGTGTGTTTCGTCCAGAGAAATATTTTTGTGTGCAATAATGTATAAAAATTAACACAAAGTCACATATTATACGAAGTATATGCGTATAAAATTTCTTCAGCCATTTTTAAACTTTGATTCCCAAAGAAAACAGGTGAAAAGAGGTGATTGCAAACAGTCCCTGTGGATCTTCATCTTTCATAAATTTCCATGGTTTCTTTGCCCATCTTAATCAGGCAATAATTTGTCTAATAACGTTTTCCATAGGAGGGAAATAGACTGTGTGCTTTTCAACACTGCTCCGAAAATACGTAGCAGTATTTCGTGACAAAATGCATCGGTAGTGGGTATATGACTATTGCTTGTTATTATAAAGCATCAGCTGTGCATTCACGGCCTGCACAGAAGACAGTCTCTGACTGAAGCCCTGTAGAGTCTCAGTGAAGATTTATGTGCCTTTTTTTTTTTTTTTTTTTTTNTTTTTTTTTTTTTTTTTTTATCCCTGCAGCTTATGATGTGGCAGAATGACCAATTTATGATGTGGGTGGAACTTTGTTCAGCGCATGGAAATGCCTCCGCTCTCCAGATTATGTTCTCCTGTGGTGGGCAGCAATGCTTTCTGCCCTCCATATGGCCACCATGTGCCGGCAGACACCAAATTGCAATGTGGGTTAAATGTAAAATAACCACAAGAGCTCCTGAGCCAGTAATTACAAAGCTCCTTTTGATATGGTTAGTGTATCATTATCTGTACTGTGCAATAATAAAACAGAGCTCATGTTGTCCCTCTCCTCTCCTTCAGTAGCTGGGGAGCTCATTGCAGAGCTATCACACACAATTGATGTTCACAAAATGCTCTTAGGAATTGTCATAGCAGCAGCAAAGAGCACACCAAAATTGCAGTTCTAATTAGACATTAGCTTGAATAAAATACTGGAGAGGACAAAGAAAAGAGGCTTTTTCTGTTCATTTGCTAAAGACATGTAGCTTGGCATCCTTGTCTGAGCTGCTCAGGCTCTGGGGTAGATGAGCTGGTTTGGAGGGCATCTCAGGTGTTAAAGGAGTCCTTTTAAAGCCTAAATTATCAAGTTTTAGCACTCTGTACTTGTGTGTTCAAGGAACACACAGCTCTGTAAACACTGCTAGTTCCCACTTCTATCCAGATGCAGTTCAAGGCTTGGATGTGAGTTATTTTATAGTTTTGGCCTTGCCACAAGTATCTCAAAAACTAGTCCCTGTGGTTTTACCCAGCAGCCGAGATAAACTGGGATTCAGAAGCAAATGCTTCCTGGATATGCTTAGCTATGGGCTTAGGACAGGTCGTTCTTAGGTAAAGAGCTCGTGACTATTGCTTTGCTTTGGTGCACTAAATCCCAACATTTTTGCAAGGGTTTTTATAGACTTGAGATTTTTGAGACGGTAGAATTTAGTGGGAGGGATTTGCCGAGCAGCGAGTGCTTAAACTGGTTTTTCTCTTGCAGTTGGCAAATATGGATTATTACTTGTCATAGTTCATAATGGTATTTTATGTGTGATTTTGACTGACCTGCTGTGTTAAATGAAAACAAATAGGACTTGTCATTCATTTGTCTTCTGAAAATGTCATTCAGAACATTCTAACTGTCTGGTGCAGGATGGGCTTCTTGCTCATCTTCTTGCAACGTCTGTAAAGCAATAGATGAGCACAAATCTGTCTCTATCTGGAAATGTACAAACATTCCCATTAATCAGGAATTGCGAAGTTGGTGCGCATACAAAATTCAGTTAGAGAGTAACTCGCATGGACACCAAATAGGATTTTCAGGTTTGTTGCCTATTTGTCATTTATAACAACTGACAGTGTTCCAATGAGCTTTAGCATTTTCCTCCTTATAGTGTATGGAGTACATAATTACGTCATTAATTATAGTGTATTAATTATTCATTATGTTGAATTAAATAATAGAGAAAAAAGTATGTCTTGGGTATACAAAGGAAAGCCATGTGTATATATAGATGTGTACAGGGCAGGGCTCTAAGAGACCTGTGATCAAGGGAGTGAAAGGCCTCTCAGTGGCAGCTTCTCCAGCTGTGACTTCCACCTAGGCTGCACACTGTGGGCCCTGTAAGGCCAACAACATGACACTTCATTGCCAACCATGTCACACATCACGGGCGGCTGCAGCTCCTCACATTTAGTATGAACAATTCCAGCTCAGCTTTAATCTTTATTAAGACTGTCGGGCAACAGTCCCAAAAAAACCCCAAAACAAAACAAAACAAAACAAACTGAACAACTTTCTGCTTTACATTGGTAATTTTCATTTAATTATAGTTATATTTGTATATTTGTAACTAAAATGCCAGCCATGCCATTTCTACCCTTTTCTATTTTTTTTTTCCCCCCCAATCTGTTATAAACCAGTCATTGGTTTCCTGACCCAGAAGGCTCCCACGGGTATCAAACACCCTCTAAGTACTAGATTTCTGGACTGGCTTTCTGATTTGGCTGACAGACTTGCAAAATCACACACAGGGAAACTGCTCCAAACCAGGTTGGCAGAGACTGAAAGCTACTGCTATCTGGAGTTTGTCCAGAGATAGATGGGAATTACAGTAGTTTTGTAGTCTCAGTCAAGTTCCTGGCTGACCAGTATCTGCATCACAAAGCCACCACTATACCCTTCTCTTGGCAGTAACTAGTACTTTGTTAACAATCTCCACAAGAAAATGGTTAGCAAAAAGCACAAGAAAGACCAGAGAGTGAGCGATGGGGCAGACAGCTGGATATCCAAAGCAGCTATATGCAAGAATATGTTGAATAAAGAGGAACATTCACAGTCTTCCTGTGCTCAGATCTGTGACATCATAGGAGCCATGAAGTCCTGATGGAACATATCAAGGAACTGGATCATGGACACGGATACAGCTTTTTTTTTTTTTTTTTCCCAATAAAAATGAATTTAGACATGAATACTTGCTTTCCATTTCAGTGAGAGCTAAGAAGCTGGCTTCTTGACTGCCTTTAAATGAAAATGAGGAGGGGAAAGAAAAAAGATGTAGGTCTTGTTGGATGTGTTTTGGAGAAAACTAAATCTTGGAGAAGAAGTAATACGTGAGGGTCTTTTTGCTTGAGCAGCGCACAGAGATGTTAAAGGGTCTACCTTGTCTCTACAAGGCACTTCAAATAGCGTCATATCCTTTGAAAAGCAATAGAGGAGGACACGGACAGTTGTCAGGGCCTTGGAATACACTGAAGGCAGGTTTTCCCTCAGGAGGTGTGGTGTGAAGAGACAAAATGTTTGGGGATACAGCTAAACTGAATATGACTCAGCTAATAATGAGGGCTTGCTTAAAAGGGTGGAAGGTAATCTGGGTGAAAGGAAGCAAGTATGAAATGACAGACAGCTATTTTAGGAATAGCCTTACTATTAAGGATGAACTACATAAGAGCAGATTTCTAAAATTTCATAAGCTGGTGTAGAGGCCTCTTGAGAAGATAATTGAAAGGATAAAAGGGTAGGAGACCACTGGCAGATACTGAAAAAAGCCGTAATAAAGGTTCTTCAATAAATTGTTCAGATACAAAGAGACAAGAAAGCAGAACTGCAGATTGATACTGTATTCTAAGACATCCTTTTGGCACCTGGAAATGAAAGTCCCATAGAAATCCTGGAAAACCAGGACACCTGTCTATGTCTGACTGCATAATATGTAAGGACAAAGCAAAACATTTGGGAATACAAAGAGTTACAAATAGTAGGAGGCATAAAAGGCAACCAGAGAATGTTGCCAGAACATTTGATGAGGAAAGAAGTGCAGCTATAAAGCAGAGAGAGCAAATAGCAGACTGCACAACAGAGACCAAGGGATCCATTACTTCAGTCTTCACTAAAGAACCTTCTTATCCACAATGAGTAATAAAATTAGTTTAAACAAAAGAATACAGGGTCAGGCCAGAGCAGGCAGGCAACAGTTAGAAATGCTTATCTAAAGCAATATTCAAGGCCTGACCACATTCACCAAGAAGTACTGAAGTCACAAGTCACAGTAATATCTGAGCCATTAGAACTTGCCTCAGAGTGTGCTGGCCTGAGGAACAAGGGGGCAATTTGGGATAGAAGAGAATAGATATAAATATAAGTATAAATATAAACACAGTACAATACCTGTGTGTTGAAAGGGAAAAAAAGAATTATAGCCAGCCCACCTGTCACACTCAAAAAGAGACTCCAACAACTCCAACAATACACTTACAAACATCTTGAGGAAAAGGTGTTAAAAATTATAACCAAATCACACCAAGTCAGATTGATTTATTTCATTTCCCAGATAACTCACATTCATAGCATTCAATATGCTGTATCTTTATTTTAGCAAGGGTTCTGGCATGACCCTTTGTGACATCCAAATCTTAACTGGCAAAGTGCAAGTAAAACCACTGTCTAATGGAGTGCACGCAAAAAATTGCAGACACACAGTTTTGAGACACGCATGGGTAATAGCTTAAATGTGATCTCACCAGAAGATCTTGTATATCTGCTTTCTACTTATGGATGAAATGGGTATTGGAACAGAGAATAGACTTAGAAAATTTACAGGTGACAGTAAGGAATAGGGATGGGAGAGCTTTCAGATGTTTGGGAGACCAAGATCTGAATTCAAAATAGTCTTCAGTCCAAATTAAACAAATGGAGTTCAGTAAAAACCTATCTAAAGCATTATTCTTAGGAAGGGGAAAAAAAATTAATACTTAAATAATAGGAAATAAGCACAATATTTTCAGAGCTACTGGGGGGGAAAAAAGGTCAAAATTATGATAGATTTCAAACTCATTGAGCTAATAACATGGTACTGTTACTTGTATTAAGAGCAAGACTGTGTGTAAGAAATGGGGATTGGGAAGTTTCAGCAGAATTCCCATTTGCAGGTCCAGGAATACTTAAAAACACAGATGAATTAGTGAGAAGTAGACAGAATCAACAAAAGTGAAGGGAACATATGAGGAATGGAGGGAGAGACTGGGATGCCTCCTTCTCAAGGGGAATGATGAGGGGCACGGCATCAGGCTTCCAGTGCATAAGCTTGTCCCAGGGAGGGTGGTGGTCCACTGGAAGTTGGTAGGACAAAAAAGAAGTGAGTTTCCCAGCTAATGGAAGGATTACTGGCAGCCTGTCTCACATGTTTACTCAACACTATAATTAACATTACCTACAGACTCACTGAGTTCTGATTTGCCCTCCACTGAATGATTGGTATCCTAGTAACACTTTTTTTCTTTTATTTTTTTTTAAATATCAGTTATTTTTATCTTTGCATGATTTGTCAAAGCAAAGACTGAGGATCTTTCATGCTGTGTAAAGTCTATGTTTTACCAAGACAGATAGTCTTTGTTATGCTCTTCAGGAGATCTTGGATCATACAACTTGTTATTCCAGTTCAGAGCAGTCACTTCATCCGACTTTCCTTCTCCACAGCAACTGTTGCCTTCACAGTATGTTCTTAATGAATGTAGAAATCAGAGAACAAGAAAGATTGCTCCAACTCAATTTTGCTTCCACTCCAAACCAATCTTGCTCCCTCCCCAGGTACTCAATACGGTTATGTCAGACCAAACAATTTGAGTCTTAATTAGAAAATTATCATTAGTCAAAGAACATGGTGATTTCTTCCCACACACACATCCACCATGACAGAACAAAAGCCACCATTTCCAAGGTCCATGACTCCCTAAATCCACCTTTGTCTTAGGGAGAGAGGAGCCCTAGCTCTGCAGTGTCCCAGATCCAGAGGGTATCCCGAGGGGTTTGGATACCACACTCTACCAGTTTTTATGACAAGAATTTGCTGCTTGGACCTTTGGCTTTGGAAGGTATCTCCAGAACTGTCTCATGTCCTTTTATGATGAAGGCCAATGATTAAACCAGCTACCATTATCACTTCATTGTGGGGATTGGTACCTTTATTAATAGTCTGCATGAGATTAAGATTGTTTGGAATCTCTTCCTGGCTGAAGGTGCCAGCAGGAGTGCAGGAATTAGAGCAATGTGAGGCGATAGCCAAGATCTACCAGATAAATCAAGGTGCAAGGTGAGTGGAACTGCTCAAGCTCTTAGCTCTGCTGTGTTTTCCGGCTTTTAACTTCCCTTTTGGGTGGTCATGGGGTTTTTTTCACCCCAAAACACCCTGCCACACCATATTCCCATTTTTTTCTGATTCATAACATTTCTGCATGGCTAAGGAGATTAAACAGTGATGCCTAGTAGTTCTTGACTGCAAACATCTTGAAAAAGGAGTGGAAAGCCTCTCTTGTCATGAGTAGTGGACTGAGGACCCTCAGCTTCACCTGCAGGTCCTGCTTGTTTCTGTGTTTGTTAAGAAGGTCTACTTCATCACTGCCTATGAAAGGTCATATTGCTCCAACATCAGGTTTGCCTCCCTCTCACTTCTCCCAGGCACGGCTAGACCGACTCAGGATCTTCACTGATGGCCATGAGTGAAGGGACTGGCACACAGGGTCATCACAAACATTGACTAATTTTGGCCAGTAAAGAATCTCCAGAACCAGATCCTGCCTGTGCCCTGGGTAGAGGCTCGTGACTCCTGGAAGCCCATGGGAATGAGAATTGCTGTTGGGGGAGGGTGTCAGATGGGTGTGCCAAGGAGACACTGACTGCTGCATCATTAAAAGCACACGTTTCCTAGGTTATAGAGAGAGAGAATTTCTGCCTACAGAAGTTCCTTAAATATACCTACCTTTATTATAGATGATTTGAAAATACGTGTTGAGAGCCAACAACAATAATATGTGGGTAAATTATAATGTATTGTATGAATTGTCTAGTCACAAGCCCAAAATATCAAGAAAATTCCTCTTTTCTGTGGATAAAGTAAAAACAGAGGGATCAAAATCTGATGGAAAAAGACACTCACAAGTTTCAGACATGAATCCTGCCGCATTTCAGAGATTTCATATTTGTTGTTTGACACTGTATCTTGAGTGAGACACTGAAAGTAGACTCCACAGACTTTTCCAAGAGTCATCTGTGTTGTGCTGCCCCTGAAGTTTTCTATCACTTCATGTGGCAGCATGTTAATAAAGATTGAGCATTTGCACTTCCAGCACCCCTACTTTAAATGCATTTTTTTTAATACAGGACCAAATAAGTCTGAGTGCAAGAAAGATATCAAGAAAAGACTTCAAACGAATGGAAGCTATCCAGATGGATGTCAAAGAAAAAGCAAACGGCAAGGAAAAAATAATCTTATCCTGCCCACATCGGGTCTTAGAAACTAAATTTGTGTTTGCCACTTCAGCATAACTATGAGCAACTATATAATCACCGAGGTTGTCATTACTCATTTGTCTGCCACAGGGTCGGGGTGAATGATGGCATCATCAGAGGAAAGACACCATCAAAGTCAGTAGTCTCATTGTGAAGATATCAAGCTATTGCACACAAAAGATAAGGTACTCCCTGCTCAAAAAAAAGCTGCATTTCTACTTTGCAGACATTAACAAAACAATGCAGAATCACAAAAGGGATTGCATGCTCGAAACTTCAGAGCAAACTGTTAGAACTAGGACAGTGGATTGCCTGTTAATGTACTCCACAGCTGGGATTGTACACATGATGCTTGGAAACGTCCAGTCTCAGGGTTGATGCATCCCAACACAGCTGCCATTGTGCTCCCATCCACCATGAGGTGAGCAGGGTGAAGGAATCAAAGCAAAACAGAAGCTATAAATTTTTCTTTAGAGTCCCTGAGAACACTGTACCTCTACTGTGGTGTAAAAATAAAAAGAAAAACAAAAAAGAGGAAGAAGCAAGTAACCTTGGACTCAGTTTAGAAAATAAAAACAGTGGGGAAATTACTTGTTCTTATAGAGGTGATACACCAGGTTATTATGCTCAGTTAATTTATTTTAAACTTTGCTGTATGTAAAGGGTCTCACCTATTTCTCTTTTGTTTTGCTGTGAGGGTTTTTTTCATCAGAAAATACTCCTGTGCTATAGCAAATTGCAGAATATGAAAGCCAGATGCCTTACATACTCCTTTGACTCTTATCTGCTTCCCTCCACCTAAACAATATCATTTTTCTTTACCCCAAGACAAGAATGTTTCCTAATCTTTCTTTTGGCCCCTAAACAAAGACAAAATTTGACTAGAAAAATGGAGGATTTATCAATTGTTAGAACCATATAATCAATAATTTTCAAAGGGAAAATGTTGGTAATTGGACACTTGCCAAGCACCACTCTCTTGGAAGGAGGAAATTTGTATTCAATTTTTGAGTGGTGGAGTGCACATCTGTCTTTGCACTAAGGACAAATGGTGAATAATGTTTCAAACAAGTATTTTTATTTTGCCACTAGTGAAAAAAAAAATAAATTTGCTCAGGGTTAAATTCTGATTCTTGTCATGCCCGTGGTGAAATTTCTCTAAGCTCTGCTTGGATCAGAGCTTCACCTGTGGCGTATCACAGGAGTGAATTACCTCTCAATCTACTGTTTCCTGAAAACTGCCCAGAAAAAAGGACTTCATTCATTTAATGTATATTCTTAACATGTGGATGTCAGAGACTACAACTTGAAGCTAGAGAATGAAAAGAGGAGGAAAACTTGACTTCAAATTAGATATAAGAAGAGTCGGGTTTGCGGCAGTGAAATAATCCTGCTGAATGTGGAGGTGCTGATAATGCCTGTGCAGCTTTGTTTCAACAGGAGATGCAGCAGAAAATAGCAAAGGTAAATTGCCCCAGTAATGTCCACTTCAGGTTGTGCAGTGGGTCATGGTACACTGGTCACTATTATCTCTATACTCAGAAAGGAAATGTACTAGGCAGAGTCTGATAAAAGTTTTGCTTCAATTGAATGACAATTGAAATGAAGTCTGCAAACCTGTGGTCAAAAGAGGAACCAACGCTGGAAAAAATATATCATTTTCCCAGTTCTTACTAACTGTGCAGGGCAATCTGATCACAGAAGGATGAAAAAGTTTATATGATGTGCCATCATCAGCACAAGACATAATTTCCATTGCGTAACAGATACATTCCCTGACACTAAATAGCTACTTGTGTTTTTTACCCTGGGCACCAGGAAGGGAGAGAGACACATGACCATCAAAAAAAAAAAAAAAAAGGCTAAAAGGAATAATGGGGTCAGCAAAAATTTAATTCCCAGAAAAAATACTGGAATTATTTACAATCAGCTGCAATTAAAAAAGTGAGATAAATAATAGCTGCCAATGATTTGTAAAGGACAAATAGGACCAAAGCAACTAAATTTTTCATGGAGGGTAAGCCATGTGAATAGAGAGAAGGAATATTTCATGGCTTTAGTAAAAACTCACTAAAAAGGCCAGTTAAGGAAAGAAAAACAAAACACAAATAAAAAAACCCAAACAAACAGAAACAGAAAAATAAAAAACACCAACTTAAAAAAAAAAAGACAATAACAAAAAAAGAAAAAAAAAGCTTGCCAAAATGTCAGGAGAGAATTGGACAAAAAACTACTCAGGAAGTATTTAGTAGCTCTGCAGAGGGTCTTAACGTACTTTTCGTCATTTTTATTTGTGAGGTGGAAAACTGCATGCATTAATATTACAGATGCACACCTGGAAGGCTGGAAGGAAGGGGAAGAACTGTAAAGGATCTCGGCAAACTAAAGAAATTACCTAGGAATAAGATGGAATCAAATAACAAGATTTTGCAACTGCGAAATGATTAAGACAGTAGTGATTAACTGCACAAAGAAAGGATAAGGATTAACTGGGTAGGGAAGAATTCTGCAGAAAAGAATCTGGGGCTTGTTGTAGATCACAAGTTGAATAGGCGTCGACAAGGACCCACTGTTATGAAAAAGATAAATATTACAGTGGGATGGATAAAGGGAATTATTGTCTGGAGGACAATACTCTACTCAGCATTACTAAAACCTCAGCTGGAGGTCTGTGTTCAGTTTTAGAAAATGCATTTCAAGAAACGTATAGACCAATGGAGAAGAGTTTGTTTGGACATCTCAAAATGGGGACGTTTCATCTAGAGAAAAAAAACCTGAGGAACAAAATAACAGTCATGAAGTATTTTACGGAATACTATGAAAAGGAATGGGATTATCTGTTTCCCGTGTCCATGTAGGACAGGACAAGGAATCATGGGGCTTAAAATGAAGAAGGAATTGAAATAAACATTAGAAAAAACTTTTTCTAGCTCTAAGGGTAGCTAAGTACTGAGCTGGAAGCTTTTAAGACTCATTTACGCAAACCACCGAGGCACAGGTATAAGAAGTAGATGATTTTCACAGGTCTCTACAAGCCTTATTGTCTGTGACTGTGTTCGTTTGGAAATGCCTGAGCTATTGAGGTAATAGACATTATCAATACCTTGTAAAAAAATTCAAATATTTCATATTAATATGAAAACAATGTGTTCCAACATCTGGTTTTGTAACAGCTGCCGTAATAAATTTCACCTACTAGTGAAGTGATCACGCACATTTTCCTTTGCCATACAAAGAAGCGTTTTTTTCCATATTATTTTCCAAGCCTTCGTTTACAGCTGTATCTTCTGAAAGGAGCTCACTTTCTAAAACCTGCAGATGCTTTCATTTTTCTAACAGTTCTGAAGAAACCCCACTGAAACCAAATTAGTTTTAGTATGGCAGAAAAAGCTAGAGATCTTTGGCTACTACTTTAAGAAGGAAGTGGCCCATTTTCTGAGGATAAATATACTGTAATACCGTACATTTATAAATACATATATATTATATTTACAGCAATACTGTATACTTACATATGCATTCATACTGCAGCAGGCAGTGAAGAGAAGGACCCTTATATTTTACATTATCTGTGCCATCCCTTGCTAAGGGAAGCATTTTATAGCAGTTTTTAATGATTGCTGTATATAATGAGTGGTTGCATATGGCTGGAGGGTAACATTAGCTCAACACACAGGGTGATGTGAGCAGCCCTTTCATGTTTTATGGGCTGCCTGTCATGCCGTTGCTCTTATACTGTTCTTTGAACACAGTATATAAAGTACACATGCCAAAAAGAAGCTATGTAGTCATTCCAAAAGAGCAAGGGGAAGGGCAGGAAGGAAATACCTGCCTGTTAGATATATCAGATGAAAATCACTTCATTAACAGTGTATTCAAAGGTTAAAGGGGAAGGATGTTTGCAGCCAGCTATCTCTGAACTCTTGGAAAGCAACACACACAAATGCATGAGGAGAAGCGGAAGTGAGGATCCCTTCTGCCAGCACTCCTGCTCTTTCCCGTTACCCACATCAGTTTCAAATAGGTGTAAATCAGTGTCCAAAGCTAATCCTGATTTCTATCAGTGTGGAGGAACAATCTGGACATTCTTCTCTTCTAAGTCTTGCAGATCTAGTGATTGTCCATAAGTATTATGAGGTTCTCAGAAGTGTGAGACTGTAGGGTTGTGTAAGTTTTATGTGTCATAGTCTGTAGTGGAAGAAAAGGAGCACTGACAGCATGAGAGACCTTTTTCTTTAAGTGTCTGTATAAACAGGTACTGGGCCATCTTCAGATCATTACAGCTCCTTACACAGGCACCATCACTGCCACAGGACCTGAGTTCAAGGGAGCAAGGGGTGGTGAAAACCCTTGGTACACTTCCCAGACTTGCCTTCCCTGCCCAGGCTGGCTGAACAACATCTTACATCCTTGTCTTTGTCACCAGCCTACCTGCTGCACTTTCTCCAGGAGCTGCAGGCCCTTTTTGCTGGCACAGCAGTGTGTGTAACACAGATGTTGCCTGGCAGCACTTGTCAGCTCCTACCTCTCCCTTCTCTGCCACTCTCTGTGGGTCCCGTGCTGCGCCCTCCCCATGGCACTACAACTGCCCCTAAAATGGGACTGGGGAACTCAGCTGGGTTAAAAATAACCTTTTCTTTTGCCGAGTTATTTTTAACTCGGATCAGTTCCCCGATCCGGGTCACCATGTTGCTGCACAAATAGCTGTGCCAAGATGTGCCAGCATATTTGCAGAGTGGAAAAAATTTGATAGAGGAGGGAAGGAGAGAGTTTGATTGTGGGGAGAACTACTAAGAGCATTTCAGAGCTTTTGAGCAGGCACACTGTGTGTCCTCACCCAGGGTTCCAGTGAGAATGAGGCCCAAAAGGCTTTGTGCTGCATGATGAAGACACCTGGACAATATCCATGGTGCAGTGTTTTGTGTTGCTGTTGTGGTTTGGGAAAGCTGGATGACAGGACCTCTAAGGCCATCGGGATTTTGGACAAAGTACCTTTGTCACCAGCTTGATCAGCTGCTTTGCTCATGTGGTACATATGGGCTTCATAAAGAGCTGGTCCTATGCCAGTTTACAGTACGATTTTGTGAACTTTACAGAGCGTGTGTATAACTGATATCCTCTACAGTATCAAATATCAGATGTTGGAAGCTGCAACTCAAGTTTAAATGTATAAGGTAACAGTTTAGGTTAGGTGAAAATGGAATCACCCCACCGGTGGGTTGGGTAGGAGCTGAGCACAGGAGAGCTTGCCCCTCTAGTTTTCCAGGCTGAAACAGGGCTGCCGTGGGTAGTTGCCTGTGTAGTCCAGAGCAGGGCATGTGAACTAGCCCACGTGGCAAGTGGAGTATTTTGAGACTCTGCCAGTAGTAAATATGAACCAGGAAGTAGAATGCAAAGTAAATGAGGGAGACAGAAAGAAAAATCAGCTGCTTGTGCACATGTGGGAGTTGGTAGATGTAAGTCAGGCCAATCAGGGTGCTGCTGGGAGATAGCAGCCCCAGTCCTGACAGAGGTTAAAATACCTCAAGTCTCCCAGGTAAACTGGAATAACCAATTGCCAAGATATCCAGTTTTTGCACTTTGACTGGAATCATATTTCACACCTGCCCTACCTGCAGCCTTTTGTTTCTGGTCTCGTAGCTAGAACTCTTGCTGCAATTCTTGCTGGGTAAACCATTTTGTTCTTCTGCCACTAAGGTTGTTTGGTGTTGCAAAGTGAGACAAAATGAAGATGCTGCTACAGAAGTACCAGAGTCATATGAAGTGATATAGCATCACCCCAAGGGGACTGCTTCTCAAGGCATGTTCAGGGCCAGGCACTTCCTACCACAAGCTATGTTTTGGAAAGAAGTTCTTGCTGCCAAGTATGTCCTTTACCCCACCCCATTTCTTTCTGCTGCAGAAAAACGAAATACCAAACATAACTGCAGGCAAATCCCCAAACTTCCAATAAGCAAACACTGCAATATGTGATCTCAACAGAAATTGGAAGTCGGAATGGTATTCGAATGAGGTCATATTGGAAATTTGTCTTCTTGGAAGTGGTTCTGTGGCACGATTGTAAAATTAACTTTGTAAGCTCCTCACCACCTTTCTGGAAGGTGGCTAGCAAGGACACAGTAAAGAGATGCACTTTTCATTGAGTGAAAATTTTGAAGTAAAATTTTAGAAGTCTAAATGGTGTTGCCAAGTGCCCATAAGGAAAATTTAAATAGGATTTAGATGCAATGGAGATGTGCTTCAGACAGGTCTCGGAAGCCCATGGTTAAGCATGTCTCAAAATGTCACTGCTCAAAGGTGTCAGAATGAGCCTTTAGCAAGGTCAGCTGTGTTTCTGACTTCTTTTGCTCCAGAAGCCACTCCAGCATGTCAGGACACTGTGATCAGCACGATGGCAGTTCACACAGTGGGGACCATATTGCTAATCTCCCCGTTTTGCAGAATACATGTGTTCTGTGGAGTGTTTTTTGCTCTGAATCAGGATGTTTGGGAGTTCAGATCAAATGTTCTTACTGAGAGAGTCAGCCAGCTAATCTCCATGCCAGGAAATGAAGCCATCTGATGTCCCGAGGTGAAGCTATAGGAGGCTGTATGAGTCCAGAACAACTTGAAATCTGTTTTATAAATAAATCCTCATTGGTTTGGAGTGTCTATTTTCTACCACAATCAGTATTGCCTTCTTTTTATTTTCAGGCCTTCTCAAGGGGACAAATGCAGGTAACTTACAGGTACTTACTACTTACAGGTACAATTTTACAGATTTTACAGATTTGTAAACAGCCTTTCTAATGCTGTTGTATGATGAGCATAGGATCTGCTGGCTCAGAAAACTTGTGCTTCCAAGTCATTGTCCAAAGGATTTATATTCCCCTACTGACTACAGAAGGCCCCAGATCTTCGTGTGAAGACACACAACATGATTGGATCAAATATGATTGCTGCTGGGGCCAAAATGGGAAGAAGATCCTTTTACCTCTTCTCCGTTCTGCTGCTGGCTCCAATTTCCTTGTCCACTTACCTTTGTGCCAGGTCTGGCTTCCAGCAGGATCAACCATAGATCTTCTCAACTCAGGAGCCCAGGAGAAAATTAAAGCCATCAGAAAACTGTGCATAGTTGCCTGCCAGCTTTGTGAGCTGAACTGGTCCAGCCCAGTGAGTTGCAGAGTAAGTCCTGTGACATTATAGATGGTATAGATGTAAAAGAGCAGTAAGGTCACCTGCTTGCAGTTTTTCATAGGAAGCTTGAAAATTTTTGGAGGCATTTGGACAATTTAAAGTAGCAGGATGTAGTTCCCCCATCATGTGTAGCTGCCCAGAATCCAATAGAGAATTTCTGTGCTGAGGAGACAATGGCTCAGGGTAAAGATGCCAAGGAAAGATGCTGAATTCCCAAGACATGGTTTGTAGAAGAGCTCTGCATGCATGACTTGCACTGGCACAGACACCAAAAGAGCTAAATTTATCCAAAGCAGAGCACAAAGCAGGGTCCTCAGGTGATACCAGGATACTGACTCAGCAATTAAGAGGTCCAGTTAAGGGCCAAGGAAACAGCAAATGTTTTGCTGTCTGGGCAGTCCCCACTACCCACCCGGCAGGATGAAGGAAGAGGCGTCTCAGCAATGAGGGGCACCGACAGTAAGGCCAGGTCATCTCTGCCTCCCTCCGTACACAGCTCCTGGGGCTGTGTTCAAAGAGTACGTGAGTGACAGCGGCACCATTCTGGGGACTCAACCACCTTTATCTGGAGAAATTGGGAGGATTTATAGACTGTACACTAAAAGGCCTGGAAAGGAAGACCTCTGTCTTTTTTGTCTTTGAAGTTTACACTCTTTCTTCCCCTTATCACTAGAATTTTTACCAGAGCAGAGAATGAATTTCACCCTCAAAACATTAGACAGCTGTGTAAAATAAGAAGTACTTTTCCAAAGAGGAAGCTCAAATGTTTCTGCCCAAGGCAATTCAGGATCAAAAGAAGGACACATTGATTTCTCAAATAAAAGCATTTTCAAATGAGAGTCCCTTACTCTTCGGAGTTTTTTAGAAAATGATTTGCAGATGGCACATCTCTCCCCGGTGTGACTTTTTCCAGACACATGGAGCATTTAGCACATCCGCAGTTCCGAGGCAGTGCAGCTCCAACGTTTATGTGCCGACTTGGTAAATGAACATATTACTGCGAGTGCCTCCTAGGTAAATAACAGAAGTTTCCTTATGAAAGGATCAAAGGAAATGCTAACAAACCCCTTTCCACCGGCACAATACAAAGTGCCCGTTTATCAGCTATCTGCAATTATTTACACAAGAAGGTCCCGCAGAGCCCAAGGAGGCACACGGTGCCAGCCGTGACGCATGGCCACATGCACCTGGAGCTGAGGGCAAGGAGAGGAGCCCAGCCTTTGGACACAAACCTGCATGAATGGAATTGATGTTCTTCTGGGAATGCTGCTCAATGGAAAAGTCTGTTTCAAGTGCAGTGGTACATATAGATCAATGGCAAAATGTGCAGAATTGGCAAAATATTCAAAGGAGCGTGCCTTTGAAAAATACAGGCAAAATCTTTACATCCAAACTACAGCTTCCAGATGTTTACCAGAACACCTAGAAATTATTATTATTATGGTGAAAATCGTATTTCTTCACTTGGCTCCATGTGCTGTCTTTGTCAGCTGTGTTCTCACCAAGAATTATGTCCATAACTTCTGCTCAGTTTAACCAGTGAAAGCTACACATGTGAAAAGATGAGATACATAATTCTTGAAGTTAACCGTGACCAAATCCTGTCAAGTGCAAAACTAAGTTTGTTTTAATAAGAATTGTTAAATAATAGCTGTCTGGAAGATGTATCTTTGCCTCAAAAAATTACTTATGAAAAGGCTAAACTCTAAAATTTTTTATTATTATATGCATATTAGATGGATACCAATAACACACACTCACATTCACACACACAGTGCTTGGAGGAGTTCTGTAAATGACTGTGACATAAGGAGACATTTAACAGGAGCAAGTTGAAGATGGCATATCTTAAAAAGTGCCTCTTCACATTTTGGGATGCTGGTTCAGGTCTAATGCCACAGGAGGAGGGGTGAGTGCTGAACCAGCAGCAAGACCTTCTCTGCACAGAAACTTGGGGTTTCACTTGGGGAGCTGCCCTCTTTGTGTTAACTTTCTGAAGTGCACTTCTCAGAAACAAGGTCGCAGTCTCAAGGGTGTCATGACATCCTTGTGTACGCGCTTCAGGCTGCTCCAGCAGGAACATATGCCGGTGCTTTTGGGAGAGGGTGTGTTTCTCATTTCAGTGTGAAAGCCCTTATCAATGTGCTAGCGTGTGGGGAGACTCAGGAGACTGCTCAGCAGGAGAGTTATATAGAAAAAAACTTATTCCACAGCCTCTCGAGAAGGGAAACCTATGACAGGTGGGTTAAGTACAAATATCAGAACAGTGCATCACTAAATGATTAAGAAAACCCTAGCAGTGCTGTCTCAGTGAATGGAATTAGTAGGAACCCAATTAAAAGGCCACTATTGTTAGCAGTAAAGTGCCAACTGAGTTTGTGAGTTCTGAATCAGGACAACTTTTGGAAAGAAAGAGGGGTTGTAGCTGGATAAGCCAGAAAAAAAATGTGTTGGCAGAAAATTCTTTTCACCATCAGTAATGAATTTGTTGACAGATATTGCGTAGAACCGGATACAGACACTGCCCGTACATGAACCATTTAACCAAAAATTACGACATGCACCCTTTCAGAGGATTATATGACAAAAATAAACATCTCAGTAAGAACGTCTCTGAGCCCCACAGTTTATCATGTTTCAAAGGAGTCTTATACTAAGAAAATTTATCGCTGAAAATTTCATGGTTGTGCTCTCATAGTCTTAGTCTTAACCACGAGAAACATAAGCTGTGTTATATCTAAAACAACAGCTTTAAGTAGCAAGGTAAAATAATTATCAGGCCAGTTTGTCCACCATGTAAGGCAGTTGCAAAGATTTACAGACCAATCCTGCAGGCTGGTTTCTTTTTAATTTAAACAACAGCTACCAATGAAGGCGAAGTGTTTCAACAAAAGAGAGCGTAATTTGAGATTATATTTGAAAAAACAATTTGGAGTTTACAGAAAGAAGGAACTTTGAAAAATGACCTGGGGGTTGAAACTACACGCAATTGTTCTTATAGGAGCTTACAGTTGGAAAGTGTCTGGCCTAACCTGTTTCTCCTGAATGCAAATTCTTCCCTGACGCAGTGGAATGGCGTTGTACAATGTCCGTGCTGGAAGGGGATGGGCAGAGCAGCCTCAGAGCTGGCTTTGCATGCTGACGGAACAGGAGTCTGGCAATTTAAGTTTAAGCAAAGTTAAAACCTCTGACTGGCCAAATGTCCCTTTCGTATCCAAGGCTGGGAGTAAAGTGCTGAGGTCAGGAAAAACAGAAATTGTGGTTTTGGCACTGAAGTAACTCTACATCTAGGGAAATGGGCTGGTCTCTTGTCACTCTTGTCCGATTCTGCTGTGTGTGCTACTTCTGTGGACAAAGTGCCGTGAAAGGACAGGAAAGACAAAGATAATATATCCCATAATCTTTTTTGTTTCTGTTGATCGTTTCATCTTTTCTTGTTTAACACATGAAGTGCATAAAACTGGTCCTTCTTGCTCCACTTTGAACCATCTTCTATTTCATCTGACAGGCACCTGGTTTCAGAAGAGTTTGTTCTTCCAATCCTACTCTTGAGATGGGCATGAGCTCACGTGCACTGTGTTACACTCCCAGTGTTTGCTTTGGAGAGTCAGTTCTGAAATGAAGAACGTCTTCGGGCTTCCTTTCCTGATCTCTGAGTGAACCAGGGCTCACTCCCCCGCAAAGGTACGTTTGTTTGCCATTGCAAATGTAAACACCACAATTCAGGGACACCTTGTTATAAAGCCTAGAGCTTCTAGGGATGTTTAGTTTGCCACAATAAGCAAGATCTTTGCCTGACAATGCTGAAGTTAATTTTAGCCACTTGCTGTTTCCATAAAGCTACAGCTTAGGTTCTAAATCATGGATTCTGTCCCAGCAGACTCAATGAAAATCAAGAAGTATTTTATTTCTAGTGCTGAAGTAAAACTTACCACAGTAGAATTCCATACTGCAACTTTGTAGTCTAGTATCATCTTTCTTATTCAGGGAGAAGTTAGACATTCCCAGCCTGTATTTATGATCAAGGATGCTTCAGAATAATGTATATAAATTGAGTTTTATTGATCATTGAACATCTGCTGGCACTTAAGCATGTGAAAATCTAAGCATGAACAAAAGCTTTGCAAGTTTGCATTTTTTGATGCTTATAAAATTATAATTTATAATCAAGTACACTATGTTATGTTTTCTTTATCACCTTCATAAAGATAAAGTAATGTAAGCAGGGGCTTGGATTACAAGACCATTACAAGATTGCAAAGACTCGGTGGTTTATGATTTATGGAAGAAAAATTCCATTATTTTCCCTTAAATCTGACACGATTTAATAGCATTTTGCCTGCTGTGGTAGAGGGTATGTGCCAAACTATGATTACTGCAAAACAGAATTGGAAGTGCTATAAAATAATATTTTTTTATTTTGCGTTCGTTGCCAAAGGTGGTGAGCAAATGTCTTTGTCCAACTTCCTGATCATGCAGTTTTCACCCATCCTTTCCAACACTGACTAATACAGAACATGTGCCAGGGCTGATGCAGGCCCTTCACACACAAACTCTCGTGGATGCTCGGATCATTCTGTGTAAGTACAGCTCGAGCAGGGAGTCAGGAGGGGGGAAACGTAGTACTGGAGAGAAACAAAACAACAGGGCACGCAACCCTTACAGGTGTGGGTTCAAAAAAAGCCTCTGCACATCAGGTGTGTGTTGGGAAATTACGTGCCTTTATGAAAATGTGGGTCGTAGGAACTGAAAGCAACTCACAAGAAAGAGCCTTTGTCTCATTTCCCAGAGTTACCAAGCCTCTTTCATGTGGCCTGACCTTTTCTCTTTATTTTCAAAGTCAAACGTGAACTAAACCAAACATGCCAGCCAGCATGTCCAGGCATGGAAGCAGTAAAGTTGGCCCCTCTTGAGTTTATAGACCTGCTGCTCTGCTGGCATAAGCCTGACCAGCTCCAGGTTTGACCAAGGAGACCCCCAAAGTTCCTGCTGAACACAAGTTTTGCTAGATAAGGGTTACCTAGAAATTCAGAGCATGCAGAAAGGTGTGACTGCAAAGGCTCTGAGAATATCACAGTTTCGCAGGAGTTCTGAGGTACCTGAAATGAAGAAAGGACAGCTTTATGTTCAAGACAGATTTTGTAAGATATGGTGGCCTGCAATGAGTATCACACTCATCTAGCTAAACCAGACTTTAAACCACTTGGATAAGATGACCTTTCATGGATAACAATTAAAAACCATCTACCCTTAAATCTTAGAATGTATAATAACTGTGGAAACCTCCTACATGCTGTTGCCCATCATTTTAATGAGAAAATCACCCTTTAACTGTCATCATGACAATGCCAAGAAATTCCCAGGATGGAACCTCCCTCTTTCCTGCCCCCACATGTGTCCAATGCCTAATCACTACTGGTCACGAAGGAAATGCTGTGGATCTAAATACTACAGACCAAGACGAGGAGGAGGTTAAACACAGCATCCTGACTCCTGCCCAGCCAAATCCTACACCGAGGTTAGGGACTGTGGCACTGAGAGGTCTCACTAGAGGGCAGCCCATAAAACCTCTAGCAATAAGCTTGCACGGGCTGAATGCTCCTTTTTTTTTCCTTAGACCCTGGAGTGTGATGGGATGTGAAATTTGGCCCCTCAAAACTGCTGCCAGTAACTGTTTGTGCTGTGTTTGGTTTTTTCTAGTGTTGTAGAGGAGGATCTACTCACTGCTTTATCTCCGTGGGACTCCTCAGGCCTGATGGATGTGGAACATCTTTGTGAAGCTTTGAAAAATCATGGAAGTGAGACAGCCCTTGATGCAGAGGAGGGTGATTGTGACTACCCCTGTTCTTGTTTCTTTCCCTTGACTCCTTAAGGGAAACATCACAACTTACACCGAAATATACATGGTGTGACATGTAGTGCACTCCGAGTTGCTTGCCATAAAATTGCTACTGAAGTAGTTATTGAGGTTCAAATGTACCATGCCATATTTTTTATTATTTCTGAGTCCTTGTAATAAACTGCAATCCTCAGTGCCTCAAGGTCCTCTCTCACCTCTGTTTTCATAAATGCTTCCCAGTACCTGTCCCATCCTGTAACACCAAAAAAAAGAAGTATGCTATATACTTTCCAGAGAAACACAAGAACAAGATCTCAAGAGCTTCCAAGATAAATACATTCTCTGAATTCCATACATTCATCACGTAGTTTTTATTAAGCCAAAAATTTTTTTACAAGATTCTCTGTGGTTCTGTGTGGAGCTAAGACACATTTTCTATCCTTATAAAACGTCTTTGTTTACTTGATCATATATTGCACTGCTATTAAAAAAAATAATTAAGCACGTTTTCTCTAGTTTTCATGTACCAGGAACAATGACTATCAAAAATAGCCCTTTAAAGCAGAAACTGTTTCAGAAATAAATACCACTTGATGTTAATAAAAGGCATTCCTCTGGCTGTGACTACTAAGAACTCCATTTGATGCAGGAATTCATATTTTAAATAATTCTGACTTCCCTTAAGGTGACCAAATGCATATCAGAATCTACTGTAACGTCCCAAATCTGATCCTGCTTTATGCTATGTATTCAAAACCCCATTTTCTTCAAATGAAAAGATGGACAAAAAAATGCTAAGCTGAAGTTTGATAGGTAAAGTTTCGTCAGAAAAATCTTGTTGATGAAATTGAATTCATTGTAGAAGTTTCCATTTCCTATGAACACAATAAAAAGCATTTGGTTTTCAGTGCCAATTAATAAAGCTGAGTGAGCAATTATACACGAATCTTCTGCTTTTCGTGGTTGTGTAACAGCTGCACTTAGTTTGAAACTTCACCAGATATATTAATTACCCAAACATAGTTAACATTTTTTGCTCATGAGGGTAGCAACTTGAGTCTTTGTTTCTTAATCAATTAGAACGCTCATTTTTTTGTTGTGGATGTGTGTGTCGCACACACAATTCATTCAAAATTGATTTTGCCGGCGATTACTAGGGTCTTGTAACATTGGCTCTGCTCCCTGTCTGGCTGGTCCTGTCTCATCCATCAGAAGAATAGCCTGAAGATATTATTAATCCAGTAGTTTACAAAGTAGAAACAAATAATACATGATTAGAGATTTCATAAAGTGCTATATTGTTTTCCTCTTTCTCTGCACCCCACAGACTTTTAGCAAACCATCCCTCTTGGACCAGAAAATGGTAAGATGTATTGGCTAGGAGGGGAGTTTAATTCAATCCTTACTCGTTGCATCCACACAAAATAATTGGATGCACATGCAGATTCTGGTTTTAAGGGATCCAGTCAGGTTTTTATCTGATTCACCTAAAGGTCCCCTTGATGGTGAATTGGCAATGAATTTCAAAAGCCACTTTGCTACCTCACACCAAGCAGTTTTCCACTCAGAGGAAGAAAGACTGAGAGAGGCAGAGTTAAGGTAGTTCATGGGATACACAGAGTGATACTTTGGGCACCTTTAAAAGATCTCAAAAAGCTGATGTCAATAACATGCGGATTCCTTATAAGTATTTGCAAATATTAAGGGTTTTTATCAGCTACATTATCACATGGTACTTGGGAGACTCTACCACATGTTTAATGGAAAGCAGAATGTAAAGAACTGCTGCTTTGCATTTGTTCTTTAAAAGGCAGAGCCTCCCGAAGTGTCTCCAGCTGCATCTGTGGCACCACAAGGAGTTTAAAACCCCAGCAGTGGTCTGCCTGGCTCCACCCCTCAGCTGCCCAGCCACGCAGAGCTTAAGGCTTGCTTTCAGCATTACCTCTGCCTACAACTTTGGGGATTTTTTTGCAAATAATTATTGCCATAGTAACGTTGCACTCTGCGACCCTAGCAATAACAGTTGCAATTTAACATGACCAGTTCCTCCTTCTCCCCTTTTCTTGACCTCGCCTCGCTAAGGCAGGAGAATCCTGTGGGGAATGGCAGTGCAGGCCAAGGGAATCCTCCCAAACGTCCAAGGGCTGGAGCTAAAAATCAAACACAGTAGCCTTGAGTACACAGCTCCACATCTGGAAACACTGGTATGTGATCTCAGAGGAGGGGCCTTCCTGGCCCGTCTGGAGCTCCAGGTGTGGCTACCTCCCAGCTCCCCTGCAGGAGGAGGAACGGCTCTCCGCCAGGCGTGTGTCGCTAACTCGGAACACTCGCTTCCCTTTATTTAAACCATATGGATGCATTTCATATTCTTAGTATTTTTCGTAGGGCTGAGACCACCATAAATGCTTACTCTGCATCTTTGCGTGTTTTAGTCTCCCGAGGCAATTTTCTCTTATGTTTCAGTGAAGTACAGGCTCCCCCAAACACATTATTAATTACATACGTGGGTTGCCTTATGAGGTATGATGTGTTCCCTCTGCACATTCACTTAAATGTGAAACAGTCACACAGATACTGGCATTTCATCTATAAACTGCCTGAAATAGAAGCCTTTATAATTAAACGTTGATTAAAGCTTAAATTCTGTGATGAAAATGCTCAGTTTTAGGAACAATGTTTTCCCCACCCAGTAGGTGCTTCACAACATTCTAAAGACCTGTTCATTTCATTGGGAATACTCACAGGCCCCTAGCTGGGCTTGCACTAAAGTGCTTTGCTATATCACAGCAAGCAAATGACTTCTTGAAGAGCTATGGTAGGTGGTAAAATCCCAATGACTAGGGTCCATCTTTGTGTTTATGGAGTAGGCTGCTGAATCCAACCAACAACGGTGACATTTGGATTGATACTGCCAGCTCAACTGGTGCAGAAACCTTACAATCCCTAAAAAATGCTTATTTTAAGCAAGTTCACCTTCCTGTTGGCTTTAAACAAATAATACGCAGGTGAAAGGGTGTGCAATTTGTTACTTGTTCATTTATGGCAATTTTTCAAACCATTGTTTTCAAGAGTGGTCTATATTACTTTTCAAATATCTGTGCTCATCCGAATTGGGAAAGTGATGGAAGAGTGACAATGCAGAATACACTCATAATAAGAGTAGTAATCAAACTCGAAGGCGTAATGTTACTTTCAGGGGCGCCTAAAACCTTTCCTTTTTGCCAGTCTGCTGCAATTACTCACTTATAATTAAGTTAGAGTGTGTATCAGTTATCAATAATATTATTAACCAGGCATTCTTGAACAGACAGCGAAGAAATATGTAAGCTAGTGAAAAATTAAGTTGAGAGAGGACTAAAGGCAGTTCAGTTCAGACTCCTGCTCACTTCTCACAGTGCTGAGTCAGATACATGGCACAGTGACTGCTCTCATCAGATTGAATTTTCCTCTGGTGGAATTAATGACACGAGGTGCAAAGAAGTAAAGAATTTGGCCCAAGAGACCTCTAACAGCCTTCCAGTCTGAAGCAATATGGGAATCATCCTATACTGTGACTACATCTTCAGAGATCACTTTACTCCGACACAAATAGAGCTGCTGTCAAATGCTGTCTGTAACAAAATAGATGTTTATCATTGATACACATTTCAAAGCAATCCCAGATTATTGTTCACTTACTGGCATTAGATTATTGTCACTAGGTTACAGTGCTGTGACTGTCTCTGATGCAGAACAGCAAGCAAAATCTACGGAGCTGCCTCCCTCAAGTGCCTAAAATAAATGCCAAGTGTGAACGTTTCTGAGATGTTCATTGGAAACAGGAGGGGAAACAACACATTTAAGCTAGGGTCTTGCCCTTGTTCATCTTGATGGACAACTAAATCCATCAATGAAACAGTGACTAGCCTTTTTACATCAGTGCCCACGCTGAGTGAGGATGGTCCCTCACATGCCCATCCTGAACAGCTCTGTCCAAAAGCAAGAGTGGGTGTGGGTAGAGTTGACATCAAAGTGGGAGCTGGCTTCTGCCAAGGTGGATTTTAGACTTAAGAGAGATCCAGACACTGCCTTAATGATGCTGCTTTCCACTGGTACATTAATTGGCATTACAAAGCTGATGCCCTGGTCTCATCACTCTTACATCAAGAAGAAAAGCAAGCCAGAATCTCCATGAATGCCAGGCACTACTAAAGTTGACCACGTACCTGCAGTACCTAGCTCTGCCAAACACAGAAATGGTGCCTGAAAGGCAACTGGAAGCCCCACTGTAATAAAACACCAGCAGTGAGCAAGCACTGCTGGCTGCCTGCTGCCCCGACTCAGGGCTGTGCCAGCTGCTTCCCCCACCCCACCTCTCCCATCCCCTCCTTCCAAGGGACCCTCTTAGCCTTAGCAACCTCATGCCAGTGATGGCCATGCTGAGGGGGAGTGTTTTCCAGGAGCTGGGTGCACCCCACGGTGCTACAGGCCCCCCCTGAAGGCCACAGGGAACAGTGTGGCGAGAAGGGAAGTGTCAATGACTGAAAATGGAACGTGGATGTCACACTTCAGTTTCACTGTTTCAAAGACAGACAAACCACCTGCAGGTGTGTCCCCACTAGAGAACACATACCCACCTCCTTTCCTGCTCCTGTGCCCCAGCTGAAGAGCAGGAGAATGCATTTCCAATGAAAACCCGTGGCCAAAATCCTCCAGACTTCTTTGGAAGCCCCATCACTTTAAGCAAGTCCGGTGTGCTCATCGCAAGGTCAAGGTGCTGGCCTAGAGGACAGTCACTGCACTGAGGTGACACACACATGCACAGCAGCAGGCAAATCTCAGAGGTGGCTCTGGACTGCAAGGACAGAATGGAGGTGTAGAACACTGTTTGGTGTCTTTCTGCCACACACAGGAGGTGTCGAGGCAGATCTAGGCAGGGTTTTCCCGCTGGCAGCCTTTCACAGTGCAGTTTTTCTGCTCAGGCAGCTGGCTTACCTACCCTTCTGCTGCCAGGTAAACACCTGGTTTTGTGAGGGCAAACTCCAGGAAAGCCAGGAGAATTAATTACCTAATGATACAAGAGGGTAAAACAACACAACCAGTGTTTGTCTATTTTACCTGGTAGAACTTTGGTCACTGTAAGGTACGTTAAGTCAGAACCACAAAAATAGATGCACCTGGGTACTGGGTATTAACCTGCACCTCTCATTTCTTATCAGGAAAAAATAGCTTGTGACTCTGCCAAGAAACAAACCAGTGCCCTTTAGGCAGTTCTCACCTCCCTCAGAAAAGTAGACAAACCAGCTTTGAGTGAAGCTAGGTATGCAACATAGCCCACAGCCACTGAAGCTAGAAGTAAGAGGTTTCAATGTTTTTGGTGCCTCTGCCATACAGGAAGCAAAGCTTTGCCTAATTATACTTAACCCAAGCGTTTCAGGGTTATTTTTGTTCCGAGATAAGAAGCCAATGCGCTCTGAAGCATGTAAGCGTATTTTAATGGTTGATTAAAACCCACCAGCATTCTAGTGACACCAGCAACTAAATAATGCAACAATTCACAAAACATTAAAATGGCCCTGATTGTCGGGATGGGTGTGGGGGAGTGGAGAAGAGTACACTTATAGCTTTTAATGTGCTCAAAGCAGATACCTGGAAGTGAGGCAGCAGAAGTCACAAATTAGGTGGTTGCTAATATAGAAAGCAGAGAAGCATTTTTTTAAGAATTGTTTAGGTTTTCAAGAAAGATTGCAGTAACGGAACAGAAAATGGAACAAATAGGTATTTTTTGGAAGCCATTTGTCCTGGGGTTTCCCCACCAGGTATACAGCAATAAAGCTCTCAGAATTTAATGTACCTCCTTTTGGAGTAGACAGACTTCTCAGGGGTTTGTTTTCTATGTTTTAGCTTTGTTTATAAAACAATCTAAAGAAATTCACCAGCTGGAAGACCAAAACCTTTTAGTAGTAGATACAGGAGGCTTCAGGGTTGCATTAGTATCATTGCTATAGGAGTCAGAGGTTTGCCACTTCTGTTTTGCTCTTGCCCTGTCAGAGTTTAACAACATTTTAAATTTTGCAGGAATTTGTCTGTTGTTTTCTATTGCATTAGAAACAAGAGTGGTGGCTCCAGTGAGGAGCTTGCAGCAGCACTGGACTGCTTCCCTTGTTTTGTGTGCACCACTTGCAGGCGCTCCAGGCCTCCCTGGAATGACACTGCTGTGAACACGACTCCCTTCTGCTCTGAACCATAAAGAACACTCTGAAATTAACCTAAAATCTGTCTCTTTCCTCTTTTTATAGACTGGTTTAGCCATGCTGTTTCCCTCCAACTTTGTTTCTTTATTTCAGTCGTCTGTTATTTGAAGAAATAGCTCCTGAATGTAACCATGTTTTACTATCCAGTCTCTCACGTATCTCTCTTGCAAAAGTAAAAGACTTCAGGATCCTAGTAGGATCCATAGCAGCCATAAAACCCACGGGGTAATTTTTCCACTAAGCCACGCTGATGTTAAGAAAATGTAAGGTCACAAGAGAGATTTCTGATACGATCTCCTTGATAGACTAAGATGTGATGTGTCCAAAGTCTAAAAAGTATTTTTTGGACACAGTGATTTCCTGCTCGGGATAGCAGCATGCCTGTTTCCCCTCCATGTATGCATACATGATTGTGTTGGCATATCCAGCATTCTGCAAAGTCTGAAACTGCAGTTAAGGGATTTATTCCAGAGAACAACAAAGCTTCCAAGGATGCAGCCTACCTAAGGATCTTCTGAGTCTGTCTGTGCCAAGTGGTAAGAATCATTCTATCCAAATTTAATATCCAGCATTGCCATTGGACTTGGAATTTCTGTGAACAGGTGAAAGATCCCCCATGCACAGGGGTAACACCATCTGAATGTGTTTCAGAAAGGTGGAATGGGGTGGAAACTACAAAATATTTGACTATCAGAATGTCAGAACTCAGGAAAATACAGACTACCATTTCTGCATCTGAAAGAAATACAAATGAGTTACTTCTGTTGCTGAGCTGTCATTGCTCTTACTTTTCAGGCAAATATCTGACTTTAGAGAAATGGCTGTTTTACTAAAAACAAAGGAAAAATTAGGGAACTGGGAAAAAAAGACTGATATGACAAGACAAGAAAAAATATTAAGCAAAATGTAGCAATTTTAGCAAAATTATTATAGTACCTTAGTAGCTAAGTGTGAAAGAATAAGATGAGCCACAATGGACTGAGAGGTTTTTTCAATTTCCTCACACCTACTTATGTATTTATGAGTGTATAATCTGAGTACAAAGGAAGCAGGAAAAAATCCCCTTCTGAGCTGGCACCATTTTATTTCCATTTTGCCAGGGTCTGGATGACTCCACAGTTTTAGGAGCAGAAAATAGCTAGAGCAGAGTCTGAATGCAATGCGGTGATAGGTAGGATGTACAAAGGTAGTTAGTGACACATATAGATCATGTGTGGTAAGAGTCCAGAGAGAAAAAGACAAAAGAAAAATAGGATACAAAAAAGGTAGAAGCTGGTAAAAAATGGAAATAAATGAGGCCCAGGGAGCAATTTCCAGTAAAAAATTCAAGAAAAATGTGATCTCGTTGTTGACAATTTACAAACAAAGAAGGTGAAAGACCTTGGAAAAATTATTCATTATACACCAAGCTTTAATTAGAACACACCCACGTATGTGTGCAAGGGTTGAGAGAAGATTTTTTAGCTAATAAAAGGAGTATTGATCTGCATCCTAAAATGCTGTAGTGGATCGCCTCAAGATTTGTCTCAAACTGGAACCTTCTTAGGATGTTTATCTCAACAGTTTGAGGGTATCCCTATGTGTCAAAAAATGTGCAGATGAGACAGTGTTTCCCTAACAAAGGAATATGGCATCCCATAGATTGTATTTCTAATTGCAGCTATGTATTTCTTGATGATCGATTATGACATTAAAATAATTTTCTAGATCCACACCTTAAAAAAAGAAAAATAATTTAAAGTCACACTTAAAGACTGCAGCTCTTCAGAGCCTGACAGAAGAAAGGGATGCTTTGGGATGCATTCAGACAGCATTGATTCAGTATCAGTGCATAAAATCCATCTGTCCATAGACTCTACAAGATTTATCATTCAAGTCCAGCATTTTGAAGATCATATTCAAAAAACCACTGCTAGGCTAATTGAAAGTCCTATCTGGCAGCAGAGTTACAACAGAGTTAAAACAGACATTGAGTCAAACAATTATTATGAAATTTGGTCCTCTATTCTGTTGATGTCTAGTCTTTTTTTTTTTTTTTTTCACAGAGTGAAGGTATCTTTGAGATCATGAATCTGATATTTCTCAGATATAGCTGCATATGGACAACCACATGCACAGATATTACAAAAAGAGGTGTTAAGCAGTTGTATTTAGTTGATTAGTATAGGTAAGCAGAGCTGTTGCAATCAGACTCTTATCTGTTCTCAAAAATCTGATCTAAATTCTCGTAGGAAAAAAACAATATAAAATCGATTCTGGATGGAAAATGGGATTATGAGACTCAAAGATCTGTCATTCTCGTGTCACGATCAGGAGTGTGGATGTGGTGGATACTGATGAACAATCACGGCTTAGCCAAAACGCAGTGTGAGTCACAGGTGAATTTCGGTCAGGGTGGGAGTGGCTCTGACCCAGGGTGGAGCAGGACAGAGAAGTTCTTACTCGAGACCCAGGCTTGAACCTCACCTATTCCCTGCCTTTGGTGGTGGAGCTGCACGGCCAAAGGTGGCTGGGGCTGGCTGTGGCAATGTTGCTCTCGTGCTTTAACTGTGTCAGTTTGTAAGCTCAAAAGACCACTTGAGCTTGACCAGTTTCATACTCAGTCCAAGTCACAAGGCTGCAGGTGAAAAGAAAGGATATATGGCATTAGTAAAGGAGATATCAATGGAAAGCCTCCTGCAGGAGTGACATGACGCTTTGAGAAGTTTTGGAAAGGGACTTTGAGCCTGTGACGTGCTTTCAGGATTCAAATAATTTTAAAATACAGCTACAATATTGTTTTACCAAAGAATACCAAGGACAAAGGTTCCAGGCATGAGAATCTCTGCACCTACAGAGCTGAATCCGGTGAGGGGAGGCTCTGCCATGGTGCCAGGAGAGCCAGAGAAATAGAAATTCTCCATGTAAGCAGGGGAGAGCAGCCCCACAGTTCCATTTTCCCTCAGATCCAATTGCGTGCATTCAGACCTTGCATTAAGAGTAATCTATATACTTGCTTTTCCTCAAGAATGAGAATGATCCTCAAAATCTGTAGCCTAAGGCTCTGCCTTCTTTGTCATGCAAATGAGCTACCCTCTCCTTTTACCGTGTAAGGCACAAAAAGATGAAGATATATACTTTTTTCTTTCATTGCATACCCATATGTTTGTATAGTGATTACCTTTGCAGCTAACAGATGCTCTTATTTTAGGGTTCTTAAACAGAAACCCAAAATCATCTTGTATCTGTGTTTTTCTGATACAGACAGATGTGAAAGGGTTGGGTTTTTTTTAAGTTATTGATGGAGAAAGTTTTTCTCTGCTTGCTTTCTACATTAACATTTTTTGAATAATTGATTCCCTTCTGGGTAACAGAAGTAGAGCATTTTCCTCTGCGTGCTGATCACTTCTGAAGCAAGATGGAAGATCTGATGGACCAAAACTCCTTTTAGGTCGGTATGACAAGGCATGATCCCTTGAATTATTTAATTCCTAGTAACAAATAACAGCCCCTCAGGCACAACATTTATTGGAATAAGCCATTGTTTCATTTTGCCTGGTGGAGGAAGTGCAGAAACCACCTAAGAAGAAAAATCTAAGACATTGATGGAAGATTTTGAAAGATATGCATAATTTAAGGATTACAGTAATTGACATGCCTCCTATTCTTAGATTTCTTTCAAGTCAGGGGTGTGTTTAGTAGATTTGGCTCTTAAATGATAATACATGTGAATTAGCTATTCATTCCAGTATCTAGATCTTTGCAAATATATAACATATCTATGGAAAGCAATCTACTTTTATTATCTAATTGTTGAGCCCCAGGGGCTGGTTTTTTGGTGGGGTTTTTTGGGTTTTTTTTTTATTATTTGTTTGGTTTTTGGTTTTTTTTGTTTTGTTTGTTTTTGTGGGTTATTTTTTGGTTTTGGGGTTTTTTTGTGTGGTGGTTTGGTGGGTTTTTTTGGTTTTGTTTTTTTGGTTTTTTGTTGGTTTTTTTTTTGCTTCTAGAGATTGCACTGGCAAATTTTAAATGGTGATTTCATTCTGCCTACCCAACAGCAAAATTACAGATGAAATTTCAGAATAGAATTTGAAAATATTTTCTTCTTGGCTTGTATTCTCCTAGTTTTGCATTCCTGGACATGAAAATATCTCTCCATAAGAGCATGGAAAGCAAGATCTCTGCCCCAAGAAGAAGATAATTTAATCCAAATATAGAGGATAGGAACAAAAAGATCAAATTAAGAGATGGTGGCAGATGGTGCTGGGGGACACACTGAGTGAATTCTAAGTGGAAGGAAGGCATCTGAAGTGAGTTTTGAAAGCAAAGAAGGAATTATCTTGATGAAGGAGTGGCTGATCCAAGCACAAAGTGTTGCTTTAGAGTATGTAGGACTCAAGAAGGGGAGGAAAGACCAAGAGAGCAGTTGGCAAGCATTAGGTGAGGGCTGTGCCTCATGCCTGTTAACAGAGGTTTGCTTGTGTAATTTATACCAATAAAAAGCATGCAATGGAAAAAATAATTTTTTCTTCATGAATGCGTCCGTTCAGCAAGTGATGAACAAGGAGTTTTATACATATGTACATACACACACTCGTATCTACAGAACCTTTCTGTCAAAGGAAAAAGACGACAAAGACAACACGCAAACCTACTGCAGAGTTAAAGAGACTTCTGCACAGACCTGGCCAAAATTATGCCAGAGGGCAGTAGAGAGGAGCAGAGACCGGAGACAGACCTCGCACTACCTGAAAGACCCTTCTTTCCGTGCAGAAATGTAAGCAAAGAATAAGGCTGCCTTGAAAAGACACAGAATTTATTTGATTCCAACTTATTTAAAAAAAGGGATTCACNAAAAAAGAAGAGAGGTATGCCCTGAAAGAAGGCCACTAGTTCTTCCATTTAAAGAATGTATGATGGCTTCAGCCCACTGGTTCTTACAAGTCAAGTGTGCTAACTTTCATACTGAGTCTGGTGCTTTGCTGAATTTTTTAGTATGCCCAGCTTACTCATACTTACCCCTGTCTTTACAAAACTCATGTTTTTCAGATCTCCTCCCCCATCACCTTCTTTACAGTAAAAATAATGTTAATTACTTCACTTAGCTTCTGCTGATAATTAGAATAGTGCTATTTATTTGAACAAAAAAACCCCTCACCACTTACTAACTAATAATGCTGGCTAATATTGCAGTCAATGATTTTGTTGGGTACCAGGTAGCATAGATTTGTATTGCACTTTTATCTACCAGCACTGATCAAGAACTGCAGCAGTCAGAGCAGCTCAGAATTAGGAGTATTGCAGAATTAGAAATCAGACCTAATGTTTTGGACTAGACACTGCAGTGACCTAAATTCAAGAGCTAATCCCTGTCTCAAGTAGTTTGTACTACAGATTATACCTTGAAAGAGATTGGGAAATGAGAGATTATGACTCACCTTCGTGAAGCCACTTCTCTTCACAAATTACTCTTTTTGGAACACTGTCATCAAATAAGAACTTTATTTATTTATTTACTTACGTATACAGCTCCCAAAAGTATGTTAAACATTTGAGGGCAGAAACAGTCAGGATGCAGAAGAGAGGCACTTTTTAATCTGACAGAATCAAAACTTTGCACATGAACTGTCAATTTTTCTTTTTTGTGCATGCGTTTCTTACAAGGTTTTTTGTGCATTTCTTTAAGAATTGAACAGAACACTGTGTCTTATGTCTTTGCAATGAAGATTGGCAGGTACTGCTTGATACTGTTTTAAAAAGCAGAGAGCATGATAGATCATGTCAATTCAAACATATTAACAACTTCTTCCAGAGTGTTTTATTTGAGAGACATTCAACTCCACAGAATTCTCTTTAATGCAAGAAAAAAAGCCAAGAAATTATGTTCCTAGATCTTGTTCTGTAAACCTGTCTACCAAAGCCTTTTTTTAACCAGAAGACATTAACTCATTACCTTGATATGAATTTATTTACCTAGTTGTAAATAAAAATGGAGCAACAGATATATTTCATTTTGAAATTGTATCACGTGGTTCTATAATTAATTTGGCTCAACTGTTCTGTGATTCCATTTGTTCCTATTAATGCAGAAGCGTGTCAGAGCTTAGAGAAAGTTAATCACTGACACTAAGACATAGATGCTACAGAGTGCTGTGCATCATTTCCCTGTTTCTGCTGAATGTGAATTATTGTGCTAGGAGAAAGTTGAATAATGCTCCAGATCCCTCATACCTTCAAGCACAGGTGCACATCAGTTTGAGTTGAACTATAATGCATGAAGTCATTTGTATGTCTTATCATTTGTATGAATTTGACCCACTCACCCTTTACAAGCTCCAAAGACAGAAAAGCCAGACATGTGGGGATGCTGGATGGGATCTGCCAGAGTGTGGATTTTTCCTCAAGACCCTGAGGTCCCTCCTGGTAAGTCCCTGTAGAAGTGCCCGTACTCATGGCACTGTCTCAACAGAGCTGAGATTTTCCAACTCCCTTCCAACATCACGTATCTGCACCTTGGTGTCTTTATCTAAGCCTCAACATCCAGATTCTAGAGATGGCTTAGGAAAACAGCGGACAGTAGAGGCTAAAACTCTGTTCCAGAAAGTCATACAGATGCTGCTGAACAGTGGGGATGCCTGACTTGCCTACATCCACCCCTGGCAGTCCCTGTGGTCCTACTTCCAGAGGTGCCTGGGCAGCACAAGCTGGAGCTCCAGCTCTGCATCAGCTTGCAGGCTCACAGGCAGCCAAAATCTCCCAAGCCTGACCCACCTTGTCCATGTACACAGATACATAACAACAAGACTGAGCTAGAGCTGTAGATCTCAATCCTCTTTTGCATGGAGCCTAGATAACTTGGAGATTTCCCTTCTTGGCCCATAGGTGTTCAAATTCCCATCTTTTATGGTATCAGGCTTCTGGCTGGCCTGAGGGGTTTGTTCAGCCTTTCTTTGAGTGAAGCTGTCCCATCAGGCAGCACAACAGAGACAGTAGTCATGGGTTTTCCATTGAATCAAAGCATGAATATGATCACTACCTACAGCCCAAACACAAAAATCCTCCTTTCCTTTTGAGCACCCTTCCACCAGGTGACAGCACTTGGGTTCTCCATATACTTGTAGTTTCTCTCTGCTCTTGTGGTGGTCATGGAGTTGCTTTCCGAGAGAAAGGAGATGAAACCTCTTTCTTATGTGGAAAAAGGCCTATAAACTTCATGGCTGTTCAGAGGGAAAGTTTTAACCAGGTAGACTATTAAACAAAAGATAAACAGCTTCACTGTGCTTTTATTAAAAGAGAAGTGGGGGAGAAAAATAAAAAGCAAAAGGGAAAGAAAAACGCAATTCTTACTGTTTCCCTAAAAAGCATTAATTATAAGGATATACTCTATGGAGAAGATACCAGGCTCAGAGTGCAGAGTGGGTGGCAGTGCATGACGTAGCTCTGAGACAGGCACTTAAGAAGTGACATCCCCGTGTTCAGCAGGATTCTTTGGAGGAGGGGAGAATAGGCAGCATCCCTAACCTGGAGTGGGCCTTACTCCTAAGATTATGGTTTAAGTGAGCAAGAAAGGAAAGAAAAAAAGGTTTCATCCCTGAAAGGATGAAATTTGAAATTTCATTTCAAGCCCGCTTGTGAAGAAGAGAGGAGGCTCCTCGGCATTTTGGGACAGGGGTTTGCATTTTGGATTTCCTCTCATGTACAGAGAAGGTTCTGTATAAACACTGGGCTCTTTCCAGCAGGGACTTTTGCCAGATTCCTGTGCTAAAAGCTGGCATAATCTAGGACTGCAATTCCCAGCAGTCTCTGAGCTACTTTTTCCCCTCTGGCAGCTGGAGGAAGAGGGGAGGTAAAAGCACTCTGCTCGAGGAGCTGCCACTACTGATCCTTACCAGCACATCTAGTTGCAAAACAGGAATTTCCTCCCTCTGCTGCAACTTCCCCCATGCCTCCCCCCCAAAACCACCATTTTTTCTCTGACTCCGTCATTTAAAAGAAGTTATTACTGAAACTAAGAACATTTGTCCACAAAAGTTCCCTCCTTTCCATCATGGTTTAACCCCAGCCCCATACTAGGTGCTATGGAGAAAATTAACTCCATCCCAGGTGAACCCAGTGCATTTCCTTAAAGGGCAGAACTAGCCCAGAACACTGACAATGTGTTGGATTTTTTTAAAAATCATGTCTGCAGAGAGAAATGAGATCTGACATCCCCAGAGTAGCATCTTTCAGTGTGTAAGTATTCGATGTACTGAGACAATATGCAGGTGACGTGAGGGAATCATGAAGACTTTTGTTAGTTAATCACTTGGAGATCTCTGGCAGTGAAAAGCAGCAGCTCAAACATGCCCTATTTATTCCTGACAGCTGTTAGCAGTTGCAAAGTCACAGAAAATGTTAAAGTCATAGAAGAGGTAATGAAAGCACAAAGGCCTAATATGATTTCCTTCGAGGTTGTTTATGAAGCCAGCACTGTTCCACTTGATAGAGAGCAGCAGATATTAGTATACCTTGTTGGTACACACGGATGTGGGTCTGCTTATCAGGTATGCTTAAAATCTAGAAGGATCTGATGCTCTCCACGGGGACTTGGTATGAAATATTTGCAAGTCTGTCATTGCCAATTTGAAGACATATTCAAAATGTATGAGAATATAGTTATAATTATATTGAATTATTAAAATGGCTAAAAAATAACAAAATCATGACAACTATTTAATGCTGAATTAAAGTAGAGACTTCCCAAATATTTTATTTGCCTGACAGAAAAGTTGCTCTTTTTACCTACTGGAAGGTGTCATGTCTTTGCTAAATACCAGATCTCATCAATCTATTCTCCAATAATCATAACTTCATTCACTGTCACTAAAAGATGAGAGATGACTTGTCTCCCAGTAAAAGCATGACATTGGTGAATACTGTAAGGGCCCATATTGCTAAAAATTAATTCTTTTACAAAACAGATTACAAGGTATCACAACCCACAGTGGTGAGCACTGAAGTGTCTTCTTGGTTTGAACTTGCTTGGAGTTCTGCCACATTTCAGGATTCCCCATTGCAGTGCCACTGATGAACTCTGCCATGGCCCTGGGGTCCCCCAGCTGTCCTCAGGGGGGTGTCAATGCCAAGAGCTGGGGATGCCCAGGGCTTTCCTGCTTCCAAGCCAGGATGGTGAGACAGGTCCTACCTGCAAGGTCCTGGCCTGCTGCCCCTGGGATGGTCCCCATGCTGCTGGACCCCAGGGAGCACCCAGCCCCATAGTGCCCTGGCAATTATTGCATGTCAGCTGTGAAATTGTATTGCTCTGTTTGGTTGTATAAACAATAAAAAAATAATTACAGCTGGCAAAATAAATAAGCTCTGAGTGTTTTCCAATGCGTTATCCTGACCTTACTTGTATGTGTCTGGGTCTGGGTCTGGNCTGGGTCTGGGTCTGAATCTGGGTCTGGGTCTGGGTGTGTCTGTGTCTGTTTGCTTCCTGAATTTTCTGAATTACAGTGATTAAAAAATTTTTGCAGTAATTTTTGGCTACTTCTGCCAATTAGTCTGTTTCTAGAAAATCCATTATAATAAAAAAAGGATGCATAAAGGCAGTCTGGCTTTATCTTAATAAAGTGCACAGAATTGAAGGAATCGAAGCAATGTTTGCCTCTGGATGCTCAGGCTCAGCAGTGCTGATGTGGCTGGTGCCAAGAGAGGGTGGAGAGCTGGGGATTTGCTTCTTCTCTGCTTGTCCCAGAGCCTGCTAAAGCCCAGGGATCTCCTAATCACCCCATCAGTAAATGAAATGTTCTGGTGTCTTGGAAATCAAATGGGAAACAGAGCATCTTTATGATACTGCATAAATAAAGGTGTGGAAACAGGCAGGAAGGTGGATTGGAAGTATGGACTAGCTCATCTGAAGGTTTTGACTGAGGAAACATTCCTACAACAAAGAATGTTTGTTTTGTTACTGTTTCTCCTAAGACAGATCATATGATAAAAGGCACAATTAATAAAGTGACCAGATAACAGGCTACCCCAAGCAGCATAGGAGGATGTTGTGGAGATCTCCATGTGAGCATACTGTGGAAACCTGAAGTGGAAACGATTTCAAAAGGGAATTGGATGAATTGAAATAGGGCCAGGGGCAGCCGAGAAAGATGATGTTCCAAAGGCAACCCCTGGCAAAGGAAGACCCTGCACTGTGTGTTACCAGAAACTGGAAGAGCTCAGCACAGGAAGGGTCCTGCCCCGATCCTCTCACTCTTTCCATCAGTGCTGGAACATGTAGATGTAATGAGTGATCTTTATAGGCTGCAGCAATCCAAACACTAAATATCAATACACAAATAACAAGTCCACTTACTATTAAAAACAGCAGTGAGAACATAAACAAGGTCTTTCTTCTCTACAGGCTCTGGAGTGAAACTTCCTTGCAGAAACTGCTGCAGGAAGCTTCATGTAAAGGCAAGCACTGTGACACCCTGGTGACATCTATAAGCAAAGCCTCTGAAATCCATCGACCTGGGGAGTAATGCTGAAGATATTCCAACCTTCCTCTGTGACATATGTTTCCTTTACCACCAAAGATCTCTCTCTTTTCCTTTTGTATATGAATTTTCATAGGAATTGTAAGTTGTTTCTTAGACAGATGGAATGCTTGAGTCAGGCCTTTCGTTTTCTTTAACAGGAAAATAGGATTTGTTGGATTTTTCAGGAAGAGGGAGGAAGATTTTTGATAGCTCCTCCATATCTTCTGTGTTGCTGATTTAAAGGTTCAGAGTCACACAATAAAAGATCAGCAAAACCCATTCTTAGACAAGAAGTGCATTTCTGGCACTAGTTGTAAGGACAGTTGTTAAGAATTTTTTTATTGTATTACAGAAATCTGCATAATACCGTACACAAATGCAGTTTATAAATAGACATGTTTGGGTGAGTGTCTTTACTCCTCATTTGTCCCGGGCACATGGACTAGTGTGATGATAAACGCAGTACATGCACATTCAGGATCTCTGGTTAGGCTAAATGTTTGCCTGATTCAGCATAGTGTGCTTTAATAATATAATTCGATTTTTCCTCATTTTTTAATGTTATTTCAGCCCGTTAACATAATTTGGTGAGCTATTATAGTTGTTACAGCTGCTAGTTTTGCCCTTAATACTGATTTCACTTATGACCTCAGTCAGAACTAGATTTAAAGTTTGAGATGATGTAAGTGAATAAGGATTATTAGATTTATTCATACGGCAATTTAAATAAGAAACTGCCTGGCTTAGAATAAACGGTAAATGAAAAATGCATGTGATTTATAGACCTGTCCACTTTAAAGATTTATACACAGAGTGGGATGATTAAGTAAGAGACAGACCTGATTACATGAAATATGTAATTTCTGTAATGCAATATTGGAAGCAAGCTGCTAAACAGCAGCAGCATAACAATGATTGCCCCAACAGCTTTTATTACAATATTACTGTGCAGCTGGTATGCAGTCATGTAAACACAAGCAGCAGGCTTATGGCCATTTCTTTTCCTTGACAACTGGTAGATGTTGTTATGTTCCCATGAAAACCATCTTCCCCTCTCCGAGAGTGCAGTACCATCTCCTGGAAGCAGGCTGTGGGACTGGAGTTGCCTCCAGGCTTTGTCTATCCCTCCCATCCAAGAGCACCATTTTCTGTGTCTCTCTGCTTTTCTACAAATGTGTGTACAGGCACTCCCAAGGCTGCATGCCAAGATCATGATTAAACTTGATTAAACTCTTCTGTATCCGAAATAGGTGGAGATTTCTGAGGCTTGGCAGAAGCAAATTGTGCCTCTCCATCAGAACCCAAGAAGGTCCAGATGCATCATCACAGAAACAACAGGATTGGAAAAAATCCTCTCATTTTTCTATGACTCGAGAGAAAGAAAAAGCTCTTCCTTTGCTCTCCATCAAGCTTGAAAAGCAAAAAAACTAAATGCATTTCCTTTCATTGGTTTTAAGGGTGAGAGAAGGTGTTGTAATTATTTAGCCTTTCTGCCACAATATAACGCAGGCCATGGACCTCCATTCAGCAGCTCCAGCTGTGTTGCCCTTTGGCTGAGAACTTGGTGAAGCCCTCAGTCTCACCACTGCTGCAGTAAAAGAGTAACACCAGTGAAGTCTGAGCATTGCTGCAACATGTTGTGCCTCCTAAGGCACTATCTTTGCACACAAGAATAAAAGAGCAATAGGGTCTGTGGTTATTGTGGCATTTTTGTGTGTTTGTCTGTTTTCTCCATGTGGAGAATTGAAGACTGCATGGGGAAAACGGATGCATTGTGTACAGAGATATTAGGCTATGCTGTTCTATATGAATTAAGACAGTTTTTGGAAGAAAGCTTAATAAGTGTGTTTCAAACCAGGGGGTCTTCCGTAACATAATTTGCAGAGAGTGAATTGACCCAGAAAATTTTAATCTAAATCCCAATCTGATTTGTATAAAGTAATTTCATTTCCTCCCCAGTAGTTATATGGATTTTATCAATTATACCAATTAAATTGTCAAGCAGATTTATTGACCAGTCATCTACAAGACACTTTCTTTGATGTACTGTTCTGGTGTCATCAGCTGGTCATGAATGTCTAGCCTTAGTATTTTGGTGTCATTACGTGCAGCTCAAAAGAGAAAGTTTTATTAAGTGAGGGTTGTGAACCAAATATAGAAATGAGGATGGAAAGCTCCTTGTTTTGAACAGAAACCAAAACAAAAATTGCAGACACAAAATTACAGGTAATGGCAGATGCAATCCATTCAGATGCTTAGCCATCCTACATGGAAGCCAGACATTTGATTTCTGACCTCTGAGTTGCACCTCAGTTAGAGATCTCATTGCTAATAGCTATTATCTAAATGCAATAATTCTTGCAAAAAATGCATATCCAGTAAATTTCAAATATAAAAACTGAAACATAAAATTGAAGCTTGGTTTTGAACTTGGTAACTCATGCTTTTCAGCATGTTGCACTTTCTCCATTGCCTGAGTTCTAGACAAGGGGCAAAACTTTGTTCCTATCCATCCTGAAAAACTTTGTTATTAAAATGAATTTTATTTTGTCAGAACCGATTACTGTAATCAGACTTCTTGCTTCCATTGAGTGAGTCACAGTGCAACTTCTTTGTGACCTTTTCTTTCCTAAGTTTCTTCTACAAGTTTGCCAAATGAGAATACTACTAGAAAAAGAGTCAAGAAGTTACAGATCTTTGTAGTCAAGGCAAAACCAGAATTTGTAGTTGATAATCAAGGGAGGTTGCTGTGGAGCATATTCAGAAGTCTGAAGACAAAAGTAAATACAAGTAATGAACCTGACACCCTCTGGAGTGCTTTGGTGCCCATTTGGTCACAAGATTTGGCACACAGACTCCCCTCCTGTTCGGGGTTCAGAGAGCATACACCATAGTCTGCAGCATGTTTGGTCCCTACAATATTCTTATAGAACTGAGGGGGTTTTAGAGACTATACAGCCAGCACAAGTAAGAGAAGGCAGATTTGCTCTCCATCAATGAAACTAAGTCCTATGGTGTCAGTTGCAGGGAACCCCAAATCTGGTGGTTGGTATTATGTCCTATTATAATATATATTATAATAATTATAACCTAAGCTTTTCCTTTTCACTGTTAGCATAGGAAGTCCAAATTTTGGTTCATGTCACTGCTGGAACTTTAGTCTTAAAACATTTGGAGAAGTTTGCAAAAATCAATAGATTGTGTGAGGTGGAAAACAGAGCTGATATGTGAAAGATGCACATTTTTTGGAAAGAAAATAATTTGTTGAAGCATTGAAGAGCTACTAGGACTATTCCAGAAACACTTGGCTACATGCCTAATCTCATTTTTTTTTCTTAAGCCTGACTGTGAATGCACACTTTAGCCAACAGCTCTGTATCACTCTAGTGAATGATGTCATGAAAGATATTTCATTATGAATATAAAAGAAAAATAACAGCTATGTCAGTGTCAAACTCAGCCTTGAGGAGTAACCTTCAGAGCAGCACTCCAGGGAAGGATCTTCACACACCTTAGGGTGGCATGCTAGATGTCCTCACCATGAAAATGTGGGACTGGACTCTTATAGAATAAAACTACTGTCAGTCATATGGACTATTAGATAATGTGTTGTCAGGCTTACTCAGCGAAATATGCTTTGTTGCTGGAAAGGTGTTACGAGCTCTTCGGTTTCTTCTGCTTGACACTTCTGACTCTCACTTCCGTATCAGGGACTGCACAGCCTTGCTGATCCCAGCCTCAGTCAGGAAGCACCTGGCTTTCACATCCTCTAAAAACAGCAGACCCTTTGCTCAACCTTATCAGCGATCAGCAGACCCTCCTTGCTCAATCCATCACCGCTAAGCTGTAAACGTGACAAACTTCAAGCTGCTGTATCCCTGCTTAGGCAGAGCACTTGCTACTGAATCCTGGGGAACCATTTTCTGCTACAGCAATTTAATAGTTTGGGTTTGATTTCTGGTCTCCAGTGCTTAACCTAGCTGTAATTACCCAGGACTGTGATTTTAGGAGACAGTATCTCATCCCTTATTATTATTTTAAATAATACATAAAAAATGTTTAATTTAAAATGTACACACTGCTATCATCTGAGTGACTCAAGGAGCAAATATGGCACAGAAGAGAGAATCATTATTAAATGAGCTCATTCATCAGGCAGGTCAGTGTTTGACACCATGGAAGGAGCAAAACAAGGTCAGGAGGAAGGCCCTTGTAAGACCCTTCTCCAGAAAAAGACTGATGGATCTCATTTGGTCCTGAACAAAGCGATGGGAAGGATATGAGTTGGCAGCAATTCCCATCTCCTTCTCTGGCAGCTCCTTTTGGCCACTGACACTGGTGATGCTGCTCTGTGAGCTGTGCAGCCAGCAGCACCTCGGTGGGTTACCCAGCAGGTGGCTGTACTCCCTGCACCAGCCCACAAACCCAGGAGGGATGGTTTCTTTCTTCGTTGCCTTGTGTGAAGAGCTGTGCCATCAGTGAATTTTAGAACATGACCTACCAGGTGACCAAATAAAAGCTGTGTATTTGAAATGATGTCAAGTTTTCACTAACATTTCCTTTCTTTAAAGTATTTAAAGAAGGCAAAGGATTTTAGAGTGCTCGAGAAAGTGGTGGTTCTAATTTGATAATGGGATTTAAAGTCAATTCTATACCTAGGATGAGTATTAATTCTATTCACTCTATTAATTCCATTTATTCCATTCTATTCATTCTGTGTGTTCAATACACACCAAGACAGAAGAGAGTGGTTCAGCCAACATGGAATTTGCACATAAATTCAGGTTGCAGTTTCCACACTCGCAGAACTTGTCACTAGCAGAACTCATCACTAGCAGAACCTGTGTCCTTTGTTGGTTCTTCAAATATTATTGTTATTGTTACTGTTATCATCCCTGTTGGCATTTTAGTAACGGCAACCATATTAAGGGATTTAAAATAAAAATAAGATGGAAGACCCCAGCAGATAAAAGAGATTTCAGCTTTTTATTTAGGCACGCATAACTGGTGCCTTCCAACATGCTCCTCACTTGGAGAATTGGTGCAAAAGATGTTCTGCAAAAGATTTTTAATTTGGCAATAATTAATTGTTTTGTGTAAGTCGTCCCAACTGTAAAGAATGCCATGGGAGAACACCAGCAGGTGCCTGAAAAAGATGCTATACCGATGCTGAAAATGTAATTTAAAAACAAACAAACAAACAAACATAAAACCAAAAACCAAACAAATAAACAAAAAACCCACAAAAAACCACACAACAACCCACCAGAAAAAAGAGATGACCCCAATGGTACCCAGGTAAGCACAGTGTTAGCAATACCTCTGTTTGCAATGTCAGCTTCCTTGAGCAAAGGCATTATGAGACACATCCAACTTCAACATGCATTTGGTCTAACCCAGGTGAAGATGCAGCCTTTACAAAGGTAGAAGTTGTTGCAGTAACATAGATAATATGACACTTCCTACCTTTTTCACCCTTTCTCTGAAAGCATCTCCAAGCCAAATAGGCTGTATACAGTGCATTGTTGGCACAAAGCCATCCAGTAGGACAGAATCACAGAATCATACATATTTAAGATATCAAAAAGGAAAAGACAGCAGAAAGAGATTTAGGAATATTTAAATGTTTTGAAGATAGAGTTACAAAACGAGATTTAGGAATATTTAAAGGTTTTGAAGATAGAGTTACAAAATACGTAAGCACCACATGGCACTGAAGTGAGTTTCAAAAATTGCTCAGGCAATTATCAATAGCATAAAGGCAGCTTGACTGAGAAAACTCAGAGCTGAAATCTTTTCTTCCAGGCATAACAAAATATTTTCTGATAGGTGTGGATCCCTAAATCTTCCTAAATCATAAGAATAAATCTTATGGCCTGCTGTAGGCCTCAGCTAAAGAGAAACTCCCATGTCCCTGTTGAAATCTTCAGTCTAACATAAACTCCTAAAATTGCAAAATCTTTTAAGGCTGAGGTAAATTGCAGAGATACTTCTCTGAACTCTTTATGTTCCAGCAAATCCTCCTGAGTCAAAACATGTTTGGCATTTAGCCATGAACTCCATTGCTGGCTGGATGCTATCTTTCCAAATGCTGTGGCTGCAAAATGCAATGCAGTCTCCCCTTTCACCTTGCACTATCTTTCCTTTCCATCCTAAGTTACCACAGTCTCAGCGACAAATTGTTCCTGGCATACAACTGCATCAATTAGGAAAAAGAAACCAAATATAAAAACATCTTGAAAGCACCCAGTGTGTTCTGTCTCTACTGTTTTTCTCTACTTTGGTAGTTAGTGGCTAGAGGCAGAACAGTGCTTCTGGCCCTCAAGAGTTAAGGCATTGACTGCCTCCAAAAAGTCAGAAACTCTTACCACACCATATACCCTTGGATTCCACAGATGCCACTACTATGGAAGTGACAGCTTCAGCTGAAAATGAAATGGAAATGTAGTTCTCTACTGACAAGTGCTAACCAAGTTTAGTACATTATGACTTCTGTCCTCTTCCCAAACAAAGCAAACATATTCCTGCCACATACATCAAATTATTTTATTTTCTGCATTTCAGTATATTTTGTGCTGCTTGAGATTGTTTAAAGGATTTCCTTCTTGGATTTTTTTTATTCCATCTTCCTTTCCTTAGCTTTCAGCTAGTGTCCCTACTGGGTTTTTTGTTGCCTTTTGGCTTTCAGTGTTTGCTTTTTTCTTTTTTTTTTAATATGGATCAATTACTTCTTACTTATCACTCCCTCCAGGAAGAAGTCAAGTGTTCCTCTGGTTACAACTGTTATTTCCACTAACCTTGTACTCCAAATGTGTTCCTGTACATGAATGCTGTCTTCTCCTCTGGCACATGCACTTGGATGACCATGCTGACAGGAGGAATTCTGCAGCCTCAGCTGGTCCCCAACTACCCTCTGAAGAAGGAATAAAGCATTAAGGCACAGATTCACAAAAAACCCATCCATACAGGGCTGCCACCAACTCTTTGAGTATTGAGATCAGTGGATGTAACAAAAAGATGCCACAGAGGAACAAAGAGTGAATTTCCCAGAGTTAAGGCTACTGGGACAGGACAAATGGCCTCCCTTGTGGAGGATGGAGAGGGAGCTGGATCATATCCAGGCACACCTTAAAAAAGGCAATGTTGAANTGATCTGTGTCCAGCTCTATAAGCCATGGCCTCAGCAGCACTAATGCAGCTATTTCAGAGCCCTTCCAAAGGATTTGTAGTAAGAGGATAGCAAGATACATGATCCAGCCTGGTATTTATACACTGATTTCACTGGCATTGCATCTGTACATCTTACATAAAGGAGAGCTGGTTTGTGTGTGTGAAAGTGATAAAAGTGTGATGTGTAGAAAATGGGTTTCGGGTCAATGCTCAGCTTATGCCTTTTGATTCAGAAAATGCCAGACCTGGCCACTACAGATTAATTTGGGGGTTTTTTTTCCCCTTACTGCCCATACAAACACATGTAATGAATTATTTTTTTGCAAAGCACAGAGCAAAAATTTGACCAAAATTAACAAAGGGGGGTGGGTTCCTATTTGTTTTATAGCTAACACTGGTAGGACTGATAACTGAAACCACTTATGCATAGATTTGTGATAGAATGATTAAACCCAGTACCAGTTGTAGAATCTCTTGTAACACAAAACATATGAAAGTGAAACTAGAACAGGGGCATCTGTTAGGAAAGTTATAAAACTGCTGCTACTTGGTCACAGTCAGGGTGACAAACTTAATGTCGTGGTGAGAAATCAGTCAGATCATAAAGTAGGAAAATTATTACAGTCTAAAGCTAGGCAACAATCCTTGACATTTGTATGTTTGTGATTGACAGTACCTGCCTGCTCTAAGGGTCCAAACTTAACACTTGCATTAGCTGCTGCAAGAATTTCTATTCCAGCACTTGCCTTCTGCTGTAAATGCTCTGATGGCAAACAGCCTGTCCCTCCTTTTCAACACTGGCATGAAGCACAAAGACATGATGGGGACCAACGCACCGGTCTAGCACAGCAGAATCAACAGCAAGTAGTTGAGCAGCATACTTATTAAAGTTGATGTTAATGCTTCCCTGAAAGAAGATTACCTAAATAGGCTACCTTGATTAAAAGCACGTTTCACGAGAAGTCGATTAATAAATTGAAAGAATCCAGAATTATGTATGAAATGTCATATGCGAGCAACATTGCTGATGTGTTATTGAATGAAATAAATTGTTTTTAGAATTTAGCTACCAAACTGTTTTCAGAAATAAATTGTTTTCTGAATTTAACTACCAAAGTAGAGAAGGAAAAAAACCCAGCTATTTACTAGATTCCCTAAATGTTAGACTGAGCACTTGAAACTACTGAAAGATTTCTCTGGAATTAATGACTACAGATGCACTTAGGAGGCTGTAAACAGCTGGGATGCAATCATCTGCAGCTCTATACATGAACACTCTTTGTTCGCCAGGAATTCATACCAGGAGTCTTGTAAAACCATTGTGGCACTTACCTGGGCCGTGTGTCCAGCTTCCCTGTATGCAGAGACAAGTGTAAGGAGCAACATGCCACAAGGATCAACTTCCATTTCCATTTGACTAACTGGGGAGGAACACTGAGGAGTTGCTGCACTGCAAACTGAGGTAAAGAAGGAGAAGGCAGCTTTCATTTTTATGTGCCCAGGCAGCCAGAAGGGCCAACCATGTCCTGGCTCACACATCAGGCACAGCATCACCAGCCAGGCAAGGGAGGGTGTTGTCCCTCTCTACTCTGCACCTGAGGCAGCCTCACTGCAAGTGCTGGGGGCAGTTTTGGGCACAACAATGAAAAAAACCCATTAAGCTATCAGAGAATGTCCAAAGGAGGGCCAGGAGGATGGTGAAGGGTAGGCAGGGGAAGCCTTATGAGGAGGTCACTTGGTTTGTTCTGCCCAGAGAAGAGGAGACTGAGGGTGGGCTTGGTGAGGAGACCTCACTGTGGCCTTCAACATCCTCACAAGGGAAACCAGAGGAGCAGACACTGATCTCTTCACCCTCATGACCAGTGACAGGATTCAAGGAAATTACATGAAGCTGAGTCAGGGGAGGTTTAGGTTGGACACCAGGTAAAGGTTCTTCACCCAGAGGGTGATTGGACACTGGAACAGGCTCCCCAGGGAAATGGTCACAGCACCAAGCCTGTCTGAGTTGAAGAAGCTATTGGACAATGCTCTCAGGCACATGGCGTGACTCTTGGCGTGTCCAGTGCAGGGCCAGGAGCTGGACTCGAGATCCTGATGGGTCTCTTCCAACTCAGCATTTTCTATGATTCTATGATTCTTCACAGGCTCAGATCAAGGTTTTAGTCCGACATAGGGAAGCAAATGTTCTCTTTTCCCTCCACAATAAGGTGCCAGAGAAGGCGAAAGTGGTATAAATTGTCACATCTACTGTTGTGCTGAACTTGACTAAGTGGTTTGGGGAAGTCTCTTGTTTAAGGGATTCATTCTAAAAGGAGTATTCCCACTATGACATTATCTATGTAATGGTCTTTGCATTGATTTATTAGTAAACATGCACAGAAAGAATACTGACTTTGCAGATCAGGAGGAAAGGCTGGCTGTCTATGTAGACAGTGTCTGATGTGCAAAATAGCCACAGCATTGTTTGGGAGAGGGCACACAGGGCTCTCTGACACCGGAGCCTTCTCTGTGGGACAGTGCTAAGCGAGCACACACTTGTTCATCGCTGTTTCAGGGATTTTAAAGTTCTGAATACGGGAGCCAGAGACCTGAACAGAATCCCTAAATCTGCCACCATGAAATCTCTTCTGAGTGAAGGTTATCTCCAGTTTAAGGCATCTGGGCCAGCCTCGGATTTCAGTCCCTCTCTAGTGGCCTGCGTGTGTTGCTAAGGGTCTTAAGGACCACGATTTAAAACTCAGTTGACAGAAAACCCAGCAGCCAAAAGCAACCGTAACAGTTCAGAGCTTCTATCAAACATTTTGAACACAACTTGCTGAAGACTAAATGCTTCAACAGGTCTGTTCCACATATATCCTTGCAGTGGCTTACAGTGGCCACAAAGAGGCTCTTGTCTCCCTTGGGGAGTGGGATGAGCCAAGTTCCTTCCCTGTCCTCTTGCAAGAAATTCCATAGGCTATATTCAATTGTGATATATTTTCTTATCATCAGAATACTTGATCTATAAACATATAAATTATGTGCAAAGTTTTTGACTGCGCTGACGTCCCCCCCCCCCCCCCAAAAAAAAGGTTTAATACCAGTGCATAATGTGGAATATAAAGGACTTGTGGTGGCTGTCTTGGCTTTATGCAGTGAATCATGATTGTAAATATATTTACCTTAACACATATATAATTTATTTTTCCCATAGCAAAATCAATTTTGCTTTCACTTTAAAAAACAGAGATCTCGCCCTGAAATTTAAAAAAAAAACAAAAACAAACCCTCCCAAAAAACCCCAAACAAACAAAAAACCCAACCCAAACCTGGCAATGGAAGAATGTATCCTATTCCAATACATTTATATTTTTTAAAGAAAATTGTTATGTCGTTAGAATTCAAGAAATGAGTTTTGCAATAAAACGTTAGCAATACTGTAATACACTCATAGTGTGGTATCACAGTGGTGCCCACAAAAAAAGGGAAATGTCATCTGTGATAACAGCGAAATTGAGAAACTGCACCCATTACACACAGAGTTATCACTGGAGAAGCGACACTTTCAGGGTCTGCCCGAACAGCCTAATGCTTTGCAAATGCCAACACAAGTCTGAAACACCCAGATAAGTAGAAGCAATGAGAAATGATAAGAGACCTTTTCAGAGGACAGAGAGAACACAACTGTAAAATATATCTCTAGCATGTGCGAGAGTAAGTTCCTGTAGCGCTGAGCAGATGTGCCACGGAAAATGCGGTTCAACAGGTGGGAAAGAAAAGGCGCTGAAGAGATACTTAAGCAGCAGGTTGATTGTAGTTAAAACCTGTATCTGCATCCTGTAATTTTATTTGGAGATTCCATTGACCGGGGGTAGTGGACGATCTCATAGCTTTTTTTTTTTTCTATTTATTTATTTATTTCCAGCTACTGCCTCTTTTAACTCGTTTCCTTTATTTCCAGCTCGCTTCACCAGCCGCATGCTGTTCCTCCCCCGGCACCCAGGTGGGCTCCGGGCCCGCGGTGCCGGGGTGTCCCCGTCCCGCCCCGGCGCCGCCTCCCGTCGGCGGGCAGGGCCGGTGCGGCGGCGGCGGCGAGAGGAGCGGGGGGCGGGTTCGCGGCTGCGGAGCCGGGGCTGCGGTCCGCTTTCCCCCGAGCACACGCACCCCGAGGGCCTGCGCCGGGCAGCCATGGGGCACGGAGCCCCGAAGCCCGCGGGCCCGCTGTCCCGGCCCCGCCCGCCCCGCCCGGGTGGAGCCGTCCCCCGCCCCGCCGCGGGAGGAGGATGAGGCGGCGGCGGCCCCGGCGGAGGCGGCTGCCCCATGGCGGAGGTAAGGGAGGCGCGGGCGGCCCCGCAGCCCCCTCGGCCGAGCGAGGACGGCGCGCACCGGGGCGGGCGGGCGGTCTGGGCTGTCCATGGGGGGCGAGCGGTGGGGACGCGAAGGAGGATGCTTTTCTGAGCCAGGCACCGTCCCACAAAGGGGGGGGGGGGAAAAAAAAAGAAAAAAAGAGAAGACGGCCAGGAGAGACACACACCTCCGGCAGTGTGCGGGGCTGGCCCATGCCCTGTCCGTGTCCCGGGCTGCGGGAGCCAAAGCACCGAGCGGCGGGGCCGGGTTGCCGAGCGAGCAGCCTCTGATGAGGGAGCGACCCGCGGAGCCTCCCAGCGCCGGAGCGGGGTCAGCCCCGCAGAGCTGCCCTGGCCGGGCACACCCCGGCCCCAGCGCCGCTGTCACCTGCCGGGCAGGGTTGTAAGGCCAGGATGGACATTCCGCTTGGCATTTCCTCCGGCGTCGCCTCTGTTTTCTTCATGTGGGCACACGGGCTTCTCAGGAACATCACGCAGCTGCAGAAATGCAGCTTTTCCTGAGCGTTTCACATGATGCACCCCTCACCTGGGCGCAGGGCAGGTGCGCGTCGTGCTGCGGTAACTGCACTTGTCAGGAACATTTCTTACATGTAGAGGGTCTTACTGTGCCAGGGCAAACCTGCGGGCTCCTTTTATCTGCCCTCCGTTATCTGCGCGGCAGTTTCAAAACTCTTGGTGAAGCAATGAGCGCCCAGCAGCGATCACCAATTTCTCTTTTTATTCGTGGGCTCATGCACTCCGTGCTGCGCTTCCGTCCCCTTGGGCCCCCTCTGGCCCCCGTCCTGCACAGAGCTGAGGAGTTGGGCACAGCGGTAGCTCCAGGATTAGCCAAGCCGCTCAGCTGTGGGGCCGGCTCTTCCCAGTTACATTGCTATTGGGAATAGAGTTTCATTGTTTCGTGCCTAGTTTATGATCTGGGACTTTTGTGGTGCACTTTTGTGGATACAAAAGGTATGGGAATGCCAAGACGGTGGGCTCGTGACTCTGATGTTCAGTGCATTTTGAAATACCAAGTTCAACTACCAATATTTTTCAAGTTGGTTTTAAACATTTTTCAAGTTGGTTTTAAACAACTGTGAATAGCTAGTTCTTATTGTGAATTAATGGACCAGCATCAACTGGTAATTGTTTAATTTGTCATGCATGGTCGATTTTATTTTTCTTTTTTAAATTTTTCTTTTAATTTTTTTTCTTTTTCCCTATTTCCGCATGTGTTAACTTGGTTATTTTTGTAAAGTAGTTGCAAAACTAGTTTCAACACTCTGACTGTAAGGGATGACTTTTATGTGGAGAGAAGATGATTCATTTATTTGCTAAATGTAGGTCTGGGCCTCTCTCTTTAGCACAATGCAGTTAAGTGAAATAATGATGGGAGCAAGATAAGGCATTGTTCAGTTCTTGAAATAAAGAGACATCTATCTAGAAACCCCCATGTACCTTACACCAGACGTCTTTTGAAGCACATGGCAGGCCCAAAACTTGAAACACGGATCAAAAAGTACATCTTTGTTTTTAAGGTGGCCTTTGGTAGCTTTGACTGAGTCTGCTTGTACTATCAAAATGTAATAGTACAGTGGATTCCAGAGTGGTTCAGCTGATTTATAACCTTCAATTTGTCTTTTGTAAAAATAGATTTGAGCTATTTTTAGCATTTCTCTTATCCCCACTACATCAGGACAAGAAGTCTATGTAAACAGATGGGAGTATTTGGGGTTTTTTTTTTGCTCGGTATTGTGTGGCATCATGAAAAGTTTGCAGCTGGATTTAGCCATCCCTGGACTGATTTTATTCGTTGGACTCCAGTCCCTGCTGAGAGCATTGCTGGCAACACAGTGCAAGCTATTGGACCTTATCCTTTGAGATCTGGTACTTAAAACTACTCTTGAAGACAACTGCAGATGAAAATTAATTCAGTGGCCAAAGCATGCTGTTGGAGCATACTAAACTGCAGGAGTTTGCCTATTTTTCTGTCCTGTGCTGAGGTGGAGTGATAGAACAGCCTGGGCACTTTGGTTTTGACAAGGAGTGAAGTGAATAGGTGGGTTCCTACACTCAGCTTGTTGCCCAGCAGTCTGGGATCAGCCCTAACCTTCATATTCACTGTATTCCCAGCAAACTATTTAATTCTGTTTGTTTCTATAATCAAACAAAGGCTTGCTGATGAAATGTAAACCCCACAATATTTTATTGCCTTAGTAATAAAAATAGCAAAATATATTTCCTCTGAAATATACCCTTTAATGGAGGAAATAATCATATTATCTCAGTATCTTGCTACTCATTTTCTTAGATGGATGTGTGTAACTGGACCAGGGATAAAAGTGTTTGTACTGCCGCAGAGACTACATTAAAAAAAGGTTTTTGTTTCAGGTTCTGCACTGTCCCTACTGCCCCGTCCTGCATCCCCTAGAGCAGCCCAGAGCAGATGTTGGTAGATGTGCCCTGTGGTTTAGGGTGTCAGTTTAGTGCCTCTGCACTGTTCTGGTCTGGGTCAGCTACAGAATCAGAGCTTGTAGGTTTCTTTCTCAGGAGTGCTTAAGATTGAGACTGAGCTCCCTGAGAGTCATGAGTTTAGAGGAAAAGAAATAAAAAGGCAATAAACATTTGCTTTGGATAACTGGAAAAACATGCATCAGTTCATGCAAGGAAATGGATTAATTTCTGTAGTAATGAAAGGTGGTGATTCAGGCCCTACCTCTTTGCAGAACACCTGAGACCAAGAGTTCAGGCTCCAGTGGGCATGTTTGCTAAGGAAACAGATAAAAAGCCTAAGAGTGAGCCAGGTCTTTTTTTGGGGAGTGATTATTTCTCATGCTACTTTTTTCCCCCCTAGATCCAACAGTGTTTGTTCTGCTCCTAGTCTTTCTGCTCACAGTTTTCTGGAAAAAGTGATTGCAGTCCTGGTTGGTTTTGTTTGCATTTCTTTTTTAAGAAAGGGTTTACAGTGGGAGCACCACTTGCTCCTTAATATTCAGCGCCTGTTTGAGTGCTGACATCCCCTTTTGAAAACAGGGTGCCTAACTTTTTTTGTCCTACTCAAACCTACTCACACAAGTAAGTCACATTGAGCAGGCCATGTGTTAGTAGGCCACACTGAATTACTCACACGAGTAAAGTTGGGCATATCTGCTTATTTTTCCCTGATGTGTTTGTAAAGTATTGCTGGATTGCTCAAGGAAATAGTTTAAGGAACACTAAAACTGAAATTTAGAGGCACAGTGTGGCTGTGTGCATTTTGGAGCGTTAAGCTCAGAAAGAGCCAAAAAAAGAGAAGCAGGGGAAAGGACATATAGGTGACACTGGTACAGATCTTACATTGGTGGGGAAAAGAGAGAAGCCGTTCTACAGGCACAGAACTTGGGTTACATTCAAGTGCCTCAACGACACTTATGGAAGCTCTTACACTAAGCCCTAAGTCCGTATGAAAAATGAATGAGACACATTTTCCCCAAAGCACCTTAAAAACTCTTGTGTGGGGAAATGGGAGCCCTCAGTGCTGCAAGGCGTGGTATCACTCCTATGGGTATAGTAATAGTGTTCCCGAATAAAGAAAGTCTCAAGAAGCTTGTCACACAGCAGTGTCTTAGCTGAAGGTCTTGCAAAGGTTCAGAACTGCTCTACTCAATTCAGTGATTTTCTTTTCCCTTTCTTTTTTGTATATCAATATTTCTATGTGTGCAAGTATATGTTCATGTATGTTTGTAGACATTTGAAGAAAGGGAGTTTAAAGACTCAATGGTTTCCTTATGTTTTACAGAATATACATGGGAAAATATTTAGATTAGCAAGAATGGACTGTGTAGCTCTTGAGCTTTTTCTCTGTGTTAGTCTTGCAGTAAAAATGTTCGTTCCAAATCACATGAACACCAGGCACTGATGCTGCCCATGCCAGCAGAAGAGGCAGTGCCTGAGTGAGAGCAGGAGTTGCTGTGCTGGGTCACTGCACTCCACGTGAAACAATCTCCAGCTCAGGGTGGGACAGAGAAGGAAGGTTCTGCTCCCACACAAGTCAAGTACGTTTGTTATATCTGAATCTATTGCATTCTTTCAACAGATCTTTGAGGCCCTTCCCAAGAGCTGAATTCCTGCACTCCATTAAACAACACCTGCTCTAATTAATAATTAACAGCATGACATTGCTGTTGTTTATGAATTACAAAATGTAAGGAAGAAGATGCACAGTGGATAATTTGTATTGTTTGTACTGTTGTCTCTATGTTACTTTTTAGAAAAGGCCGATTGAGTCAGGTTGCGTAAAACCTCATAAAGCAGTTCTTTGAACGCCACCAGAGGCAGAGTTTTATGGTATTAAAGCACTGGAAAGGGGGAATCCATCCCAGACCTTGAACACCACTTGAAGTATTTTTATTGAGTGAGAATAATTCGAGTTACAATTTTTTTTTTTCTTGGTGAGTGTCAAGGTTTGGTAAAGTGAAAGTTAGGTAGGAACCAGGTAGGCTTCTCTCTGAAGGTTTTATTCCAAAGGCTTTTCTCTAGTCCATTTGAGAGCTTCCCTCTGAAGCTTTGTGCTTAACTTACAGAACATATTTCAAATGAATCTTTTCTTTTGAATTCATTGAGCAGTAGTCATTGAACATCTTCACAGCAATATTGCTGTGGAGAGACATCAGGAAATAGATAAATGGGCTGGGTCCCTGCTTGTGAATGGCCCTTACCTGTTAACCAGAACTCACCTTAAGGAGGTGGGGGAAGGTAGGACTTCATGGTGTTTCAGAAAGAGGTGGCATAAGAGAAGAAGCTCAGAATTGCAAAGGTTTGAGAAAGCCTTTGAAAAAGCCAAAGGAGTGTTCAGGGAGAGTGTTAGAGGAAGTTGGAGTTGTGGTGTAGGGCTGACTTACATCAGCATTTTCCTGCTGTCTGGAGAATGGCCAAGGTATTCCCAGTGCAGGGGGTGCATGAAAAGTGCATGTGAGAGTAGATGAGGGGAATATCAGGCATAAAGAAGGAAGAATTACAGTGTGGTAAATGTGGAAAACAGAAGATGAATTACAGGTGAGGTCAGAAGGAAGGTAAAGATACTCAAATCCTAGAGGAGCTGAAATGTCAGACTGTGACTTTTAACAGTGCTCCCTATTCAGAGCTGTGAGTTGGCAGCTATTTGGTGTTGTAAAGAGGCTGGTAGCTTGGAAAAGCTGGGAGTTGGATAAGTTGGATACCTGAGAAAGTATGTTTGCCCGGGAGGACTCAAAAGGAAGACATCTGGAACTCAGCTGTGGACAAAGTTTTATCTGAAAGGGTGGTCCCTGGGTCATTTTGTCTTTATTCAGTACTGACTACATCATAGCAATGAGGGTGTACAACCACTCTGATAAAGGTAGAACAGGAAGGGAGGGAAGTGTGTTACAGAACCCTGATATCAAGTAGTTCACTGACCACAAAGAAAGCATCTTGGGGCACCCAAGGCATAGAAAGAGGGTTTGGGTTTGGTTTTTTATTTTATTACTGTGCTCCGTTTGAAAGATTGACTGAACAAATTTAATTACCCTTATCACATTTACTCTCAGGGATATTGCATACTTTACTGATACTGAAATTGGCTAGAAAACAAACTTTCAAGCACAGTTTGAAGTATTAGAAAGCAGGCATTCTTTATTCTCAGTGCGCTGAACACACCCAAAGGATATCTCCTCTAATCGGGTGCGTGGTGAAACTTTACAACGAGGTATTTATTCCATCAAGCCCATACGCATTCATTACAGTGTACTTCCTAGCTAACAAACTTTTCCTAGAACTAATTTGCTTGCATGTGCCTCTTACTGGAAGCCCTTTTATGGTCCTAGAGGGTTGTCTGAAGGGGTCTGTGGTGGTCATACTGAGCACCCCCAATGTGACAGATGGCCCTGCCTTGAACTTGCCTTAGGGCATGCGCTGCCGCTTCTTGTTACATGGCTCTGCCACAAAAGCCACTGAATTCCTCATTATCTGTTTATCCACTGGTTCCAGTTATATTTAGCATCCTGTGTGTCTACTTTTGCATTCTTTTCTCTATTTTGCTAGTTAGTCTTTAAGCTCTATTTAGCAACTTGGAGGGGAACTGAAAACTTCTATTCTCTGTGTTGTCTGTCATTACAATGAAATCAATTTCTGGTGAAAGACATCTGCACAGGACCAAATGGCTGGAGTGTGCACCTGCTTAGAAGTTAGAAGTGGTTTTAAAGAAGTGGTTAAGTTAGAAGTGGTTTTAAAAACTCATTTTGAAGAGGATATTGAGCTATTTTCAGCATGAAAACTGATGCTTCAATTGAAATAATGACAACACTATTGGTCTCTGTGTACCTGTCTCTGCCTCCATCTGGGGGGTAGGTTGGTGTTAATTTTGTGTTGGAGCAGAGTGCACACAGTACGTGTGTTTTGTAATAGCTGACACAGCTGTCCCGTGCTATCTAAAGCCCTGAAATGCATGTGGTTGGAGAGGTGCTATCATCTCACCGCAGCACACAGGAGGGCTCTCACAGGGAGTGTTTGGTTGCAGCCCAGATGGCATTATTAGGATTTAGAGTAAGTAAGTGTGCCAGAGTAAATGACAGGTGCCACATTTGGAGTCACATCTGTGAACCATTTGATTAACTAAATTGCATTGCTTAGCTAGCGTGGTTTATTGTCATTTTTAAGCCTAGCCATATATAACAGAGAAGTTACTTTGATATTTGGTGTTTCCATCCACCATTCCACCCTCCACACATCCTAAACCCTGGCTGCATTTCAAGAAATAAAGTACTTTTCTGTTCTGGTGTATTCAGGATATTTTAGGGCTGATTATGAATATAGAGAAACAGCAAGAAATATTTTTCTTTTTTCGTATCTATTGAGTAGACATCAGTTTGTAAGATTATTATCACATATTTAAAGTACGCAGGCAAAGAGCAAGATCGCTAAAATTAGACCCGAATGATATCAGACACATGTCATTTAATTATTAATTGTATTTAATCCTACCAAGTAGTAAAGTGAAACTACTGGTAATGTTACTAGAAGCTGTTTTGCTTAACTTCTGCTGGTACTGTGCAAACTTAAAGGATCATTCCAACACAAACTGTTCTGTGATTCTCTTCTGGAAATGCTACTTAATTATTCAAAATGTGGCAAAGAGCACCAGGCCCGTGCCACATCTTTTCAACTAATAACAAGGAGAGGGCTAGTTCTACAGAGAAGTGCAGTTAGTAATGGAGAAGGGACAAAAGTTGGTAGAAAACCATCTCAAAGGTTAATGACATCAATGGAGCAATTTAAAACTTGACAACTAAAATAAAGAGTGCGTATTGTAGAGTAATTAAAAGATAGCACATGAACATAAGTAATCAGCACCAAAAAAAAGTTCTTTTGCCTATAATTGTGGTCATGTGCCTTTGCTCCAGCACTGGGATATTTGTAGTGATAACTCTGAGTCTGACTGCAGTGAAACAGCTTTCCAGGGGCAGGTACCCCTGCCTCTCAGTGCTGTCTGGGCACCCAGGCAAGCCACCCTGTCTGCTCTGCTCTCTTCCAGCAAGACCTTTCTGTTACTCCAGAGCTGGTTCAAGTATTTCTGTGCACTTGTAGCCCTGGGCTGCGTAGTTTTAGTCCTGTGTGCCAACTGCACACAGATCAGTAGCTGAAAACAGATTGATTAGCCTTTCTGCTGCTCCTTCAGAGGGATCTTCTTCACCCATCCAATACACTGCAGTAGACCTCTTTGTATTTTGGTGTCCTCACAGGTTCTGCCCCCTGTACGTTCTTTTAAGGACAGCAGGTAAGACATGGGTGTAGGAAGCAAGGGGAGGAGATATGTGCAGGGATAGTTTGATGTACAGTACAGCCAGTTCATGCTGAGATCAATGCTCCGATTTACTTAATTGGAAACTGAAGGCTCTGTTTTTAACATGGAGTAAGAAACTCTGGAAACCTGCCAGAGCAGGCAGCATGCAGTGTAGGCCAGGCTACCCACAGAACCATACTTTCTCTCACTTCCACATTGATTCTTGGCCCTCCTTAAGTGGCAGATTGGACATAAACTACTATTTTTCATATTCCAAAGACTGACAAACTGTAGCTTACCTGTGGTAAGCTGTACCTTAGGGAAAGGGCAGGTGCACGGTTAGAGCCCAGCCCTCCACATACAAGGCTGATGGATAATTTGGTAAATCATCCTCAATCTCACACTGTGTTCTGTAATGCAATGAAAAAAGTAAGTGGCAGAAGCAAGATGAAAATTTCAGATACTTGTGATTTTATTTTTTTACTAATATTTTATGATGAGAATTTTAGTGTAACTCTCTGGCTTTGTGCTTGCACAGAAGTCCTTCCAAATTCAAATCAAAGGCTGTCCTCGGGTAGGGTTGCAGTTTACCATTTGGAAACAGCCTGCTGTTGGAGGCATGAACTTCCACACCCTCCAGCGGTAGAAATGGAAAGGCTGCTGCAGTAGATGGGTTTGGTGGTATTAGTAAGTCTTCTACAATCAGCAAAAATTAGGTCTTTTTCTCTGTACAAAGACAACCACATGCTGTCCCGATTTCTTGGGCTTAGTGGTATTACTGTAACTCAAGTGCTGTTTCTTCTGTTACCCTTTTTGCAAAATAAAGATGGGAAGGACAGAAACACTGAATGTGGCAGCACAGTGCTGAGTAAATAGTATCTACATCTAATCCTTCTTGTCATTCGATTAATATCCAGACTCTGTAATAAAGCTTTTGTCATTAGATGTACATCCAGTCTGTAGAATTAAGGTATCTTTAATGCAATGCCTTATTCAAAAACATAGAGTGGCTGTTTTTTGGGGAGACACCCCTCTTATTCTTCCCACAGCAGTCAGTCCCAAGTGATACAACAGGCATGGAAGGAAGCATTCTGTTGTTGAGCTGTGCTGTTCAGTCATTCCTCATCACTGAGGAGTACTAAGCCAGTGCAAAGTGCAATAAACAGCATAAACCTGTATCTGCATAATCCAGGGGATTTTTGTGAAGTGCCAAAACAGAGAAACAAAGGTGAGAAGGTTCTGGTTGATTGCTGTATAGAGGGTTTCGCTGAAATGATCCCATAGGTGAAAATTTGTGCTGTGAAGTATCTTACATGTGCTGTATCTATACTACCACTGTTGTGAAAACCTGGCTACAGGGCCAGGAACCTTCAGCAAGTGCTCTGGTAGTGGTGGAAACAGGTTTTTTTTCAAAGGGTGGAAAACTCATTGCAGTAATAATCGCTGTGAGCAGCCATGAGTATATTTTAATATCATCTGCCAGAGGAACAAATGGTATTAGTAAGACTAATCTTCAGAGGCACACAGTGCAGCATTATTAGGCTCACTCAGAAGAGATGATGTATTCCCTTTGATAAGCTGCAGGGAACGGGCATGACTGCAAATGCAAGACCCTGCAGGTTTTATGTAGTTTATGCTTTCATAACAAACCTGTAAAGTAAATAGTTTGCTTAGATTTTTAGAACCGAACGCTATCTTACTATGTTTGCAGCTGTTGAAAACTTGTCTTTTCTGCTCCTGCCATAGGATTTTGCTAGGAATACCTGGAACTAATGCAGTGTGTCCACTAGGTTTCCTGGCTGCCATTACACTGACTTGCAAATTTTAATAACACAGACTTGCCCAGTAAAAGCTGAAATATCAAAGTATTTTTAAACACAAATACACACTTTTAAAAAATAGGAATTAGCACTGATTTTGTCTTACTCTAGCAGTACTCCAGCCATAAACAATGAAGGAGTCTGATGATACAAATATAGATAAAATAAAACTTGAAAATAGCTTCTGAGGCCCCTGAATTTGAACAATCTCATCACTGGAGATTCAAAAACTCCACCATTTGGATAAATGAAAATGGGTAATGTCTGCATGGAAGTGATGGGAAACAAGAGTTGCTATTACAATACAGGTAAGCAAGGGATTTTACTACCTGGTCATGTATAATTGCCAGGTAGTAAATTTGAGATTATAATTTATAATTTTAAGATTCCATCATTGAGTATCTATGTGGCTTGGATATGTTTTGAGAAATGACCTCCAAAAGACACTGATAGTCTAAACGTTTCATGAAATCACATTATGGTTCTTTGTCTGGTTTAGAAGAATCTGTTTCCAGTGTCCATTTCTACTGCAGATGAGTTCGGTGTCTGGGCACCAAAACAGGAGGTGGTGGCTGCGCCCCTGAACTGACACTGGTCTTATTCTGCCCCCAAAGTCTACACACTCAGTTCATCCACATGACCTACTCAGTGCATTTGTTTTTTTGGGATGCTATCACCGGAGAAAAAAAAAAAAGAGTGCATTTTAAAGATTAATTTTGACAGCATGCTGTGTAATAGAACCGTTTTATTTTTGTTTTCAGGATGTTGACTTGAAAGCATGTCGGGGAGCTTTGGATGAGTGCTGTCCACCTCGAGGAGAGGATCAGCTGGAACTGCAAGAAGAGGAGAAAGACATAAATCAAGTAAGTGACAAAAAAAAGGGAAGAAGGGAAAACTGAAGCGGCAGTAAGGGAGGATATTGAAGTTATCACTAAGATAAATAGCAGTGAAAGGTTTTGAAAGGAATAATTTGTTTGCTCTTTTTATTTAAAGTGTTCCTTGCCAGGGCAGGAAAGGAATGCTCATTTCAGACAAAGCTTTGTGAATGATGCCCTTTTACACCTTTTTGAAAATTGTTTCCTTCCCTCAATCCCCCACTATTTTTGGAGTAGTTGAAATATTCACAAGTTTACAGGAAACACTTGCAACTAATCATTTTTTAATTTGGGTTTATTTTCTCCATTCTAAAGATGTTGTGCTTGTGGGAAAGAATGTTTTTGCCTATAGAGACATGGATGCTAAATTATACTGCTCTCACCATTTATGTAGAGTTTGATGTTCAGATGTAGAATTACATTTGGAACACTGGACTCTTCAGTTTTGTTCTCTCCAAGAGCTACAACGAAAAGGGCACTCAATTTTCTTGAGACCTTGTGAGAGCTGAGAACATCTGGTCCAGGTGTCTTGCCAGCCTCTCTGTTTGCCACTCCCCTGAGAGCTTGGCTTTGAAAAAATACCTGATTTTTCTGCAGTGTTGGGGAGGTACAGCTTCAGAGGAAAGCCCAGTTCTGCTGTTGTGGGCAGAGTAGTGATGCTCAGGCCATAGAGCTGTTCTGCTCATTCTAGCAATGTGCCATCTCCCATCAGGATGAAGACTTGATGGTGGGGTCAGCAGCAGTATTGCACTGTGCTGTTTTCTCTCAGACTTCAATTTTTACCTCTTTTTACGTAAAATAACTGTGCTTTACACTGCGTTTCTCTTTCTTTTGTCACAGAGCAACAGCAACCATGTAGATTCCCTTCTCTCCTTCGAGGGCTATTTACAGCTTCTGTCATCACAGGTGGAAAACATGCTAGAGGTAAACAAGAAAATACAGGTATTGCCAGTAGAATGGAATAGTCAGCAATTACTCTGTTTTATCAAATAACCACAGCCTACTCCACCCACTCTGGGAATACATTAGCAAATCAATGTAGTAAAACTTACCTGAAACTGCTAAAGATGCTACTGTCCACCTTTTACAGCATCTCTCATTGGCTCTACTTGAAAAAATTTCCCCAGCAACTTGTCTGGTGTAAGAGCTGCGTCTTTACTGTGATCTGGTGTTCAAAGTTGGATGGAACCACTGGACAACTCAATTAGTTCAACTAACAGTTGCCTTTCCTGAACCTAATACCAGTTTGTATTTATGCAGCAGCTCTTGGTGTATTTCTCTAGAGCAACACTGATTTATTACACAGTAGCAGCTGTTGGGCATTTGTGGTGAAAGATTACATTTGTCATGAATTTTGGGTCAAGTACTTGCAGAGCTACTACTCTCAAGAACAACAGGTCATCTTCACTGCAAATCAGGTCAGTCAGCATTAGCAGTAAACCCATTTAGTGCTTTGGTTTTTTTTTTTTAAATCTTGTGACCCTCTGATACTATGTTTTACTTTCTGAGTGCCCATCTTCACAAAAAGTGGTTGTTATCTTAATTGAAGTCTCTCTATTCTCCCACAGCTCATAGCTGCAACCACTGACCATGAAGTTACTTCCTACATTCCTTTTTGCAATACTTCAAGGCCATCTTACATACACTTCCCATCATAGGATCCTCTTCTGGGGTCATCAGCATTTCCCATATAACTTCATGCTTGTCTGTTTTTGGGAATCTCTAGCTCGGGTAGTACCTTCTAGTCCATAAATTAGCCTCCTCTTCTGTTCAGCTCTGGAAATGGATTGCACGCTATCGAGATGTAGGAGTTAATCAATTTAGTTTTTCCCGTTCTCAAAATTTGAAATAATTTGGCTGTAGCCTTTATGCAGCTATTACAATACACAGTAATGTATTGCATATTTTATTTATCATTATTAATGCACTGCCATCTTGTGACAGTCTATCTGTTGAATATGGATTGATTGTTTCTGCCAAGTACCAAGTCTTTACAGTGAGTGGGATTTTTTGATAGCTGACTTACTAAGAATCGTTCTTTTCAAGGGATTAGTTGAAAATAGCATCTTTATCTTACAGACTGCAAGTGGTCTAGTACAAGGTAACACCCTAGGAGAAATAAGGCAAGACCTTCTTCTGTTACCTGAGCTCCCAGTAAGCATAATAGAGAACTTAAGGTGTTCTGGTCCTTATGGTACATCATTCCTTCCCTGTGGAAAGTGCTTTTCACATAGTCTGTTCACTTAATGACCATCAGGAGGCCCTGTCATGAAACACAGTAAGGACACTCAACTATGGAGGAATCCTATACACTTCCTACTTGATATATTTACATTCTCAAGTACTTTGTATCTGTCTATTTTATGACTACTCTGCTTGTCAGCAAGCACCCACCATAACCTTGGACAGTGGCTTTGTGCTTCTAAGACCCAGCAACTATAATAACTCAGGTGCACAAAAGGTGGGCCTTAGTGCTACTACAGCATTACCAGTCCAGTTTACTGTTTGAATACCAGGGCCCAGGCATCATATATCAGCTTTGGTTTTGTAAAAAAAACCCTGAGTAGTAATTTAAGGTCAAGACATCCACAAAAGATGTGACTTTGTGGGGGGGATATTACGTCCAAATTGATCAGTAAAACAGCTCAGCTGAGTTTTGGATGCAGTAGACCTCAGTTAAATGGAACTAAACCAAATGTGGCACCTCACAGCCCTGAAAGCTTCATAAACTGTGAAATATGTAGTGAGACTGCAACAGCAGAGTCTTAATATTCTGTCTTCTACTCCTCTTTACCGCTGTCCTTACTGGTTAACTTCCGCAGGTGAGCTATTTATCTTCTTTAGTTTTTTTTCCAAGAGTTTAGCACCTTGAACCAGCTCACCTTTGAATCATCAATACCACTACCAGGGAAGGGTCATGACCACTCCTCCTAGAAGGACTTTTGTCTTTAGACCAGGTCAGACATAACACATAGGCCATAGTCTGTACACTTGGCAATAGTCCCATTTTTATCTCTTAACCCTCATCAGTCCCACACTGTCCTTTGCAAGTCCTTCTCCCATGCCTTCAGTCACTTCTGCGTCCCTCCTGCTTCCTTTTGCCATATGCCAATACAGAGATTATGCTTTGTACACATGGGAAACACTATTCTAAATAGCTAGAAGAGTTTAATATACAAAAATTGGGCTTTAATAGAATCAAGTAGTGATAATAGTAGGAAGGATAATCAAGTAGTAGGAATATTAAAAAACAAATTGATTGTGACTGTGTAGGCAAGGGATGTAGAAACATTTGTTTTACGAAAGATCCCGTTTTCCCCCCTTCATCTTTTAGGTGAACTTCCTGGAAGATACACAGGTTGCTACTTCTAGTAGAGGCCAAGACCCATCATCGTCACACCACAATATAAATTTGACCCAGACACTTCAGAACAGTTTCAGTCCTCCTGATGCCATACTACTAAGAACAGACTACCCCACTCAATTAAATTCAAAACCAAGACACTTACAAAGGCAAGAGTTTTTCCCTCAATCAAGCTCTGATACCACAAATCCAGAATCACTATTTCATGGGTCAGATTTGACAGGACTGTTTTCAGCTGCTGACCTTAGAAATCTAACAGCCCACAATGATAATTTTGATGAAATTAAGCTCATGTCTTTGGCTTTGGAGGAAGGCTTTAATCCTGTAGAAGTTTCTCAGATTTTTGAAGAGCCTTGTTCAAATTCGGGACTATCTTTGAATTCAAATCAGAGCACCACCTCTTATTCAGTCTGCTGTGAAGATTCTGTTGGGTACAGCAGTGGTGTTAAATCTGCTCCTTCACATGGCTTAGGAGCTGTTGGTGGCCACTGCCAAGAAAACATTAAGCACAGCCACGTGGAATATCCAGCTGATGGACAGTGTCCTACAGAAGCCACACTTCAGCAGTTTCTTCAAAATCACACTTACAATCAGCTCCCAAGTCATCCAGCATACACTCTGGAGCACCATCAACAGATGTGGATGAAGAAATCAAACGAAGTAAAGGATAGGTGCCATAATTCCACTGCTACTAACCGGAGCAGAGACGAATGTCGTGCAAAAGCTCTGAGAATACCATTTTCAGTGGATGAAATTGTGAGCATGTCCGTCGACTCCTTCAACACCATGCTAGCAAAGAACCAGCTGACAGAAACTCAGGTGTCACTCCTACGTGACATCAGACGAAGAGGAAAAAACAAGGTAGCTGCGCAAAAATGTCGAAAACGCAAACTGAATGCAATTCTTAACTTGGAAGAAGATGTGTGTAATCTCCAAACACAAAAGGAGAGCCTTAAAAAGGAGCACTCCCAGTGTAGCAAATTGATCAACCAGATAAAGCAAAAATTAAATAGCCTCTACCATGACATTTTCAGTAGACTGAGGGATGACCAGGGCAGACCTGTTAACCCATGCCAATATGTCATTCACTGTAGTAGCAATGGTAGTGTTTTCATAATACCCAAGCATTTGGCCAAACCTGAACAGAAACAAGATAACAGAAAAGAGCAGAAACTGGAGATCACCTAAATCACCTTTATTTTGCCTGAAATGGTGATAAAAATATAGAGTAGAGTAAAGATCAGTGATTACAGCAGTTCAAACAGAAACAACTACACTTGAAGAGAAACACTCTGTGTTCAAGGGTCTGGCACACCCAGCTGTGATGTTAGAAGGTCCATATGCTGAGGCTTCTGGATGAGGAAATCTGTTTAGTTTTGGTTAGAATTAAAGGAGCTAGACCATCAGTCTAGTGTAGCTTTATAGATCTATGTTAAAAGTAGGAATTTAGTTACCTGTAATGGGGGCAGAGGGGAGAACATCAGTGAGGGATAGAAGTCAACTTTAGAGCAACGTTTCACATGCAAGAAAATGTTTCAGTCTTGAATACTTGACTCTTTATACAGAGAATGACCTTATTTTATTCTCTAGCACTGAAAAATTATAGTTCTAGTACATTTTCAACTTAAATTCACTGTGGATATACATAGGCTCAAGAGATAACTGCATGCATTTATTCAGAACGGCTCTGCTTTTCCTAGTTTTCCTTTGAGGAGAGCAGCCTGGGAGGCTACTGAATTCTTCCTCACTACTTTCACCATCTCCACTCCAAAGATAATTTGCCACTTAATTTTACAACTCATACACCCAATCTGCAAACAGATGCTGAAAAAGTGTCTGATTCAATACTGTCTTGCCTTCATCCTCTGCAACTGAATCATTTTTAACTTTCTTCCACAAAAATGACCAATGGTGCAGTTCCTATTCGTTTTCCTAGTGCCTGTGATAGTTACTTGTGTACCTTCTCTTTTCCTCCCAATGTGACACCTTCCTCAAGAAGTACTTGAGTTTTTCTCTGTGGCTTTGTAAACTAGTGTTTTTTAAATGTCTTTAATGTTCCAGATTTTTTAGAATGTACATTTTACCTAGTTTTTAAATTAAATTGAACCAAAATACTATTTATCTATACTTATAATTATGAGGTTACACTTTGATAGTGCTCCAAATGAAGAGTTTTTTGGTTTGACATTTATTTGTGCTATTAAAAAGGAGTTTTATTAACTCGCATACTTAAACATCCTGTCCTTTACTGTTTTACAGCCTGAAAAAGGTTTGCAAAAGAGATGGCCTAAAAGACCTGTACTGATAAGAAAGGAATGTTGATGTATATTATGATGAAAATAACTACTAGTATTAATGTCTAGATAACAACAAGTACTTCTTGTTCATTTTATAACTAAAACACATAAAACTGGTATTTAAATAAAGTTCTCACTGGTCATGGCATGATGACAATGGAGCAAATTTACATTCAGGTATGTTAAAAAAATCACTTGTATCAAACATGTGAGAGCTGCATATACAAGCTTAAATGCCAAAGTATACCTACTAAAGAAACAAACTGCCACTAGCATGGAAGTCCCACTGGCTGCTTGCACTTATTTGTAACAAAACTGATACTATCAAGTGGCATTTTCTGAAAAGGGAGCCCTAAGATAGTGCCAAGTGTACCGAATTAGCAATAATGAAATCAGCCTGTTTGAACAACTTTCTCAGCATTTTCTATTAAAAGATTTCTTTAAATAAATGTGTGCATGTCTTCTTTGTTGGTTCCACCATAGGCTCAAATTGATAAGTGTAAATTCATAGCAGAAAGTCTCATTACTGAGGTCATGCAATTTCTTGCTGTTTGGTTAAGCATCAGTGTGACACACATCTATCCCAGTTGGTATTCACATGGGACTTGTCTACTGGCTAGATCACAAAATTCAGCCAAAACATGCAGTAGGTATCAGATGCATGATACGTTCTGAACCTTAGTTGTAGGGGAAAAAAGTACTCAAGTCAGCATGATCATAATTGATTAAATGACGTAACATGTAAAAACCCACGCCCTTACCCTTTGCAGGACAAGGTCTTTAAACCTACTTCACTACCCGTGTGCTTGAACTCTGATAGGTGCTACATTAGGCTCATAACTGAGAAATCCAGAAAGCCAAGTATTTCTGCTTTAAAGGCCTCATGGGGAGAAAAAAAAAAAGAGCCTAAACTTTCTGGTGCCCACTCCTTCAGTAGCAGTGGCAGGTGAACCGTGGATTTTTCTAAGGCCAGCTACTAATGGAGTATTGCATATACCCAACTGGGAAACAGCTAGACGGTTAAATTTTGGCACACGCCAGAAATAAAGCATAATGTAACCCTTTCAGAACACAATCCTAACGGAAGGCAGCTTACTCCAACTGATCCATTTAAGACATTAGCCCCAATGCCCTTCTATTACTTGAAATTTGCAATTTTAAAGGGTTATGAACTGCCCTCAGCTAATTCATTATTGCCCAGTAACTGTATTCCTTTAATAAGTTGATGTGTGAACCCCAGTTCCTCAGAGCCCAACAAGCAATTCCACCCCTACAAAAACACAACACTGAAATTTTGGGTGGACTGCAACAGTACTGATGATACAATGACCTTTATGTCTGGATGTGTAGTTTTTCAAACCATCAGCTATCTGCCTACAGGACAAAACCACAGGTAGACCTCAGACCAAGGTCCTGTTCTTGGATGGAGTACACTCATCTTTCACCTAAAAGCTGTTAAGTGTCTTCCCTATCTGCAACTAGTCTGTGTTTAAAGAAAAATACCAAACACACATACACACACATAAAAAAATCCACACACACAAAAATAATCCCTGGTCTTGGCTATGCTTTATAGTTACATGTCCTCAAATGATGGGTGGTTAGGCTAGACAGCCTGAAGCTTGTAATACACTTTAAGTGCTGGCAGTACACTGCATTTCCAACTCTATACCAAAATAGGGACACTACAATTGAGCTTTTCAGGTAAACAGGATTGATCACAGAAAGTTGTTACTGAAAGAGTTGTAAAATGTGGGTAACACTTGACTGAAGTCTCTCTTGGCTTTACTGACAGATCAAGATTTTCACATCAAAATCCCACGTGTTACAAACCAGCTTTATTGCATGAAGACACAATGTGGTATCAAACCTACTCTGGAGGCAGATGTGACAAAGCCATTACTACTACTCTGTTGAAACACAAGTCTCTGAAGTTAGACTGAAAAGGCCTTTTAAATATAGCTATGAAACCACTAAGCTGATAATTGCAAACATAGCTGTTGACAACAGCAACAAAAAACAAATACCAAGTGGAGTCATGATTAAAACAGTGTTCCCATGGCAAAGCTTTTAAGTAGTCTTTAACACGTCAGTGGTAAACTGCATTTTTGTAATGTTAATAAGAGTTTATTTGCAAGAGGTTAAGAAAGGTCAGATTAAGTAAAAGGAAAAATACTGGGTGGTGTGGCCACCACCACCCACGCATACCGTATTCCCATTACTGATCACAGCTACAAGTACTGTGGAGCATTACCTGCTGGCTGCTTTAAGATTCACACCTGTTCTGGAGAAACATCCATCAACAAATGCAAGCCAAGTATTCCATCAAACTGCAACGCCCACTGCATGTTTTTTGACCTGTAAGGCTGGACAGTTCCACAGAGGCATCCTGCAAACAAGTGCTCCCACAACAAACATGGCATTGTGCTGAAACACTACACACACTTAGAATGACCACTACAGTACTGCACTTCAGTGCAGCTTTAAATTCCTGTTTTAGGTTTTATTCAATAGATTTGGCTTTTCACAACGCCAAATTTTACAAGCTAAGGATGTTCCTGCTCAAGAGCTTACAATCTAGTTTTAGACAGAGGAACAAGAACAACAAACTTCAATGAGGAAGTAAAGGACAAAGCACTTCATGAGCATCAACTTGTCAATCTTTGTCCCGAAACACACACTTTAGTTCACCTTCTGGGAATCAGATGTACAGTTCTAACAAGAATCTTGAGGACAGAGATGGCAGAGACCTATAAATGAGGCAACAGGACACTCAACACCGGGGTGTAGTGCAAAACTGTTTATTAAGTAAACCAAAGAGAGATGGCAGATGTAACCAGGTGAAGTCTTATTCATGTACCTCAAAGTACTGCAACGTGGCACCTGTGGCACAGCTACTAGAACCCCACTGAAGTCCATCAGCCACCCATTTTCATACAAGAATGCCCCAAAATGAACCAAACGAGGAAGAGCATTGGTAGCAGCAGTTTTCTAGGCCTTCCCCCAGTCACCCTTTTTTGTACAGTGAAGCAGCAAGCTAGTTTGTGACTATGAGGTGCCCAAACACTGTTGACCTTGTATGTTCATAGCACTCTGTCAGGCAAGTCACACAGGTATTTATACACTGTTAATTTTACTGCTGATAAACAAACCACTTCTTTCTCCATTAACTGGAGTAACTCCTGACAAAATTTCTGTGCAACACAAACCAACAGTAGCTGCAAAGCAAAACCGTGACTGTTAAAAGGGACAGTACTTCTGGCAAAATAGATCATTATTACCCAGGCAAACCCTTCCATATAACACTCCTATGCATCTCCTAGACACACTGAATGGTATGGCTGAATAAACATGGCTGAGGAGAAGCTGCCATCTCACTTAGGTGAAAAAAGAAGTTACTGCTACAGGGTTTTCACTTCCATCACACAGCTTCAAAAACCAACTGAAACACTAAACCTACAGGGAATGTACAGCCCCAGTATGTTCCCAGGAAATTATCCTCTACCAATGAGGTGAAGTTGCCAAAACAAACTCAGCTGACAACTGTTTGAAAATTCAGATTCATTTCCAGGGCTTGGGTTTTCTTCCCCCAGAAGTGATATGATTTCATCACCAAGAGATCATGTACATTCACCATCAAACTAAAAAGAATAGTCTTTCCTACACATAGCAAAGTTCAAATTCTGTTCATTTTACAGTATTAACAGGAATTGTTCACATTTTCTTGAATGTTTTTCAGCACTTGCAGCACAACAGAAGTGAATTAAATTTAACCTTCACTGTAAATAACACAAAGTCTGAGTGGTCAGAACCCTAATACTGACCTCTTTTCAACATCACTTTATAAATACAAGTCATAATCTATTTTTGGGAGTTCTTTGGCTCACATACCAGGTATCAACAAGTTATATTGTTTTTCTTTCTTTCCTCAAGTTTGCTGCATGAAATGTTCACTGGTAGAAAGCTGGACCTAGAACTGACAACCTGTCAGCTGTCAGTACCTGGAAACACTGCAATGCTACACTTACTTGGAAGACAAAGTCTGTAGTGAGAAAATAGCACTTGATAGAAAGTAAGAAACCATTGTCTACAAACTGATGATCAGTAATTGACCACACAATACTGCTTTTATTTGAAGTTGCTAACTTCCAGTATCAGGTAACTCAAAACTGTGACTTTTCTCACATTCATTGGTGAACATGGTTGACTGTGACGTGCCTTAACTTTTAAGACCGTACGAAGATAAAAGCCATGGAATTTCATCAGTAGGGCATCAGAGAACTTAAATACACCCCAGGTTTTCAAGACTTTAAATATCGAGTAACTTCATTCTTGAAGAGCTCTCCCCCTCTATGTCCCTTCCCCCACTGCCAACAGATCAAAATAAGAACATCCTCATCATGGAAAACATACTCAATTCAAGTAAATTTTAAACCTTGTTGCTGAACTACTGAAATAGTATTTTAAACAGAAAAATGATTACTGCCCTTTGAAGTGGTTTTGTTAGTTTTTAAAACGGTATATAAATGTGGACTTGGCAACTGTAAAGAAAAAACTTCCATCAACTACATCTAAGTTATAGGAAAGAAGGCAAGTTCCTGTTGTCATTCTGTGGGAAAGAAGAAAGTAAAGCAGATTTGTGCATCTTCATTTTCTGCTTCCGTTGCAGCTCACCGGTTACCTATCCAAGTGTTTCAAAGTTCAACTTAAACAGAGAAAACTGTACGTGAATCCTTAAACAGTATTATAAAGGTTAAAGATTCTGCCAAAGCACATAAATCAAGTCTGGAATACACCATGCATGAAGATAAGTGGTTAAAACAGTAGAACCTCAAGATACGTTCCCTTAAAATACACTCCCAATTGAAGCTTTCCCAAGCTCACACTTGTGTTTTAGTGGTTTTGTTTGGTTTGGCTTTTTTTGTTATTGTTCTTCCGCCCCCAGATGCAGCTATGGGTAATACAGTTTTGTACAGCAGAACTCTACATTCCAGTCAGTCAGTCTGTCTTCACGCTAAAACCTCTTTAAAAGTGAGAAGGATAAAGCTCTAGTCCTACTGCAATCTGACAAATTGACTTAGGTCATAATTTCGTTAACAGAAAAGTATGAGGTAATATAAAACACAGCCAAAAAAAGCTACTTTTAAGCACTTGTGTCATATAGCAAAGACATCAGCACTTTAAATTTGCAGCACTGTTTCTCCCAGAAGAGAACAGATGGCCATGGTCAGAGAAACAAGCTCCATGAACACACTTGTCAAACTGATTCTGTTTTAAATTCATCTCAAAATGGAATGTTTCAAATCATGAAAGGGTCTAAACATAAACATTATTTAATGTTAGATACGCACTAAGTTTGTATTAAGCATTACACTAGAACTACTTTGGTATAAAAATACTTTATTTTAAAGCTATGAAAGTTATAAATATATGTAGTTAAACTTTCTACTCACAGAATGTTTGCTATTTTAACATTAGTGATTTGTTTCTCCTAACGAATCTGAATTTTATTCGAAATGTTTACAAGACATTTTTACTGTAATTTAAAAAAACCCATCGTTACAGGGAGCTGTACTAATTGTGATGTTTTATCAGTATTCATTTAACCTCTAGATTTTTAATGAAGGCAGCAAAAACAACTATTTTCTGATGATACAGAATTTCTTATTTCTTGAAGCGTTTCTGTGGTTGACCACTTCTTCATTAGTTACCTGCAGCATGGCACCTTCCTGCCAAAGAAAAAAAAAGTGTATCTGAAGATGTTTATCACATATGTCTAAACCAAATTACCAATAGGGGAACTTCAGCCATTTTTTAAAAAAAAAGTATAAGCAGTTCACTGGTGTGTCTAACACAAAAGGAACAGGACTTTTGTTAGCTGAGTCCACGTTCTTCAATGGGCAGCCTTTTAGAGGCCATCAACTTTGAAATTAAGGCATTTTTGGTTGCCTTGTTTTTTTTTTTTGATAGGTTTTGTTGATTTTTATTTAAAAACCAAATCTAGTAGAGTATGCCACCCTTACTCTGAATAACTCATTCATTACTTGATAAATTTCCATCAATTTGAGGTGTAAACATTCAATGCAGTGAGAGTAAGGCTGACTAAATTTGGCACTAAGGTTTGTTAGCTGCAAGAACTATAAAAAATGGTGGAAACCTCAACATTCTAGCCAAATTTCAATTTACATAAATACATTGTACGCTTATGAAATACCACCTGCAGTTTCATTTGAAGGTTTCACTTTCCCTCCTAAAGAACTGCTTATGCAGTTGTTAAAAGAATGGACGACACATTCCTTCACAGAGGCAGATGTATTCTGTGGTGCAATTTTTTCCTTACACGTAAACAGGCTACAGTTACTTGGGAACCTTCAGGATGAAATGTGTTATATAGAATAGATTACAGCAGACAAGACACGTAACAACATAGTTCATTTTCAACAGCACAGAACTACCTTCATTGCATTACCTTGCAACCACCATAATGCATAGACTCCCAAGAAAAAAGAAAATGTTGCAGGATGCAAAAATAAAGTTGTATGATTTAATTAACTTGTGACCTACCATTTTAACTACCAACACCAGGGATGGAACCCTTGCAAAGCTTTACTAATGGACACTTGCAGGTCTCATTTGTTCAACTGTAGCAGTGTACAGTGGCAGCAGTCTATGCTTGTCCAGGGTTCATATCATAGCTAGATTCCAGTAGGAAAAAAATATGTTAAGTAGCTGAAATTAACAATTTTTTTTTTGTAAAAAAATTTAATAATACAAGAAAACAGGATTCACAAGTTTCTTTTCAATTTGTAATTGTTAACTCAATTCATTGCTATGTTAAACTACATAACGATAATCACTATACTGCAAAAATACTGTCATACATTATTAGTTTCTTGGTTTTGAAACATTAAGAAAGGAAAAGTAAATAAGATCTTACCTAAAGGAAGTTTAACTGAAGCTTAGAACTATTTTGCTCTACACCCTCAGCCTTCGTTGCCATCCTTATATACAATCTACCGTAGTTAAAGCTTTGCAGAGATACAGCACAGCTTTTTAAGACTGGCTGAACTTTTAGAGATGTTTTCAAGAGTTCTCTTGTACTAGACCTGCGTCCCTGGAAGAATACCTTGCTGGGGCTTTTTCCTTTCCTTGCCATTGAAGAAGCAGCATCTAAAAAATCTAAAAAGGTGTTTCTCCTTGCAGAGATACCCCTTAAGTTACCTAGATATTTTAAACCTGGTAATTTACAGACAACATACTTTTTCTCACCAGCATTAAATTTTACACGTACAACAATAGCTTTGTATTATGTGGGACCTTATACTACCCACTCCTTGCCTTATTTTACAGTATTAAAAAAAAATCTAAAATTACACAATATTTCCTTTAGAATTATTTTATTAAAATCATAAATGTACAACAGCTTCTTAACTCTACACACGCACTTAAATTTTTAAAAGGAAAACGTTATGTCTTATTACACCATGATCCTGGCTAAAAGCTTTTCAAAACTTTGAGAAAAATCTTAAAAAAGGTTTCACATGTCACCTGAAACTTACAAATTTAACATTATCAAAGGAATGCTTCTACACTTACAAAGACCACTAGAAAGAAACAACAATTAAAAAGCTAAGAAACTGTCTCAAAGGCATTTTTACAATCCTTCCTCCACAGTAAGGTAATGTTATTAAATAATCCAAATCCATTCACAAAATGGCTCTCTGCATCTGCTCTGGTGTCTTCTGCCATATCACTGCATATTTATGCATGACTGAGATAAGTGTTTCCTTAACATTGTTATTTCGATAACCTGAAGCTGTTCTGTTACCTCTGGGCTCTCATCCTCTCCTATTTATACAGTGAAGCCTGTTTCAACAGAAGTAAAGAGTAAAAAAATAGGTTATGAAATTATTCATCTAACCATTTTTTAAAGGAAAGATAATATCCTAAAAAGCTTTTAACTCCTGCAGCTACTCTCAAGAATCACTGCAATTTTAATACTTAAAAACATACTTACCCATGGCATGCTTGAATAAACTCAGTAACGGCTCCTCCCTCCATAGCCACCACTTCCTCCACTGCCCCCTGGACCATAGTTTCCTGCAGTTGCAGAACAAGAAACACAATGGTCCCATCAGTTCATTTTTTAATCTACCCAAGTTTTTGACTGAAACAATCAATCAAAGCTTCACTGAATGAAGAGTAACATCTGCTTTACTGCCAGTGACAGCATATAGAACAAGGACTTCTAACATATCCCTGTCTTCCTCAAAGAACCTCCCAAGACTGCCACAGGAAGCAACTACATGCTGGAATCTTAAAAGATTCAACAGTGTCACATGTAATTTGATGCACTGTGCTGTCTTGAGCCTGTGAGGGCTGAATGTGCTTGCAGGCTAAACTTCAGAAGAAAGGTTTCAGTTGCCATTTCACAAGCCTGATGATATTCCATATTAAGTAACATTTAGACAACAAAAAGCAGGAAGCATCAGAAAAAAAAAAGACACAAGGGGAGGATAAAAAGAAATCACAGTAAATATGCTGGAAATTAAGTAACTAAACTCTCCACAAATAATGTGAGCTGACAGCACAGAACATGAAATAGAATCTTTACACTCAAAACTGAAAAACACGGTGAAGAAAGTTAGTACATTTTATCTGTTTCAAAATAATAGTTTTCCCTGAGACAAGCTTTACAATCTCAAGATGAGACACTGAAGCCAACTTGCAGAACAAACACAGGCAGCTGCAGTCCATCTATTGCAGAAGTTATCCAATTTCTACATACCCATCTTGGAATCATACCGAATGACCTGGACTGGAAGGGACCTGTCAAGGTCATCTCCTTCCAACCCCTCTGCCACAGGCAGTTACCTGTCACTAGGCCAGGATGCTTAAAGCCCCATCTAACCCTGCCTTCAACACTGCCAGCAATGGGGCACTCACACCACTCTCACAGTAGGTTTTTTTCCTAATATCTAATCTCAGCCTACCATTTTTTTAGTTCCCCTAGGTCTTCTCTTCTATTTCCCCTGAAGTCCTAGAAGTCCACCCACTCCAGCTACAAGGAAATATACAGGACATATACAATACCTCCACCATATGGTCCTCCCATGTTCCTGCTGCCACCAAAATTTCCACTCTTCATCGGACCGTAATTTGAAGGTTGTTGGTTGTAATTGCCAAAATCATTATAGTTTCCACTTCCATAATTGCCTGTATTACAACACAAAAGTGGAGAAATACTTGGATGAGCTAAAATGGATACAGTACTCAAAGATACCCCATTATAAAAATTCTAAGTACAAAATCACACATGCATTCCAGCCCTGCATGCACCAGTGTTTTCATTGTATTTCATATACCGCTTGAAAAACAGCTTCCTTACACAAGGTATATAAACACCCCTCCCCCCAGCCTCAAACGGCTTGCAGTAATTTGTAACTGAAATGCTCCAACGTTTTAAGTCTAAATGTTACCTCCTCCATAGTTGTCATAACCACCTCCATAGCCCCCACCCTGGTTGCCATATCCAGGGCCTCCTCCACCATAGCCTCCTCTTCCTCCTCCGTAACCAGGACTGCCACCAAAGTTGCCACCTGTGCAAACATAATCGTTTAAAATGAACTTTTCAATGCAGAATGCACTCAATTATATACAAAGGCTATTTTTCTGTTTAGAAGAACAAAGAGAAAGAAAAAGATAGTTTTGTAAAGAAATTTTTATGAACAGTATTTTTTAAAGCACGTACCAACTCCCACCCACTCCCACCCTAACTGAACTACGACCAAACTCCACCAGTCAGACTGCCTAGAGACCTCAAATGAAGGTTTAATTAAAATCTTCATTTTCCAAGAAATTTAAGACCCACTCTTCTCCTAAAGAAAAGAATGGTTGTCCAAGGAATAACCATAAAATCTGCCATATGGAAATTTGACATAAGCCAACAACCATTTGTCAACACTTCTTAAAAGCTCAGCTAATTCAGATAAATTTTATACATATGGATATAAATATGGAAGTGTTTCTTCATGAGAGAAAAATAATCACCACAACAGCAAACTAACCTCCAGGTCCTCCGCCATATCCATTATATCCATCACCAAATCCACGGCCGCTTCCATATCCATCTATCAGGAGAAAAAACCCCAAAAGATTTCAATTTACCTGTAGCAAAGTAGTCGAATTCTCAAACCCTTCTGACCTGAAGAACTAAATCTCAGAAATTTCCAATTAAAAACATGTACAACTAACTTCAGAAAAAGAGAAGTGAAACATCCAGTCATTGCTCTACGTTTTTCCTTTCCTTGGATTTTAAAACTTCAGGCAAGTGCTGCACAGAATCATATCAATCTCTGACCCTCTTAGCAAATAATTAAGTTTAGGTTACTTTGGGCTTTCAATAAAAGCTAAAAAACAACCAATCAAAAAACCACAACCAAACAAAACAAAACAAAACACACAACATCACTTGCAAATTACTTTTCCCAAAAATTCTCTCAACTGCTACAGCTGCTTTTAAGTTAAAGAGCATCACAGCATAAAAGTTATCCAGAACCAAACAGCCAGTATTAATAAGGTATGCTACAAACATGCCTGTCTTACCAGCTCCCCCTCTGAAATTGCTGCCAGGTCCTGGACCGAAGTTGCCACCACCTCCACGAGCATCACCAAAACCGAAGTTCCCTGTATCAGTTTAACATTTATAAGCAGTGAGATTGTAGAAAGTGGACACAAATACCAACCACAAACTATTAACCATTATTTGTACATACCTCCTCTCCCACTCCTAGAATTTTGAACCTCCTGCATTTCCTGTCTAGAGAGAGCTTTCCTTACTTCTGCATTATGGCCATTGATGGTGTGGTACTTCTGCACTGTAACCATATCAAGTAAGAGGCTATCAGCATTTAACTGACAGGTCAGAGCATCAGACTTGCAACCCAAACACATTTAGAATCATACAGAAAAACACAAAATACCATATGATTTCTGAACAAGGATGACAGTACTTATTTGAAATACATGTTCCCACACAGTTCAACAACCTAAGATGTAATAAATATACAGGCATGTAACTAATCCCATTATCTGTAAGTTTCGCTTTACAGAGCCACCGAGCTACCATCCAGGGAAATACTATCCAAGGGAAGAGTGAAAATTACTTACATACAATTTTATCCACAGGATCATGGTCATCAAATGTAACAAATCCAAACCCTCTCTTTTTACCAGACTGTCTATCAGTAATGATTTCAATAGTGTCGATTTTTCCATATTCCTCAAAGTAGTCACGAAGGTGGTGCTCTTCAGTGTCCTCTTTAATACCACCAACAAATAGTTTTTTCACAGTAACATGAGCACCAGGTTTTCCAGATTCCTGTTAAAAAAACTTCTTAATTAGCACAAAGGAAAGAAATTTCACAAAGCGCTATTTTACCAGGATTTCAGGATCAGAATTCAGATAAACTAGGATTTTTCAAGCACCAAGGTACAGCCCTTTGATGAGGCATGACCTTGCAAGCTCATTTAGGGGGCCTTCTGAGAGAAAAGTAACACAGTTACTTGGAAGGTTTTTCCTCCCCCCTTTATGTCAAAGCCTTAAAAGCACTGAAAAATTATACAGATCAACGTTTTGGAAGAACTGCAAGTATTTAGTAAGTTAGAGCATGATTTCTGTAATTGTTTAAACAAGGATGCATCAGCTTCTTCTGCCCAATTCCCCAATGGCAGTGAACCCACATTCCACTTGTATCAAGATCCTTCAACCTCAGCAAATTCACAGCTATGCATTTTAACCCCATTAAACAGTATACACACATGCTGCTGTAATTACCTTTTTGCAAATGCTAACCAACCCTGCATTCTGCAGGGAATGGAAAGAAAATTGGGATAGCTAAGAGGGGTACCAGTGATAATGAATTCCATTTCCCTATACCTTTGGGACAGCTCATTCAAATCCAGTTCCCCAGTCCAAATGTATGAAACACCTCAGTCCAACCTCAATCTGGTAAACCCTCCCAAGAGTTCCTGTGTGGTGAATGGAACTTGCCTTAAAATCCACCCTTATTTGTCAAGTACTTCTGTGCCACAGTTACCTGGCTTACAGGGTCACCTTGCTCCTGTACACATACCCCTAATTTGTACCCTGAAGTGGAAATCAAGTGTGCCTGACGCTAAAACCAGCCTAAGTCCAAAGATGATTCTGTACATCACCACTGGAAAAGTTTCCCTGGTACATTCTCTGTTTTTATGTACCTTTTAGAATACTCCAAAAAGATCTTGGCATAGTCAGAAAGATTTGACAGGAATTTATTAATTTGAGGCTTGTAAGAAGAACTAGTCCAGAGATCAGTAACTTTGGAATTTGCGTAACTACAGACATTCAACATAACATGCTTGCTAAAACAGTTTTCAGACCCCAGATGTGTCCCTTGCAGACCCGATTCCACAACCAGAATAACATAATAACTCCCTGTAATAACAGACATCTATGTAAGTGACCAGAAGTGTGGGAAAAAGTGCCCCAACTATGGGCTTTTAACCAGGTAATTTAAACCCAGGCAATTTCGAACAAGAACAAAGCCTAACTGACCAAAACAGGTATTTTTCCAAGCATGGGAAGCATCTGCTTTCAAAGCCACACTTACCTCTCTAGCCACAGCTCTCTTCGGCTCAACCACCCTTCCATCAATCGTGTGAGGTCTTGCAGCCATAGCTGCATCAACTTCAGCCATGGAAGAGAATGTTACAAAACCAAACCCCCTTGATCTTTTGCTTGCAGGATCCCTCATTACCTAAAACCAATAAAAACATTTGAACTATTTATATCTGTCTCATATTAAGCTTTTTGCTAACAGTATTTAGAGTAAGTGTGTAAGCTTTATTAACATTTTTATTGTTTTGATTTCAAAACACAACTGTATTAAAGTAGCAGACTCTGCTGATTCAATACCTGAGTGACACTGCTTGAGATCAAAGAAATTCAAACTACTGTTGTCCTCCAAGACTCAGTTAACTCAGAAATTCTGCTAGATCAGTGGCATGCATTTGTATTTACATTTATTTTTGCAAAAGGAAAAACATACACAATTTCCTTTAAGCTTCATGAAGACCACAGACTTTAAACCTGTGCTATGATTTACTACTCCCAAGACAATTCAGCAGAGAATTTCTACCAGAGCCACCCTCCCTGCTGGTATTTAAAAGACACAACCAAACGTGGTGCTCATGGATACGGTTTAGTGATGAACTTGTCCATGCTGGGTTAACAGTCAATGACCTAAATGGTTTTTTGCAATCTTAATGACTCTATGAAAACATCACAGAGAAAGATACCCTTTTCCAGCTTTACTGAGGCTGCTTACTGCTTACCACAACACCAGCTTTTTGCCAAATGTTACCAACTACACAAATGTAACAGTGCTCTGTGTAAGCACTTCCTAATGCACTTCAGCCACTGATACCAAACTCGAACTACTGAAATCAGTGGATAGATAAAAATATTCTGGGAGAATTTTACAGAAAACAGATTGTGAATGCTCCCTAACTCTATCAAGTTTGCAAGACAAAAATGTATGTACTGCTACAATGGACTAAACTGGATATAAAAATCTAATATTCTACCTTTTCTAAGCTATGCAGAAAACAAACTCCCCATTGAAAACGCTTACACTTTCCGTGCCACTGCTGCGTATTAGTATGTTAAACTTACCACACAGTCTGTAAGTTTTCCCCATTGCTCATAGTAACTCCTCAAGCTTTCTTCTGTGGTTTCAAAGCTCAAGCCGCCAATAAACAGTTTGCGGAACTGCTCCTTTTCCCTCTGCCACAGGAAAAAAAAACTACATTAATATAACTTAAAACACACCTCTTCTGCATTAGCAAATCTGACACTAACCAAGATTTTTTTAAGTGTCAAAGACATTCAGTAAGACTTATTTTCAAAATGAGACCTGGCTCTTCTAAAGGTTCTACCCATATTAAAGAAATTAAGCAATTTATGCAATTCTGCAGGTCCGCTTTTACAATACAAATTTCTTTAGTCCTTATTCCTGTCTCTCCCTCTGGAGATAAAGAACAAGGGACCACACTAGAAGACTTTCAGAATATTCCTCTCCAGGACCCATAAGAGATGCTTTTTAAAGAAAATGAAAATGAGAACTTTGGGATGTTTTTATTACAGAAAATACGAATTAATTTATAATTTCTGATTCTATCCCAGGTAACATTCACTTCTAAAAACCATTCTGGATTAAATTGTTTTACATGAATACTACCATACTATTCATCCAAAGTATTATAAGTAAAAATAAATACATCTAAATATGTTCCATAACAGGTTAACAATTCATATTTTCTCCATAATTACTTAGACAAATGAAAGGCATCTGTAAAATTACTAGGATCCCACACCACTGGAATTAGCAACAAACCTATACACCCTCAACAGGAGCAGTATTAAAATAATTCCCTTTCAAGTAGAAATGTCAATAATACATATTGGTATTCATGCTTCCAAGTAGGACTTTCAGACATTTCCTTGCAGAGAAATTATCACTGCACTTGATCAGCAGAGATCTCTTACGCAGTGACAAGCACACTATAAAAAACCCTAACAAATACCAGGACCAGTAATAAGGTAATGCATTTACTTTTTTGTATTTAGTGGTAAACTAAGCAGAAAGACAACCTTTCAACTTTACTTCGACACTTAACTTTTTATACAAAGCAGGCCTTTTAATTTCTGGTTTCTACACACAAAAGTATCACTAGTTCATTCATGTGAAAATTTCATGCCAAACAACTAAGAAAATGCACTAAAAAGCAGTCTCCTTCCACAAATATATTATTTTGGAATCTTGTTTCGAAGAGAACTGTTCTGCTGCTAGGGACAAGAGAACTCAAACCAAATCATGTCAACTTTATACTGTAAAACTTTAAAAATCAGGAAAATCTGCTTGCGTGTTTGGTTGTGTGTATTCTTTAGTGAGGCGATTGTTTTTTATATAACTCAAACGTTGCAGCAGTAGGTGTAATTGACAAACACAACACGATTAACTGTGCAATGGGCATTACGATAAATTTTAAAAGGAAAGTAGAAAAATAAGGCTAAGAAAACAGCAAAATACTTCAGTGTACGTATGTTTTTAGAAGTATTAAGCCAATTTGCATGTAGACCAACATGTTTTCCGAGGATGTCCAAGGCAGGCCTGGATCAAGATCCATTAACAGAAGACAATTACTGTAGGCAGCAACAAACCAGGTTTTTTTTCAAATACACCTCTGTATTACCAGCTTGACATCCTGCAGCCTGACAAGGAAGTCAACTTTCTCCCCTCTCTCCTCCAAATACATACTCTATTTAAGATCAGTCCAAATTTCCCTTGAAAAGACTTGGAATCTGCTGTTGGATCTAGGTTTTTTCTCCTAGGAAAACAAAGCTACTACTGTCTCCTCCTTGCACAGACAAGCAAAATGAGACAAGTTTAAGAGCAGTAGACACATCTTTTAAGTAATTTCCTTCTACCTCATCACATAAAAGGAACCAACAAAAGAATGCTGCATACAAAACCAATATTTAAAATATCATATATTCATCATATGTCATACTGTTATTTATTAATCCTGAGTAGGATGGCAAAGAAAAAAATTCAACCAACAATACTAAAAAAATAAAATCCTTCAGTTCTTCTACTTCAGAATTAGGGACCACTTGCTTACAGTTTCATAGGTCTACAAAAGACACTTCTCCCTGTACAATCAATTGCCATGCATTTGATAATCGACATTACTACAAAAACATTAGAATCAAGAAAATTTAGTAAGCAGGTAGGATTTTCCCCTGAAACATTTACCCCTGAAAACAGCTACAAACCTGTAAATGGAATACAAGGGAAGAATGGAATCTACCAGCTGTAACAACGACGAAATTATACTACACGTAACTAGCAGACATTAAACAGAATAGTAATGCATTCTACAGATGTATTTAGGTTCATGCACTACCCAGAAACAACATCTAGGCCCCACACATGTGAGAAGTCAGCAGTAATGACATTCATTATCGGTTCTTTAATGAAAACCCCTGTGTGAAAGCAGCACACACAGGCTGCTTCACTAACATGCAGACAATCTCTGGATGCGTAGAAGCTATTTGTCTTAAATGAGCCAGTTTCAAGAAGCTCTGGCTAGCCTAACACTAACCTCCCACCAGAGTCCAGAGAGTTCTGCCCATCTGAAGTTTGTGCTGAAGGTGTAAAATGTACAACAATAACTATCATCATGCCAGTACCTCTTGGAATCCTGTGGAAAATACTCTTTTGGTAAAGACAGAGACGCCTCATACCTACGAAGGGCCACAATACAAAAGCTGGAGGTAACACCTCTTTCAAGATTTCCATACTATGCCCCGTGGCGGGAACCAAGCGCCAGAGCTAACTTTTACAACCCTGTAGGATCTTCATCCGTGTGCATTTTAAGCGTTCCTTCACAGGCTTAAAGCAACTTGAAAGGACTGGAAAACGCATAGCCTTTACTGCAAAATTAATCATCAGACCAAGGAAAGGTGTTTTATATACACACACTGCGGAACTAATCTGGGTAACAGAAGCGTTTAACGGAGACAAGCGAGTGGGATTCCCTGAACCCCAGGACTCTGCAATCCCCCAGCGGCTGCTCGCCCACCGCCCGCGGCGGCCGGGACGCAGCGGCCGCGCCGGCTCCGCCATGTGGCGGCAGCGGGAACACCGCGACCCGAGCCGGGCGGGGAAAATGGCGCCCGGGAGCAGCCGCCGCCTCCAGGGAGAGCGCTGCAAACTGCTTCTAGCGTGCACCTACACACACGGTACTCTGTCCTCTCTGACGCTCCTCCTCGCCCCCGTGGATAACAAACGGCTACAGGTGGCCCCCGCTCTGCCGGAGCGATCCCCGCTGCGCCTCGCAGCCACGAGTCTCGGACAGGCCGCCATTTTACCCCTCCCCCTCGCCACCGCCATTACCCGCAGCGCCGCCTCGGCCGCTCCGCGCCTCGCGGGGACAAGACAGCCCCCGGACCGCGGAGTTCCGACTCCCCCTCCTCCGACGACACCTCAGCAGCAGGGCAGCTAATAGCCATGGCCACAGGCTCAAGAACACGCTGTTCGCCATGCGCGGTTACCGCAGCTTCCGCCACCTTGCCCGGCTGCGCGCCAGCCCCACTCGCCGCTTCCAGAACCTTCCTTTGCGCAAAGACATCCAGCATCCGCCCCGCGCTGCGACCCAGCGGCAGCGCCCGGACTTGCGCGGACGACTCAAGCTTGCTTGTAATTCCCAACCCCGAAAAAAACGCACTCCGTTTGCACAAGCAAACGCGTTTCCCTCCTTAAAAGCAAACTATAAATCCTCCCATTCCACGTACCATGTTCTTCATGGTTTACGTATTCCTGCTCGAGAGTACCGTACAACCGGTCGGTAATGGCTGCCGGAGCTGTTACGTAATTTGAAATTCAGCTCCGTGTAGTGTTAGCGCCCTCCTACTCCAGCCCGAGCTCGCTTCCGAGGTTTAATTAATTTAAAGAAAAAAAGCTCAAAAAAAAAAAAAGGCAGGATCTGGAGCTTAAATATCTCCAAAGCGGCTGCAGTTTTGAATAACGCCCCTACGTGTTTTTATCGTGTAATGAAAAGTCATCGACTCCGTTAGTAATGGCCGTCTCCGAAATGAGCCGAAGGAGCTGTCGTCGTCGAGCTTATCCGCTTCGACAGCCGCCGGAAAAAGCCGAACCAGGATGGAAGCCCATTCGGCTCGCTTCGGTAATTTCCGGAATCTGCCGCAGCATGCGAAAATGGCGCACAGCGCCAGCTCGGCAATTTCCGGACAGAGAGACGCAGCAAGTCATCGACTACTTCAGCCAGCTCGGCAGTTTCCGACAACCGACAGGCTCGCGAGACATGTCCGAGCGCAGCCGAAGCGGCCTCAAACGTTGCTGGCACCGTGTCACTTTTTTTGGTTTTTTTTCCGGAAATTGACAAAAGCCTCGAAGGCTCAAACCACGGCGTTAATATTACTTGGGGGCGGCCGCGCATCGCCCCCGAAACCTCGCCCTGGCCCCCTTCCCCCTCCGCCCGGGCAGGAGGAAGTGAGACCTAACACAGATTTTGGCACAAGCGCGACACATCGCGGGGCCTCGGCGGAGAGAGGCGAAGTTCGCCGCAGCCCGCTCCGCTCTACCCCGCACCGTCGGCATCGGGCGTGCCGCCCGCTCCGCCGCTCTGTTCTCCTCCCCTCCTTCATCCCCTCCCTCCCTTTTTCTCTCTCCGGCGGCCCTGCACGCACCGCGACAAAGGGTGAGTGCTGCCGCCCCGCGCGCCACAGAAATGGCGCTGGAACGGTTCCTTTCTTCCCGCCCCCTCTGCTCCCCCTCCCTTTCAGCTTCACCGCGGATCCACCCGCGGATCTCCTGCCCGCAGCGAAACCTCCCCAGCCGACACCCCCGACCCCTTTTCCCACTTATGAATGAGTTCTAAGGCCCAGAGCCCCGCTTCCTTCCGAGCCCTCTTCCCTCCCCCCGCCCCTCGCTCACGCCCGGGCCTCCCCGCCGCAACGCGGGAAATGGCCGCGCTCCAAAGGGGGGGGCCCATCCAACCGAGCTGCAAACCCACCCCAGCGCTCCTCGACCGATGGCCTTGCTCCGCGGCGGCGGGCAGCATCGGTGCGGCGGGCAGCATCGGTGCGGCGCGCATTGGCCGCGGCGGCCATGATGGCGGCCGCGGCTCCCGGGGTCCGCCAAGCCCGTCCGCTCCCCCACACATACCCAGTCGCTTTCCCTGTCGCCGCGAGGCATCTTCCTTCTTTTGGACGCCTGGCGCGGTCCTGCGCTCGCCCCGCGTTGGAGAGACGTCTTGGCCCCCCTCCTGTGCCGGCGGCGACGACGGTCGGAGGTTGTAGCGGCTCGCGCGTAGGCGGCGGCGGCGTCGTGCGCTCTGCCCCGTCACAGCCGCCGGCGCGCAGTGCTCGCCCAGCCCAGCCCCGCCAGCCACCGCCGCGCCGCTCCCCGCCCTCCGCCTCCCGCCCTCTCTCTCTCTCTCTCTCACTCTCCCTCCCTCCCTGCCCCCACCCCCCGCCTCAGCCCCCCGCGGATGTCGCTGTTGCTGCCGCCGCCGCTCCTCAGTGCGCGCAGGGCGGGAGCCAGGAGGAGACGGGAGACCCAAGCGGCTGGGCACCATTGAAGTCTGTATCCTTCTCTCTCTCCCTCTTTTCTCTCGCTGCAGCCGCCTCCTTTCACCCCACTCACCCTCGAGTCCCCTTCCCTGACTCCCCTTTCCTCTGCGGCTCGCTGCGTGCCGCCGAGGGGAGATGCAGAGCGCAGCCCGCCCGCCTCCCCCCACCGCCGCTTCTTCCCCACCCCCTCTTCCTTGGCGGTGGGGGGTGACGGGCGGAGCGGGGCTGTCGGGGGATCGGGGCCGCGGCACCCGCACGGGGAGGGAGGGGGGGAGGCCCCCGGGCCAGCGGGCGCTGTCGCCCCGGGGAAGGAGAGCAGCGCCGGGGGCGGGGGCAGCGGCACCCGCGCGGCAGACAAAGCCGGCCCGCCCGCGGTCCCTGCGTGGGCCCGGCCTGGGGGAAACGTGAAGGGGCGGGGGAAAGACGGCGTGGAAGGGGCCCTGTCAGCGACGGCGGGAGCGGCCCGGGGCCTGCGTCCCCGTTACCTCGCCCGGGGCGCCCCCGCCAGCCTCATGTGCGCCCGCCGCAGGCCCGAGGCGCAGCCGCCCCCAGCAGGCCTACGCAGGGCTGCCTCTGTTTGCTNGGGGGGGGGGGAGGTTGCTATTGGGGTTTTGGTTTGCTTGGTTTTGAGTTTTCGTTTGGTTTTGGTTTGTTGTTTGTTTTTTTGTTTTCCCATTTCTGCTACCTTTCAAGCGGGGGGATACAAGGCAAGACCTTCGGCACTGGCGCCCTGGCCCCAGCCCTTCTCCCACCTCGCCTTCCCCACTGCCCATGGGGCTGCCAAAATGCGCCTCCCGTGTCAGGGGAGGATTGGGCGGGATTGCTGAGTCCGGGAGGCTTTCTGGCCTTAAAGGACTTTTCTGCCTTACCTAGGCACATGGGGAATTCTAGCAGTTCTATAGCCCGCTGCTGGGCGGGGACAATACATGCCTATGGAGCTGGTCGGTATGAGAAATGACATGGAAATGGAAAAGGGGATTGATTGTGTTCAACGTAATTTGCATAGGTTAAATATGTAGTGTGTACATTTTAGCTGAGTTAATATTGTTCTAGGATCTTAACTCTTGCAAACTTGACAATCAGAAGGCAACGTTATAGTTGCATTAAGATAAATATTTGTTGTTTATGAGAATTTGCTACCATGTAAGAGTAATGGGTGATCCATTACACCACGTATCTGTTCCCCTTCAGATTTGCAGTTAGTATACCTTAGATAGATCTTCGACTGCTAGAATCTGAACTTTTGTTCTATTTGGTTTAAGGAAATAAGCATCCCTGATGGTCCTCCCCCTTTTCCCTAGGAACATGTCTATGCTTTTGAAGGCCTTGGGAAAAGTCTTTTTTCAACCCTATATACCACCTTGTCAGTATCATTTATCCTGGCTAGCCTAATGATGCATTACTGGGTTATGCCAGACAAAGCAGTAACCTACTTTTTGTTCTGGATTTAATCCGTGTAAGAAATGTTGTATGCAGTGAATACATGGGGGTTGGAGCAAGGACCATGCTTGTCTTGGGATGCCTTTCTTTGAGTAATGCAAACTTCCTTTTAATTGTCATGCATTTTTCTAGTAAAAGCTCTGCAAGTCTGCAATAAAAATGGCCTCCAATAAAACTACATTGGTAAGTTCATGCACACCTAAAGTATATAAGGATTTAATCAACATATTTTTCTTCAAACTTATAACTTGGCATCTCCATTTAAAAGATACATCCACATCTCCCCTCCCCAGCATTATTCTGACCAAAATTTCAGATCCAGAAAGTAAGGCTACTAGAATGGACATTGTCTTTGGTTTTAATAAATCTGCCATTTCTAAAGAGAAACTTGTTGGGAAAAATGTGTGAAAGGACTCTGCACTATTTCATCTATCCTACAATAGAAAACACTAAGGATTTTTTTTTTAGCCTCCTTTCAGCATACCATGTAATTCATCATACATGTAAAAAATGAAGTCCAAATCATGTGCTCAGTTAATTTTTCCTAGTGTATTTGAAGAAAACTGTTTGCCTGACAAAAGGCAGTCTTTACAGATGAAAAGTAACATTATTGAGAAATGATGTGGCATAATTTAGATGCCTTTTGAAATGATTTTTAACAAATAACAGTTTCTTTGAATTTCATAGGAGCAGAGATTATCAGATGTCAACCCCTCCTGGACCATTTTTATGATGCATTCATGGATCTCAAGTCCTCTAAAGCTTTGCTTGACATTAAAATGTGGACTCCTAAGGGCACTTGGTTGCTGGTTACAATTCAACTAATAATGATACATAGTTTCATGACAGACCTGTAGAAGTACAATGTGAGATATATGTGAGGTTGAGATGGGAAATAAGCAAAAAATGTGCACAATTCAAAACTTCAATAGCAGAACAACTAGTTTATAATACGCTCAAAAGGCCTGTTCTTAAATTAACAGAAATGATTGCTGAGCTCAAAATATATTCAAAACTTGTATTAACTCCTGGCTTAGAAGTCCAATGGAGTGCTTCCTCTGTGTTGTACTGTTTTAAAATATTTCACCAAGGTGAATGTCTAAACTTTCTGTTAGTAATTGATTGTCCACTTACCCTAATTTGAAGAAGAGAAGGAGTTAGCCAATCTGGGGAGGGGTGCTTTGAAGAGAGGAAAAAATCTTATGAATGCAGTATTTTTAATCTTTTGATGCTGTTGAGAATTTTGCTGCACAGGTCAGGAAAATCAGTTATGGTTCCCATGGGAACCATAACTAATTCGCTTCATTATATATTTGCATGCAAAATCTAAATGTGTTAAGGGATAGGGTAGCTCTAGAGCTGTAATTCCAATTTTCTTACATCTTGTATGTTAAAATTCTACACAGTGTCACATCAGTGTTTTAACCTTGCCCCTCAAAGAAAGATTGATTATCCATACATCTGCATCTGTCATATGTGGTGTCATATGACTTCTGAATGCAGAAAGAGAAATGAGCTGTACATGAGCCTTCAATGGCCAAATGCCCAAGTTACAGCTTACAACATGCAACCCTAGAGAAGAGAGCTTTAGGGGTCAAGTGGACATTTAGTTTGCTTTAACTTCAGTCAGGTGTCACAATTCACTTGTGGGCTGAGATTTGCATGGGTTTGTATAATCCCATAAGGTACAGGTTTTTAACATGTTCAGTATTTCTGCAGGCTCTGCAATCAAGTGTTATGTTAATAGGCTCAAGAGTTTGAAGAGCAGTGCTGATGCACAAGACCTAATAAATATAATATTTAAAAGAGAAGCAGCATGCTATTTACTTTGCTATTTTTTACTGCACTTCAAGAAAAAAATACAGACCCCATGACATTCATTTTCCTCTGTGGAAGATACTTAAGATACTTCAGTCCTAGAAAGTAAAAAAACAAATTGTTGCTTTGATACAGAAATCCAAAACATTGATCTTTAAGTGACAAGAATTAGTGAAGCCGAAAAGAGTACCAGAAAACAGTCTTCCATTGAATCAAAGACTTTTAGTCCAACGGAGAATACAGATGGAGATGTTCCCCACTTGTAGCCTGCTTGCCTCATCACCAGTAATTATAATGTTATTACTATGGTATAGTGAGTCTGTCTTTTTCTGTGTTGTTGTTTTTCCCTCTGCTACTTTTATTGTTTGTTTTTTTTTGTCATATCTACCCCTTTCTATTTCACACTTCCATTTTTTGAAAGAAGCTGCCCTCATAGAAGCCTTGGACATCTTCATGTTGTATTTCCCTTCAATATCAGTCTTGCATTCTTTTTCCTGTGGAGGCCAAAAAAGCCAATATGCTTAAGTTACCACTTTTCAGACATGAATGCTGTGGTCAAATTACACCTGGGATATACAGGCACTAATAATCTAATTGGAAATACATGCTCTGTTCTCTCTTCTATGCTCTCAAAGTGATTGCCATGTGAGAGATATGAAGAAATTTTCTGTTTAAATGAGAAACTAGAAACTTACTCTCCTCTTTGTTGTTTGAACCTTCAATTTATGGGTTGCTAACCATAAAGAGTGAAGTATTTTGGGGAGGGAGGGAAAAATTAATTATGAAAAATAAGGGGTACAAAGACAGGGCTTTGGCAAGAGAATCATCTTCCAGTCTTCACTGAAAGAAGACAGTTTTTGTTCTGTCTGACATACTTTTTTTTACCTTTCACCACATCAAGACAAAATTCTACTCTAAAAGTTTGAAAATTCCAAAATTGCAGTGTTGTCAAACTAACCTACGTTAGAGAGGACTATTGAATGGCTATCAAGCAAATAGAGATGCCTTGTGTTATTTGCTTGTCTGTGTTCCTGTTGGAGAGGAAGTGCTTTAGTGAGGAATTAGTTCTGTCCACTTTGATTTAGGGTGCTGAATAACTATGTTTTAGGAGCATAATACCTAGTTTATGGCTGCCAGTTGACAATTTCATTATGAGGTGCAGTCCAAAATGGCAAGCAAACTGCTTTTGGTCTGCTAGTCCTCCAGCAATGTGATACAACATGATAGGCTTTTTCCAACTTTCTTAAGATTACAAACAAGGAAATTCTGAAATGTGTCCTTCTACTGCTATTTAATTATGCCTTATTAAACTGGGAATGCCTTGAGGATGATGTGGATGTAATATTTGTTTTAAGAACTTAAGAATATTTCCTGAACTATCAAATGTAAACTTTTAAAACGCTTAAAAAGTTTTATAAGTTAGCAAAATTCCATTTATGTGTTAAGTGCTGTACTTAAGTGTAGCAGTCTTAAATTTATGCACCTTTGTGACATCTCTTTGTAAGTTACATGGGTGCATGGCTAAGAATGAGAAGGGACTGCAGTAATGGAATGCTCCTAGCATGTGTCCTGTTCAATAGTTGTGGGTTATTGTTGAGTATTTTGCTTATTGTAGCAATACATCATAAACTTTGCTGCCATCAGTTTCTCCTTGGTTTTTTTTTTTTTTGGAAAAGGTAGAAACCACCTTTTTTCAGTACCATCCCTTTTCTATTTTATGCATTTTCACAGTTCCCTTATTACTTCTCTTTACTTCTGCCTTGCCCTCTGCCTTTTCACAGGCATAGAGTTAACTTTTAGATGCTTCCTGATGTTTTGAGCATGTAGCACTGAGAATTAAATTTTTAACGGGAGTACAGTTACTGAGTATGTGGACAAAAAAAATTCACCTTTTTAAAAACTGGTGTTGCGTATCTCATTAAGCAACTGAAAAAACCCAAAAGATTAACATGTCTTGCTCAGGTTACCTGACCACATGCACTAACATGAAAGGAGTCTGAGCTTCTGGCTTTAGTGTTCATAAGCCAGTGAAGTAACTGTGTAAAGAAAAAAAAAAAAGAATAATGTCATTCTGAATTTCTTTTGTAGCACAAAATGGGAAAGAAACAGAATGGCAAAGGTAAAAAAGTTGAAGAGGCAGAGCCTGAAGAGTTTGTTGTGGAGAAAGTCCTGGACAGACGTGTTGTAAATGGAAAGGTGGAATACTACTTGAAGTGGAAAGGATTTACAGAGTAAGCCATTCCTCTTTGGTTTTTTGGTTTTGTTTGTTTGTTTGTTTGTTTTTTTGTCTTTTTCTGATGGAATGATAAACACCATTGATTTGAAACAACTGTGCAAAGAGGAGATTGGATGATGGGCATCCACTTTAAAGAACCTTGATGGAAGGACATCCATAAATGCAAGTCAAGTGGGACAGTCAAGTGTGAAAATAAAGTAGAAGATAATGTAGTTCATTGTTCGTGCTATATAAAATATTCGAGGACTTTTACCAAGTTCGTAGTGATTGTTTTACCACTCTGATAGAGCTTGTGTCCATAGCTATCAAGGTAAGATAGACTGACAGTTATCATATATGTAGCAGAATGAAGGGTACTTCTGAGTAACAAATCATGGACTGTAAAACTGCAGGCAACTCTGAAGCAGATAGTTTGTTTATTACTAATTTTTCTGAACTTCTCTCAAATTAATTGAATTTGCCTGTGGAATGGTTGCCTTCATTAGGCATACTTGAAAGGAATTTATGGCTGTCTTTCCCAGGACTTCATATATGTACATGAAAACTTTACAGACTGAAGAAGCTGATTGTTTAAGAAGGAATGTAGTTGTGCCTCCTTCCAGTGACACTGTGGCAGTTTGCTTTACCAGCTGAAAGAAGATCATGCACCTTGAATTTGTGCATAAATGGTTATGTATGCAGTAATATTGTTGCATACCTCCCAAAATGAGTGCATTGCAACCTTGTGCCCTCTGTCACCTGAAATGTGTGCAGTGATGTGAGCATAAATGCAAAGAACGATGTGTTTAGTATTTGAGGGTCTGATTTGAACTTGTAATAATGTGTTATTGTATTGGAAAATAATTTGTAGGTATCCTGCTGGTGTGGTAGTGCTCTGCCAGTATTTGCCCATGAGATGCATAATGGTTGTGGGGAACATTCATGGACTTCTTAAAATTTTAGCTAGCAAAATGTATACTCACTGAAACATATGCAGTGTCCAGCTCTGCCCACCTTTGTTCTCTCCTGCAGTCAGTCAACTGAAGGAAGCAGATAGTTCTAGGTATAGTTGTGTTCAGTGCTTGGAGACAACTTCAGAGTGTTTCTCATACCTGAAAGCTTCATATATTTATACTTAGGCAGTTTATTTATAATGACTGCTATGTCCACTCTGTTCTGTGTAAGTATTAGTGCTCATATCATATTGTTTGTTTTCATGGACATTGTTTAGAGGAACCAGGGAAGTGAGTCAGTTTAAGTGGACAGGTCTGTTTTGGTAGGGTGCGGATTGCTTGTTTCAACTCTTATACCCCGCTGAGAACACAGGTGTTAATTGACCTGCTTTTTGTGTTACCTTCAGGTTAAGAACATTGTTTTCAATACCAGTGGAGTATCCCCTCAATCATTAAATGCAGTAATGAAGGCTACTAAAGGTGGAAAGATAAACGTCCTTAGGGTTTAACAAACCTACCTTGTATAGCGAGACAAAAATTGAGTTGCTTATTTTAGGGGGGCTAGTTTTACATTTTTCTTCTTTACCTAGTTTTACATAAATGTGTGTATGTTTCAGTGCTGACAACACATGGGAACCTGAAGAGAACTTAGATTGTCCAGAGCTAATTGAAGCTTTTTTGAACTCTCAGAAAGCTGGTAAAGAAAAAACAGATGGTGCCAAAAGAAAATCTTTGTCAGATAGTGAATCTGATGATAGTAAATCAAAGAAGAAGCGTGATTCTGTAAGTATGTGTTCATGTGTTAAGCTTTTGTCTCCCTGCATCTCTCCCCTACCTCTCCATCCTCCAAAAATCATATTGTGACTTTGAGAGACTGAACACTGATTTAAAACTGCAAAAATTTCATAGCATCTGGATCTGCATTTTGGAAAGGGTATACATTCATTGTCATTAATGAGACTGTCCAAATGGTTAGTAAAGGATGATTGACTGACATGATGATTACAAGTTCTTAACATTGTCCCATAATGCTTACTGAATAATTGAAAGTAAGGGTAGAGTTACTAATTAATGGTATTAAGTGATAGGTTTATATTAGAACAAAAGGCCGATGAATGGAACAAAGAAGTAGTTCTGGTTTGCTGCCATATTTAGTATATGATTTTGAATAGGTGAGTGGCAAGATGACAAAATGTGAAAACCAATCAGTTACTTAGACTAGGACCAGACACAATAGTGGAGAAGGAGTAGAAAGGGTGAGTGAAAAAAGCTTAATTTTCCTGAGAGGTCTGAATTTCTCCTTCAGTTTAAAACAGTAAACAACTTGATGCATTTAGTGCTGATATATGCAGAATAATGCACACGTAATAATGTGCTCAATAGTTGACATTTTCTTCCGTAAGCTTTTGGACTAGCAGTTTGAAAATCTGACACTGCCAGCCATTTTCATGTACTGAAGACAGCAGGTAGTTGGACATGTGTTTACTGTCAAAAAGGTTGGAAGGCATCAGAAGGAATATTTTGTGAGTAATACAAAGAATATTTTGCCTTCTGTATAGAGTCAGTTGTTCGGCTTCATCTGGTACAACAGTGGCCACTGTCTCTGAAAGGATATACTTCTAGGTGTGCATTTTTACTTCTGTGCTTGTGTTATTTTTACTGACCATGGTTTTCTGTTTATCTACTGAAATGATTTTAGACCATTTGTTTGATCTATTATGTTTTCAGAAATAAATGCTGGAAACATGGATGTAAAATCCTTTATTTTACACTATCTCTAAATGATTTGGTCTGAAGATTGGTCATGAAAAAAATCTGCATCATCTTCAAACAATAATATATAATTATAGATGTGATGGGGTTTTAAGGTTATAATTTTTTGATACTCACACATACATGTGTGAGTACAAAAATTGTATGTACAAAAATTTCTGTATCTAGTAGCAAAATAAAATTTTGTCTTAAACTAGACAACTATCTTCTAACTTACTAGGTTGATAAACCGAGAGGGTTTGCAAGGGGCCTTGATCCTGAGCGGATAATTGGGGCTACGGATAGCAGCGGAGAGCTTATGTTCCTCATGAAATGGTAAGTCTTATATCCATAGTTCTTGCCCATACAGGGAGGGCAGGCAGCTGCACTTAGGCTAAAGAGACAACTTCATTTCAGGAGTAAGACACACAAGCTGGTGGTCTCCTTATTAACCTTGTATTGTTAGGAAAAACAACTCTTCTGTATTCAGTTAGGACTTAATCTTTCTTCCTTCAAAATGCAAAATATCTTTCATTTCTGTTGGTTGAGTTTTTCTTTGGAAGGTAATTTCTAATAAAATAGGGAGAAATTGGCATTTGTATAGAAAAACTGAACCTTGGTAATGCTCTTGCAGAGGGAATGGCAGGCAGAAATCCAGCTTTACATGTTTCAATAAGCAGAAGCCAGCTGCTGGGTAGCTGTTTAACCAAGCATAGTGCCAGCTGTTCTGCATGCATCAAAGTGGAATTGAAAGCAACTAGGGGAGAAAGCAGAGGTAGGGATGAAGAATAAACAATATGGAGAGGCTTGACATTGTGGGCTGGTAAGAGGGGAGAATGATGTGGGGAGTTTGTGTTGTTGGGAGGGTAGATGGGGACCAGCTTCAGCTACAGTGTTGGGAGGAGTTCTTGCTTTGTGAACAAATGGGATGAAATTAGTGCTTCTTCCCAGTGTTGAGAAATAAGACATTGAATTGACATTTGCTGAGAGTCAGATTTCTTAAGGTGATGGGATAAGAAGGATGGCTTTCCACAGCCTTTGAGAAGGGCAGATTTTCAGAATGGAGTCAAAATGAGTGATCTCCTGAGACGTGATTTGTCTTGTGCCTAGACTGCTGAAGATTAGAGCTGTGGGAGATTGTTTCCCTTCTGCCTTCTCAAATTCTCTATAAATTCTGTGTGAAACTTAAAAACATTGCAAAACAAAGATCATGAGTGTTTGAATTTCTGTAGTGATAATTAGCAAAATCAAACACAGAGGACTTTTTTTTTTTGTTCTGTTGCAGTTGATTAGTTTTTTCATAATTGGTAATAAACACAGGTATGGGTTTGTATGCACAAAGCTGACTTTTAAAGGCAGCATACACTTTAAAATGGAATCCGAAGCACGCCAGACTGGCAAGCTTGGTTTGTTAGCCCAAGACAGCATCAAGAATAACAGTATGAAATACAGGAAGTTCCTTGCATAAACAGTAAATGTAATCTGCATGTAAGTATCAGCTCTTAAGATTGGTCCTACTGATTTTTAGGTCTTACTTTGAAGCTTTGATTAATCTTTAAAAGACAAAATTAACCAAGTTGTACTTCTTCCATTACATACCCAGTATGTAACCTTATAACTGATTCCCTTTGAACAGCATTTTCCTTTCAAACAGAAAAAATGTGGGAAGGGAAGAACAATGGAGCTATGAAACCTTGTCATTACCATTAGCATGGAAAGTTTGGTAGCTTTAGGGAAAGGTCTACTGGAAACTGATTTCTAGCTGACATTCTTTTCAGAACTTAGGACTTATCAAGAGCTGCTAAATGTTTTGAAGTACTGATTATTAATTTTCTTAAATCCTGCTCTCTTCTACATCAGGAAAGACTCTGATGAGGCAGATTTGGTGCTGGCCAAAGAAGCTAATGTGAAGTGTCCTCAGATCGTAATCGCTTTTTATGAAGAACGGCTAACTTGGCATTCATGCCCAGAGGATGAAGCACAATAATTGTTTGCATTGCTTTTTTTATATATAAGAATATTAAAACCTGAAATTTGATTTATTAGCAATGTGAGAAGCATACATTCTAACAAGTTTCAAATTTGATATTTTTTTGAAGTAGTATGTTTTGCATCAACAGCAAGTAAATAAAAGCTTTCTGCAACTTGTTTCATTTATCACAAGAGAGCATTTGATACTACTTCCTCCATATTAGGTAAAAGGTTTTATAAAACATTGATGAACTTCCATAGTTATTACAGAATCATAATGAATGTCTAAACAAACTCACAGATGTTTTGTAGTCTTCTATACTATTGATGTGCATGTATCTTCTTTACCCAAACCTAGCCCTTTAAACCAGTAGGGTCATTCTTTTTAGTATTTGGGATCACTTGATCTTAAGAAGACCAGGTGAAAACTAACTTTGTAGTAATTTGAATGTTATCAGACTGTATATTGTTTACTTTATTGTAAATACTGGTGAACAGTGGTCAATAAAATAGTTTTATATTCTTCCTTTATACTGATAGGCTGTGACTCTTTTGAAGCGGGGTATTTCTCAACTTTTGATATGTTAAACTCAATTTGTAATATATTTAACTGTAAGTTGCTTTCTTGGGGGTAAGCTGATTATTATTACCCCACTGCTACTCTTATCACAGTACTGGATGAGTACCAGGCTTTAACTGTTAGTTGGGGGGTTTTGTGTATACTGCCTGAGACACTTTTTTTTCCATCAGGAAGGGCCTGTAAAATTAGTGTGCTTTGGGTACTCCCATGAGTCACAGATGGCAACCACACGACTTAGGTACAGCAGTTGGTCACGAGGCCAAGTAGCCTCTGCAGGCATACTAGGAAATATTTGACATGTATTGACAGTATTAGCCATTGCTTTAATTTCAGGTCTTAATAAGAGGCTATGGTGTGTACTCGAGGACTGGTTCAGATGGAATTACTCTTCAGGCCATCACCTGAAGAATACTTACATCGCTCAGCTTTTAAAGTGGAATATTTAAATGAAGATACTTAAGTCGTATATTTGGAACAAAAGACTTTCTTTCTATTTCAGATTGAATTTTAAAATTAGCCCTATAATCAGCTGCTTGGAGAATACCTTCAGAAGGGCAGAAGTAAAGGGTGGGGAACTCAGGAAGAGTAAAGTTGTTATTCATCTTTTCACTTGCTTTTATCTACACACCACCTTTTCTTTGTGTTTTGACTACCATAGTATAGTTTGCCTTAAGCTGTGCTTATATGTCAATGGCCAAGAATAATTCAGAATTATCCTTAATTTATAGTTTTGACTATAAATAAAAAAACATAATACTGAGGACATTGTCAATGTCAATAGGCTCATTGGATTGAAAGGGCCCTTGAAGATCATCCAGTTCCAACCTGCCTGCCATAGGGAGGGACACCTTTCACTAGACCAGGTTGTTCAAAGCCCATCCAACCCAGCCTTGAACACTTCCAGGGGTGGGTTGTCAACAACCCTAGGCAGCCTGTTCCAGTGCCTCACCACTCTCAAAGTAAAAATTTCTTCCTATAATATCTAACCTAACCCTATTCTCTGTTTGAAGCCATTTCCCCTCATCCTGTCACTACATGCCTTTGTAATTCCTCTCCAGCCTTGTTGTAAGCGTCCTTTAGGTCCTGAAGGGTTCTCTAAGGTCTCACTGGAGCCTTCTCCAGGTTTAACAATCCCAACTTTCTCAGTCTGCCTTCACAGGAGAGGTGCTACAGCCCTCTGATCATCTTTGTGGCCCTTCTCAAAGGTGAGACAGTTGGGATTGCCTGAGTAGGTTTTTTCAGAAGACTAAAATAAGATGGATATTCCTGGAAACTCTCATATAGTGTGCATAACCTGAAGAGTGAAGGAAGGAATCCAGTCTGTGCTTGATGCTTTTTGATACTGTTTCACAAATCATTGCTATAATTATTTGTACTTTCAATAATTTCAAAAGCCGTTTACATTTTGCAAGAAAGCCTGCCACTGTAGACCATCTACTTATAGTTAAACAGCAGTGGCTAAACTTGCTCTGTGAACCTTTTCCTAATGAGTTTTTATTACTGGTTTTGGGCAAAATTCAGTCTCTATTTGTGGCTTAAGGAAAAATCTGATATCCCTGTTAACATGGAGTCCCTTGCACCAGATAATGATAATTTCAGCACTTAACTAGCTAACCTCCCTTGCCTGTTCCTTAGACAAATCACCCTGACTTTGTCACATGTTTAAGCCTTCTACAGAGTTCATGGCTTAATTTTTGGAGGCCTGTAATAGGAATATTTATACACCTAGTATATAGGATTCTGAAATCCTTGCTTCTTTATCCAGTAGCTTGATAAACACATGGGCTAAAGAGGAATTCCAAAGCAGCTTGTGTTCTCCTGCCAGTTTCTTTAGTATGGAGTGCTTTGTAAAGAGTATTAAAACTGTTACTGTACAAGTTGCATTTTACTGCCTGAAACTTTGCAGTTCCTGTAACTCATTTCAAGTGTGGATATCAAGTCTGTGTGAAGTTGCTGATTTGAAGCGATACAGGTTAAACAGTTGTTTTTAATTATTGGTTATTGTTAGTGGTAGACAAAGGTTTTTGTTGAGAGATTGGTTCTCCTCAATTTGTAACCCTTAAAATACAGATTTGTAACTAGATAGAGCTTTTTACATTATATTTGGCTCTTCCTTCTGACTTAATAAAAATACACTGTATTCACTATTCAACAACTTGGCAGCTTGTTAGACAGTTCTTTAGATTGCTGATTTTTTATGTTATGATGATAAATATGCTGACTGGTATTTGTTTCCTTTTTTTTTTCTCCTCACTTTGTGTCAAACTGAGTTTTTCTAGTAATGAAATGCAACACTTTAAAGTTACAAGTTATGTAAAGTTATGCTGAATGTGCTGCATACATAGGCAAAAAGTTAACAAATGTTATTAATTTAAAATTACCTGATTAAATAAATGAGATATCTTCTGTAGCTAGTTGAGTTGTGCGGAGGTTTGTCGTCATTGTCTCCTTTCTTATACCAAACCAAATATGTTTCAGGCTGTCGTTTTGTGATTGCTCTGTGTTAATGCTGCTGTCCTGAAAAAAACCCACACAAACCACAAAAATCCCACTTGTGCTGGCTTCAATGCTTTTCACTCTGGCTGAAGAAAATACTCAGGTTAAGAGTAACTGGGTAGTGCTAGGTTATGTAAGATTGGGATCATGATCAGTTATGACATCATTCTCTTATAGCCTGGTTCCTACTTCTTTGCTAGGAAAGAATACAACTCATACTTTGTTAATTATTATTGTATTAATTGAAAATTAATTAGAGTAATTGCAGTTACATTGAATAAAACAAATACAGTACCTGCAAAAAACTGTTAGCAGTGCAAGTGATTTTTATCAGTTCAGCACAAATGGATTCTGGACACTTTGTGGTAATCATTTTAGATTTATGGTGCTGGGTCTCCTTAAAACTGTTTGACAGTTTCTTAGCAATAGATTATAGTACATTTAGGACTTACTTGAAATGCAACTAGAACTACATTTTTCCTTTAACTGCAAATTATCTTACTTGCTTACCTGAATTGCGCTCTTGCAGCATAAAAGATTGTACTCCTTTCCTATTCTAAGACCTTTCTCCAACATTCTCTGCATTCTCCTTGCCATTGGTGTCTTTCTCTTTCTGTTAATATGTCTTCTCAAAATGCCACCTTTTATTCAGCTCTTGAATTTAGCCGCTTATGTCTACTCTGCTGACAGAGGCTTCTAAGCTTGGGCTAGTAGCCAAGCCAGATGCCCCCAGATTTGTTTCTGAGGCGCCTCTCCTGAAATGAAAAGTTGTTACACAGACCTGCTGCACTGTAGAAGCTGAAGTGCAATATGGAAATAGGGCTGTGTGGTTCGTGGAACAAAATGTTACAGGACCAGACAGAACCATGCTTTCCCCTCTAGGTTTATAAAGCTATGTCTCTACCAGCTCAAGGAGCTGTGCTTTGTTTTGCAGAGGATATCCAGACTAGGTCTTGTGGCGTTTACCTGACTGAGATATACCTTCACAGGCAGTTTCCACCTGACAGTGTTTTCCTATTCTCCTAGCCTTTAGTTGTGACAACACTTGAGGGTCTGCAGCAGTGGAGCTAAAAGTGTTTGGTAGTACATTGACCTCAGCAGGACCAGGAAAGAGTTGCAGAGGCTTTGTGCGTCATTCCTGCTACCTCCTGTTGGCACAATCCCAGCCATCAGTTTGGGTAATACCACATCCTTTTGAAGTTTAAATGGAAAACTTCCATGTCCCAAAATGCCTGTCTGGGACTCCTATGAAAGCATTCTGGGCTCTGATTTCAAATAAATGATAGATGGTTTAAGCTAGAAAAACTAATAAGTTATGCCAAGCAAAATTGAAACACTTGTCCCAAAAAGGAGCCTGCAATTGTTCCAGTCTGATGCAAGTAGAAATGGTGCTTTTCTTCCTTGTAGAGTGCTGTAGCATTTTTTAACTTGGTGAGAGAACTGGATATGATTCCCAGGGCTCCAGATGGCACCTGCCAGATGGAAGCTCATATTGTCTTAAGATGCTGGCATTGATGGCATGGTGTTTGAGAATGCAATAACCTTTTGTGATGGATTTTCTTGCTAGATAAAGTAAGTGGCCAAGTACTCACATGCATTGCAGTGTCTGCCAAAATATTTTAATCTGGTGAAAAGACCACCCTTCTGGGGGTGGGAGGGCAGAGTTTGGTTTCCTTTTTTTCCTTGATTGAATGTACAAGTCCCTCAGATTTGCTTAGACCAGAGGAGGCATCATTGGCTTCTATATACAATTTCTCCTTCCCAGAAATGTTATCCAGGTGCATTGCTCTGCACAGATTTAAAATTTGAAATGTGTATGTAGTTTTGCTCTCAAATCTTTGTTGAAAAGCATTGGGCCTTGTTGCCTGAACTTCTATAAGCAGGATCAACAATCAGGAAGTTCTGTATAAAGAAAAAGCATGTTAAAGAAACTTAGAATCGAAGAGTCATTTAGGTTGGAAAAGACCTTTAAGGTCATTGAGTCCAAACATTAACCCAACACTGCCAAGTCCATTGCTAAACTATGTCCCTAAGTGTCTCATATACACATCTTTTAAATACCTCTAGAGATGGTGAATCTACTATTTCCCATGGGCAGCCTGTTCAATGACTGACAAGGCTTTCAGAAAAAAAAAAATTCCTAATATTCAATCTAAGCCTCCTCTGGTGCACCTTGAGGTCATTCCCTCTCATCCTGTAGCTTGTTTGGGAAAAGAAACTGACCTCAACCGAGCTACAACCTCCTTTCAGGCAGCTGTAGAGTGTGACAGGAGCCCTCTGAGCCTCCTCCAGGCTAAGCAACCCCAGCTCCCTCAGACACTCCACATAGGAATCACTCTCCAGACCCTTCCCTGCTCCGTTACCCTTCTCTGGACTCGCTCCAGCACCTCAATGTCTTTCTTGTCATGAGGGGCCAAAACTGGACACAAGATTCGAGATGTGGCCTCACCAGTACAGAGTGACAATCACTGCCCTGGTCCTGCTGGCCACAGTATCCTTAATCCAAGCCAGGATGCCACTGGCCTTCTTGACCACCTGGGCACACACTGGGCCCACGTTCATCTGCTGTGGACCAGCACCTCCAGGTCCTTTTCCACTGGGCCACTTTTCAGCCACCCTGCCCCAGCCTGTAGCGCTGCATGGGATTGTTGTGGCCCGAATGCAGGACTCAACATTTTGCCTTGTTGAACCTCAGACAACTGGCCCTGGCCCATCCATCCAGTCTATCCAGATTCCCCTGCAGAGCCTTCCTACCCTCCTGCAGATCAATACTCCCGCTCACCTTAGCGTTGTCCATGAACTGACTGAGGGTGCACTTGATCCCATCATCTGCATCATCAACAAAGGTATGGAACAGGACTGGTCCCAGCACTGAGCCCTCTGGAACCTCTTGTGTCTGACCAACAACTGGATGTAGCACCATTCATCACCACTCTCTGGGATCAGCCATCCAGTTTTTCACCCAGTGAACAGTGCACCTGTCCAAGCCATGAGCAGCTGGTTTCTCCAGGAGAATGCTGTGAAGAATGGTGTCAAAGGCTTTGCTGAAGTGCAGATGAAAAGTCTACAGCCTTTTCTTCTTCACTAAGTGGGTTACAAGGTCACAGAAGATCAGGTTGGTCAACCCATGCTGGCTGGGCCTAATCCCCTGAATATCCTGCACCTCCTGGCACTCAAGATGAGCTGCTCAGTAACCTTCCCCAGCACCAAGGTTAGACTGACAGTCCTGTAGTTTCTTCAGATCCTTCCAGCCCCTCATACAGATGAGTGTCACATTTGCCAACTTCCAGTCAACTCAGACCTCCCTGGTTAGCAAGTGCTGCTGATAAATGATGGACAGTGGCTTACTGAGGATTTTCCTCAGCTCCCTCTGTACCCTTGGATGGATCTCATCCATCCAGCCCCACAGATTTGTGTTTGTCTAAGTGGTGTAGCAGGTTAATGACCATTTCCCCTTGGATTATGGAGCTTCATTCTGCTACCTGTCCCTGTCTTTCAGCTCAAGAGGCCAGATGCTCCAAGAACAACTGGACTTACCATTAAAGGCTGCAGCAAGGACGGTATTAAGTATCTGAGACTGAGCTCTAGCCAAAGCTATCTGTTCAGCCAGGCTGGTTTTCCCCACTGGTTCATCTTTTGCATATGGGGACAGCTGGCTCCTCTTCCTTTAAGATTTTCCTGTCAAAGAATGACCAGCCTTCCTAGACCCCTTTTCCCCTCAGGACTGCATCCCAAGGGACAATGTTTATCAGTCTTCTAACCAGGCCAAAGTCTGCCCTCCAGAAGTCCAAGGTGCAGTTCTGCTGACCCTCTTTCTCACTGCTCTGGGGATTAAAAACTATCAATGATCACCGTATCACAAGATAGGATATAGAGGCTGAATGCAATGTAGTATCACACAATTACAAGTGGAGCACCATCACTCATCCAGAGCAAAGATGAGTTATGTCTCTTTGAATGGAAGATGTGCAAATTACCTTATTCTCAGCTTGAAGGTATTTTAAATTCTAGAACTGAGAATATTTTTTCACACATTCAAAGGTACACATCTGCTCTAGGAAATCATAATGAAAAGAAGATGGTGCCAATTTTTTTTTCTTCTCAATAATTTCTAGATTAAATTATTTCAATGAGGAGTAGTCTCTTTCTTTTTTTAAGGAAGTCACTATTTCTTATCATATTCTTCTAGAGCCCACCTTTCCCGTTTTGTGTCCACCTCTGCCTTTGTGTGCTGGACAGGCCTGGAATGTGCAAAGCAGAGAGATGCTGTCCTGGATAGACCTCTCACCTCTACAGAAGAGTTTGTCACGCATGATTCTGGGCTTAACACTGCATAACTATTGTATTTTATTAACAGAATCATAGAATGGCCTGGGTTGGAAACCTTAAACATCACCTAGCTTCAATTCCCCCACTGTAGACAGGGGTATTTGTCTTCCTTCCACTAGACCAAGTTGCTCAGAGCTCCATCCAACCTGGCCTTAAATGCTTCCAGGGAGGGAGCATCCACAACTTCTTGGAGGATTCTATTCCAGTGCCTCACCACCCTCACAGTAAAGATTTTTTTCTGTTCTATTCTCTTTCCTGAATTCACAATTAGTTGAATAAAAATGACACCATTATTTGCATGAAATGCCAGGGGTTTGTCAGCTACAAAAACCACTTTCAGGAAGACAAATCAGAAAGGTTACAAGTGGAAACAGGGTTTTATTTTTCTGAATCTGTTTCAGAGTTGATGCTCACAAGTATTAAAACAATATGCATGTGTGATCAGGCAGGTTTGTAGCATTTCAGAAATCTCTTGCATTTGTTGCAGGGAGTGTTTATAAATTTGCTGATGTTAATTAACATTAATGTGTCCAGTCTGGTGATTTACTTGTTGCATTACTACTTGAATGCAACACTTCATGATGGTTGTTTAATTCCATATTGTTGGCAGGTCAATAAAGCATTTTGATCGAAATTTGGTTTAAAGCTCTGTGGACTGAGCAGGTTTTCCCTGCAAAACTCAGGAAAAACAAGAGTTTAAAAAACCCAACTGAAGATCACTTGAGGTTACTCTATAGAAGGCAGACATTTGGAGACTGATAACAAATCACTCCAGTGATGTCGTTCACATCCTTGAAATGCAGAATGGCTGTTGATCTCTCAGCCATTAAATAAGGTTAAATAAGGCTTATTTCTTGAGTGGTCTTCAGAGGAAACGGGAGAGTCACTGGGTTTGTTGTTGGAGATGTTGCTGTAGGCTGCAGAAGATAGCCCTAATTTGGCTTCTATCTGAAATGAGAAAATTTTTGTGCTTGTTTGAACAAACTGTTCTTTTAGGCGCAACATCATTATTCACACTCAAAACAACAGTAGAAAATGCTACTGTCTCTGCCAGGTCCTGGAACAAAATAAGCAAAATCACCTCTCAGAAACCACTGGGGAAAAAAAATACATACACACAACTACCCACGTCTACATCTATCTATACATCTATAGATGTATCTATGCATCTATATATCTCTACCTACATGTTTATATATATGTGTGTGTGTGTATATATATGTATGCATACCCATCTGCTGGGTTAGTGCAAATAAACCCTGACATTACCTGGCACTATTAAGTCCAGTTGAAGGTGTGTGCTGAGGACACCAGTTCAACACACCAGCACTGCAGCCAGGGCAGAGGGAGGCAAGCTGGATGGAACTGCAGCAGCAATGCTATTGCAAGAGAGGAACATAATTAAAAGCAGGAAACAGGAGAAGCCATGAAAGGACATATTGCTGATTCATGCTATATCCTGAGTTGGTTCTCAGGGAAAAGGCGTGACCTTCTCCATAATTTTTGCAGCTACTGCATCAGTTTTGCACAGAGTTGCACACCAGTTCTGCATTGCCACAGGATAGGAGCTGTTACAGAAAATTGGGTGAGGTCCAATGATTCTACCCAACCCTACTGTAATTCAAGGCTTTGTGTTCAGTGGATTGTTTACCATCATTTGAAATTATTGACCTGAAACCAAAAAACCCTGCAAAAAAGCATGTCTAAATGTTTCAGAAAAGCTTGTTTTGCTGAAATCATAGATACATAAGGAGTCTTCTTTGCACAATCAAGAAATGTTAGTTTTATTAACTAATTTTTAACCTCATGAACAGAGTTGCAGTTTGGGTTTTCAGTTAATTTTCATTTATCTGATTAATTGAAAAAAATCCCACCAAACCCAGACATACACCTGTAAAACTAGAAAGGAGAAATTTTTCACCAGGGCAAGGAAGGCAATCACCTTATATACCGAATCTTTAAACTTGATACTCCAACAGTTGTACTAAACCATATACCCTGTGAAGGCAGTAAAATCAGAGATTCAAGGGAGAAACAGCATCTCACATTGTTGTCACAGACATTCTGCAGTTGTTGCAGTAACATCACTGTCCGTTACTGAGCAGCATTTCTAATTATTCTTTATTATTCCATCTACTGCAGCTGATTAATCCGTAGTTTTGGATGTCGTTGCTAAATATTTCTCGTTTTTGACAAGCCACAGCATGGTCGATTTTCTAGTAAATGCATTTCTCTGAATTCAGGATTTTATATTTGACAACTCCCCCATTTCTCTCACTGCAGTGTAAAATCTGACAAAGAAATAGGTCAGTGCAACTCTCTGGATGAGGGAATTTAAGGCAAGGGATACTATGAAGATACATCTGAGATGTATGCAAAGGTGGATAAAAAGTACCTGCTTCCTTAAGAAATTAGGAATTACAAATTTTGATTTTCACTATCATTCTCAGTTATGTTTGCCCTAATATGCTACGTTGCAAATTTTCAAGTATTCCGTAAATGATGTTAGAAAGTCAGATTTTCTTTTCCTTTAATGACAGCAAAAAGCTAGTTTAAACTAGATAACTACAGTTAAACACAAATAAACAGGAAAATACTGAGAAATACATAAAAGCAGTTCTCAGCTATAAAGAACAACAACACTTACTACTACAATATTGATTTATGTTGTCTTTTGCTGTCCCATAGGCAATAACAATTTCTCCTTAGTGTGCACATGCTATGGTCAGCAAGCTAAAAATATCTCTCATTTTTGTGGACAATCTGTTTCAAAAGAAGCCAAGAGAATATCACCAATCAAGATAAATACAGTCATGGAGGCTACTTTACAGGAGCCAATATGTTCACGCAAGATGGACAACAGAAGGCTGCTAAATGCATTTTATTCTTCCACTGTCTGCAATTCAGAGGCTGCTTGAACTTCTTTACTCCACCTTTTAAATCACTGATTAAAAGGCAAGTGAATTGTGACTTTGGTTTTCCCAGAACCACTAAATGCTCTTTGTATTAAATGTATTGGGAAGGTGAAGACCTGAAAACCTATTTACTCCTTCAATCATCAGGCACCACAAGAAGCCTGGACAGGACACAACATTTCTGTTGAACAAAACCCAGGTGAAACAGTGTGCAGACAGTATGCTTCCAGTCAGCTGAAAAAAAGCTTGTGTCCTGACAGTGTTAATAACCATTGTATTAATGATCCAGGTGGAGGTGCTTACAATTTTTGCTTTTACAGAATAACAGTATTTCTTCTGTTAGTTCTGAGATCAATAGCAGAATTCGTGGGCTTATCACTGAAATCCTGCTGTTTCTCTAAACTGTCACGGATGTACAGGTGGCGTGTCTCAGTATTCTGCACATCACTGCTTAGAAAATGCATGCCATCCCCTCAATTTAGAAAAGACCCTAGATAAATCTATCCTTTTTTTAATGGGTTATTGACTTACAGCTGATTTTACTCCTTCAGGGGCAACGGAGATCATAATTGCTAGGTTCAAGCATTTAAGCATGTGGTTAGATATAAGACATAATTTAAATATCTCAGGTGTTGCTGCTTGTATTTCAGCTTCTGCGGCTAAATCACCAAATTGCCACGGGTAGCAGTGCTTCAGTAGATGGCACTCCTGCCTGGAGCCACGCTGTTGCCGGCACCCAGCCCTGCCAGTCCCCAGCAGGTGGAGCGGCCGTGCCCGCCCTGCCCGGCCGGACACCTCCCAGGAGATGATGGGGAGCCGCAGGGGACCTCGGAAAACACCTGGTTGTGCGTGGTGTGAACGGCGTCGTGGTCCTGCAGGGAGTCAGTCATCCTTGTGCCATCCTGCTGCTGGCTCTTTCACGAGTTTCATGGCTAAAGGGACCCTAAGCTGTTGTGTTTTAACAGCAGATTGCTGCAGTTTTTTCTTCCCCTTTCAGAAAGGCACTGCTGGGGGGTGGTGTTTGGGTTTCCTCACATAACGGCAAAGAATTCACAGCCTGTGTGCTATTCTGCAATGAAATACCTTTTGTCTGCCCTGTGCAATGTGTTTTACAGCCAATCAGAATGCTAAGGATTGGGGTCATACTAACAATGTACCCATAGTTCCATGTTCAGCGCTCCAGAGTAAATTTGCTGCTAATGTTCTGGGGGCCATATTCAAAATACCACGCACCATTTTTCTGACAGACACTAATACTGAACTGTTCTTCAGCCATATTGGCCCCCATCTTGGTGGATGACTTCAAAGAGTTGGAAGACGGGGCTCTGAGCAACATGGTCTAATGGAAAGTGTCCCTGCCCATGGCAGGGGGGCTGAATTAGGTGATCCTTAAGGTCTCTTCCAGACCAAACCATTCTGTGATTCTATGACCCCATGCCACTATGACATATGGAGAAGGGGGACCATAAAAGCAGCTGTTTCTGTATGGCCATCTCCTTGTGAAGGTCCACTCAGGAATGTGCTAGTCCCAGTAATGGAATGGCAAGCAGTGGCCAAAGGATTTCAGAGATGAATGGTGACTTCCCTCAAGATGGCTCCAGATACTGACATCTCGTCCAGGAATCTAATTATGCTCATTGCTTTCTAGTGACCGATCTATTTGCTGCCAGTACATCAGCAGTCAGAGCTCCTGTCATGAAGATTAGTGCCTCCATTAAGAGGATGTTGTGATCATTTAGAGGGAAGTAAGTGAACCAGGGGAATAAAGATAGTAATGTAAGTCTTCAATATTAACTGCTTAAGTATGGGTCAAGGCTTGAATAATGAGATTTTAATTTTCTTTATCTCATGGCAGATAGGCAAGATCCATGCTGAAGTTTGTAAAGCATTTTTAGGACGAACGACAACTAAATATTAAACTTAAATTCAACAGATATGAAGATCTAATCCATTAAGACATGGATTAGAACATTAAAATCCCTTACGAAAGACATTGTGAAGGACTATTTTAAACTACCAACAATTCTGATGAAAAAGCACAGCTTCTCAAGCTGATTTTGGGGGAATCATGGTTCCCTTCCTGCTTGTGATTTCACGGCTGCGTGTCACACTGGTGGTGGTGTGATGTCCTAAATATACCACCCATTTGCTTCATTGGCTTACAGATGGCCTTATTGAACATTTGGGCAGGAGGCAGAAGTTGTTTAACTTCACCCAGGACAGGTGTGGGGTGGCAGGAGAGAGCAGATACGGAGGAATGCAGACCAGCTGTACACAGTGATGTGCAGTTTGCCTGCTGTGCGTATGTGCAACAGGAGAACCAGAGCAAATGGTGATAAACAGAGATTTGGGAAACTTCTCAAGAGTTGGAAGTGTTTCCTCTGCAAAATGCAGATATTTCAAATTGGTTAAAAGACCATGCATTGTTAAATCACTATCTTTCCAAGAAAGCTGCAGTGCTAAAACAGCCCTGGAAGCAGCACCTACTGAAACATTCCTGTTCCTTTTACACAAACGCCACTCACACCCTACAACATGTAAATGCTGGACTACACTCGCAGAGCTGACCTACCAATGCAAGGCTGAGGATGCAGCAAAACACCTGAAGAAGAATACTGAAAATAAATGAGAGTACTTTAACCATATAGATAGAATGATTGAGTATACACTCGAGGAAGTTATGTGAAAACAAAAGACACAGAACATTTTTTTTTACACAATTGCAAGAAACCTATAACACCAATGCCATCACAGGCTTGATTCCTAGTCATTCACTCTTTCCCATGATGAATATAAAGTTCTCTCAAAATAAGCAATGGTGTGTTTTTTAAAAAGAGGCAAATTTATTTGATAGTGCTTTGAAAAAGCAAAATTGAAGTTTAAGGCAATACCAAAGCTTGAATTAGCAGAGGACGATGTATGTATCTAAAGACATCAGCACTGAAGTAGATTTCAAAGACAGTTACAACCTTAAGAGATACTCTCTCTTAGTGGAGAAATGAGATTCAAACATTTGAATCAAAAGCGAGGTTCAAACATCCTTTTCTTGCTTATAACCCCTCATATTTCTTGCCTTATGAAGCTGCTCAATTAGAATGGCTACAGACAGCCCACTGCTTGTGTCTATTTTGAATAAGCACAAAACCAGATCCAACTTCCTCTTTTTGTGTCTGACCCAGCCACATGTCATTATTAAGACAATTTGGCAGGGTCTCACTTGAAATTTGCATGCCTCTTTCCTGTACTTAGTGAGAAATTAATTCTGTAGTTGCTAAGGCTGGTCTGAGAAGAGAACAGTATATCGAGGCCTGGACACTGCAGACATGAATGAATACATGCTCTGCAAAGGCAGATGAGTGATACAGGTGAAGAAGAGTTACTTATGTAGTCCCTTGAAATCTCAGTTCTCCCTGTTCCTCAGGTATTACAGAATGTTTCTGTAATTAGAATACAATTGCTGTAATGGCAACAGCAAGCCCAACTACCACGCTCTCCATTCACAGAGTCAAAATTCTTCATGGTTTTGGTTTGGTTTGGCTTATTAATATAAAAACTTTCTGGGAAAAGAAAGAAATTATTGTAAAAATGCTTCTGGTTTCCTGCTTAACTGTGCAAATGAAGTGAGAGAAGGCAGCACAGGGTAGCACGGAAATAATTACATGAAATCACAGCAAGTGCGTAGTAGAGTCCCACATCCCAAACTGAGATGAGACAGGAGGCATTACAAATCTCCCTAGGAATATTATGTCAACAAATGTCAACAAATCTGAAGGTCAGACCAATGAGTTTTGTAAAAATTTAACTAAGAAATTCTTACCACTCTTCTTCCCACATTATGTTATTATCCAGCATAGGTCATTAACAAGGTAATTAAAAAACAAATCTAAGTGTTTTAAAATTCGGAGTCAGAAAGAGGAAATCAAACCACAGGTGGAAAGTAGAGTCAATCAAATTACTAAAGCCATGTCTAATTAAGTAACACTTTCAGATAGATCTTAGCATTAGCGTTTTTGGCCATGTAATATAATTTAAAAATCTGAGATGAGGACATGAAGGGCAGACAAAGCAATGATCTACATCACAGGACTAGTCTACACAGGAAAGAGCTAACAATAACCACTGCAGAGTATCTGTTCTGCAACAGCTTTCCACGGGGACAGGTTTTTTTGCACTAAGTATGCATTTGTGTGGTTTAGCTGACCATGAGAAGTGAGCTGTGTTAAAAGCAAACAAAAGCATCCATCATGAAAAAAAAAAGAACATCTTCTTCAGGAACTGGTACACCACAGCTTCTGGGCTCTCAATTCTGCACTTCAGATTGTTTCCCAGTAACCACCTTACACGGATCAATCCAAAGTGCACTACTCCTTCACTGTAAATGTAAAAAATAAAGGAAATGGAACAATAGACCACATGGATTCATGATGAGGTAATAGTTAGAAGCTGCTTGGGGTGCTGAGCTACTGCTGCAGTTCATACATGTAAGTCTCACAAAGCCCAGGCTTCCAACTGCAAAGAAGCAACAATAGTCCAGCCCCACTAACACCCTACAACGTTTCTTTGGCTGTAAATGGCGTCGCAGATGTTTCTCAGACAATCAAGAAGCTGTTTCAAATATACTAGTGCATGCAGTGTAATTCGTATTGTAAGTTCAAATATTACACAGATGTGACTGTTTATTCCATGTAGATTTTAGACTGATTCTGAAAAAATAGGAGCAGCTTTTCTTCACTATAATATGGGGGAAACTGGGAGGGCAAAACCTGTCTGAGGCAGCTGTGCCAGGCAGCAGGAGGCATCTGATGCATCTGACTTACTGCTAAAAGAACGAAGCAAAACATCCTCAAATACAAGGGGTGACTCTGAACAACTGATAGTTTTGCTTGCCCATCTCCTTTGCTGAACAAACCAGTTGGTTCAGCAGATTTTAACCACATGTACTTGTAAAATTTATTTGCAGCAATGAGGTATTGATAGAACTAAAAGTGACACCCATTGACATGTTACATGCTGTAGGTACAGGTTACCTATGGGAATCTTACCACCACATGAGAGTAGTCTCAGTTTAATTATGCAGGTTTGCCTAAAAACATAAAGTCTTGTTGAAGAGTGCACTAAATTGGCATTTGGAGGGTATATGCTTATGCCTGGGCTGAGGAAGAGACTAAGTCACACTGAGGTAATGTACCTTTAAATCAAAACATTAATACTAGGAATTGTACCAGTATATTTATTCTGGAAAAACAAACAAACAAACAAAACCCAAAACCCCACCCTAAATGGCTCCCACACCAGCACAAACCCTACATGTAACCAGGCTACAATGGCCAAGGCTGAGTAATGGCAGGAGGAGTCCACCACAGGAGCAAGCTCCCATCACTCCTCAGCCTGGTGAGATCCATCCACCAGCATCGCAGAGCACTGGGAAAGCAAGATGACAACCTTTACCTTAAACCTCTCTTATTTCCTGCTAAATGAGGTTGTATGATGCAACATTGACATGAACCAACAGCAGAGTCATTGAAACTCAGCTGGTGCACAGTAACCTGTTCGGCTGCCACATCTTCAGCAGGGGTGTAAGCCCTGAGATGGTGAGAGAGGCTAGTTCTGGGTGTGACTGGGATGTTGGGATGTCTTTGGATGTTAGCAAAAGGGGCCATTCCCAGTACCCTAACCACTGTCAGTAACGCCAGACTCTGTAAACCTTCGTGTTTCCAAGCCTAATTACATCTCTGCTGTTGTGGATCTTCTAATTCCATTGGTAGCCACCTGCCTGCAACTTGTCTTAAAATATTCACCACTAACTTGACCCCTCCCATCCATGCTCATCTCAGACAAAAACTATCAATCTAAACACCTTTGAAAATTACTCATTCCTCCCAGCCTCTTTACTGTAACACCTGGTTCCCATTGCTGGTACCCCAACTTCCTTCTGCCTGAGGGGAACAAAAAATTACCTTATCAAGCCATTGCACAGACACTGTCTAGAAGTCAACTGCAGAAGTCTCACCCACCCCACCAGGTGAAACCCACCTGCCTCTCAGGTTTGGGGTCCCATCAGCAGAATATGCAAGTTTCCAAGGATTCAGGAACGTGGTGAGAACTGTGGGGTAATCTGCCAAAGAAAAGAGATGCTTATTTGGAAATACACATGCACAACCTGCTTAAAGCAGGGCTCCAACTAAAGTTTATGAAGAATGGCTAATTTTTTAAGTTGTATTTAATTTTTCCCAGATGTGGAATAAATGGCACATGACATTTCGTCTTTCTTCTTGTCAAAATTAAAACCAGAAAGGTTTGTATCAACTGAGAGTATTTAGACTGAAAACAGCATAAGCCTCCTCTTATTCTGCCCCTTTTTATGCCTGTATCAGGACAACAGTGGGCAGTACACAGTAGTCCACATAGGCACTGCCTTTCGTATGTCATGCACATTTTCTGTGCTAACCAAATGGCAGCTCACAGCCAAGCCTGTGGAAACTCAAAGGAAAAGCTACCATTTTATAGCCAGTCTGACCCAGACATCTCCCACTTGAGGTGTAAAATTGCCATCAGCTGCTACTCTGGACCCTGGGGACACAGGTGTTTTCAGAGGACCAATTAAATCCCGAGCAATCTGGACTGTCTGGAGGAGATGTTTGTATCTGCCGTGACTACAAACATCTAAGTACGATACACAAGCAAGGAAAATAGGGCAGCCAGCTGCTTGGCTTTTTGTGCCTTGCATCCCAGCAGAAAGAGACACAAATAGAAAGAGAAGATGGGAAAGATGGAAAAAAACCCACTTATCTGGAGTCCCCTTCAAGAACAAGATTGCTTTGGTCTCACATTCTGCAAGAAACCAGCACACAATCAATAAGAAATTGCAGATGGAAAAACAGTGTATGAGGCTCTTCCAGTTGACCACTGCTTTACATTATTATAACCTTCTTTGAAATAGTCATAAACATCAAGCCAAATTTCAGGGCTGTATCTTTTGTTACTTTAGAATTTGCCCTGGATGTTGATTTTAACTGGTCAGTTTGGTATATTCATGCAAATAAGCAGTGGCTCCATGATATTTTATTAAACTTGACTTTGAGAAACAAAACTAAGCAGAATAAAAATTGCCTAAAAAAGAAAGGGAGGAAACAATAAAAAACTTGTAAGAAGTAAATTTAGGGGAGAAAAAGGAAAAGGAAGTTTGTATTACTTTGCTTCTATCAAGCATGTAAAGGAGGAGCCCCTTTAAAAATGTTCATTTTTTTTCCTCCTCGTTTATTTTCTTCTTGCAGAGTATCATGCAAGTCCAGCAGGTTGACTAGACAACGCTATGCAAAACCAAGTGTGTGGCAACAGACCATAGCTCTTTCTAATGGTTTTCAGTTTTTAATAAGGCTCTTGGCTTCAGCTCAAGCTGAAAAGATGGCAAAGGAATTTCATTAATAATTCTTTTCTTGTCAGCTGGTAATTTTCTTCTTCTTCACACTAAAAACATCAAGGCCTTCCATTTGACCTTGTCTTCAGATCAGATATAATATGGAAAACTGGAATTACTTATCGGTAAAAAAAAAGAAAAAAGCAAAACAAAATAAGCAGTCTTTTTTTCATACTACATGCAAATCCAAATAATCCTCTTCCTCCCACAGTCTGACCCAATTTTGCTTGGGCAGACTTTGTGCTTCTAAGCCCAGCACTTTTGAGACTGCAATTTAGCAGATACTACTGAATGTGACAGCACAGCACTTGCAAAACCAAGTCTAAAGCTACTGTACTCATTGCACTAAAATCTCCAGGGTCCTGGCAACTTGCTTGTTCTAACCAAAAGTCCTCCCTTAGCCATGGTCTCCTAAATGGACAAGCTAAAGCCAAGAGTTTAATTCCTTCAGCAGTTTTGGATAGGAGAACATTTGCCCAAGCTGCATGAGGGAGCATCCTATTTGCAGGTGGGAGTATTTAAATATGTTCATCTGCTCACTGCCATACTTACTTGGAAAACGGATACAAATTAGTAGCAAGACACTGGAAAATGTGTTGATTTCATGCTTTATTGCAAATAAGCTACAAAGAAATTCCTCCTTGCCAAACACAACACCATAGTTGAGGGACGATTGTTGTTTTCCACCACAGAACACAAGCCAGTAAGGGGAAACATTTGCAGAGTTCCTTTTTTTGTTCATCTCACTCTTTTCTTAATCCTTACACATTCCACAAGATGAAAACACTGAGCATCTTTACCAAGCATTTTTCAGAGCTGCAATCATTGACACAACTCCTCTCATTTTTTATGAATGCTTTCTAAGCATAATGCCCAAGAATCCCAGTGCAGCCTAAAGCTGCATGATTTCCCCCTCTTCAGCAGTAAAAAGGAAATTGTGGGAAAGTCTTAAAAATAATGTTTTAATTTGTGTTCATAATAACCAACATTTCTTTGTTCTTTAACTCTAGTTATTTAGTTCAAAGCAGTGTATTTTGCAAATTTAAGAATCTTCCCTTTTATCTGGAATTTTTCATTATATGACCAAGCAGTCAGGATCCAATCCTGTAACACTCTCTGGATGCAGAAATTTATTCAACTCGAATGAAATAATTGAGGAATAATAAACATGGGGTAACAAAACCAGCATTGTAAACACTCTGTGGCTAAGGTTAGGTCTATGTTAGCAAGCAGCAGGATTCCAACAGGAAAACCTCTGCAGTGCAAACCAGCTTGTGTGGAGGATGTAACCTTCTCCCTCTGTGTGCTCAGGAAGAGTTGTTCCAATCTGGCTCCATCAGCGGTTGGAATGCAGCTTTTTCTTATGTTTCAGGTGGAACATTTCTTACTGTGCCTTTTGGGGCCGCTCTACAAAATGAACCAAAGAGCAGGAAGGGAGGGCAACCAGAGATTCGCTTCAAAAAACACATACCTCACCTAAAACAAAATGTCAGTGTAGATGAATGCACACTTAAGTTTATCCTTATGCATAAATGGATGGTCATATCTGTGGCAGATTTAATCTGAAATAAATCAAACTGATGGAAAGGTAGCAGAATAAAATCTTTTTTCTGTAGAATTTTTAAGAAAGAGCTGTTGTGGAATAAAGTTCCCTCTTATTTTTGTTGTTGAAACATGGAAAAAATACTTCACATAGATTCAGTAACTCTCTGAAGTGCAATTAGTCTATCACAGCATTGAGAGGCAAGTTCTTGGCATAGGGAAAGAAATCCCCTGAGACCATCAGGTCAGCCAGTGCCAGCAGCAGGCCCCATCACCCATTCCAGCACTACAGCTGCACCCTGAGAAACACTTGGACACCACATCAGGACACAATGCCACTGGCAGAAGAAAACTGAACAAAAATAACATGAGGACTTCACAGAAAATGCTCAGCAATGTCCTTGACGCAAATTTTCATCTGTCAACAGAATTAAATTGGCAACACCAGTTTTAGAAAACCCCCCCTTGCCCTGATTTCTACCCCTTTCCTCAGGAAATCAATCTCCTTTTTCCAGCCCTTTCGTCTTTTTCTCCTTCATCTTTCCTGTTTTTTTCCTAGGATGTTATACTTTTTATTTATTTATCAGCGGTAATAATCTTTAAGTTTGTTGTTCAGCTGAAAGCTGTTTCCACTTCAGTAGGTCTGGTGGTAGATGCTCTGAGCAGTAGCCAACTGGCCCCTCCGAATCTTTCACCAGACACCTTTATACAGATCAAGGCAAACTGAGAACCTGTCTTCTGGCAAAAACAAGAAGGAAAAGCAGTTGGAGTATACAGTCCTCATCATCCATGAATAAATGGAGAGAAGAACATAAAATAGGAAACATCATGATGGTGACCTAGATTAGGAAAATCTTGTCCATGCTAATAAAAACTGGGTACATTTACCAAACTAAGAGAAGCCCACCTCTGTGAGGAAATCCATCAAGAAGGGCTTGGACAGGTCTTCCACTTCAGAACTAGAAAATGTGAATATTATGATGACTGGCATCTGGTCCTCCTGATGCAAGCTTTCCTATAAATAGGAAGGAAGAAAAATTCTGTAGGGTCATTATTCACGTCTTCATTCTGCCGCTTGTCACAGTCGTCTACAAATGAAAGTAAGGTGTTTCATTTTCCATTCTTTCCTGGAATCTGTCTGCACACCATAGCCTTATGAAAGGTGATTATTCAGTACAGCACTGAAGTGGGACAGAACAAAAAAAAAAGTCTGGAAAATGGATGAAGGATTGAAATCCTACAAATAAGCAGTTTGGAAGTTTGAACAGGCCTTCTCCAAAAGAAAAAAAAACCTGTTCCCTGTTATAATTATTCTTTATTCCATTAAGAACACTTGCCTGTATAGTCCCTTTTTGCTAAACTTAACTATAGCTAATTACTTGTGGGGTTTTTTGGTGGCAAAATTGTGTGGCTTACAGGTAGCACTATTTCACATTTATGCAGAGATAACCAAGGTTTATAAACCTCACTGATATTAATTTTTGAATGCTAGAATATAAGGAAAAAATTGATTCCTGAAAATAAGTTTATATTGACAATCCCACAGAGAGCTATTTAATTATGTTAGTCTCACTCTTTCATTTCACCTTTTCCTGTTCTTGCCATCCTTTGTGAATCCTTTCTTGGACAGGGTGGTTGCTGAGAGCCACCACTCAGCACAACCTCTGACAGCAACAGCAAAAAAAGGTGATGTTCAGCCTTTAGGTGCTTTCACCATCCCACCACAAAATTTGCCACTACAGGACGAGCGACACTTGAAGCCCTGTCTACACCCAGATATTTTGTGGAAAAGACTGATGCAGACACTTCCTGTAACATCCACGCAATTCTCTGTACTCTGTTACTGTTCCAGTAGTTGTTCATCTTGAGCTCTACCTGTCTCTGCAGTGTTTTATTTAAGAGTTGTAATTGGATACAAGTTTTGGAGTACTCAAGGCAAATTAATAATTATTTTCTTTGAGAATCTTTATCCTAGATTTTGCTTCACATTTTGATGTATTATGGGAAAAATTAGTCCCTGGTTTACAGAAAAAAAGCCTACAAAATAAAAGATTATAGCCTTTTCGATATTTGGACATTAAGTAAATACATATAATGGTATTAAATTATTTCTCTTTTTCAAAATAGGAGAAGTTGCTCAGATCCTCTGAGGATTCTTATCAGTACTGAGATAAGTAAAACTCTTCCGAAGCAGAAACACTTCACCCCTTCTTGTTGCAACAGAAAATTAACTCTTTTTCTTCCACTCTCATCAGTGGATATTTTCCAAGGTGCTTTCACTTATTACTCTTAAATCTCAGCACAAAAGAAAAGCCTCAACAGCAAGAGACAAGCATTGTCACAGACAAATGATTTCCCCCAGCTCGCAAAGTTGTTTTTCAGAAGAGATTCCAAAACCCAGGAATCCAAGGTTTCAGAGTTGTGGCATAAACACTATTATGAAAAAATTTCCAAGTGATGGCACACAACATTAATAACGTATTTCAAATCCGTCTTGGAATTTTAACACCTAGCCAGTGAGGAAACAAAATTACTAGAACATTGATTTCCCGAGAAACCAAGTAAAGCTGAAAAAAAAAAACCTTCAGGAGATACTTTATTAACCTTTTAAAAACCTGTTAATTTGATTTATCAATCACAGAACATCAGAATCATTTAGGCTGGAAAATACCTAAGATAATCAAATTCAACCTTTGACCTATCACCACCTTGTCAACTAGACCATAGCATTAGCTCCTGTGTCCAGTCATTTCTTGTAAAACTCCAGCGATAATTTTAATTTCTTTATTTTTTCCCCCTTCTTAACTAAAAGGCTTCTAAAAAAACTCCCAGTAAACCTGTACTTTTTGAGTCTGAGGAAGATATGTACTTAGGGAGCAATCTCATGAGGCACATGGGGCGCCTACAACTGAGGTGTTACATGCTGTAAACACCAAGGAGCGCAACTCAATCAAGGTGTCTCGATCACGGGACGCAGCTTTGATCAGGATGCGGATCTGATGGAGACGCAGGTCACAGGACACCTCCATCCCGCCCCGCCTCACAGCCGCGGCCCCAGGGCTCAGCCTCCTCCCCCTCCCAGGCGACTGGGACGGGCAAACCCCCGTTCGAGGAAAGCCATTCCCGGCACCTCTGGGTCTCCGGGGGCCGGGCGGGGCGGGCAGCGCGGCCCCGCCCGCTCCCGGTGACGTGCCGGCTTCTCCCGGCGCTGGGCGGCGGCGGGAGCGGCGGCGGCGGGTGAGCTGTGCGGGAACGGGATCGGGAGGGGGATCGGGACCGGGAGGGGGATCGGGACCCGGAGGTGTCAGACCATCTGGTCAGCTGGGTGCTGCCGGAGCGGCCGTGGCGGGGCGGGCTGCCGGGGTGTTGCTGTGTGTGGAGCCGGGAGCGGGGGGCGCGGGCCGGCCCCCGGGCTGCGGGGCACGGAGGGCTCTGCCGGGCTCGGTGGCACCGGCCGCGCTTGAGGGGCGGCTCGGGGAGCCCTGGCCCGGCAGCCAGCCCTGTCGCCCGGCTGTCCCGGCGTTCGGCTCCTCCCGGCCCTTTGGAGTGTGTTTTTCCCGCTGATCTTTGACAGAGGGCTCCGCCGCGGTTTACAGCGCGGTAAATGACTGCCCTTAGCAATGATTAACGCCGGGCAGGGAGAAGGTTTACTACTAATCTTGTTTTGGTCCACTCCTCTTTGTTATGCTGCAGCAAATCCATCGCCTTTGGCAACTGTGATCTAAAGATCACAGGGATGTGCAGAAGCTCTGTGTGTATATATATACACACATACTGTTATTGCTGTGTATATACATTATATAACGTGCAATATACATATACTATATAAATATATAATGTATATCATAGCATGCTTTTATATTAAATACATTATATTTGATGTACTTACTATTCTGTTAGTCAGGAGTCTGCCTTATGTTATTTTTAAATTCTGTGTTATCTAAGTTAAGCAGCGTGAGAAATTTTTAGGTGCGTATGAAGACAGCCTATGAAAACACAGTATGCAATTAAAACGAACTAATTAATAAAGCAAAGGAACTTCCAGTGACTGAGGGTTTCTGGGTTTGCCTTGGGTCACGTTCTGGAGTTGGGCACAAAGGCGCGGGGGCAGCTGCCAGTGCTTTTCCTTGAGGCGCCTGTGTTTGCTGCTCATCTCACACTTGGTGGGATCGCACCTCTGGAGACACAGTCACCACCAAATCAGGACAACTGGCTGGGTGTTTTCACAGCCCTTCAAGGATATGGCAGTTCTAAGTAAATATTGCATAATTCTGCTAGCAATGTCCGGGGGTTAAAGGCAGATGGAAATGTGGAGCCAAGCTCTTGAGGATCAGGGTCTGGCTGGTGTGTTTGAGGCGCCCACCTGGCACGTGCTCACATCACCCATGACCCAAGGGAAACTGCAGCTGGAGTTTCATTGCCCACTCTGCTTCTCACGGTGACAGAAATAGCTCAAGTGAAGGGAAAGGGTTTCCTTTTTGTGCTAGAGACAACTGAAACTGAAAGTTTCAGGGCTTTCCTGAATGATGCAATATTGGACTTCCTTCAGAAAAGTGGAAATAGCAATGTTTTCTTTGCGTAGAAGATGCAAATAATAATTATGTCTGACTCAGGCTGGGGTGTTATTTATGATGCTTAACTTGAAATCCAGAAATCTCTTGTTTATAATGTATATTTTATGTTGAATCTAAGGATATTTGCCTTTTAATGAATTTAAAGATCTGGCATTGGTACACTGTGGTTGTATTCATAGAAATACTTGTACTTTTATTATAGATGATGATGATTTAAAATTTTATTAGGGAAATAATTATACCTAGTTGTTTTTTTTTTTTAAGGTAATATTTGGGAAATATTACCACTAAGGATTTGTGCTCTTCAACCATTGCAAAAGAGCAGTGCTTTTCCACATTACCTCCTGAAGAGCAGCTATTCTGGAGGTTAGCCAGCCCAGGTGTAGCTGCTTGAGCTCATTCTGTGCTCTCTGCATGCCCACAGTGATGAGGTACTTTTAGCATGGGTGCAGTGTACAGGTCACACATGAGTGATGCCCTGCTGTGCCGAGGCTCTGAGTGTCCTGAGATTTCCCTTCCCAAGCACTGTGCCATACTGAGCAAAAACTGCTGAGGATTTGGGTCAGACTGAGTAATCCTCAGGCGTAAGAACAAGTGGAGCACTGAATCAAACCATCAGTTGGCAAACATGAAGTGAGCTCTTGGTGGACTGTCACCATTGAGCCAGGACTGGTGGCACGACCTAGGCAAGGCAGTTCAGTGCTGCCCTGAACAGATGAGGAGCAGAACATAATAAGGGTGAAGGCTGTTCACAGACATTTTAGATCCATTGTGCTGCTGCACGTGTATCTCTTGCAGAGTAGCTTTTTCCACCCAGACACAGGCCACGGCAGTCATCAGTTTGAACATACCTAGCTAAGCAATCCTGGAGCACCTTTCCTTGATGCTTCCCTCCTTTCTTCCCCTGGCAGCTTATTGCCCCTGACACAGAGCAGCGTTGCCTTTGGCCTGCTGGGCTGAGCCTGCAGATCAGGCACTTGCTTCAGAGTGGTGTTCCCCTCCACCCCCCCTTCTCCTGGGCCATGAGAGATACTGTCAAGGGTACCAATGGAGAAGTTGGGGCCTTTCTGACCATAAAGGGCTGAATCAGTCTCGTGACCTCATTTTAGTCAATTTTTGCGCAGTATGTTTCCTAATTGCCATCGTTTTGGGCAACTGCAATTTTATCACGCAATTTTGTAATTTCTCCATGTGAAAGGAAGAAGCACTCCTCTGGTAGGTTGATTTAAAAAGAAAATGCAAACAAAAACAACAACNCAACAACAACAAAAAAACACCAAAAGAACAAAACCCACACTGTGATAAATCACAAAGCAAAAAAGTTGTGGACTGCTGGGGCTGTTTCTTGCTTCCTGGGAGTAGGTAGGTGGTATAAGACAGGTGGCAACTTTGGTCTATCTCTGCCATGTGTCACTCCAATCTTATTTCCATGTGTGTGGTGTGTAGTATGCATAGTTTTGGCTATTGTAAACAGAGAAGTAAAAGTGATCTCGATAATTTAGGATATTGTGTTTTTTCTTTCTTCTCATTAAACATTTTCCATGTTTTTATTATCTAAAAAAAACCCAACCCTCAGCGACATTTTTGTTCTTCCGATAAAAATACAAAGAGAAAAGCACTGCTATGTGTCCTACAAGAATTTCCCAACTTCTTGGCAAAATAAGTCTTGGAAAAGAGAAGCAAATCATGCTTCATGTCTACAGGGAGCTACATGCACAAGTTTGCTGCGTAGTGTTTGGCTCTGGATCTTTGTATCATTGCTGGCTAAATCTCTGCACAGAACTTAAGAATAGAAACATCTTTTGTAAGCATTCTGCTTCCCCAGCTTGGAGGGGGAAAAAAAGAAACTCAGAAGAATCCTTGATTAGTGTGTTTACAAAACATTCATGTTTTGTATATAGACATTGAAAGACAGGAAGGCAAAAATAAAAAGCTTGTCATGCCTCTTCATTGGTAGCTGCAGGTGTGACCTCTCCACCCACAGAAAGGGGACTGCCATCGCAATTTCCTTGTTGGCAGACGCTCCAACTGAATCACACACTTGGTCAACAGCTCTCTGTGCTGTTAAAATCAGGCATCTGTGGGAGGGAAAGAAGAAACAGAGAATGCAAAGACAGCTTGGAGCCGAAACCACTTGCAGCAGCCCTGGCACAGACAAACCCTCATGGTGGGAGATGTTGCAGAAGGAGCCGGGTCTCCTGAGGAATCTGTCTGCAGTGCACATAGCAGCAGAGTGCTGCCTGTGCAGCATCCAGCAGTCTGGGCACGGGTCTGATGCGTGTGACTGGTGCCTTTCAAGGTCACTGTCTAGAGGGACCCAAAACACTTGTCACGATGGCCCATGACCCACAGTTGATCCACCCTCTTCTTGAGCAGCAGCTGAAGAGTGCGTAGGATACCTTGTGAGTGCTCACAAAGACACTGAACATCTAAGTTTAGCTGTCTGAATCCTACTTGTCCAGATTCCTGTAGACCAGGCGGAACAGTGGGAGTTTTAATGGAACATAATCCAATGATGACATCACAAATGGTTCTGCAATTCCCACAGTGTTCCTCCAGGGATCCTCTTTCAGCTTGGAGAAATTCAAACCACTATTTTCCTCCTTGAGGCCTAATTAATCTTCATGGAACCTTTAAATGTCCTCAGGGCTCCTGGTTTCAGTTTCATTTCTGATTTTGTTGGGCCTGTTCTCCACAAAGGAGGCCACACTGTCTGCAAGCCTTTGTGCTGACCCTTGACTTGCTCCCTGGCGCACCTACTCCTTAAGTACTTAGGAGACAGACACAAATAACATACATCCTATGCTCTTGCTTGTTTTCTTCTGCTTTGCTGAAAGTCTGCAGTCAAACAGGGTATGTCTCTGGATTGATGCTGTGCAGGTGTTGCTCAGGGTGTCCCCAGTGTACCAGCACTGCACATTGTCCCTCTGGTACCTCAGCGTGGCTTATGTCAAACTGTCTCCCAGTATGGCAGGTGAATTCATCAATAGATATAAACCTTGAAAAAACTATCACAAAAACCTCTGTGGGCCCAGCCCAAAAGGAAGTACTTGATGGGATTGAAGGGAGTTTCTCTTTGCTCCAGCGTCTTTATGTGCCTAGTGTTACAGATTGTCATAGAGCTGAGGGTCAGGATGCACACCAGCCCCTCCATTTGTTTGAGAACAGGTAAACCATCCATAATTTCATTATGGGTATTCTCTCTTGTGCATGAAAGGAGGAAGCAATTTACCCTCCGTGCCTGCTTTTTCATGGTGTGAATGAATTCCTGTTTCCTGATATTGAAAGGATTTATGGCTTAAGAAAATTACTTCTTCCTTTCCCTTTCTTCTCTACCAGAGATGTCCAGGAAGATGCACTCACTTATAGCTAAAACTACATTTCAAAGCCAAATGTTCTACTCCTGTAATAAAGCATCTATTTTACTGTAGAGTTGACAGTGAGTAATTTACTCTGACCTCTGTTTGTGTGCTGCCCACTCATCCTTCAAGTTCCTGCTCCTCCTTTCCCTCAGGGAGGCTCTAGCTGTTCACCTACCTTGCTTCTTGTGTACAGGAGCAGTCACCAGGTTCTAAGTTTTGCCTCCTAATAGTCTCGTTGTTTCAATTGTGTAATGGTCATGTGCGGTTTTAAATTAGTCATAACTTTAGCTTCTGATTTAACGAGGTCTTCAGTTGTCTTCCCAGAGGGGAAGGCTTTGTTTTCTCAAGAGCAGTGCGTCTTTCCCCAGAAGAAATTAATTTCTACTAATGACATATGAAAAGGTGAGGTGGCAGTGGAGGTGTTGGGGAGTGATTAGGGGGAGAAGGGACATATCTGCAAGTCTCAGGCACTGAAGAACATCTTGATAATTCCAGAGCCTATGACGTGCCAGGCGCTCGTGTATAAATAGTCACGTTGGCACGTAGTGTCATTGCAATCATGCTTTGAGAACAGCTGCGGCTAACAGCCTTGTCTCTCCTGCAAAGACACCCTCACATGTCTTCAGACATGTGAAATAATAAGGCTGGTGTTTAATGGCTGAGACACGAGTTGTTGTGCTCCCCGAGGATTTGTGACTACTTGGGATTTGTTAGATCCGTCTGGCCACTGGGAACAGATATGACTGTGTGGAGCTGGGGAGACAGGAAGGCGAATCACTCATTCCAGATGAGAGAAAGCCCCTTGTCTCCCCCTCTCCATGTAGATGAAGGTGAATCACAGAATCTGCCAAGTTGGAAGATCTGTTTGACCTACTGGCTGGGAAAAAGATTTTAGCAGTAGGTATGTAATCCAGTGCTAAACCTTAGAGTAGAAATGCAAGGTCCTCTCTCAGCTGAGGTCTTTTTTTGTGAGCTTTCCATAGCTGTATCACAGGGGTTTAATGCAAACCATGGTAAGTTGGTGTTAATAGTCCAGGTCAGCTTGCAAAGAAAACATCTTGATTTTCTCAGGAAAACTATTCACCAATATTTACTCCAAACCTTGTAACTAATGCAAGATAACCATAAAGATAATTCAGAGTCCTGTGGACTGTCTTTAAGAAAACATAAGGCAATCTTTAGGCTTCAGTCAGGCTGGGAAAACAATATCCTGTACTATGGCGTATGTGCATAAGCAATGATTTTCTTTCAAAAAAGGATTCTTTCATTTTCTCCAGGGTTTCCAGAGTCACAGAACTTTTGGACCAAGGCGAGTTGTACACATTAAATATCTTTCCCTAGTGTAATAGATTTGCTTGAAAAAATAAGGCTTTGGGGCTTAACTGTGTAAACACTAGTTGACACTCCAGAATGATTTTGACCACCTGAGGATCACTAGAGCTTCTATCATTCCAGCCTTGGGTGGTGACTTGTCCTAGACATCTGAAATAGAAGTTTGTTAGCGGTGTGGAAAAACTATAAATGGGTTTATGTCTTCCACTGGATTTCTAGCAAAGCTTAATTTTAAGGAGTGCTGTCTTTCCTCCATAAGCTTGGCTAAGCTAGATAACTTTCCAGCCTTGAATAGCTTTATTCTCTTTTTAATGTAGATGAAATTCTGGATTTCAGCGGTCAGTTAATAACTGGCTTTTACAATCACAATTGTTTTTAGTCTAGATGACTAAAACCTCTAACCATTCTCTTTCCTGTCCTCCTGCTAGAACAATAATACAGACCCTTTCAAGGATAGTACTATCTTTACAGAGTGCTTTCCAAGTATGTAGAACACTTGCTGTGCATAATGTGGTGCAGGATTTGAAAGTCACCTGTAAAGAGGAGATGCATCCTCAGTAATGGTTGTTTACCTCTCCAGTGGTGCTAAGCCACCTAATTGTGTCAGTTCTGCAGAAAAGTGACAGGCAGTGAGGAGTAGGCTGGATACCTGCAGTGGGGCCGTCCTCTGTGGGCTTTCAGGTGCAGGGGGTGTGTGGTAACTGGTACCTCATGCTTTGTCTGGGTTGTTGGATTCCTTGAGGTGCTGGGATTGCAGTTTTGTTCTGAGCTCTGCACATAGCCCTGGGCAGAAAAGCCATTGTCCCTGCAACATCCCTGTGTTTCTACAAACCAATAGAGCTGGAGAGGATCTCTTGGTGGTTATCAGATGCTGCCAGCCATGTGATGGACATTTAGTATGGATTTAGCTGTAGGACCACAAAGTAGTACTTCTGATACGTCCATACATAATGTGTAGGTTTCAACTGGTTTAGTTAAAGGTGTGGTTATATGAATTGACACTTGTTCTGTTTTAAGACTGGATTGTGCTTTTTTTCTTGGCCTGAAATAAATATATTTAAGTGTACTTGGAATAAGCTTTATTTAACACAAACCAGTTTCCTCTCGATCCACAGTTTTCCCGTAGGTTTGCCATACAGATCTCTGCATTCTGCTTATTGTGGCAGCACGTTTTCTGTAAGAGTGAAATCTTTCTCCTACTGAAGGCAGAAGTTGTTTTTCAGACCACTTGGTGGTCTACTTGAATTCATTGTTGGAAAAATATCACATGATTTTGGGCACTGTGAAAGCAAGCTGTGAGCCGTACTTGTCCTGCAGGCACTGTTTTCCTCCTGTGCTTCTCTTACCACTTTATCTTGAACCGTGTTTGTTCCAGGCTGACCAGCAGCTTCTTTGACTTGGCTGTGATGGCAGAGCTGTCAAACCCAAGTGCTGCTTTCTTTCTCTCCCTCCCATTTTTGTGTATTTGCTAATTTTGCTATGCCTCCTGCTGTCCTCTCACAACTTGGTAAAGAAGTTTACCACATCACAGATAAGCCTCCTGTGCTGGGAGTTGGCAAAAAGCTGATATCAGTCTTATAAAGTCAGGGTGCAGCAGTGGGGTGAAAGCAACCAAAATCACATCTTAATGTTCAGTAGGCACAAAATAAATGAGAAGCAGAAAATCCAGGTATGTTAGATGAATCACTGATTTTTGGCTTATTTTTCTTACTAGTCAGTCTCATGAAAAGTTCCTCCTGTTAAATGCTGTTTGTTTTTCAGAATTGCCTGTTTTAGTAATAAGTAACACTATTTAGAAGCTATTTGCTTCCAAAATACTGTTTTCATGCCACTGTCACGGTCTAGTATCTAGAAACATAACAAAGCCTGTTGAACAAGTGAACTGCCCAGTGAAATCCACTGTTAATACATTCTTAAATGGTTAATGTGATGGTTGATAGACCCAGCTCACCAACTAGTGCAATATGTGGGTGCAGCTACACAAGTGTGCCCACAGTAAGATTTTGTGTCAGTGATGGGCCATCTGATGTGTTCTTCAGGGTGGGAGAGCCCGAAGGGTGAATTGCCTAGTGTCTGATCCAGCTGCGCTGGTGTAATGATCTGTCATGGGCTTGGTCAGCTTAAAAGACACAACAGACAAAACAGTTTGAAGAGAGTTGATCAAATGCTTTGTGGGCACACTGTGTTGGCTGCAATATTTCCTGTCTTACCCACTGTTTTGAGCTGCAGTTACACAGACTGCTGAGGATCAATCTGTCTCAGGATGATACTGCTTAGCTGTTCATTTTATTTTTTACTATATCTGTGCTGGGTCTTTCCCAGCCATCTCCCCAGACACGTGTCATGACACTGGGACTTCTAATTCTGTGGTTTCGGCCAAAACTATAACTTGCTTTACTTTCCTCTCTGGGCACAAGACCAAACACTAACACTTCCTGAATTGGAGCAGGTAGCACATCACAAAAATAGATATTTCGATAGCATAAGGAAATCCGCAGCAGGAAGAAAGCCAAGCAAAAACATGCCGTGCTAAGTAACAGCAATTCAAGCAGCAGACAAAAATTAAAAGATAAATGGTGTCATAAATTAAAAGATTTTGAAATAAGCAAAAAATGAGAAATTTCTGGCACATAAGATTCAAAGTGTTCAGGGAAGGGTCAGGTGATGGCAGCCTCTGCATCTGGGAGACAGAGAAGGAAATGTAGTGATAAGACTGCATCATATTTGCTGACTTTTCCTCTGCTTACTCAGCAGCAAAGATACTGCTTCCATCAGCCCTTCTTTTCCTGTGATAAGTAAAAATTAATTATTACAGAGAGACTTTTAGGAAGATACTATTTTTAAGGCAACTTAATTTGATTTAATGCAATTAAGTACTTAATTCCTGAGAAAAACAAGAATTTTTGAGAGAAAGACATATACATTCTCTGAACCTTCCTTCAGAAGCAGCATCTAATATTTTTATTAGGAATTTAATCTGTGCTCAGAAATGCTGAGGCATTAGTTTGTCTTTACGACCCCCACCTTGTTGGTTTCTAAAAGTTACAGCTGTCTGATGTGTTGTTTGTAACTTACATCATGTTAAAAATACCTAGGGGTGGCTTATCTTCCTGTGCTGGATCGCCTCCTGAGATCTGTGTGTGGTTTATGGGTGCACAGCGTGTACATCCTCGCTCATCCCTTCTGCAACTGAACGGAACTGTCACTTGCAAAGTACACAGTGCTATTCAGCGAGTGGTTTAGCCTGGAAATTACTTGCTTCTTCCTCTTCTCAGAGGTAGTTTCAGTGCCAGTGGTGTGCCTGTTTTGTGTAAATATCGGTAAGAAGCCTAATGCCTGGCCCGTGTTTTCCATGTTGAGTACAGCTGAAAAGATGGTTGAATTTGCCAGCTTGCCAAGGTTGCTGTTTCTTCTGAAATTGATTTCTCCTAGCTCAAGGATCTGAAAAGCTCTGTGGAGCAAGCATGCTTCCTGAAACTTTACCTTGAAGGTCACCAATGCTTCCTTCAAAGTCTGCCTTATCTCTTTGTCAGCCTTCTGAAAATGTCCTAGCAACAAAACCTGTGATTATGTATGCCACAAAATCATTTTGTGTAGTTTCATCTGCTTCTTACGCACCGTAAGAATTGGAAAGAGTAGCAAAGGCAGGCTCACACAGCAAACCAGCTTGACAGGCTGCCTGGAAAACACAGGAGCTGGAGTTGCAGCAAAGTTTTGAGTGGTTCCCTGGTTGTCTGCAGAAGCAGTGGCAAATATTAGTGCTGAGTAATAAAAAATTACCATGAGCAGCTCAGGCATTTACTGTTCTTCCAGTGACTTGACCCACAGTTACTGTTCTGTAGTTGTTGCCTAAAATCCCGAGATGCCAGTGTTAGTCTTACCAGGAGTTTCTATTATGAGAAAACCAAAGTAACAGTTGCTCTGAGATCAGCAATCCACTGAAACTTGAGAATATCCATGAAGTCCTTTGGTTGTGTGTATGTCTGCAATTTGAACCTGAAAAACAAAAAATAAACAAAACCCCCTTCCCTCCCAAAGCCAACCCAACCACAACAAAAAGAGGAATGGGGAAACAAACATCTGATGCTCTCTTCTACTCTGAGATTTCTTAGTACTTCTTCCTTGTTTATCTTTAGGCCTTTAGGGGTTTCAGAAAGGCTGGGCACATAAGTCATATGCTGCTGTCCAGCAATATGGTATTAGCTTGAAGCAATTCAGAGTGTGGTATAATACCACTGTAATTGGAAATCTGTGACCCGCATCTGACACTGTAATCCTTGTGATGTATTCATTTTGGAGGGTAGAGGGAAATTAGTGTTTTTCATTAACTCTTTGATTCTCAAGTTCCTCTGAAACGAGTGAAAATTTCATATATATTGTCTTTTTTTTCCCCCTTTTTTTTCCTTTTTTTTTAATGATCCAGATACATTCTTCTAGTGAAACACATCTTAATAGCCAGGAAGATTGCAGGGCAAGGGAATGGCTGACTGGGGAGACATGCTAATGTAATGGTTAAGGAGAAGCTATCTTATGCCTCGTGGCCATAAACAAGTGTTTAGAAACCAAACGGAATGAAATTCCATAGGAAGGAGTAGTTAACTAAGCATCTTGAAAACAGTGCCTGGGAATTTCAAGTGCAGCCACCAAGGCATGATATTTGGCAGTGCTTTTCTACGTTGCATTGGGGTGGAAGGGAAGGTGTGTGAATTTTGTCAGTGGTTTGGAAAGCTCTTGTTCTTTTAAAAGCAGCTTAGACAGCGTGATTGTTTTTTGCTCAGCAGTGAAGTGATTCTGCTCCTGCTGTGATATAACGCTGATGAAACAGGTACCTTGACCCTGGGAAGTGAGAAGGATTTGCTCAAGGGGTACTACACTTTGTTGATTTCGCTGAGCAGGCTGTGGCCTCCTGACTGTTGTGTAGCGTTTAGATGAAAATACGGATGTTTCATACTCTTTTCACTTCTGACCGACAGATCCTTACAGTAATTTGCTGGGGAAGGGTGAGGCAAATAACCATCAGGATAGATGAAAGGAGGAACATGCTCTGTGACCTGCACAGTCTGGAGTTTCAGTCCTCACCATCTGGTTCATGGACAGTGAGGAGCAGAAGTGAACTCATGACTCTGATCATTACAGCTGGGTTGACCCCAGGAGTTAAGGTGGAACAGGTGAAGTAGAAGGCATTAGCTTACGTTGCGTTTGAGTTATTCTGGATTGACTGAAAGTCCCTGCTTGAGGAACAGCATTTGAATAAGATTTTTCCCATCAACAAGAGCAGTAGTTCTGTGATAGCCATGTACCTGATTGCTGTAAATGCCAAGCTGTGTTTGGATGTGGTCGGTTTGGCAACACAGAATGGTGTGTTTTTATAGGTTTAGGGTTTTTTTGAACTCTCCAGAGCTTCTCTTATTTAGTCTTCCCATTCCTCCCCCTTCCACCATCACCCCTGCCATGTGTATTTTCCTTAGAAATCCACATAAATCCCTTACCTTTCAGGAACATAGTATGGCCAGGTGCATATGGGCCTGTTCTTTGACAGTGAACTCCATGTATGGATGCAGCTGAACTTTCTACAGGCTGTAAATGAAAATTATTTTGACTTTTTTTTGAGTCTTAAGGTCAGCAAAACATAAAATGCAGGAAAGACTTGCAAGCATTTAGAGATTCAATTTCCCTCTCTCTCTCTCTCTTGGTCATATTGAAGCCTTGAATGAAAGTTTCATTTGATACTGATGCTGGGAACAGCCTTGAAAGCACAGCTGAGGACATTGCTTGTGGCTGGATAGTACTTTCAATCATCACCAAGGTCTAAAACTAAATCACGCTTCCCCATTAAAGCCTGAAGGTGGTCATTTAGTTATATGATTAGAAATAACCAGAGGTGGATGGATGGATGGATGAGCTGACTATCAGCATTTATCCTTGAGAGGAAACACTGACCACATGGAATGCGTGAGCACTCCCAGGGCAGGTAAGGAAATTGCATAGGCCACTGCCCAGTAATGTGTGAAATCATTAAATTTCAGTGCAGCTAAATACAGCCACTGGTGAGGCAGCCAGGAGGGCTTGCATTTGTTCATGTTGTTCTTAGGGCAAGTTGATGTGGTTTTTGTCTGTGCTACTACTTGAGTTTTCATCTTTCAGTTTGGGAACGCTGGGGAGAAATCACTTCCTCCTTTAGGAGCAGTCCATCTACATGATAAAAGGGTGTTTCCCTATTAATGTTAGATTATCTGTTTTAATTTAGATTTTAAAATAGAGACTAATCTCTAACCTATGAAATAAAATATAATACTTGATATTATTTATCTATTACCCTTAAGAAGAGCACTGCAGTTTATCTGTTTTCTCTAAGAAAAGCACTGCAGTGCTTGTGTTTTTTCATCCCTCTTCTTCCTGATTCTTTTTTAGGCACAGGAAGTATAGCAATTCATCCTACGTAATCTTTTTGCTTTTGAGTGGTTGTTATGTTAGCAGTTGTGGAGCTGTTCCCTGGCAGTTTTGTTGGTTATGCAATTAAGAACCATAAAAAATACGTACTGCAAGAAGCAGCTGATAGAGTAAGTATATGAAACTAATAAAAGAAAAAAGAAGTCTTCAGAGTGATAATGGATCAGAAGCAGAACAAAAACATACTCAAAGCAATGGGGGGGAGGGTTTTCCCAGTCTCAACAGAAAGTGCTTTATCAAAACTACAGATCGACCACTGGCTTTTTTGGTTCTGCTTCCCAGCACTTGTTCATTTCCTTGTCAGAGGAAATTTTGGTTAGAGTAAAAAGACCAAAAGCCTTCTGTTTGTCTTCTGATGGCTGTTTTTCTCCATCACTGTTATTTTGGGTAGTTTTTTCTCAAGATATAAAGAACTTCTTAAGCAGAAGTTTCACTGGCTTCACTGTACGTTCTGCTTCACTGGCTTCTCTATGTGTTACAGAAGTCCCCAAATATATATCTTGCTACCAGACAGAATATTGCATTCAGTATATTTGCAAGTAGCTGCAGCATGACTGAGCAATCTCACTAAAATCAGCAAAAAAAGGCAGCTTTGGGAGGCTTGCATTTCCATTATTGATTTTTTTTCCTCCCCAAATTACTCGATGAAAAACTGATGTATTTTAAATATTTTAGGAAGCTTTTTGGTGTTGAAATATTAAATTTTTGCTGTTAAATATTTAAAATTGTGGTGGCTGTTTGGAGTTTAAGCTGTTCTTGCTAACCTGCACCAACACATAACTTGGTCATTAGGAAAACAGATGACAAAACGAAACGTGCCATTTCAGCCTTGTCATTCGCTAGCAGTGTTAGGAGTGAGATATTTTGGGCGTGCATAATTTCTCACTTAAATCAGCTTAGAGGCAGGAGAGAAACACGCTGCCGAATTCAATGGAATAAAGTACATAACTGGAAAAAAAAATTGGACTGCCATTTTGAAAAAAGCTGTGCCTCAAGTCCTGTGTGCAGTTCTGGGCCCCTCACTTGGAGAAGGACATTGAGGTGCTGAAGTGAGTGCAGAGAAGGGCAAGCAGAGCTGGGGAAGGGTCCGGAGAGTCAGTCCTGTGAGGAGCAGCTGAGGGAGATGGGGGTATTCAGCCTGGAGAAAAGGAGGCTCGGGAGAGACCTTATTGCTCTCTACAACAGCCTGGAAGGAGGCTGTAGCCAGGTAGGGATCAGCCTGTTCTCCAGGCAGCCAGTGACAGGACAAGAGGACATGGCCTCAAGCTGCACCAGGAAGGTTCAGGTTGAACCTCAGGAAGAATTTTTTCATAGAAAGGGTTGTTAAGCGTTGGAATGGACTGCCCAGGGTGATGGTGGAGTAATCATGGAGGTGTTCAGGAAACAGCTATACGTGGGCCTGAGTGCCATGGTCTTGTGGACAAGGTGGTGGTCAGTCATAGGTTGGACTTGATGATCTCGGAGACAACCTAAATAATTATGCAATTCCATGAAAGGTCTGTGATGTGTGCTTGTGCTGTCCTGTGAAGTAAAAGCCGTTTATCTCCCTAAAAGGAAAATTCCTAATAAACATACTTTTGCATTAACAGCAGTTAGCACTGGTGAGCCAAATTTTTACCCCCCACCTTGCAGAGATGCTTGAGACTGCTGAGCCTGTGTAGAAAAAGTGTTTGAGTGCTCTTCTATAACTTCAGCTGGGAACATACGTGCTAGTTAAGGATACATAACTGGAGTTTAAAAAAGAAAGGCAATTTGAGTTTTTGATGTTCCTATTTTATCAGTACCATTCTAGCTATAGAAGTGAAATGATGGACTTTTCTTAGGGGGACGGGAACTATACAATTGCACCCTTTAGGGTGAAGTCTTATGTATGGCCATTTTTATTTGGAAACAGCATATCCTATTTTGATATTAGTGACGCAATAGAAATTTGACAACAAAGTGTTTGTTCCAGAATAATTTCCTGGTCAAAGAAATGTATGTGTGCTTATCTTTGTACCCTGTTTTATTAAAACCGGTGGAGTTTGTAACTTCAAAGTGTTCATAAGAGGCATTGGGCAGGAGTGAGGTGTTCAGTACTCCTTGGCTGGGCTTGACCTAAATGTGTAGTTGTATAATAATAAGTGCAGTTTCAAGCTCCCTAACACTAAACAGGAGGTCATGTGTATATAAGCTGGCAAGTAAATAAAGCTGTCCTGTTCTTCCTATGTAGGTACCTGTCCTGAGCAAACTGTCTAGTTTATCAGACTGCAGACGCCGTTAAAAATTTGGGATTTTCAGTGAAAGAGTAGGTTTAAAATGTAAGTTAATGACAGGGTGTTTCTATTTGGTCTAATTACACCCTTCCCTACATGGAGATTTGAAAATACGGATGCTGTGAAATCTAGCCTGAGTTTTAGCTCTCCTGCAGGATCCAAGCAGTTTGTGTCTCGAGTTCTCTGAGTTTCAGGAAGATGGTTGAAATGGGGATTTGATTCTCTTGACTCAGGTGTTTTAGAGTCTCTGGACCTCAGCTGCAGTCACACAGACCTGTGCTTGGCAGTGAGGCACAGGCAGCACTGCTTCGGCCGTGTTTGTGCACTGGGAATGCTGGCTGAGCAGAGCTGTTGGGAGGTGGGCGCAAGGATGAACCCTGAGATGGCTCTCAGAGCAGAGAAGAAAAGCACTGACTTCCAGAGATGAACAAGCAGCACTGGACTGTCCAGTATGACAAATACATACAGAAGGGGACCAGCCCAGTGCTTCTAAAAAGGGATTTTTTTTTAAAATGAATAAATTCTGAGATACAGGTAATGCCAACATGTTTTCTACTATATGTGGCACTAAGCCTGGCTTTTTCCACTGCCTACTTATAAACATCAAAAGTGATAATGATCTTTAAATAACTACTAAATACCAATCTGATGTCAATTCTGTTTGGGTTTTTTTCAGGTTGATTTTTTTTTACTACAAACCAGTGAAGATGACGCCAAAACATGAAAAACAGGTAAGTCGTATCTAAGCTCTAATAAAAAAGGATTCAGGTTTGGCAGTTGCGGATTGAATTTCATTAAGGTTCGCACGGATCAGGGAAGATTGGTTGTATTCTTCATACTTTTAGTTGCCAGGATACAGAATATTCTGGAATGATGCAGTGCCGGTTCCTTCTGTTAAAGTCTGATAGAAGAATCAGATACTCGTTCAGAGTAAGTGACTGTGCATAAGGGGCTCAGACACTGAGACAGGAGAGAAGGATTTGGATGGAGTATTCTTTTTATTAATTTTAGATATGTTATAGGACTGCTGCTTGGATCTGGCTCTGAACTCTGATTACCAGCTGCATGGGCCACAAGAATCCCACTTGTGTGTTCTCTTCTGCTCAGTCCAATGAACATTAAAAGTTTCAATGAATTACTTTGTCTCAGCTCTTAGTCTCTTATTAGCCTTATCACAGTGTGTGTGGAGTGAAGATGCCAACACCCACAGCATGAAAAGTCCCATGTCCTTTGTGGCTGCTCCTTTTATTAACAGGCAACCTGATGGGATATGCTATTTTTCTTGGAAGCTTTGTGGAAAATTACTCCTCAGGGGTTATTGACTAATTAGATGTGTAGTAGGAGCACAAGCTCATCACCTGATACAGTCCTGAACGCAGACATTTGAATTAAAATGCAACTGAAATGATTAATACAAATAATCAACCAATGTGAGGTTGTTTTTATTCCTCTTTCTTGTGGTAGATTTTCCCCTCATATTAAAAATAGGTATTTCCATGTCAGATTTCCTATTTTCCTAGTAGGAAAATGTTAGAGACTTCTGAGAAAGGCACATTTTTTTATGGTCAAATTCTGTGTAGTAAGGCTTCTGCCTTATCCTTTTCTCTGAGGAATCCATTGCATTATGCAGAAATATAGCCAACAAAAGAAGAGAGAACGGGAAGAAAAAAGAAAGAGAAAAATTAAAAGAGAAAGATTTCTTGTGTTTGCTTCAGCTGCCTTTATGGGTTGTTTTTTCTTTTGAGGCAGATTCAAATGGAACATTTTGTTTTTTCATGCTTGTGTCTGTGTGACCTCAGTGCTGTCCTTTTAGTCTGCTGTCAACACTCATGTTCTTTGCATAGATCTGTAACCATGAGGGAGTAGCTGTAATCCAGGTTTGGGTGTCACTTTGGCCATTTTGTCATTTATGTGTGACCCTATCTACTTGGACTGCTCCTGGGTTTCAGGACAGGGTAGCAGAATTCCACCAGTGCCATGCTTAGACTGGCTGGTTTAGCCAGGAGTTAAAAGGCACATCCAGCCAGAGAAACTGCTCTGCAATTCTTGCTTGTTAAGTAGTTGTGACTACTTTTGGGGCAGAATTGAAGATTGTGAATATTCATGAGGATGTTTAGGCCAGCGTGGCTGTTGGGATCCATATCAAAACTATAGAAAATGGTTTGCCTCTGAATTTAGGAGTTTCAAGAGAGAAGGAATAAATGGAGATCTCACATCTTTCAGTAGCTTTCTCGTGAGTATATACTGTTCCCAGTATAAAAGGCCTCCTTGCCCAAGCCTGAAGACTTAACTGTCAGCAGCAAATTTTGGTTTTGAGAGAATTGTTGCTCTGAAGCATTACAGGACATATTCTTGAATGCATTGATATAAGTGCATGTGTTGTGCCCCTCATTAAGAATTAAGGTTAAGAATTATTAAACCCTCGACAATACAACCAAGGGAAAAAACCCACAAAAAACTCAAGAAAACCCCCACAAAACAAAACCCCTGAAAACCTCAAGCAAGCAGACAAACCAAACCCCACCAAAGCTGAAAATACATGTAATGTTACATAATAGTTAGTTCTGCAGTTCTGGAAAAACCAAGCAACACTGGGCAGGGGAGGAAGACATCTTGTATAGGATTGCAGCTGGCAAAAGTAAGAAGTCCCTGAAACCTTAGCCAAGGTTTTGTACTGAGTCCCCCACGTTCTACAGCCGGACTGCAATACAGTTTTGTGACAAATGATTAAGTTAACCTTCAAGAGGTCTGTGGGAGGGAGAGGTCAGCGTCACCTCCCCCAGGTGGTCAATGCATTGCTTGAGAATAGACATGTCTATTGAGAGTATCCTCATTTTTATAGAAAAATGGGGAGGGAGTGGAACACAGACAGAGGAGAAAGGCAGTTATTACCCAGTATTGCTGTAATCTCCTGATTGTTTGTGACCAGGGAATGCAGAATGGACTGAGCATGTAACAGCAACCTCGCAGGGGAGTATTCTGCCACCTTACTCTGCTTGGACTGTAACATAGCCTGTATGTGAATATTGGCCTTTACTTTAGGGATGCAAAAGCATAGGCACCTTTTCTGGCAGTGAATCATCACTTACACTGAGTGGCTAGGTCTGCTTTGATTAAAGCAATGCTGTTTTCCCAGTGGGATCTTGTATTCTGGAGAAGACTTAAAGGTCAAAAGGGAGGAACTGTCGACATGTGCAATGCCACTGTTTCAGAGCAGCAAAATCTGTAATGGGAATAACACTTCCTGGATTCAAGAGATGAATAGGGGAAGTAACCCTGAATCTTGAGAAAGGCTGTACATTTTTATTTTTCATTTCTAGTTGCTTACTGTTTATCTTGCTTCACTCTAAGCTCAGTATTGTCATTTTTTCGGTAAATAAGGGACAAAAAAAAGGAACACCCAGTCTTCTGTTGTAATTCTAGTGTTTCAAATCAGAGCTGACAGTGACTGTGTGTGGGGGCTGCATTTTGCTGAGGCTCTGCTGTTCTGCAGATCATTTTCCCTCTTGGCTCAGTCCTTTACTGCTTAGACACTGCCTGCCACAGCATATACTGCAGGTCTCATTTCTTTGGTAGGTAGAGTCTGAAGGGTTTTAACTTCCTCCATGTTGAAACTAGTTAATTGCAAGTTAAAAGTGTATAGAAGTTTTTCAATGTAAATCTTGTGGTCTGGAATGATTTGGAAGGTATGCCATAGCTAACCAACAGCATATCCAATAGCAACTTTTAGTCACAATACTTTGGTATTCTGAAGGTTCGAGAGGAGTATTTTGCTTCGAAGACTGTTTCGATTCTGTACAAAGGAGAGGGTTAGGGAAGGTTATTTGGAAATGGGGTAATGTGAGGAACTGGGCAGAAGGAAAGACAAGAAGAAGCTGACAGAGCAGTAGATGAGAGGGGGGAGACAGGTCAGGTTAGAAGCAGGTTGCCTGAGGTTGAGACCCCTGTGCTGCAGCAGTTGAAGGGGAATGCTGTGTCCTGTTCAAAGCTTCTTGGCATAATTTCTCCTTCCACTTGCAAGACTGATGCATTTATGCTCAGCAAAGGAAAGAAATATGTTGAGAAATGGTTGCAGCTTTGGAGAAGATTGGGATTCAGGGAAATAGGAATTCAGGGAAGAAAAAACTTGTGATGTAAAAAGATGGTACAGTGGGCCTGAAAGTCTGCTCTGCCTACCTACCTACCTACCTACCTACCTACCTACCTACCTATGTATGGTAAATATTATAGACAGTAAGGCAGGTGGGAGAAAAACAACAACAACAAAAAAATTGTCCCCTCTCCTGTGTTCAGCACATTGCTGAATATCTTCTCTGGAGCAGAAATAACTTCCTCATATGTCCCACTAGTGTTTTTGTAAAAGTAAAGGCATGACCCTCAGCTGGTAGAAATGATTAAAGCTCTGTTCATTTGTTCCTCTTGTGTCATGCTGTCATGGGGTTAAAAAGCTGCAGGGGAGAATTGGCCCTCTGGTACTCTTCAGTGAGGAAAGAAGCAGCAGAGGTGGCAGCAGCCTTTCAAATGTGCTTTCTTTGGCGAGGTGTTCATGATGCTCACCAGAAGGGTAACCACCAATTATACAGAAAACACCTCTGGGACCAGGAGCTGGGCTAAGTGACATAAAACCAAAAGCTGTGTCCAGCCATCAGGCCACAGGTTCCCCATCTCTGAAGCAGTAGCACCCAGAAATCAGGGAGGAAAATTATTTGATCCAGACCTTGAGTGTCTCCCTGCTATGTACAGAGTACAATGGCTGTTCAGGAAAAGGTGTATCTTCACCTTTCAAGGTTGTTATTGATCTCCTGTCAGTCCACTGAAGGTCTGCAGTTCTGGTACACGCAAGGGTGTCTTAGGGGAGAAGACTTGGCGGAAGAGTAAAGCTTTTATTTCTGATGTTTGCATAGGAGGACACATTTTGAGAGCTTTCTTGTTCAAGATTTCTTGATTTATGCAAATATGTACTAAAAAAAGCATGTTTTTCACCAGAGACACTGTCATTCCTCCCACAGTTGATTCCTGTACCTGGAGATCTTGCGCAGTGCCTTCCTCTCAGGGGGAATATATCTTAATATATCACAGCTTAAAGTGATACACTTTTCTTTAAGTCTTTGCTAAGTGCTTGGCTTAGCTTTTGGGGTGAATAGCTCATTGAAGCAACTGGAGCATGGCAGCCTGTACCTGTGCTCCAGAAGTAGCAGGTATTTGAGCACACTTTTGACTTTTCTATTTTAAAGGAATATTTTCCATCCTGGCATGAATATACAGATTTATCAGGATTTTGGGGTTTGGTTTGTTTTGGTTTGTCTTTTTCTACAACAAAATTTTGATCATTAGCTGAGAGTATTGAGAAACATTTAATTCTTCAGTCTCTTCCATTAGTGATGCCCAGTTACATTACAGTAACATCCACAGGCCCGCTCTCTCTTTTGGGATCCCTCTAAATTATTATATAAATGTAGAAATTACAAGGAAGTAAGCTAGATATGACAGCTTCTACAACAAATACTCTATACGATCGTCCCCTCAAAAGGGGAAATTGTGCTCTGCAGGGTAGCTGTGTTGCTTCCTTGGGCAGGTTGATGGTCAGATTGGAACAGGAACTCCTCAGTGCCACATCTTCAGCTGTACTCTTTGTCAGTGTTGATTACAAATGTGGGAAAAGCCTAAAATACCTGCTTCATTCTCCTTTACATGTGTGACTTTGAATGTTAGGTTTTTAGTTTGTCGCTACCAAGATCTCGTCTCCCATGCGTGAAACATGTATGACTTTTCACTGGGTTACTTAATCTGAAATACTCCTTTTCAACTAGCAGCTTGGCAGGGACTTTCCCAGGCATGTGGTGTAGCTCAGATGATTCATTGCTTTATGCTTCTCCATTTATAGGGTTGCAAAATTCAATAAAACAGCAGTTCAGCATTTAATCTGACTCAGTAGTTTGTGGAACAGCAGAACAATCAAGAGAGTCTTTAAGGCTGCCTTTGTCTCCTGAAATTAATTGCTTGATTTTTATTATGCACTTACAGGAATTTGTAACTGTCTTGGTGAGAGACCCCAGGATACAGAAAGAAGACTCATGGCATTCTTACATAGACTATGAGATATTTATTCACGTAAGTATAGAAAATATGAGAACAGATTCTTCGGGCTCTTATTGCTGTTTCTGTCCAAGCCAGGGTTGTCTTTGGGATATAAGTGGAATTTCTGCTTCTGGGGTGCTGGAGGCTGTTACTCTCTTTTTAACAGCCAGGATGCAGTGGAACAGGTAAGGTGGGTTTGCCAGTGGCCATGTCGTAGGTCTGGCAGAGCTGGGGTTGAACCTAATGTGTTCACATGTGCGTTCCACAATGTCCTGCAATGTCAGACAATTCTTAGCTTTACTTTTCAACTAGGAGACTGTTACAGTCAGTGATATCTTACAGTTGTAAAAGAATGTTCAGGTATTCATGGGAAAACAACTTGCTTTGCAAGTAATTATCTGGTTATTTGTACTTTAAATTCTCCTCAGTTCTTTTTACCAAGTTATTTGGTTGCTGCAATGTGTTTTCAGTGTACCTTGACATTCATATTATGCTAATTTAGTGGTGCTTGGATGTGTGAAGTAGTTGCATTTGGGTTTGTGATTGTACTCCACCATATGTTAATGGAAGTGCACGTGGCATTATGGTGCTTTTGTGCCTTAAATCTGTCCTATACATAATTTTGTTTCCTTGGTTGTTCTTTGGTGGATGACATATGGAAGGCGTTACCCCAGTTTGCCAAATCGAAATCCAGGGATTTTAATTGCAGTGTAAAATAGAGGTATTTGAGAGCACCAAGTTACATGGTTAATGCTTGGCCCAAGACCAAAAGCATTTCCTTGCTGTGTGGAGAAGTGTTAAGCAGTTGGTGTATGAGAGCAAGCAGTCAAATGATGGCTTATTAAATGTCTGTGTGACAAGTACTTCTCTGTGTGGTGATCAGAGTTGTGAAACTTTTAAATTTCCGATGCGCTTCAAGTACTGCTTGCAAAGCAATTATATTTTTCATTTCTGGTAAATAGAAATTCTGCAGATCTGGCAGGGTAGATGCTGTATTACTGTTTCACAGACATCAGTGGCCCTATATAAAAGTGTATTGAGGCTTTCTCAGTGACTCCTGAGTTGAGGAGATGTTGTTTAGACCCAGTGTGTCTTCATTCAACTCCAGCCAGCAACTATGCACCACACAGCTGCCTGCTCACATCTCCTCTGCCCCACCAGCAGGATGCAGGGAAGAGAATTAGGGGGGTGAAAGAGAAAACTCGTGGGTTGAGATAAGACCAGTTTAATAATCGAGATGTAATAATAACGTTAATAATAATATTAAATGATAATGATATTAAATAGTAAGATTGACAATACTAATAAAGAAAATTTAAAAAGAAAAATAGATAAAACTGTAGAAAGCCAAGTGATGCAAATGAAAACATACGCACAGCACCAAGTAACCAGTGCCCAGCCAGTCCCTCAGTGGCAGTCCCCAGCCAACCTCCACCCTAGTTTATTGCTGAGCATGATGCCATATGGTACGGAATATCCCTTTGGTCAGCTGGGACCAGCTGTCCCAGCTGTGTTTCCTCCCAGTTTCCCATGCACCCCCAACGTGCTCACAGGTGGGGTGGGGTGAGGAGCAGAAAAGGCCTTGGCTCTGTGCAAGCACTGCTCAGCAGTAACTAAAACATCGCTGTGTTTTCACACAGCAGCCCTGTTTTCAGCATAGATCCAAAACACAGCCCCAGCTCCTGTGAAGAAAATTAACTCTCCCCCAGCCAAACCCAGCATACAGTGATATATGATCCATCACTGGGCATCTCTGAGGCTATTGTCAGCTTCCTGCCACCACAGTGCCAGGGCTTTTGGAGACCAAGTCCCTAGGTCAGTCCTACCATCCAGACTTCTCAATGGACTCAAAGTATTGTGTCTGCCTGGCTTTTTGGCCAGCTAAGTTCCCTTTCTACCCAGCTCTTAGAGCATTTATCTTCTTAAACTGTGCAGTATCCTGGGTGTGCTCCTCTGTTCCAGAAGGCTGTCATCTTTGTGCTCTCTACAGTCTGCACCTTGTGGCTAGCTGGAGTTATGGCTCCTGGCAGGCAGGGAGGGTGGGCTGGATTGCAGGCAGTTATATAATGGAGTCCGTTCTGGCATGTGGGATTTCATCTAAATGTATGCTCCATGGGAAAAATTGCCAAAAATATTTAATTTCCACAAATTGTTTCTCTTTTGATGAATTGGCGTTTTCCTAGTGAACTAACAGTGTTCTGTGGGAATATTTCCAAATGCTGCTACTTGCAGAGAGCAGTCACATTGGTTTCTTTGGTTAGATTTAAGTGGGACTGCACGCTGGAAAAATTCTGTGTAGCTGTTTGCAGGATTGTAACGAGAATAGCTAAAGATCTTTTTCCCCTGCAAAGATTGACATTATCTACTGAAACCTTTTTCTGAGGTCTATTTTTCCTGTTACTGTAAGCTGTACTGTAATCCAAATCTCTTGCTTTTAAAAAGAAAGTAATGAAAAGTATTTCCCTGAGAAGCAGGAGATACTGTCACCAGTCCTGCCTGAGGTAAAGCACAGTCCTTAACGTAAACTGAATTAATATCGAGCTTTCCATTGGTGTCTTGGGCATTAGTATAACGTCTTGGATGTGTTGTTAATACCATGGCTGCACTTTAGCATAAGCTGATTTGCAAAGTAAATGTTTTTTATTTCCCAACAGACAAACAGTATATGCTTTACAAGGAAAACATCCTGTGTTAGACGACGCTATCGAGAATTTGTTTGGCTCCGGCAGAGGCTTCAGAGCAATGCAGTGCTTATGTGAGCATCTTTATAGATGGCTATTTAATAATCTGTCAGTCATGGGGGGAAGGATTGTTTCATCTTAACTCGGAGAACTGCAGAAATCAGATCTGGAAAGTATCCTGTGTTTCTTAGTAGCACACGTTTATTCTGTAGAATGCATTTCATGTGCTTTAAACCCAGAAGAATATGGTTTGTACTTACAGCCCTTTTTTGGTGAGCCCCCCTCTAATCTGTCAGGAGACTTGATCTGTATTTTCTTTTGCGATGCACAGGTAACAGAAATAACAATCTAATGTAGGTGTTTGTACCTCCTCTTTGTTCTTCTTCAATGTGCTTATGCCTTGCAAGCACCATAAGAGACCCAGCCAGACATGGATCCAGGTTTAACAACTGGACCAGAAAAGTCAGATTAATCTATTTTCCCCTTTGATATGTGTAAAAAGCCCTTCAGTTTCTCAACCTGATGTTCCCAAATTGATTTCAAGAACTTCTGGAACATAACCCATGATTCTCACATGCTTGGGGTTGGCATTTGCTTACTGCATTTTTCGCTGCTGTTTCACATTTGGTTTTAACTGTGTATTTTTTTTTCTGTTTATATAGACAGTTACCTGAACTGCCATCCAAAACGCCCTTTTTCAATATGAACAACCCTAATCATGTGGACCATCGCCGTCAGGGTCTGCAAGAATTCCTGGGAAAGTGAGTACAGCCTATCCAGGGGTGTTGGAATTTTTATGAGGTCATCAATTTCTGGTTTAAAACAGCTCATCTCTGGTACTTGAGAGCCACCGTGTGGTCGTCTGTACATGCTACACGTTTGGTTATATTTTTTTACTTGCACTGTCATAATTTGTACACGTGATTTCAGCTCTATTGGTTATAAGGAAACTTCAGCTGGGGCTTTTCCTTTGTGTTTCATTGCACTGATTGTAGATAATAGGCTTAGATTTAAGTCTCTTTGCAGTTGCATACTAAGTTGGGGAGATCTTTCGCTGTGATGTGTATTTCTAGCTTTCAGTAAGGAGCTGGATATTTTTGTACAAAGAAGAAAACCCTCCCCCATTATGTTCATGGAAAATCAGTATCTTGGTGGGCTAAACCCCTGTGAGCCTGGGAAAATTCTCTAGTGAGATCTATTGACACAGAGCTTTCATATAATGCAAATTACTTTGTTTACCAGTCCCACCAACATACGCAGGCTCTAGCAGCTGTGACCATTTTCAGCGTAGCTGCAATCTGTATAAAATCATTCATCACATCTAGCTAGATCTTGTCCTGCATTGCAGGGGAGTCGTGTATGAGTTTCAGTACTGCATCCCTCAGTCCCACTGCTGTGGCCACTTCACCTTCTGCAGTGGCTGAGCCCCTGTTGGTGTAATTTTCTGCTTTTTCTCTGCCGTTCTTGTCATGCCCTGTGTGAGAGCAGGCTGCTCACAGCTGCTGGGGCAGGAGCTGTGTGCATCTCTGCTGGCTGCCTTTAGCTGCTGCTCGGGGTGAGGGCATGGTGAAACGCTGCAAGTAGAGACTATTCATCTTCTCTCCAGTCAGTGTATTATAAGCCTCCATAACAGACAACAAATCATTGGTCCCGAGGTATATTTGTTAGGCTTAGCAGCTGAAGGCAGGGACAGCTAACTGCTGCAGGAATAATATTCTGCATGCAGTTATATAGGATCTGTGGCCAAAAGGTCAGCCAATAAATACTGGCTGTGAAGGCATGTGAGACGTGGAAGAGAAAGCAGAAAAGGATTAGAGGGTATTTTTACACCTCAGGAAAGAAAAGCAGTGAAATGGAAGGGCTGTGCTCCTAGAAGCATGTCAGTGATAATATGAAGAGTGTGGTAGCTCAGGTTCCTGGGTTGAGCAGTTCTGTCTTACCTGTGCTGTCGCATGGAGTAGTGCATTTGAAAATACACTGTAATTTTAAAATGGCAAAGAGGCTAGTCTGGTAACATAGGTATATCAGCATCAGATGTTTACAACTGCTGTCTGCACTTCAAAAGGCAAAACAGAAAGGTAGATTGTCTTAAAAGACATCCTCATGCTCCAATTTTGTGGATGGCTGTAGCTTAAATGAGTACTGACAGCATGTGGAGCATTTCATCATGCTGCTGTTAGTCGAGGACTGGGAAAAGAGGCAACTCAATTGTAAGGTAATGATTTAAATGTTTGAACTTGAGTGCAAGAAAAGTGTCAACTTTCTCTCAGCCCTGGGGAGCAGTTGGAAGGAATTTTCCGAGGTTGAGATGCTCTGGCCTGGCACCTTGTTGTGCCGTTGCCCTCTGCCGGCTGGCCCCGCCGTGCTGCTGCTGCTCACAGCAGGCATCTTCCTACTGCCCCAGCCACGCTGCCATGATGCTTTTCCCCCCTCCCTTCCCCCCATTTTATGACTCTGAACCAAAGGTTATGATTCTTCTTCTGAAACTGAATTTGTGGAACTCCCTAACGTGAGCTAGTATAAAAAAAGATGTATGCACCTATGTATAATATATAGGTGTGATATACTTATGTATGTAAAATATACACATATATTCTATATATATGTATGTTCTATATGTACAGCATGCATATATGTACAATGCACATATGTTACATATATATTGTATATAATACACACACTTGACTTTACTGAAGCTCTGGGTCTGGATGCTGCACATTCTGTGGGGTGGCAATGCCAGGTGAAGCAGGACCTTTCTGATATATTAGAAGGGGGAGTCCCTAACCCAAAACTGCTAAGCCGAGAGCTCCATTCACCCCAGCAATGACAGCAGTCACTGTGCACAAGCTCACAATCCTACCGGGGTTTCCTTGTGGCAGTGGGAAGAAATGGGATTCGAGCCTATGTGGACCTGTCTCAGGAGAGGTTCACAGGTAACATTTTTAAATGCCTGCCTGTGATTCAGGAATCCCAGGTGTTACCAGGGTCCAAAACACCTCTGAAAAGGGGTTTTAGATCTTTCAAAGTCTTGGTTTGTGCCCTGTGCCTGTATGACCAGGTTTGTGCCCTGTGCCCTATGACCAGGGAGTGCTGTAGTGCCTGCCCATGCAGGAACCACGTGCCTGAGGAGCAGCTGGAGGCTCTCTAGTGCTCAGCTTCTGGCCCTGGGAGCACTCCCATATTGCCTGTACGTGCAATATGGATTGCTGGATGGCTACAGAGTGCTGTTGTCCTTCCTCACTTCCCACTCCAGGACGAGTTACCACAGGGCACAGTGTGTACTTAGAGCCTTTGGGAAGCCTCTCCGTGCTGAGCACAGTAGCGTAAGAATTAGCCCAACAGCTGGGAAGTTAAGCACTAGACTTTGGTGAAATCTGGGAACAGGTGTCCCATTTTGATTTGGTTTTACTGCACAAATGCAGGGTAAGATCTACTTATCTTACAGGTTATTATCTCTGAGTGATGAAGAGCTGTAAAGCTCACTTCTTGTCTGGGCATAATTTAATATTTCAAGAGGCCATTTGCATTAACGGAAGTCAGCTAGGCCCTTTTCAATTATGAATTACTTTGTAAGAATAAGGAAAATTATGTGTTTTTCCTGCTAAGTATCCTCGTCCTTTGAAGATGCCTGTAAATTCACAGGAAAAGTTTATTCCTAAACTAGAGGCCAAAATTAAGACACTATCTTAAAATTTTAGCTTCTGTAAAATCCTCTTTGCTTTCATCCCTTTGTAGCTGTGCAGTTCTAACTTTGAGATTTAGATTACCCTCACAGAAGATCAATTGGGTTTGCTCATGAGAAAACTAATTAACAAAGCCATTTTGAATGAGGTTGAGTTCAATTGATGAATTTTTTTTTATTGAATATAGTCGGATCCCAAAAAATTATGTGATTTAGGGAGAAGGATTACTCTTCAATTACTTTTCAGACATCCCATTTATGATGGGGTGGAAGACACTGAGAGTTTTGAGAAATGAAATGCTCGGATCCAGAGGGAGCACAGGGCATCATCCAGTGTCGCTGCTGCAGAGGGCCATGCATTGGGCTTGCCGGGTGCCAGAGTGAGGAAGCCACCCCAAATTATTCTGCCTAAGACAGAGCCATTTTCTGAAGGTGTCAGATGTTCTGCCCTTTTCTTCCCACCTCCTTGCCTTTTCCACTGCAGTCACACAAGCTGCAGCTGGTGCAGGGTCAGAGGTCTTTTCTGAAGATGTCTCCATTGGGTGCTGTCTCAGGGATGTGGAAAGCGGGAGACTGGCTCCAAAAGGGATGGATGCCAGCTTGCCCCCGCCAGGGGCTCAGGCAGGAGCACTGGCGGTTGTGGGGCAGGTGGAACCACCTTGGACAAGTTGCCTCTCTGCAGTGGAGCCGTGCTGCTGTTTCCTATCTGCTGAGGGAATAACGTGTAGCAGGCACATGTGGCCTAATCTTCTCCTAACCACACGCATTATCACATACCCAGCAGTTGCCTCACAGTTGCTTGATATCAGTAACATTTCCTCCCTTATAAAAAGTGAAGGAGGAAACACAGTCAGCTCTTTAAAAGAGGAAACTGGGGCTTTGTTTGGTGTGGGCTGGGGCTGAGGGGCTGGATGCTCAATAGAGGGCACCACAGCACAGGCTGTCATCCCCTGTCTCTCAGCTCCTTGGGTTTTTCCCTTGCTCTCTGTGATCTGATGTAAATGGGCAGAGTAAATTTGTCGAAAACAAAATCAGAGTGTTAACCTTCCACACACATTCAAGTGTGCATCTGTCATTGTATTAGGTTACAGTAGATACAGGAAATCTTTAGTTAGGATTAAGTTGTACTGTTCAGCCATATGTTGTTTTTCTCCAGCAGAACAGTGTATAATATACCTAATAAAATCATGTTGAAGAAAACCAGATTTTGGACCTTGTCCAAACAAGAAAAAACACATGTTTTTTCTTTTGTAAATATTTTTGCCATAACACAGGAAAAGAGAAATATTCCTCATACAGTATCCAGCATTTCCTCAAAAATGACATTTATTTCTTCTGCTTGTGAAGTGATGTTTTTCAGTCTTGCTTTTTTAAAGGTCTGGAGATCACAAGCATTTACTGAAAGCTTACAAAGAGAGATTCACAAGGCTGTGAATAAAAAATTATTTTATTATCTCTAATTCTAACGTAGAGCCTTATTCTGCAGCCCCCTTAATCACATAAGTAGTCATTATGCATGTGAGCAATCTGGCCAAGAGGAGTGAAATCCCTGACAAGTAATGACTACTGATGGGATCAAGACTTGCAGGGTTTAGCCTTTCGTTCTCCTCGCAGGCGCGCACAGGAGGTCTGTTGTTCTCCTAAATGTGCTCCGTCAGTTTATAGGAATTATTACGGTGAGCCATGACTCCTCCAGTAGCGCAGCAGCAGCGAGCGCTGACTGACATCACCGTGAGCACAGCCCTGCCTGGCACTGGCTGCAGTGGAAGCGTTGGAGAGGCACCGGGAGCGCTCCCGCTTGTGTCGGGACTGCGCACGCGTCCAGCCTCCGCAGACACATCCGAGTGTTGATGCTCTGACACTCCTCCCTCCCTCCCTCCCTCCCTCCCTCTTGCCTTTTTAATTTGTCAGGTGGTGGTTTGTAATTTTCATTTTTTTAAGTCCTTGAAGCCAAGTCTACTTTTTTAATGTACAGCCCTTCACACAATGAGCCCCCAGGACAGCAAAAGCCCCAGAGAGCAACTGCTATACCAGCACTTAAGACTACTAGTACCATCTGGTGACAAATGCAGGGGTATTCCCTTGAAGAAAGAGTATTTCAAACAGGAAAGCATAATACTTATGGTTGTGCAGAATTTATTGTTCTTTTTGATTGCTTGAAGCATGCAATTAAAAAGCAGTCTGACCTGTTGGTTCAGAGGGGGCAGGAAAAGTAGCAGTTATTTTTTAATTAAGAGGAGACAGAAATTCTTCAAGGGTACAACCAGGTAAAAGGTGTTTGTATATTTGCTTGCAGGATGGTTTTAAATTACTTGCAAAATGCATTGAGTGTTTGGTCTCGATGTGAACACATAGTGAACACACACATATATTCATATATTCATATACGAGTGTGGGTGTGATTAGCTGCATGAACATCTTTCCATTGCTGCGCCTTGGTTCCTCTTCCCTCCCTTCACCTCCAGATGGCACTATGAAGCAGAAAAGAAAATTACTGTGAAATAATGAGTCCAATGTAAAGTAAAATTGGAAATTGAATTATAGCTGCAGAAAAAGGACAGTAGCCTTGAGGTCCTGATCAGTCTGTACTCTTATCACTTTTGTTTGCTGTTCCATGTGTTAGGTTACTGCCGAGTTAATAACAGTGCTTTAGCAGTTCAAGGCTTAGCAGAATTGTACTGGACATGAAATAAAGCTAAAATGAATTTGTGTCCAATATCATTGACATTAGTGCTCATTACTTCTCTGGTGTAATGCCTCAAACCATCTAAAATCAATTTTAAAGATTACCCGTTATTTTATAAAGAAAATAAAATACATTTCAAACAGCAACAGAGCTGTAAGTGTAGTGTAATCTCATGAACAGTTAGTTACTCTTGTTTTCACTGGTTGGCAGGAAACTTTTGATGGCACAGCGAGAGGAATATCTGTGAAACTAAATGCCATTCACAGAATTTAATGACTTGGCTTTTTGCTGTGTTACTTGGCATTAGACACGCAAATGTTAGAATTGCAGAAATGTGCATCCCCTCACTGTGCCTGGGAAAAACAGTAACTCTAGTAGTTACTCCACAGGAAACTCCAGCACATTACTTTTCTTTTTTTTTTTTTTTTTTCTTTTTAAGAGAAGTAGAAGGAGCATATTTACTCTTCCGATTGCATAAACTATAAAAGTGGATTTATTGTCTGGAATGACACCTCTACTTTTTGTTGCAATGTTTGTCTTTGTTTGGAATGTGGGTTTATCAAGAGTCAAGGCTGAAATCCTCTTTTAGTGGCTGCTGAATGATGGGTTTTCAAACTGTAATCATGAAGCTGTTGCTGTCAAGGTGCGTGGACCTGTAAATTCTGTTTTGAATCTTTTTTACACAGCCTTTGCTGGATTTTAGACTACAAAGAAGATTTTCTGTCTATTAATACATTGCACGCGTTGATTTTACAGATGTCTGTTTGCTCTTAAAATTGCAAGAATTCAGACCGGATTAAAAAGGCTTTCTCTATGCATGAAAGTGTGCTTATTTTGAACTTCAGCAAAATGTGGTCTTTCTGAGGCTCAATTTCACCCACACCTGGTAGATCATTAGGGTGGTTGGAGACATTTCCTCGTTGGAAGGTGTCAGAGCTGGAGTCGTTTGGTTGAGACTGTGTTCATGTAGGCACATGAAATGTGCACGCACACAAGTGTCTCGTGGTTTCATGTAGATATCTCTTACTACTTATTTTAATTTGACAGGTTTTTATGGGCTTGAATGAAGCCAGAAATCCTTTCGTGTGTTTATTAGCTGTTATTGTAATGTTGGCTGCTTTAGAGAACAGTTTTCAGAACGTATTTGTGTTTAAAACGTTGCAGTCCAAACACACCATTAATCTTATTCAAGAGAAGGAACTAATCAGTTACACTTTTCATTTTAGTCAGAGTACCTTTAAAATGCAATATTTCTTTCTGCTCTTACTAGTTCTTACATTAATGTCATCTCTTGTTTCCTGTTGCACAGCAATGACTTTTTTTGGTAAAAACTGTAGCTAAACGGGTATAAATAGGTAAATATTGACTCTGAGTGGCTTTGAGTTGTTTAAAGATACTTTAATAATTTTCTGTGGAGCATTCTTTGGCTTGATGATAGCCTCTGATGTCTTTATTACATGGCTAAAACGACACACACAAATTGAAGAAACTTCTTGTGAATCACTATAGGATTTGTATAGTAAAGAACACTTTCTTTAAAGAAATGTTGAAGAAAATTTGTGTATCTTTTTTTTAAAAATAGCGATGATGACCCTCAATCCTCAGACCTTGAAAAAGTCTCTCTACAACTTTCTGTGTTACTGTAATGTTTTGTATTTTGTTTACTGTCACGTGTTTTAAGTAAATACTCTGTGCTAAATTTATTTGGAGACTTAATTAAAAATATATATGAACCAAATTTTAAAACCGACTTTTGAAAATAATGTCTGGTATTAAATAAAATTTAAGAGTCCCTGAAAACTATCTGCAAGTAAATTAAAACCAGCGCTCAGTATTAGCATTTTCATTCTAGTTTAAATACAGATATTTGTAACAGTGTAAATAATTTTGGCTAGTGTTGGCTCAGTTGTTAACAGGTATTCCAAAGTCCTGATGTTGCATGTGTATGAAGTCTGTTCTGCCTGTGCAATGTCTCTCTACACACTTCTTTACTCCACCAAACAAATTGGCGACTTGCAATTTTAAAAAAAGTTTGGTTATTGAAAAAAAGAGAGAGACCAAATTTTTGTAAGAGTATATCCCTCCAACTGCCTAAAATCATTAATTGATCCACGTGGTAATAGCAGATGGTTAAATGGAGGAAATGTCCTTGAAGTTATTCTAATAGCAGATGTGCCTAACTATTAGCTTCATGTTTTTACTCGCCTAAAATTCTAAATAATGTAATAAGAAAGTAACACGCACCTAATCATTTTAATATGTTCATTGCCTTCTGTTACTGATTTAGGATTCATCTGCAAACTTTAAAAGCAGGACATCATTTAGAATTTGTTCTGGGAAAACACTTTAGAATATATATGTGTCTGTGTGCAGGCTTTATATAAACATTTGCCTTTTTTTTTTTTGCTTTTCCAGGATCCTACAAGATGCATTATTGCTCTCAGACAGTAGGCTTCACCTCTTCTTACAGACTCAGCTAAGCCCAGAAGATATGGAGGCCTGTGTGTCTGGACAGACCAAATACTCTGTGGCCGATGCGATTCACAGTTTCGCCTCTCTGAACAGACGTTTTCCTATAGAAGATGAAGAGAGAAAAAAAGGAAAAAACGATGCAGACTCTGATTCAGAGAGGTGATTTGTGTATATCCTTACTTTCTGAGATTATATATCCATACATACACACGCACATGCTTCACTTTTTTGTTGATGTAATACTAAGATAATGAAAAAATTAATTGACTGAGATTTTATTGAGCTGTGACAGCTCATCATAGAAGTCTTCACACACACCTCCACACTGAATTAATGAATGCAGTAGAAATTCAATTATCTGCATTCTGATTATGTGAATTTCATTTAGTCAGACTTGAATTATTCGCGTTTAAATTATCTTGCTAAAAAAATATCCAACTGCACTCCAAATGGCTAATTAAAAGTCCAAATTTCCTGTCTCTCTTTGTGACTGGAGATAATTAAAGTTCTCCTCTGTTACTCAGGCTTTGAGTGTGTTGTGAAAACCAATTTCCTCCTTTTATTTTTTTTTTTTCTCCCTCCCTCTCCCCTTTTCTGCAGTTCATCCTCCGGGCTCGGACCGAGTGATGACAGCATTTCATGTGGATGTAAAGCAAGCCCAGCTTCTGAAGAACCATGAAAAATCATTCCTGTATTGCTACCTTAAGGACAGTACAGAAACCAGTTTCTGCTTTGTTTACTGGTTATGTGTACCACACAAACTGGGCTGTCTGGTAACGTGTACCTAAAAGACCCATCATTAATACAACCATATGTCCTTACAAAATACTCAAAACAGACCTTGATACAATCTTTTTGGTGAATTTTTTTTTTTTTTAATTTTGGTGCAGGTCTACATGCTACCTATTTATGTTTTTGTGACTATTAAAATCTCAGTATTGAGTAAGTTGTGCTCTTCTGGCATATGTGGCAGTTCAAATAATTCTCTGAGTGAGTGCATGTCTCTGATTTTAAAAATAAAGATAACTTAATTCCTCATCTTAAAAGTTGGTATATCATACCAAACATATTCAAAGCATCTTTTAGTCGTTTGCATCAGAGAAGTTTCATCTTTAGAAGTCATTTGACATTGGTGATGAAATTACACACCCCACCAAGGTACTCACTTTTTAAAGTAGCTCAGCAACACATCAGCAAAACAACATTTGTACAAACTATATGCTGCTGACAATTTGAGATATAAATACATCTTCCTCTGGTCCTTCTGTAATGTTTATGGAAAGACTGGTTTTATCATGCACAAGTACTGAAGGCAAAAATTCTTGAGCATGGTTGCTTGGAAGTTTAGAAATATAAATAAAAATTACATCATTTCTAGGCTTGCTGGAGATTCTCACCTCCCAGGGAATTATTTCCCAGTGAAAATCCTGGATGAGGTCCATCGAAACCAATGGCTGAATTTTGCATTGACCTCACTAAGGCCAGGATTTCACCCAGCATGTTTAACTTCAGGCATCTATATTTGAAGGTGCTGGTAGAGGTGTTTTAGTTCAGCAGCTGAGCTGGGGATGATGATGATAATCACATAGCTCTAACTCCCTGCATGGATGTGGCCCTCTCCACTCTCTGTGAGTAACAGGAGCTGCTGATTTCCTTGTGGCTGTAGTTACCACGTTGGAATATTGACTTTTTCACAAACAAAAGGCAGGCTTGAACACAACTTCTTAACCACCAACACTTATTTTGATTAAATGTCAGTTTTGCTCTTTATTGTTCACAGCAGCTGCGTAGTGTCTTGTCCCAGATTCTGTCAAAGGAATATGTTTCACTGTGGTGTTGTATTTATATTTGACATTTAACTGCTATTAAAAAGAGCTAGGGGGTCTGATCACCCCAGCAAAGCTCCCATTAACTTCAGTGCGGTAGTTACTGGCCCAGAAATAGGTATAAATATGTGCCTTTTTTTTCCCCTTTTTAAAGAAATCCGAGGTTACTTTCAAAGGAGCATTTTAAACCTGTGAATCACAGAAACAATAGATTATTAAATAGACAGCTAGTAAGTGGTAGCATAAACATGTGTGGGCTTGCTTTTTAAAAGTATCCAGCTGGGAATCTGTGGAATTTTAGAAACAGGTTTTAATAGCCTGAGAATAACATCTTTTAGGTAACTACTTTAAGCCACCGTATTTTGTTGCTGGTAGCACTCTGTAGGATAAATATCCGTGTTTCTTTTTGCTGTGTCTTACTGAATTGCACAAATGTATCTACTCACCGTCTCAGCTTGTCTGTGAGGTAGCAGCTATGCTATTTTTAATGTAAAAGTGATAATGTTTAATTAAAGCAACAAGTTATCACTAAAAGTAGCTTAAAAATAGCTGTTACTGCCAGTCAGAGATTTTGATTACTTGATTTTTTTTTCCTATCTTAAAAAAGATACACATTATAAAAAATTGTTTAGCAAATTTATTTAAAAGGTGAGAAGGATTTGAAAACAGAAACTAGGATAATGTTGAGAAGGATATTACCATTTTTATTTAAGACAATGTAGGGTTTTCCTTTGTTTTAAAAGATTGAGTTAAACTCTTGAAGCACTTTACAGTTCTGGCTTACTAAAACATCCCCAGTACCTGACAAAATTACAGAAACACAAGGTTTAGAGAGCCTTTGTGGCTGATTTTATTTTTTAATTCTAGGAGCTTATCAGTATACCAGCGAGTGTTTTCCAAATGAAGATGTTTCTGAAATAAATACTTGTTTTCTAATAGCTCTGTTGTTATTCTCTTACTTTCGTAGTCATTCTGTTAAAAAAAATCTAAGACTACTATAACTTTCTTCTCAGCTTTGACAGAAATTTGTTCAAATATTTATCTTTTGGATGTTGTTTGTGTAGCTAGTGTTACTGGAATTTTTCTTAGTAATGGGGGAGGGAACGTAGTCCATGCTCTCTAGTATGTCTCCGTCATGTATCAGCTGTATATAATCACGTATAAAGGCTTTAAGGCATTTTGTTTCATTGGAACTTAAATGTAACTTTTACAAATGTAAATGTTAAACAAAAAATAATTTTAATGTCTTTTATTACTTTAATGATTTGGTAATTTTTCAACACTGTGACATACAGTTTGATCAGTTGATCATTGGTATTTTGATTCTCATTTTTTAGTTCTGAATAATGTTGACATTTCCTGCTAGCTTTTTTTTAAGAGCAGGATAATACCTAATTTATAAATTAGAAGTAGTAATCAGATTACATTGTATCTAATTGCAGTAATTCTGCATTCAAAAGCTTTTCTCCATCTTTTGCTTATAGCTTTACATCCTCATTTTTATTATGATTTCTTAAAAGCTTTTAAGTAATTAAATAAAACTAAATTATTACTTTCTAGCTCATGTTTAAACCTGACAGTGAGGTTTCCTTTATTTCAATATCAATATCCTAATCACTTTATGACTTACCATGTGTAATTTACTGTTCCGTTATTTTTGTAATGTGCGTATATGTATATAAATATATGTATACATATATATATGTGTGTAGATATATACACACACTGTGTATGCACACACACTCTGGTTTGTTTGGGTTTTCACTTCTTTACACTTTCTACAAAAAGAATGGCAAAGAAACTCCACAAAGATGGTGTATTTGGAGTGAAAATTGTTGTTCACATCGCAATGTATTTCTGTAAGCACTGAGAGAAATTTATACTCTAAACCCCACACTGCAGAACAGTGCAAACTTCAGTGTCCACGTCTTTTTTTGACAGGTGACATACTGAATTTGTTTTCCAGATGAATATTTAAATTTTACATAATTACTATGAATTATTAAAACAAAAGATGTTTGTGACTTGCTCTGTTACACACGGTATGGATAAGAAAAAGAATAAACCTTGTATGGTCCTGTGTCGTTTCCGTTTAATTGCAGGACTAGGCTCAGGGCTAAGGACCGAGGGCTTTTTTTTTTTTTTCTCCCCTAGATTTTACAGGGTACCAAAAATTTCTTTTCACGAAAGGCCTAAACCCTTCAGGAAATTATTACACAATTATTCTCTGCTTCGCTGTTAAAAATGCGCTATAACGGGTTAAGTCGCTTCTCCGCCTTCTGGAACAAAACCTCCTTAGAAATTAATTCAAGTGGCCTTGTAGAACAGAAATCGAACTGTGGCCTCCGGGCTCGCTTTTGGCGTGCGGGGCGCCCCTGGATGCTCCGCGGGTGCGGGTCCTGTGCGCCCGCCGGAGCGCTCCGGCAGCGCCGGCTGCCCGCGGGCTGCGCCGCCGCTGCGAGCGGCCAGCGGCCGGGAGGAATTAAAAAATGGGGAGAGGGGTAAAAAGAACAAAACTACCAACGGGGAAGAAAGGGAAAAAGGACGGCAGCATCCCAGATCGCGCTCCCCGCTGAGCCCCGGCCCGGCCCTTCCTCGCGCCCTGCCCTGCCTTGCCTTGCCCCGGGGCCGCGGAGCGGAGCGGGGCGAGAGCCTTACCTGGGGCCGCCGCGCTCTCCGCCCCGCTCCGCCCCGCGCCCGGCGGCAGCTCCGCTCCGCCCCGCGCCCGCTACTCAGGGAGCGGGGCCGCCCAGCCTTCATCCGGTAACTCGTGGCAACCGCAGCCCGTGGCAACGGCGGAGGGGGAGCCGGGGCGGGGGCGGCTGCCCGCGCTGCCGCAGCGCTCCCTCCCTCCTCCGCTCCCTGCCCACCGCCCCCGCGGAAGGAGGGGCCGCGCCCGCCCCGCTCCGCGCCCGCCGCGGGCGCCAGGGGGCGCTGTGCGCCAGCGGGAGGCGCCGCCGGGCGGGGCCGGGGCGGAGCGGGCGCGGCCCCGCGCCGGGAGCGTGCTCCGCGTGCCCGGCTCTCCGCGGGGGCGGCCTCGCGTTTTGGGGTCATTTCAGGGTTTTCCTGCTCCCCGGCGGCTCCTCCCCCGTTCCTGAGCCCTTCCCGCAGCCGCGCGGCTCCTCAGCCGGGCGGAACAGGGAGGCGCCCACCGCGCTGGGGATGGGCGCGGCCGGCGCGGCGGGGCTGCACCTGCCGTCCCACGGGGAAGCCCCCGCCGCCCCCCGCGCACCGACCCCCACGGCTCCGCCGTATTTTGGAAATGCATGTTACTGTTTATTAATGAATTTATTTATATTTTTATACAAAGGCAATTAGGGCCCAGCGCAGAGGCCAGGCGTGACATTTGCCGGCCTCGGTGGCAGACAGGCTGCTCCGAAATGGAGGCCTTTCTGCGGAACAGCAGGAGCCAAAAGGCCTTGTGTCACCCAGTTATGTAAGACACAATCTCGCCTGAAAATGCACAATGAATCGGGAAGGATTTATGTAATTAATTGACCAGTCTTAACCTGTTATCGTGATGTAAGGAATTTGGAACTCATTAATTTGGGCCCTGACAGATTTCATATTAGAGCTGGCAAATATGGATTGAGCCTCTTATTCTTGTAGCAGCTGGAATTTCCATGACAGTGAGGATTAGTGAAGAAGACCTATTGCTCAAGTCAAACTGCCTCTTTTGTAATCAGCAGCCCTGCTCTGCATTAAAGGGGTAATGGGAAAGAGAAAAAAAAATACAGAGAGGAAAAAAAAGGAGAAATGTATTCATGTATGGAGCAGAGCAAGGGAGGAAGAAGAGCGATGCATCCTGGACAGCACAGGCGCCGGAGTGGAGTTTTCCCAGCCTGACGGCAATGAAAATACCACAAAGGCAGCCCTGGGATGATGGAAAGGGAAAGTGCCTGGAGGACAGGTCTGTGCCATCACCATGGCCCTTGCTGCCTCTCGGGCTCACCTTCAGATGGACCCTCCCAGGAGCCACTGAGCATTTGCCCTGCTGTGTCAGAGGTTCTGGGAACAGGGTCTGGGCTGCCAAGAGCTGGAGGGACTTAGGAGAAGAAGGTTTGGGTCATGATCCTGGGGAAGGCAGGACTTGGAGGTCTTTCAGCCTGGACTGTGACACCCTCCCTCACGGGGAAAAGGCTGCTCGGGGTGGGTAAGAGCTAGATCCAAGGACAAGGACAGGCCTCCATGCAGCCATGGCAAGCGTGACTGCACATGATATGCCTCAACTTCCCCAGTACAAAGACAAGAAAGAGTAAGAAAAGTCCCTTTGTCTGCTGCTTTGTGACAGCCTCTCAGTTCAGTTTTTCATGGTGCCTGACTGCAGAGTGCCCTCATCCCATTATCATTTCTTGGCATTGATGTGGTAGTAATAACATTGAGTGCAGTCTGTATGGAAACAGTCTGGGAGCTTATATTTTCTCTCCTGGCAACCTGTTAATGACTGCCCTGGTAGTACAGTTGTTAGCAATGACATTAAAAGGTTTTCATGAGGCCTCATAATATTTCTACATGCTAAGTGTTTACCTACTCTTGTGATAAATGCCATGCAGAAATGGAGGAGTGTTTTTCCTTTTCTCATCTTTTCCTTGCTTTATGCCATTTGGCAGTTGAACATTTCCCCTTCACAATTGCTTAGATCCTCCATTTGCTGCTGTGAGGAGAAGGGAAAAGTCATAAAACAGGAGTATGGACAGTAAAACCACGATTGTTTGCAAAGACTGTAAAGTTAAATGCAAATTAAAAATAAAACACAGCTAATAAAGCATGTATAGCTCTTATCCTCTGGACATCTTTGACCATATACATATTGGCCTTGATGTCCATCATTGTGTAGGGATAATTAGTGAAACCTGGTGCTAAAATGTATTCAGTCCTAAATTTGGACCAATAATCTTGATCATAGCTCTGATCTTCTTGATATTTAAAAAAAAAAAATCAGACCAATAGGTTGCCATTTGATTGTTCTCCTTCAAAGAATGTATTTTATCTTACTGTCTCCTGATACATTAAAAAATCTTCACACATGTCAACTATCTCATATTTTCCCAGCGGTAGGGAATAATTTATTGTTTGTGACAGCACACCCAACTCAACCATTGTCTCACGCAGTTTATCTTTGCTTTTCTGATCATCAGGAGCAGCAAACCACCCAGGTACTGCTGCAGCTATAGCTTTTGTCCACATGTTCCTCTTGTTAAAATGTTGATCAGGCACATTTAATTTACGTGTTAAATGTGCCAGCATACGTCTGAGTTTAGAATTATTTCAAACAGCAATAAAAAACATTTTAAAGTTTAAATGGATACTATAATTACAAGTATTTGCACGTTCTCTGATTTCTTGCCATGGTTATATTTAAAATACGTGAGTGGTAGAACTTTCCTGTGAAACCCATGATTCTGACTGCTTGCAAAATTACTTCTATTGTCTGCTTCTTTTTTTTTTCTTTTTGGTTTGTAGATAAGAAAATAGTTATCAGATGAGATGAATATTTGTCAGATTTTTACACTATTTTTATTCTCTGATGGTTAATCAGAAAGCAAGGGGAAAATTATACAGAAAAAAGCCCCACAGTTAAGCCTTCTGAACAAAAATATGTTTGCTTCAGATATTTTGTTACTTAGAACAATACTGGCTCTAAGGACTGGTTTAGTTTTTTGTGCAAATGCTAAATGCAAATTTCACAGTAAAAGTGGTTAAGATGTATCAAGCACTGATTCAGTTGAAGTCAATGGTAAAAATTTTGTGCTGCTTGTGTGGGGGTTAAAAAATTCTGTTTTCTGAACGATGCTGAAATTAAAAATTACACTATTTTGGAACCAATAGCTGGCCTTTTTGAGTATGCTGTAGTAATTTTTTTCCTGAAAACAGAAAAATTTTGATTTGAGATGGAGAACATATTAAAACAGTCATTTTCAAATACAGTGGTTTGTTTGTTTGTTTCTGAAAGACAATACATGGATGACCTTCTGGATTTATTTCCTGGTTTTGGTGTACTTATGTTGAGTCATGGGTCTTCATAAACTCATAGAATGGGTTGGGTTGGAAGGGGCATTAAAGTTCCAAACCCCCTGCCATAAGTAGGGGCACCTCCCACTAGACCAGGTTGCTCAAAGCCCCTTCCAACCTGGCCTTGGAAACTCCCACAGATGGGTTGTCAACAACTTTCAGTGTTTCACCAACCTCACAGTAAAGAATGTCTTCCTGATATCTAATCTTAACCTGCCGTCTTTCAGTTTAAAGCCATTTCCTTTGTCCTATGGGATCAATAATAGTGATGATTAAGCGGACTACAAAGTCTATCCTTTCCTTTTTCATGTTCATGCTTTCAAAATGCCATGTATTTCCAGTTTCTAAGACCTCTCATAAGTTCCTATTTCCTGTTATTTCACAGTTAATGAAAACAGTTTCAAAAGAACAGTATCTCCTTGTGCTTCAGAAAAAGAGTACTTGTGCTTTTTCTGAAGCCACTCCTCTGAGCCAAGTGTCAGAAATCTTGATTCTGTTTTATTTCCTATATAAGCAATATACTCTTAAAAGGTTTCTGCAAGGAAAAAGGCAGTCAGCAACTATGGGTGTCCAAGCCTCTTAAAATCCTAGGTCAGATGAGGGTGTTAAAAACCTGAAAATGCATCCCTGAGTTATTCATAACACTCCTCACTTATGCCTGGATGAGGTGTTTTAGCAGCTCATTCTTTGACCTATGCATTTCTAGACACATGATTATTTTTCGGAGTTGGTTGTTTTTTGATATGTTTTGGGCTTGTGTTTTTATCCCTGTGTGTGGATAAGAACAGCTAGTGTAGGGCTGAGAGCTGGGCAGGTCTCCTAGGAGAGAGGCACCACCCTATTCCTGTCTTGCCCCTGCAGTCTACTTTCAGTATTTACTGGCAGCCTCTATCCAAGAGCAGATTCAGAGTTCCCAGGACCCGCTGGTTTGACCCAGTTCTTACTTTTCTTGAAGGCAGTGGCTGTCAGGCAGTAATGTAGAACTTGGTCTGGACCCAGCACTCATCCCATGAACCTGAGCTTTAATTAGAATCCTCAGTGTGGGACAGGAGCTCACCCACAATTTTCAGGGTTCCTGTGTTCCCATTTGTGTCTGCACAACACTTTTTACTTTTGATGGTCATTTGAGGGTTTTGTGTGTTGAATTATCAGACTGAGGCACTGAAAGTTTGGGGAGAGCTTTTCTCTCAGAGCTAATACTGACCTAGGGAGTTTGGTTCCTAAACAAATTTAGTTACTCTGACTCACTCACTGAAGAAGCCCACCACTCCCCTGATGTGCAAGAGCCTTGGGAGACCTGGTCCTAGGACAGAAAAGTAACAGTATGAATGTACACCTTTGAACATTCTTGTAGCCCCAAGAAATAACTTTGTTGGAAGGGTAACCTCTTTATATAAGATAGCTTCTTAATTTTTGGCAAGAAATGCCCTCCAAGTGCTGTTTATAAGAATCTTCTATTTTATTACTGTTTCCTGCTCTCTAAAAGGCTTAAGACTCTTGCTGCTTCTAATGAGCTGAGGCATGGGGAGAGGAGGTGTCTGTCCATAAAATGCTTCCAATTTGGTCACGCACAAAAAGAAGTCTGAAAGCAGGTTTGGCTCCTGGGTGGTTTGAGTTTTGCTGGGAAATCAACATCCAGCTTGGCACCAGAGTCCACACATCATGGGCTGGATATAGGAAGTTAATAATTTGTCTGTGTTTATGGTACAGATTTCCTGTCCAAAGTCTCAAAGTCTTCTGCAATGAGGAGTTAATTCAGCCTTACAATAAACAGGATCTACTTTTTTACGGCTGAGGAAACTGAGGAACAGTGAGGTGACCACAATGATGTACAGGGCATCTCTCTCAGATGAGGGAGGAATGGTGTTCCTCCTGCTGCTGGGCTCTACTGCATTACCTGCTGGGAGAGATGGAGTGCCACGCTCCTTGTGAAAATCTCACCCCAGCTATCAGCAGAAATCACTCCAAAGAGGGAGCAGAGAGGTCCCAGTTTTTGATGTTTCACCTGAAACACCTGTTAGGGATGTGCTTTTTGCTTCCCAGCACCATGCACTCTGGAACTTGGAAACCAAACTCCCTCTGGCAACTATTGCACTTGTAAATTTTGGACTAATTATCTTTTGGGTAGCAGCATTCATAACAGAGATTTATGTCTATTTTGGAAAAACAAAGTTACTCACTCTTCCCACTAATTAAAAAAACAGGAAGTGAGAAGAGAGAGGTAATTAGGGTACCTTGTTTAGCCCAGTTAAATAAGCAGGACTGACAGGATTTTCTCTGAGGGACACTTGCAGAAGTGCTGCCATCTTTTTGATATTAGATGGTGTTATCATTGGATCTGGAGTGAAGGAAGCAGAGCTGATGTTGACTGAAAAGTATAGGAAAGATTGATTTTGGCCAGATCGTTCAGCCTGTACTCATCCATCCATGACACTTGTTATTAAAACAATTTGGGACTGCTAGCATGAGTAAAGACCATTGGTGTAAGTGAGCACTGCAAACTTCCTTTTCCAAAGTTGTGTTGCCTGTTCAGCTGATTTCAGCAGACCTCCTCTCCATGTGGATTTATTTTGCTGGTGGGATGTATGGCCTGGCCTTTCTTAAGTAAAAACGATTGTCAAAAAGTGACATAAAATGCAAGCACTATAGGTAAGTATAATTCTCTAGATTACAACAGTCCTTTTAATCGAATCCAAGCAGAACCTTTTAAGGTTCATATTTTACTTTCTGACCAGATTTTTTTTTCTTGGGGTACTGACAGAGACACTTTACCAGAAGGCTCTGCAAGCTTGTCCTTAATTCTGCATTGTTTGTAGAAAGTGATGATGACTTCTGAGCAGGAGATGAAGACTGTGCCAAGGACAGGGCATTGTGCTGTTCCTGGAGTTTGACTGGCTCTTCCCTCCCACTTTGTTCCTTACTAATCACCGTGGCTTCCTACAACACATTTATCAGGGCAGGCCACTGCCTGTAAATAAGAGAGTTTTTGTCCTTTCAAAAAGCCAGAAGTACAATGTTATCTTTCCTCTTTCCCACAGAAGAGAGCCATTAGGAAATTCCTTGGTTTAGTTTGTCCCTCCTTGTTCCTGGATGATGTTGGAGCCATTGTAAAAAGATGAGGCTTATGTTTCCTTCTGAAGATGGCCAACTCATTGATGCCTTGGATTGATGAGCTGAATGTTCCCTGATGCATCGCATCCTGTAAGAAGAGTATTCTGGGCTACTTCAGGGCTTAGGCGTCCAAAAGGAATTTTGCTGGTCTGAGAACTGAGTACTTGGTATTTTTCTGGGTGCAGCACAAGGAAGCAGAGATCTGAATGTTAAATTTATTGAAACATAATTTGGGGAGACAGGTCATGGCAGTGGTGGTGATGTCCTTGCACTAATTCATAACCATCAACCTCAGCACCCCCTGAAATTTCTTAGAAGAGAGGACCCAATTTCCCTGTGGGAGCAACTCAAGAAGGAGACGTTAAAGATTTTCCTTTGTAAAGTGATCTGCTGTTCCTACAGAAGGTTCCTCTGGCGGTTCTCAGATTCTCTGTCTGCCGTAGCAGGGAGGACATGAAGGGGCCCAAGCTCTCCTGACCCAACAAGGGCCGTGGATAGTGACAGGGACGTCAGCAGCAGGAGAGTCACCTCTCTTGCTCATTCCCTGTTCTTTTATGTGGTTTTGCCCTGCCTAAATCTCCCCCCAGAAAATGGTGCTTTGGAGCCTGCTGATTAATGTATGCTGAACTCCGCCACTTGAATGCATGATGGTCTGCAGTTCCCCTGATAGATCTGAGAAGTTCAAGCTTCCCTCTCAGTTATGCAGGTATTAATACTGTGCACATGCAGAAACTCTACAGGCAGATAAAAGATTTTACTTCTTGCGAGTCACAGATTAAAAACCAAACCGTCCTCACTTACAGAAGTCATCCCCTGGGGTCAGAAGAACCATTTGTGTTAGCAAGAGAGGTGAGACCTCCCAAGATGTGCCAAAATCATCCTGAGATGAAATTGCTCCGCTCTTCCCGGGAGGGCCCACAGCATCTCACAGGGTCAGCTCCATAAATTGTATGTTCTTCAGGGCAAGGACCTTGCCCTCTGATTTGTCTGGGAAGAATGTGTTCGGTGTGCCATACCACAAATAATAAATAACTGCTTTGGCCGCTGGCTGGGCTTGGGATTATGAGTCAATTCTCTCTCCTGATTCATTTCTTGTTCTGAGATACCAGCAATGCAATTTTACTAGACTACGTCACTGCTGGTGTTAGTCCCCTGCTCTTCCCTTGCCCACGGTAAGGCAACTGTCGTCTCCTGTCTGCAGCATATTTCACAGCACTGAGGAAGAATATTAATAAGATTTCCAAAAGGCTTGCTGCCACTTTGGGTGGAAAGGTTTCCTGCAAAGAATGTGCAGCGAAACTCCCAGGAGACAGACAGAGAAAACCCTCCCACCAAGAAGAGCTGGTGTCATCCAATTTCATTGTCTCTGTGTCACTGCAACACCCCTGTGACTCTGACACACTGCTCTGTGCTGCCCTAGCTTGTGCAGTTCAATGTAATTTCCTTGGTTGAACATCTTTATTTTAAAATTGTAACAAGGTATTAAGTATTTTCCCTAGGCCTAACTGTTGGCTGTTTGCTGTTTAAAGAACAGTCTCTTTCCTGTTAGGGTCAGCTAGATTTTTGCTTTTACCATTTGATTTTGCATCATATTAAAAAAAAAAAAAACAAACTCCACAACCTTATATGTCATATTTCCGTGCAGGTTAAGGGTTCAGGATCTCAAGAGTTCATGTGACAAGGAAACCAGAAATACACCTCGTCAGTGAGTTACAAATACATGTAGCCCAGCAGTCAGGAAAAGAAGGACATAGACATAGAGAAACCAAATATTAGCTGAAGAGGCCTGAGGTTTACTTGAAGTGTTTCTTCTGGAGGAGCTGGCAGAAGCCGGTGTTACTATGAAATTTCTAGGAGTGTCCTCTGAAAAGCAGTGGGCAGCCCTGTTGTGGTTTCTTAGCTGTGTCTCACTTGCTGTCATTGCACCTAAGCTGATGCTGGGAGGTCCTGCGTGTGGCTGTCCCTGTCCCGCTCTGGCGGGACACTCTGTGCTCCGACTCCCCCTTGCCCCTTACCTTCCTCTCCATGAGCAGCTCCAACAGGGTGCAGCTCTGCCAGAGGCACCTTGTCAGGGTGCGCCTGCTATCAGCAATCAGGGGACAGGCTGCCTTTTCCAGGTCTGCTCCTGAGACCACCCCTTAAATGCAATCTGGGCATCCTCAGTAAGTCTGTGGACATAAGCCGGGCTGCTTTCCAAATTAAGGGATAAAGTGCAAAGAAAAGAAGGCTTTTAATGTAGGAAACACCATGATGTTAGTCTTTGAAGAGCTCCCATTAGATGCTGACAACCACAAGCCAATCCAGCAGCTGCATTTGCAAGTCTTGACCTTTGTTATTTTTATCTTCTTTGGATTCAGGGAGACAATTCTTAAATGGAATTAGGAGTCGGTGAGCTGGCTCTGGATTTTTAAGCAGATGTTCGTCGGCTTGACCAACAGATTGCCATACTTTGTATTGCTCATTTGTGCATCATGTAGATACGTTTATATAGTTGAACAAGTGTAATACTTTAGAGAGTTTGACTAATATATTAATGGCATCATCCATACATAAATTTTACAATGGAGCAGTGATATTGCTTTGTGTATTCAAGTAATATATCCCTAACTACTGCGTAAGGCACACTGAGGTTTTGTTTCATTTTGTTTTGAGATTGAAACCAGGAAGCTAATGTACATGAGTTGGCCTGTTCTGAATCTTTGTCATCTTAGACAGCCCTGCTTATTGCCAGCTCATTTCACAGAGATCTATTTCAAATCAACTCATAAATTATTAATAGTACATGTGTAGGTCAGAGAGACGCTAACCCTGACAATCACACCCTAATATTCTCTCTTTAGCATCAGAAATAAGAAAGGAGATGTGAATAATCAATATTCAACAACCATGGTACATCTCATACAGATATGGTATATGCACTTAGAAAAAAAAAACCCCACATCTTTGCAAAACCTGTCAGGCTGGCATTAATCTTGCATGATGAATAATGTGGCAATCTATGAATTTTTAACACCTTTAAAATGATAAAATTGTGGAATGTGATATCCAAAAGTAAATTTGTTCAAATTGGAGAATATTTTTGATCAAATGGAGATATTGAATAATGTGTAGAGAAATATTTAAGCATCAATTTAAATTGCACAGCAGGCAAGACAGTTTGTACGGGTTTGTGACTGGGAGCAGCTTTCCGTCACAAATAATTCGCCTGCAGATTTAATTATAACTCAGAGCTTAAGCAGTAATTCTTCTGAGAAGAACCCTAACTCTGGAGGCCCTGAGCAGTTCCTGGGGCTGTGTGGCAGCGCAGGAAAGGCCACAACTTGCCTTGCCTGTTCCTGCTGTGCAATGCCCTCTACAGAAAACCGCACCAAACCCAGAGTAGGACGCTTCCAAGAGAAGGTGTAATGCAGCAACAGAAAGGGGCAGGAGCAGAATTTCACCTTGTGTTTGCAGAAGGGCTCCCCAGTGAGCAAGATCAGGCCCTTGCTCAGCTGATTGTGCTTGGGGGGAGAGGGCAAGCTCAGGTTTTCAGTCTGGAAAAAATGGGATGGATGGTGTCCTGCTTGAAGTTCAGTACAAATTTATTGTTGACATTCATGGGAACAGGATCAGACTTTACATTTGAAGTCACCTCCCTCTGACAAACTGCCTGACAAACACTAAACCAAAATGCTTCATTTAGAAACTGTCAAAAGGGAATTACTAACCTTTTATACTTATTAAAATTGCTGTATGTGTTCCTGTAAAGGGACTAGAGAGCAGCTGGACATTTTAATTTTCACTCTACACAAAATAAAAATGACACTCAAGAACTTCACCTATTTTTTTTTAATCCTTCTAATGAAAGCATTTTATTTTATTCCATTTTTATTGAACAGAAAATAGGTGTTTGTTTCCCCAGATTTGAGGAGAATTAACATGTATCTGATTGTTAATATTTGATCCTTCTTTAATTATTTATGGTATCAAGGAATGAATCTGTCAAGTAAATAATGAAATGCGTACATGCAGCATATGTAATTAGGTTAGGTGCATAAATCCAAAGTGTTCACTTTGTAGTTGTCAGTGCAAAATTTATTAATAATGAGAAATGCTAAGTGAAGAAAATTTCTAACAGTCTACTCATTAGTGTAGGTTAGAGCAGTTGCTGAAAAGGAAAGTTACCATTCCTCTCCTACTGTATTTCATCATTTCAGAATGTTAGTAAATCGTTATATATTTTCCTCATCTCTGTTTTAAATGCATAATAAGAGCAGTCTTTAGGTTGTGCTGGGAAGGTGCACTTGGTCGTCACTCTGCAAACAGACAGCCATCCAAGTAGAGGGGTTTTGCAGCTTTGTGTAGTTTAAAGCCAATGTTATACCCCACCCTCGCTTTCCTTAGGACACAGGAGTTCCCAAGTGTTTAAAAGGGATGAACTGCGCTGTATTTATCCCCTGGCATTTTAGGACTGAAGGTGATGAATGAAAGCTTATGCAGAGGCACAAATATGACCCTACATTTGTTGACACAGGCAGCACAAAATGGTGGGTGATGCAGTCCGTGTTTGCCCGTGTTGTGTGTCATGTCCTGCCTTAGCAGACACAATCTTCACACAATGTGTGTCTGCCTAGGGCATACATGTATTAGAAAAGCTCAGCTTTTAGAGGTTCAAGTATATAGCCAGATGTGACAACAACAAGACATCTATTTTGAGTGGAGTGGTGCATCTGAGTGCTTCTTGGGCCATGAGTCCACACAAAAACAAACCTTAATGTATTGCCAAGGGCGGTGACCTGAGCGAGGAGTTGTGTGGCTGTGCCTGGACCCAAGAGCATATGAGCCAGACTAATAGGCTGTAAAAATAGGGAGGGCTATGTCCCATGTCACTTACCATTCCTTCACCTTAGCTTGCTATCAAGTTGTTTCTGCTTTTTGCAAATTAAGGGAAAAACGGTTCTAGTTAATAAAAAACAAACCAAAATTACTTTGTGAGTTTACGCCTTCTGGGGTCTGAGAAGAATGTGTGAGAGAGATGAAACACCTGTTTGAGACAGAGAAGTGTTCTTGTGGGACTACAAAAAATCTTTCTCAATCCCAAAAGGTATTTTTCAAAGCTCCCTCTCTGAAAGAAGATTTGATTGCTAAAAGCATATTTAAAACAATATTTCAATATCATTTTGAAGCTTATCATTATCACAAGCACTTCATGGGCTAATTCTCTATATCCAAGGGTAGGCATTCACCCCAGCTCACTTTTGCTGTGGAAAATTAGATATCTAGTCTGAATTAGTCATCTGGGTTCCATTTGCAGTCATTGAGATTCATCCCAGCCTGAAACTGGTGCTGGAGGCTAAGCCTAAGTTACAGGAGGTGAATCACTCTCTAGAGATACCAGCTCTGTTCTTGGGATGCAGAAAGCTGATACTGGAAACCTGACTTTTAGTCTGCTAAATGAGATGAGCTGAATCCCACACTCTGCATCTGGATCTGACTTCTACTGATGATCTTTAAGGGAAGGTCATCAAATGGTGACCCTAAGGTAGCTGAAGCTCTGGGAGAATGACCACACAACCATAGCAAAGTGCTTACGCTAGCTGTGCCTCATTTTTCCAAAACATTAAAATAAAGGGGACTGGATTTGCTGATCAGCAGAGGCTGACCTAAGCCTGGGCTGTCGCTGAGAGCCCCCAACCTGAAGCCGCATGGTTATATCCGTATCCCTCACTTCTGCTGGCCTCAGCACCCACACAGCACAGCAGGCAGCTGCTTTGAGAGCTGATTTGGCTGAGCACAAGTCTTTGGGGGGTGTCACAGTGCAACTTTTCATTTTTAGAGATCTAGCTGACCATGCAGCCCCACAGTCACTAGTGCTGGCACAAGGGAGAAAGATGGGAAGGCAGTGATTGCCGATGTTGTGAGGTGGCAGGGTTGCTGCCGCTGGTGGCAGTGCAAAATTAAACAGATTGTGAAATTGAACCCGGAGCAAAAGGATGCTGACACCCATTCATTAAATTTTGTATCCTGCTGTTAGATTTTAATCACAACATTTTGGATCAGAATCACAAATCCTCTTATTTGCCGTAAGAACTTCTTTCAAGATTAACATTTTTATGCTCCATGTAGGATGCAACAATATTCATCTCTGCTAGCCAAGCTTAGAAATGCATTAAACTGTCCAACCAGAAAATCAGGAACAGGCATTTAGTGATGCAAAATGGTCATTCTGCAACCTAATGCCTAAGGGACAGATCAGTCATCACAGACTCCCACTTCTGCCTGAAAAGACCAATTAGGTGACTGTGTCTATTCAACTATCAATACAGGATTGTTCCCAACAGTATATTCCCCTGTGCTTTACCCACTCTAATTTTAAATTACTCAAGTGCCAAGACTTCTATCACTTCCCTGGGGTGACCATTGCACAATTGAAAGCCTCACTGTGAGGAAATGTTTCCTGATATTCTGCCACAATTTTCCTATGCTTAGACTCACGCCTTTTTACATAGTTACATGTTCTTGAACAGCTCTACCTTTTATAGCCACATCATTGCAAAACATAATGACAGTTACTACCTCCCCTCCTTTTTTTTTTCTTTCTTTTTTTTTTTTTTTTTTTNTTTTTTTTTTTTTTGTATAATGATTCCTAGGCAGTAAACACATAAAGGAAGAGTCAATTTTTTCGGCCACTGGTTATCATTATTGGTGGTGTGCCAGTGCTGATGTGCCCTGATCATTCTGCATTGAACAAAGTTGCTCCAAGAGGAAAAGTTTTCTGCGCACATCCTTTGAGGAAGGATGATAAAGGCTGAACAAAAGAAAGTCTAGGAAAAAAACCCCACACTATTTTTCCAGGTGTTATGTACTACTGTGGAAAGAGGAGTTTGCTACTCACACATGAGAGTGCCTTAACAATGAATAATTAGGATAAAGCTCCTTACAAGAAGGGTTTAAGGCTTACTCTGTATTTCCAGGTTTTGGTAGGTAGGTGAATACTAGAGCCCAGTGGGTCGTGACTGGTTCAGGCAAGAAGCAGCAGAACTGTGCCACAACCCAGTGCCCTCAGACACTCTCAGGCATCCTTGCTTCAGGAAATAAGGCTTGGATACATCTTATACAGCAGGAAAATACTTATCTTCAAATATCCCGGTCAAGTGAATGGCAGACGTCCTCCTAAATAGTCTCTTCATGCTTAATAAAGGGACAACAATATCATGTTCCTGCTCCTTTCATTTGAACCAACACCACCCTGAATTTTGTGTCTGAATGAGCATTCAGGATGAGCTTTTCCAAAGTCATTGCAGGACCTTTCATCCTACTTTAGGTAGGATTTCTTTTTGAATTTTTCCCCCACACAGTGAGTGTCGTATAGTCAAACCGTCCATCTGTTTTATCAGACAAGCAGAACTGAGAGTCTGATATCTTTTTAAAAAAGATACAGCTCTCTGATTAACTGAAGAGTAATAGCATGAAATTCTAGTCTCCAATAAGTAACATATTGATGCTTATGTCTAATTTAATCAGCATCAGGGGGGACAGGGGTGCCCATTCCTTCACCATCAGTTATACAGCAGTTCAAGGTGATAAATCCTATCTGCAGAATGATATTCCGTCGACATTTCTATAATATTAATTAGATCACCGTGTCAGGCTGTAGGAAATTTGCTTAACATTCATTAGAAATTTCTTATAGATAGATAGGCATCCCTCCCTCCTTCTCCCCTCGCTTTCTTTCTTCTGTGATTGACAGATGAGGTCAAGCTGGAGACAGCCCCCCTTCTCTCCCCGTGCCTGAAGAGCCAGGTCACCGGACTCCATAATGCATGGGGAGTGGGAGGGGAGGATTATGCCTTGAAGAGATATCCTATTAAATTGGACAAAAGCTAGTCTGCCTCCAGGCTCCATTGCCAGGTCTTTTCAGCCTGCAGCCAGCACGCAGAACGCAGGCGAGTGTACAACGCAAAAGCCATTTGCATTACCCTGCAGTCATTTTTATATGTGGAGGTAATGAAGTTGTCAGCGGAGCCTCGAGTGTGGCAGAGCCTGATATTCAAATAGACCTGCCAGCTCTCCCCTCTCCTCACCACCGCCCTCTGCTCCCCGCTCTCCCCCCATCCCCACAGCTGATCTACTGACTCCCTGGATTACTGCTTCGCTGGTTCCCCGGCTCCCACCGTGCTTGCACCCTTGCCCCTGTCAAGTGCTTTTGTTTCCAAGTCAGGGAGCAGGCAGCCTCAGCCTGGCTGCACACCGCTGCCCACCCTCCCACACTGCCCACGCACGTGGGATGCCGTGGGCTCACTGGAGTGCCTGGACAGTCACGCCGTGACCCTGCCTGCAGCGAGCCTGCAGCAGCAGCCCTGACGAGATTGCAGGGAAAACTCCCAAGAGACCACGTTAATCCCAGGTTGAACGTCTGGGGCACTTCATTGTGGTCAAACAGAAGGGAAGCGTTTCACATTTCTGTTGATTTTCAAAGTGAGGTGGCATGTTCGTGCTTGGTGTGCCCACCATGCCCTTTTGCTGTGCAGCAGCAGAACGTGATGCACATTGTGCCTGCAGCTGGGAGAGAGGCAGCAACCGAGTGGTACCCAGCACTCGTGATCACCAGTATCCAGGGGATGCTGGCAATGGACATTGCCGAAGTACCTTGTCCTCAGAAAAGGAACCACAGGATCATAAACAACAAGGCAGTCAGAACTGGCCTTTGGTAAATTTTACATCCATTTTAGGAGGAAAAGAACTTAAAAATTCCCTGTGGTAAAGCTGCCTGGTAAGCAAAAGGTCTGAATCAACCCCATTAGCCTTGGAAACAGGCTTTTACTAAATATGGGGCTAGGCTGTCAGCTGGTGTTAATTGGTGCAAACCTACTGAAGTCAATGGAATGACAGTGATTTATACCAGGATGAAGACTTGGGGGATGGATACTTAACAGGAAGGCTGTCTTTTCTCTGTTTTCAGTAACTGGACCCACTTGTGGTCACAAATCATAGCTTCTAGACTTGATGGGCAGATGTCACGAGATAGATAGGCATCTGCAGGTTGTCAAGTACACACTGCGAAATGGAAAACCATTAAAAAAATTCATCACCCTGGTAAATATTTAGCTGCCTCAATAGTCTCATTTTTGGATCAGCAATTCATTCATTATTTGCAGAAAAGGATACTTTCAGTGCTCTTATGAAAATGATCAATGATCCTTTAGCATAGAAGGCCCCTGGGATTAATTTATTTTGTAAGCAGTGTGCTAAAAAGACTGGTTCAAGCATTTTTTAAAAACTTACAGGAGGGTCAAAACCACAAAGGTTTCAGCAGCAGCATTTTTTGGCCTTTGTTCTTACACTGAGATTTTGAAAGATTCCCTAGAACCCCAGCAAGCTACAAATTTTCATGGCATGATGCATCATTGTGCCACTGGAATTCATATGCCTTCAGGAGCTCCTTTTGGAGAACCCAAAATTTATTTAAGAAAGTGAACTTTATGTTTACAGTACAACAGTTAGCCTACAAGAATTTCCAGTGTACAGGGTTACTCTAAATGCACCAACCTGCAGATTAAAGGCTCCCTGAGTATAAATTGGCATGATGCACTGTAAATGATTCACAAATGGAGGAGTCCCTAGGTGTGCATTGACTCGCTACACCATAACGTCTCCTACAGAGATTTTACAGCATCGTGTGCCAATGATCCATGGATTAAGGGCTCCCTAAGTGCACATTGACACGATAGACTGGAGCTGTTTTGGTCTATCGTGTCAATGATCCGGTGATAATGACAGTGTCTTCTGCAGATCCACTGAGACCAGAGTTGCGGTTCCTAACGGAAAAGCTAAGATTGTCCCACTTAAGTCATATTGACCATTTTGGGTGCCACGGGAACATGGACAAAGTTTTCACAAAGTTTTCCTCCTTCATATCAGTTGAGGAATGTCTTCAGTGGGGCAATTCTGTAGTCTTGGTGGCTTCTGCTTGTGGATGTACATGCATATGCAGGTTCATATAAAAAAATGTGGACAAGTGCACTCTTACACATTTTATATGCATAAATCTTTCTTCATAGAGAGGCAGACCGTTATGCTAAAATTTTGTCACTGTCATTGAGGGTACCGAGACCCAAACTGAGGGAGAGTCATTCTAGATACAGATTGACTTCCTATGCAAAAGAGCATAGTTCTCCCTACTATAGAGCAGGATAGGGAGGGGAAATGAGAACCCAAACTATAATAATGCCCAGTTACTCTGTTTACTTGCATCTCAGAAAATCCCTCTCCAACAGTTGTTGCAGAAATGGGAATATTGATAAGTAACAAGTTTAATGTGGTAAACCTGTGACTACCATGCAACTATGATCAAAATGCAGCCTTTTCTAATATGCCTCAAACCCAACAGCAACAGTTTAACACATTGAAAATAATATTGTCTAGTCCTTGTACTGTTTCTGTGGAGATGGGAGAGAAGTCAGGAAGACAGAGACAGGTAAGAGGAGAGTATTAGCAAGTGTTTGTCATCCAGAAATTGTCTGACATTTGCGGCATCCTGGATTAGCATTTTCACCTTCAGCTACTCAAGCTTTAGAATTGCTATGGTGGAGGAAAAGTTAAGATGTCAAAAAGTCAGATTGCAAATGAAACAGCAGGAGAGGCAGAGTCAAAAACATTAAAATCTCCAATTTCAGAGGATTGAAACAAAAAAATAAAATTTTGAACATACAATTAAAACTGGAGTTCCATCAGCCTCCACAGAGCTATCTCAAAAGAAACTCGTAATACTCTGAATACATTTAATTGAAAAAGGGAGAAAGTCTTTGACTGTGATTACAATATAAACAAATGCATTATACATTGACAACTGGATCCTTTGATGAAATGCTACTTATAGATGCATTATATTGGCTTTTCAGGTCCACTGACATTCATTATAAAAATTTCCATTTTAATATACCATCTTCTGAAATGTTTAAATTTCTTGACTCCTGACAGTCAGGAGAAAAGGTACATATTAAGGATTTTAAAAGTATTTCCATCTTCTGCATAATTTTACCTTCACAGAAAGTGAAGTCTGACCTCCATTTTTTTTCTTCAGAGATAAAATACATGCTACTGAGAAAACTGAGAAAAAATGCCTTAAGAAAACTGAGAAAAGTCCAGGGATCAACAGTGATGTTTGGTAGCTTAAATTCCAAATAGCTTTCACTGATTATATTCTTAAAATATCAAATTTCATTAAGTTTACCATTTAATGGAAGATATCACTTTATTTGTAGCCTATATACAACTACTTTAATCATGTTTAAGAGGATGAATTGCTTTATTTCATAATGTATGAATGAATAAAAGTTTCTCTTCCCAGGATATTACCAGCTGATTTTCAAGAGTAAACTACTCCAGTCATGCCACCCTTCTTTCTAGAAGTTCTCTTTCCATGAAGGTCTGACAATTTTTGATGACAGGTGTGGAGATGCTAAGAAACAGAAATTATTGCAAACATTCAGCTTGCTAAGCTTCATTTCAAGAAATACAAAACAGAAAAGGTTATAGGCAGTTGTTCAACCAACCTCTCCCTCTGCCACAGAAAGTCAGCTGGTAGATGTTATTTACTGCTAAGGCAGTGACAACTGGGACACCAGCTTGGCCAGCAAAGTGGAGATGCAGTTGGAAATCGGGGTATTGGGTGATCTGTTTTGGGCTGCAGGCTGGCACTCCACACAGTTTGCAGAAGACAGAAGTAATGGGGACACTTCCTAAATAAGTACTGGGAATATAGAAGAATCATATAGTCTTCAAAAATGGAAATATATCTTTGGAAATGCTCTTCATAACACCTATCTTTGACTTCTTCATGATCTACCTCCATACAGAGGCTTAAGAAGCCCATCTCAGCTGACAGTTGATGATCATGCTGTTGTTCAGGGATGCCAGAATCTGGAGTGATGTCTTGTTGCATTTAAGGAGCAACCATGGGACTTGATTCCAGGTGCAGCAAACCACGACTTTCTTTATTACTAGCAAACATCCCTAGAACACTCTGCATGTATGTATACTGTGGATTCACCTGTTTCGATAATTATTAAGATGCTTTCTTCTCAAGAACATTATTTCCACAAATCTTGCTCCATTTTTAGCCAATCTTCCTCTATACTGCTTTGCTTGTAAATCTGTGCATCGTGAAATTGCAGTATCAAAAAGAAAAAAATATATATACTGCCCACAGTATTTACTACTTAAAAAGTAATTGTGTAATTGTTTTGATAAGCTAAACAGAATGAGCCTTTTGCATATCTTTCTCTGATGCACTTTTGCCAGTCCTTGGTGTACACAAAAACGAACTAAAAATTTCACCCAAGCTGACTGGACTACAAGGCAGCATTATAGTTTAGTGGGGCTGGGGTAAAGCACAACAAATGGCACCTGTTTCTGTTAAGAAGGATGAAGAGGGAAGGTAGAAGGAAGACATATGGCATCCCTAGTACCTGCTGCTTTCCACACTGATCTGCCATGGCCCTTAACCTTCTGCCATAGTCCAGAGAGTTTATTCCCGGTAAGAGATCTATGAATACACACACACACACACAATTTTACAGCAAATTCCTATTTTTCTGAAAATTTTCCATGCAGAGATGCTTGGTGTGCTTTCAGTAGCACCATAAAATGTCTGAACAGGGCTGAATCTGTCCTCATCAGTAGCAGCAGGGTACCCTGGGGACAGCCACTATCTATCTCCTGCTGAGGTTGCTCCTAGATAGACTGCACACTTCAGCCAATTTGAGAGAGAATACTGCTTTTCTTTGCAATATTAATGGGAAATGATGCAAAAGTGTAAAACCTAACATGGATCTGATGCATTCAGAAGTTGAAAGGCTGGAATAATAATTATATTATCTCTTCTTCTTGAGAAAATTAACCAATGCCAGTTACTACTGTGCTCAAAATCATGCTGCAGATTAGACCTCCGACTCTCAAGGTGTTAAAGAATAAAATAATATGGTCACTGTACTGATATATGAGGAGGAATGGAAAGTCCAAGTAGGAAATAGACTGAGAAATGAAGGGAAAAGGAAAAGTTCATGGTTGATTTCAGCTTGGCAATCAGGATATAAGCAGATTTGAGAGAGTCAGGTCAGGGAAGGATCTGAGGCTCATTTTTCCACAGAAGTGAGGAAGAAGAAAGGGAAAAGGTTGGGCACTAAGGAAAGAATGCTAGAAATCCATCTGCATCTCAGAAGTGCTTTTGTTGGTTGTTTTTTTTTTCTTCCTCAGATGGTAAGACCCACTTTCAGTGGCTATCTGGAAAGAAGAGCTTGCCAGAGTCTGGGGATACCTTCTGACACACTCTGGGATAAAGACACATGAGATTTGTGTGAAGATGGATGGGGTGAAACTCAGTTATCCACACGTTTGTCACCTCCCCATTGGAGATGTCCTTAACCACTCCAGGGGTTGAGTGGGGTGGCACAGGATCTGTGGAAGACCTGTGCCCATCTGTAGTGGCAGCTGAAGCCTATCCCAGCTGTCCAAGGGCATCTCAGGTGACATCAGCCCCCTTGTCTAGGTAACAGATTCAGATCCATAAAAAATGCAGGTCTTGTTGCAAAACCGGTGCTTTGTATCTGCAATTTATGGCTGTACTAAGAACCTTTAAGTCCTGTGCACATGCCTGAGATAAATATACCCTGAAAAAATACCCTTCTTTTTTTTTTTTTTAAACTNAAAATACCCTTTTTTTTTTTTTTTTTAAACTTCCAGATTTTGACATTTGTACCCCTAGTATTTAATTTTGAGATGAAAGGAAGCTGGCTTCTTTATACAGATGAAAAGTATACTAAACTTCTCCTTTATGAAAGGTCTTTCAAACATTAGCTGAATAATATTTGCCCATTTGACCATCTGAGTAATTACTTTAGAATGTCCTCTCCTGTGCTGCTTTGCTAGCAGTCAGGCTTCTGTAATAAAATATTATGTTCAAAATATATTTTAGAAGAAAGGTATATAATCCTATTAATGGATTTCTTTAAATTCTCTATATGTGTTTTGCAATGGAATAAGCATATCTGTTCCAATATCTAAAGTTCTGCTTCAGGATTTATGCACTCTTAATGGATGGAGATTATTTCTTTGGATAATATAAATATCCCAAAGATTTAATGAAGCCATAAAGGCATTCATTAGACTTCTGTAATTAGAATTATAGCTACAAAGGCTTCAGAGTGCTAAATATACATGCAGTATTCACTTGTTTCAAGCTTTCAGTAAACAGCTTTCATCCAGGGGAAGAACTGAGCGCTGTGGAGGAGGAATTCACCACCAAACTGGTGAGAGGGCTCTGAGTGTCATACTGGGTAAATAACCCATGAAACGACATTTTTGGAGACCAGCTCCTCTAGGCTCCTCTCTTTGGGGGCTGCTGTAGAGCATGCCTCAACTAAATGGCACCTCCAGCTTGCAAAAAAGGCTAAGATAGATCCCTCATTTCTCAGCCTGATGTTTTCTTCATGTCAGATGAGGATCACAGATATGTTTTGGAAATGGCTTGGAGGCATTGCACAACCATGTGTGTAAATGTTGGGGCTGAATCTGGCCCTGACTTCTCACTGTAAATGGAGCAACGTAACACTCTTTAATGTCACAAATCCAGTAATTTCTGCAATTCTGGGTTTGCTCAGGCCACTTCACTCTCATGCAAATGTTTTCTCTGTTTTCTATGCAAACAGCAAGACACAGAGCCCAGTGATGATGTCTCGGAATCCAATCAGAAAACCTGCATAAAGATGAAAGGTCTTACCAACAAGAAGTGAGCTTGCTAAACTACACCTTTCAATGAATTCAGACAAAACTGAAAAATGTTGTTGATATCAGATCCTTAGGCTGATTACTGAAGCGTTCGATTTTTCAGCATGTCAATTCATCACTGTCTACCTGGTTATATTTAACACTTTCTCCTGTTTCCATCCTGCCTGCTGAGATAGGCAATCTCTGTCACACGGTATCTGCTTCACCAGAAGGTCAATAGACCATTGTGGAGGCCCATGAGTCCTGTTCCCAAGTCACCTTGATTGTCTTCACGATATTGCTGACAGCAGGTGGAGCTTCCATGTCTTGTGGCATCTAAAATATTAATGAGATTAGAGCTCGCATCTTTCAAACTGTTCAGGGCTTCCTTTTCGGAGCTTTGCAATTATGCATCCAGTTCATGGAATGCAAAACCTCCACACCGATGGTTGCCGGCCTCTGCCAAAATTGGTGTTGCCAAAATTGGTTACACCAGTGTTGATTTTCTATGAGAAAGTGCCACTTTGCATTTTAAACTAGCCATAAGTTCAGAATTTTTGTGGAAGATAGTAAGCTTTGGGTAACTCAGCCTGGAGCTGGGAGGTTGGGATGTACATGCAGAGTTTATGTTTAGTTACAGCTTATTAATCCTGGCCAAATTATGCAAAACATACATAAGGAAATGGTGGGTCACAACTTCCATGTACATCAGTCTGCTTTTGGGGCTATTTGAGAGGAGTTCTTAGGTTTCTGCAACTCAAGCCGGATAGAGGCTACCTGTGGTAGCAGAACTGTGGTATGGGACTGATGAGGATTAAACAACCTTCTCTTCTGCTATTTCACTGTCAACGAGGGACAGAGCAGCTGCACAACCTATTAGGTTGCCTCCCTGTTTCTGTCAGACTATCCCTCATTATGTACCTGGATCCTGGATGCATATATAATGTATATACAGCATGTATAATGAATATACATTATACAGCTCTTAAGATCATCTTATAAATCAATTGTTGACTGATAAACGCATTTATTGTTAGAACTTGCTGATAGTTTAGCACAAAGCGGCTTTCCTGGTTTCTTGAACAGAGATTGCTTTTCCAGTGTGAGTCCTAAACCAAACTCTGAATCTGGAACATTCTAGATGTTAGGGAAATCCCTTTTTGATATTCGGCTTCTCCCCTTTGTAAAATGATAATCACACAACTTGCATAGCTTTGTAAAGAGCTTTGAGATCTATGGGTGAGACACAGTATAGGCATTCTAAGCATGATTTATTTCCTTGCTGGGCCTATCCCTAAGTGGCTCATTGAAGAAAAAACATTTATAAATATGCATAGCTTCCTGGTATAGAATTTTTCCTATTCTTTTCAGAATATACAGGCTAAGCTGTTATTATTCACTTTTCCATTTTTAGAATCAACTATTAAATTGCACCACACTGCTGTGTTGTAGCAATTAAAATAACTACTGTCTATTTGGCAGTCCTTTAATGGGAAATGAAATTCACTTTTAGGCATATATCATGGTAATACATATATCATATGGTATACAATTTAGATCATTTTTGAGCACAGTAGCAGGATTAGTTCTTATTCCCTACCTAACCATTGTTACAAGCATCAATTTTGTTAATTAAGAATTTTAAGCCCTGTGAATTTATAGTACAATTATGCTTTACTTCATAAGTAGGTCTTTACCCCTCTACAACTATTAACAAAATGTCCACTTATATTATCTGCTGGTGGTTTCAAAGGCTTATGAAATTTCTGATGAAGATTTACCCTTTTGTCTAAGCTTTGCTCACTTTGTGTCAGCTGTTTGTCAGCAAAACATAACAGTGAAGACTTTTGACTTAAATCCTTTTTTCTTTTTTTTAAAGAAAAGCCAATTCATCAGGTAAGAAAGACTGCTACTCGCACTCTCAAGTCCTGCCAAAGACAAATGGCTGTAAAAATTTAAAATCAATCATTAACAGATTAGCTGTTGGTCCAAAGTAAATAGCAATCAGCTTATTAGGCATCAGGCAGAGTGAGATAAAGGGGAAGAGTTATTGAAAATGAGGATGTTTGCCTGGGCTGTGCTGATGGAGCAGAACAGGGAAAGGCTGTTTCTTTGTTGCTCTAATTACAAATGGAAAATAACCTACAGTGCTGAACAAGTTGAGCTCCCTAGCTGAATTGAATGGAGCATAGTGCTTATGTTCTACGTCATGCCTTGATTTATCTTGATTATCACTAGTTTCCACTACTTCTTCCCTCCCCAAAAGGCTCTGTTTGGCATTCTCTTATATTGAAGTAAATCAATTTTTGGCTCTGCAAAGAATGGGATGTTGTAGGGAGAGTTGCCACAAAAGAAATGCCCTTCTCATCCAAAAATATAATTTTCATACAGGAAATTCCTCTCACATGATGGAATTTTGTTTGCGACAGGGTTTCATTATGGTTGAGTGACAGATCGCTGGTGACTAAATCACAGCAGGCTTTGTGCCATGGTTGTATTCGGACACCGTGAAATTCTGCAGAGCAGATAAATTCAGAAAAAGGCGGATGTTGCAAGAGGAAACGGAGAGAGAGAAGGAATGGAGGGTCAAAAAGGCTGACAAAACAGAAACAATAGAAGGTGGGTAGAAAGCAAAGCTGAGGGGAAAGAAGACAAACAATAGTTGAGAGTAAAATGACATGAGGAAGCAGAAAACTCGAAGTAGGAAGGAGAAGGAAATGGCTACAAGTTAAAGTCAATGACAAAAGCTCCCTTTCATCATATAAACACTCAAGTGTTTACATAGAGAGAAACTGACCATTAGAATGATTTACCGGGAGTGGGGGCCATTTCCCCATGGCGGAGCACATGAAATCCAGACTAAGATGTTTTTCTAACAAAATAGGATACCTGAGAATTGTGTGTTCAATGTTTTGAGCACAGTGAATTGAAAGGTCTGTTTGTGAAAAAAATCTGGAAATGGCACCTTTCTATTAACGATGTGATTCCATATGTTATACTTGTGAACCCCCAGACAGTACTTGACCAAAGGTAACCTCAGACAAATTGCTGCTCACCAGCCTAGTGTGAGCTGCAGTCCCTTGTACCCGGGGCACGAGGTTACACACTGCTGCCTCCTCGCTGGCACGCCTGCTGTGTGACTGACCTCTGCCTCTTGACTGCAGGGATGCAATGCAGTGCCAGTGCCAGCTTCAGTTCCTGTCAACTAAACTGGCAGCACCTCAGCCAGCTTCGTTTCAGCAGCTGCCCCTTCATCCAAGCCCCAGAACAGTTTTACCCTTCCCAGTTACGTGTTTGGGGCCGCTGTTCTGCCCTGGAAGAAGAGGGAAGCTCTGCTAAACTGCGCTGGCACTGGGATGGTTTCTCGCCCTAGTGCAGGGCTGTAGTAGCACTACAATGACACATCCTCAGCCAGGGCTCCTCTACCATGCACAGTACAGAGACCCGACACAAAGAAAGTGGGGATCCTTTTTGCAGAAAAAGAATATAAGACCAAATGAGTAAGCTTCCGTATTATCTTAGTTCTTTTTCCTGTATTTTTTAGAAAAATATACATAGAGGAAAAAGTATTCTGGTATTTTTTAAATTTTTCCATTAAATAGCTGTGGAAAACAGGAGAGGAGGTATTTCTTTTCCACCTTTTATATTTATGTTTTTTGCTTTTTACTCTACTTTTCATGTATCAAAACCCAGAGGGTTCTTCTGTTAATTTTCTGCTGCTTTTGTTGAATTTACTGTCAAGGATACCCAAGAAAAATTCATAAAATTACATAAATATGATTTCAGCAGAAAGAAAAAAGTGCAAAGTCTCAGGAAAACATATCCTAACAATTATTTGCCAATGTTTCCACAGAGAAGACCGGTCAGCTGGCAAAGTAGCAGAGGCCTCCTTTTCACATGCTGAACTGGCTGAATAAGTTACACAGAAAAAAAATTACTTTTCTGCCTGCAAATCATGGAATCCTGGGACACCAGCCCACACCTGGGGGTGACAGAGCTGTGGCAGTCTGTCATCCTTGAGCTGTTTCTCCATTCTCCAAGGAGCAGAGGGGTGGTGCTGCTTTCTGTCTAGAGAAGGATTTTTCTTTTTTAACCATTTGCAATGGACAGAAGGCCAGCATGGGAAGAGTACAGGTACACTGGTGCAATGCTATAGACATTGATCCTGCCAGAAATAAGAGCAAATTGACTCGCAATATGAATGGTGGTGTTGCAAATATAGAGGGAGGGACATTTTCCAGTGTCCTCTTCAGCCTAAAAGAGGGCTCCGTGCATATTACTCAAGTGAAATGAGATTGTAGTGTTGTCTAGGGGTTGTATATGTCAAGATAGATTCTTGTCTTCTTCCTTTTCTTATGTATTGGTGTCCTCCAGTCTGCTGGAAGCTGTGCAGTGAATTTCGTGTGTTTGCAAAATTTATCTCCCTGAAGAAAATTGCCAGGTTTTCGCTCAATTGCTTGTAAGAACAGATCAAAAGCAGAAGAAGGGTGGAAGGCTGACAGCTAGCCAGTCGCTGGGATGTCCTACAGAAAATTGAAGAAGGCAGCTGCAGGACTGGCTCTTAATAACAGAGAAAGACTAGAAGTAGTTGACATTAAGACTGTAAAGAAACAGTTACACCGGTGACACATATTATACAAGGACTGTCTTACTTATTTTTCCACCCACATACTCCTTTTACACAATTTTCGCTTCTTTTAATTAAGTGTTTCAAGAGAAAATAATGGGATCTTAAAGTCTCCTGTATTTTGGAAAAGGTAGTAGTAAATTGTGTGGTTTTGACCTTTTCAGCTTTTTGTAATTTGATTGGCTGTCTGTTCCTCTCCCTCCACTATTTACAGCTGCAGTGAACTGTGCAGAAGGGGTAGGATGGCTAGCCAGCTGAAATACAGAATATTTAAAAGGTTAAAATGCTGCAACATACTGGTGCCTTCCACACAGTATATGGACATTATAAATTTTGCTGCGTTGATCACATGAAGGATTGAGAAATTAAATGACTTCATGAATCATTTTTTGTGGGACAACAAATGTGACCAAAATGGGGGAAAATTGTATCACTGTGACCCCAGATCTGGGAAGCATTTTTTTTTTTGGTGTTTATTATTTTTGCTGCAGTAATAGATGAAGGCTCCTTCTGAAGAACAGGATCATTTTAGCAGGTGTTGGGTATCAATGAGTGACACAAAGAAAACCTGCCCCAGAAAGCCTGCAATCAAAGCATGTTGAATCCATTCAACAGGTGACTAAATAGAGGTGGTGACCTTCTTAGGAATAAATATTTCTTTTTTAGCATACCAGAGGGAGATCTCAGGGAAAACATGGTATACTTTGAAAGCAATTCCTTAGCAGATGGAGACAGTAATACAGAAAACACTATTAGCCATGTAATGAGTCCAGAGGGCATCTGAGGGGCAATGCCAAATAATTTGGTACCCAGGCAGTGTGCTGAGGAGATTGACAGGAATGTAGCAGGACAACAGGAGATCAACAGGATCTCAGACCAGGATGACAGCTAAGACATTAATAACTAAAAGAAATAAAATCTTCAGGATTTGGTACTTCCCTTTGTCACTGATAATGACCCTGGTAAACAGCATTTAGTTCTGTGCAAGCTTTTCTCAGTGGAAAAGGCTGCTCAAGGCAAATCTAAAGCAAGGCTTCTCAGGCGGGACAAAAAGGGAAAAAAAGGCAGCAAATCTTGGCTTTAAATGTGTATTTTTTGTGCAACACTAATCTAAAAAGTGATACCAAAGAGGTATGGGGTCTCATAAACCCCAGCAATGAAATTTCTGGCACCATGAACACTATTAAGGCAGATGAGCAATAGCTGGACCTCTGCACTGAAGTTGGAGGATTAAGGCTGAGTCTCATTTCCCTGCCCTGACCCCACACATGTCCACATATGGCTGAGCAGAGCAGAGGAGAGCAGGTGGAACACCACAAGAGCACCGTAGGTGATCGAGTGGGAACCAGATACAGGCAGAAAGAAGTGATGAATCAACTGGGGTTGCAGACATAATTCAGAATTGTGAAAATTTTGCTCTAGCTCCTCCATGTTCTTGGAAGTCAAAAGTTTCATCTTATTCAAGTTGTAGCTCTGGATTAAAGTCAGAGTGTGGGGAAAAAGACTGTTACCACACTGAGATACTGGGAAAATGTCTTCAGAAGGAAATGGCAGTATTGCTTTTGATCCATCATTTGAAACACTCTCATGATCTTCAGGGATTCATTTTCTGTGGTCATTAAAACTGAATGTTTTCATTGATTCGGATAGCTTTTTTCTGGAGGAACTGCAGCTGCTGGGACAAACAAGCCTCCATTCTGCTGTGCTGATCCCCCTGGGAGCCAGGAGTGATTGACAAGGAGCTCTGGTTAGGGCACTCTCACCCCAAGGTACAGGAATTGGTGCGTGCATTTCAGCAAGAGCAGCCTTTGCAGCACTGAGCCAGGGGGATTTTCCTTCTTTTCACGAGCATAAAGAGGCAGAAAAAAGTGTTTCCAGCCTGCCTGTGATGACAGGGCATGCAGAGACAGTCCATGAAGCTAATCCCAGCCTTCTCCTGCTGTCCAAGGTGGCCTCTATCCCACCCTCCTTAGGCTATCCTCAGAAGCAGCAGCAGGAAATCCATGCAGGAAATGGGGGATCTCTGGAGTTAGCTGGTGCATACATTGCTTGAGGGACAGGAGGTCCAGAACAAACTGCATCACCTCTAAAATCACTCAAGAGTGAAGATGGGTTGGACATGCTGTGGGAATGGTGTCCAGGCATCCTTGCATGTATCTGAGTGCAATCTCCTGATGCCTCACCCACCTCTCCCACTGCAGAAGAGGATGTCTGTCCCAAACATTACAGCTGACCCAGAGGCTCGGGGACTTCACCAGCTCAGGGACCCAGCTGCTTGCCTCCTCCTCCCCCATGCACACCACAGCTGCTCTGGGACAGCCTGCTGCATTTATCCTGCTGTTCAGGGAAGCCAGAGCGGAGGCAGACTGAGAGGCTTTGAAGGTGCTGAGCTCTGAGGTCAGCTGCTGGGCATGGTGCTGCCTTGGTTTGCCTCGAGGGCTGAGGGAAGGAAACGTCCACTCCTGCTAAGCCGCTGAAGCTGAGAGCCTTCATCTCTTCCCCCTCTTGGATCTACAACCAGACCATCCACAAAAAAGATGCCATCATTAGAATATACATATAATACCTGGTTAGATGGAGATATTATTTATTGAAGCCATTGTTTAGACCCCTTGGGAGGCACTACAAATGCCCGGCCGTGAAACAGTCTGTCGTCAGCTCGTGAGGAGAGAGAGCCTCCTCTGGAGGTGGTGGTGGCCTTCGGCAGGCTGGGGACCCAGCCAGAGACCATCCATGGGTGAAAGGGGGAAGCCTCTCCATGAGGCAGAGCTGGAGGTGGGCGAAGGCAGCTGCCGAGTCTGGGAGGGCACAGCCCCACGCCCAGAGGGCACCGACAGCCCCCACCCACAGCGCCGGGCTGCTTCATTTTCATCCGCTGATCAGATATATTTACTTCTCGGGTATTTCCCTAACCAGAATTGACTGCACTATAATTGCCTATTTCTTTGGTCCATTGGCTGTTAACCTTGAAGCGCGTCGGGCGGAGGCAGAGAGGCCCTCCCTGTCAGGCCTGACCCCGGCCCGCGCCGTGGGCTGCCATGACAACCGCGACAGATGTCACCCATGCCGCCCGCGCCCCCCGGATGGGGAAAATCGATCTTGCGACGGCGCCGCCGCGCACAGCCACCGACCTGCCAAGTGTTCCCGGCTCAATCATTTGTTTCATCTAGCGAGGAGAGGAAAACATAAAAGAAATGAAATGAATTTGACCTCTGTCTTTCGAGTCACTCCGGCGCTGCGCTGAATCCTAGCAAGCGCTTCTTATGAATTTGAAAAAATTACATTAGGAATAACATTTTGAAGTGAAATGACTCTTGTAATGTCAACCCTCCAGAAACATGTTATTTCAAATGTCAGATACCTAGCAATCGTTTGCTATTTTCCGGATGTGTCCGGAGGTTATCTTCACCTCGGTTACATTTCAGATAAATTATTTTAAAGAAACTACCTGTGAAGTACACAAAAAAGCATTGCCTGTTTTTTTGTGCTGCCCCGGTGAGAAGACCTTCTTTGTGGCTGCATAGAGCCTCTCCATGATGAGAAGATGGTAAACGATGCTCTGAATTGACAATGTCTCTCTTATTGAAACTGTGCCAGAGGGTAAAGGACTTTCCCAGTCTGGAGCAGGGTTTCCTGAGATGATGGCAGGTACACCAATGAAAGCAGAGGATCCCGGGGGCACAGGAAAGCCCCCCTCCCGGGCTTTGCTTGCTGCATATGAAAATCATTTAATGACCAAGCTCTGCAACTCTGTGCTAACATTTGCCAATGCATCAATGTCATCCCAGCAATGTTACACATGTGTCCAACAAAGGGGAAAACCCAAACCCCATGAGACTTGGTTCATGCCTACCACAGGATGGACCTGCTGGCAAATTTAAGAGGCAGCCCGTAACAAATTGGAAGAGATGGAGGAATCTCTAAGATAACCTTGTCCTTAAAAAAAAAGAGGAAAACAGCACGCCACTGAAGGTGATTATAGTAAAAAGGATGTCTTAAGATTTTGAATGCGATACGTCTGTCTCTCTGATGTGGGATATTTTATTGCATTTTTGCCCTCAAGTGAAGCTGACGGGAGCCAGGCTTGCAATTTAAATCAATAAGAACCCTTTACCATGGCCATAAAATACTTGGTTAAACCTTTGAAGTGGCCACAGTTGAATGCGCAGTGAACACAGCATAAATGCTCCTTGAGATGTATTGTGTGAGACCACTGTTAAAGCGGTGTTCTGAGGAAGCTGTGCCTGAGCACCTTCTGGGGGCAGGGCAGAGCAATCTGTCTTCTCTGGGGCACTGGGTGTTGCTGTAATTCAGGGCTGATAACTGGTATGCTGCCCCACACCGCAGAGTTGGCACTCCCAGCTCTGTGGGTTTCCTGGGGTGGGGACTCAGTCCTGAATATCCCGTAATGTGTTATTCTACCTCTGGGTGATGGCTGGGAAAACGGAAGGCAGCCATGGCTGGATTAGCAGTGTTTTCAGGGCCAGGTCCTTGATTATGTAAATCAGCATTGTTGCAGGGAGGAGCAGATCTGAACGACCCCAGCTGAGGTGTAATCTGTGCAGGATGAGCAGTGACTGCATGAATGTACGTCTGTATAGCTTTTGGCATGTGCATGCATGAATGCATCTTACAGATATCCAGGTAAAAGCCTGTGTAATAACAGAAAGCTCTCCATGAATATCATGAAGTTTTCACCATTTAATATTTAATACTTAATACTTGCAATAAGGATACCCAAAATAAAGGTTGACACTTCACCATTCATGCAAATAAAACAGTAGGAAAGCAAGTAAAGTTTAAATCTGTGCCCTGATTTTGCTGTTGTTTGTGACAAGTCCTTGGGATCCTTTCAGGAGAAATCTGTTGCTTCTCCATTTATAAACAAGCTTTTCATTTAAAGAAACCAAGGACAAAACACTACTTTATTATTGGATAAATCATACTGGTAAAGCTTCTAGCCCAGTGGCAGGGGAAAAGTGCGTGGGGTATATGTGTTTTAAGGTCATAAACGACTGGTTCTTCCAGACACATGGGGAATATGTTAAGAAGCAGCATTAAGTGCACATACCATTTACAGCACTGATGCTCTCTGGGTCCCTGGTTGTAGAGACGGTCCTGCCCTGTGGGTACACCCTCAGGCTGACAAAGCTTGCTCAGTTTGGGACAAACAGTCCAGCTGGTTGTGCTGTCTTTTCTGTTTCAGTTCTGTTTCTGTTCTGATCCAGTTCCGGGAAGTTCAGCAAATACCCTAGGTCAGCAAAGACAGTCTTCCTTTCTGTTCTGTACATTGAGAGCTTGGCCTTAAGCTACTCCCAGTGTACCTTACTATTACAAGAGGTAGCAACAGCAGGTGTAGAATACTATGTGCTCAGCAGTTTGTAGGAATGTGGGCTTAAAAAAAAATCAGTATGTATTGTCTACAGCAAATATTATTTGTAATAGATCCTATGTCTATTTAATGGTTTATTTTTAAATATATATAAATTAGGCTCACCACATTTACAGCTGCCTGATTAGGTTTGGAACTTGACTCTGTGACTTTTTTGGGGGGTTTCAATCCATTTTACAGGAACATAGGGGTTTCTGCAACCCCAGGAGCATGTCAGAATTGTCACAGGTGTATATTCACTGCCAAACATGACCTTCTGTGTCAGTTTGTAGAAGTACTGCTCCATACACCCACACTGTAAATATTCCTTTGTTCATATAGATGCTATGTGTTTCTTTTGGACTGAGAAACATTGTATGTTGTTCCACTGTGTTTTGATCTAAAAATAGCTGAAATAAGTGGTTGCTTTTATGCTTCACTGAGAAGTTTTCCTCAGGTCTGAGTATTTTGCTCCAGTGAACTTCCATTGGCTTCTCTTGCCTTTACTCAGGCTATGTCCTTCCACTCCTTTTAGGCAACCCCGTGTTCTGAGCACAGTCTCCATGCATCATGCTTCACTGTCTCTTGCCCTGGATGAACTCAGCAGCAACAGGCCCTTAGGTGCAAATGGGAGAAGCAAAACCTACAAACTACCTAGATAGACTTAAAAACATTTCTCCTATTTCAGACAGTATCACCAAGAGCACATCCCAGCTCAGAGTCCAAACCCGTGTGGCCTATGAGGATAAACAACACAATGGGGAAATAATCAGATAAGGAAGGATGAAATGTGATTTGTTTCACTGTATTACATCAGACAGTATTTGTCCTACCTCACATCTTGCTTTCCAGTTAGGCAGGATTAGTTTGGATGTGTGATTGTGGATTTAAAAAGAATCTTCCTATTTCATCCCACTGCTGGGAGACGCCACATGACTGAGCACAGACACCTGAGAAATTTTCCGGAAAAATATACATCCAGACTTGTGGCAAGTTTATCTGTTTATATTTCTCTCTCATCTTATTCCTATTTTTCCTTGGACGAGACTGGTGATGAAAGACATTTCTCTCTTATGGGGCATCTGACAAGAAGACACAGAGCTTTCTAACATGGTCACTGAATGCTTCCCTTCAGTCTCTGGCTTACATAGATACGACTATCCAGAGAGACAGACTAAATAAAAGTCTTTAATTTTATGTAGTCAGCCTTTAAAATTAAGGAAATTGCCATGACTGTGCTATTTCTTCCCAGGCTTTTTTCTGTTAATATGTCAAACCAGAATCAGACATGATAAAATAAAAGGACCCCCAATCCCTGCTGTCTCTGATGGGCAAGCTGCCTCAACACCACTTCCATCTGGAGTTGCAGTTTTCTGTCTTCATCCACAGGAGGAGAAAGAAAGGATGAAAACAGATTTTTAAAACAGGGAAATTCTGACTCTAATCTCAACTCAACATTACAGATAGCATCCAGGAGCCCTATAAGGGACACCAGGGGAGACAAATTCTGCAGCAGAAGGGACCATTTCCCTTTATTTTTATGTAACTCAACAGCTTTTGAGTTGTCCCTCATAGATTTTGCTAAAAACTTCATTGGTTCTTAGTCAGAACAACTGGAAGGATATTGCTGAGGAGCAGCCCTTATGGATTGTACTAGAGCATTTCCCAGAAAGGTGTCCTAGTAGTCATGACTTGTTATGATCAGCACAGCAACGTACAATCCTTTCCCCTGGATCAGGTAGCCTTTTTGTCTCTTTTGTTAGAACAGCATGTGAATGTCCTTTCCCTGCTCACACAACCACAGGGCGAGGTTCTTGGTTCAACTTTGAAGCCATTGCTGTAATTCTGGATGGGCAGGCTGAGAAAAGAGCAGTGGACAGGCAGAGGGGCAATGGTCAGAACCCTGCAGTAGGTATTTACCCTCTCAAGAAATTTGTTATAATCATCCTTTCCTCTAAATTTGCTACATGCATCTCCAGAAATTGGTGGTTTTGCCAAGTTGTAGGATTTGTGGGTGTGATCCTCTGAGTACAGATACACTTAGCACAATCTTTGCCCATCTAAATTAATCTCTCTGCTTTCCTGATTCCTTGTCTGCTTAGACACTTTCCCCTAGGCTCTACATGCAGGGAAACTTTAGAGGGATCCTAGGAACAGTGAGTCAGAAGGGAAAGATGTTCTTGATCCCAAATATTTCACTGTCAACAAATCACTCTGAATTCTTGTTTAGTGTAAGAAACCTTGATACAGAGTGGGTCATATAAACCCAAGAGTTTTCTTGGTGAGTTTTCTTCCAGCCTTCCTGCATTTCTCTGCATTATTTGCTCCATATGCTTCTTCCAGACTTTACCATCGACCTCCTCCTTAGCTGTGGTCTGGAGTGTTATTCAAAGACAAAATCCAGTAAAATGCATTTGCTCCCACAGGAAAGAGCTTTTCATGTCTGATGGCTTTTTGTTTCTGCAGTAAAATCTATGCTGTAATCTACAAATGAGTTTGCATTCCGACATGGGGTGACATTCTTCAGTGAAGGTCACAGCACTGTACAGAAGCATTGACACAAAACACGTTTCATAGAACAAAATGGAGTTCACAGTTTGACATAGATATATCCTCGATCTGTCATGCAGTTTTCTGCCTTAACTTGATGGTCAAAGTAGCTGGCCAGGTGTGAGCAGGGAGGTGATCTATGTCTCTTCAATAGCAGCAGTAATTTCCGTGTCCCTCCTCAAACTTGCCCCTGTTCCAAGATGATGGCAACACTGGTCTCTTGTGTGACCTTCTGATCGATGGAGTGACAAGCTATTTCTTTCTCAAGTGAGTCCTAATCTCCTATTATGCCACAAGTACACAGTCTACTGTGATAAAAGCTTGCAGTCTATGACACCTGGTCAAAACAATTATTTTGGTAGTTGTTCCCTATGGATTTGGGCTGTGACATGTGAGGTCACTAAACTAATCCCTGGAGCAAAGGGATTCCTAAAGTGAAATATGATTTAGAGGGCATTGGTTGGGGCTTGAAATTCAGTACATGATTCTTAAGGCTAGTCAGCTCTGGAGTTATCTGCCTTTCATTGTGTTCTTGTACTTGACTATTGAGTTGCACAGTTTTCTGAGTTCAGGAGCATTTCAGGGTGGGTGTCACCCATCAATTTGTTAGGCACGTTCAGCACTTCTCAGGATTTGTTTCTCATAAATCAAAGTTATCTGATCTGTTGTCTTGGCACAAAAGGATAGTCTACAAGGTGCAAAAGTTTAATTTTCAAGCTGCTTGTAACAGCCTGTTGAGACAGGCTTCTCCTAGGCCATATTCTTTCTGTCTGGAAACAGTTCAAATGATAGGATTTCCACCACAACTCTTTTGGGTCAACTCTGTGCCTGAAGAAATCCTTCTGTCAAACTGCCTTCAAGTAGAAGATCCTCTCTGCAGAAGTGCAATCATTTTCATCCCATAAAAAGAGAAAGTATTGCTTTCCTAGTTTCATGGAAGGAACATTGAGGACAGCTGGGTAGCTACCTTGCTCCAGGCTAAACAAAAAGCTTGTGGCAGGCCACAAGGGACCTGAAGACCTCATAAAATTGCTGGGCCAGCCATCATTTACACTGTTATATACAGTTATGTTGCATTGTATGTAATGAAGGCTTCCTCTTTGGCCTTGGAGCTGACACCCTTCTGTGGTAAAAAGTGAGGGATATACAAGTTTTGAATGGTACAGACCCTAATTCTTCATTCTTTTAAACTCAGCTCAGCACCATGGAGTGTTCCAACCCCAAACTAATTTATAGTAGCTAGATACCTAGCAAGGAAAAATTACTGTGGTGCATAACATAGTGACTTCTGTCCTCCTCCTTCTCCTGTACCCATCTTGGTGTGTTCCTTCTTGTTATCCATGGAACTGCAGGCAAAGCTGGTGCAGAAAGATGTTGTATCATCTTGGCTGCCTGTGTGACACTGTCTCTGCACAGACAAATTTCTGTGCTGTTTTTACCTCTAAACTTCAGGGTCACGTCTTACCAATTACACAAAATAACCTGTATGAGAATTTGGACTCTGAATTCTTGTTCAGCGGTGATAAACCTTGATCATACCTGTGGAGCCAGGCTAAGTTAGTGACTCTGCTCCTTCCAGGAGATCCAGCAGATCCCTAACCAGAGAAGAGCTATGCCATGAAGCCTAGGGGTTTTTGATCCAGCTTCTGTTCAGGTACAGCAAGCCATGCCTAGAAAAATGATCTGTGAAAGGTCCCATGGCCACTGCAGACAGATTTACTTGACCACTCTATTTTCACAGTGGATACTGGCCCTTAGTAAAGTTGTCAGGCTTTGTTATGGGGTAAAACCATACAGCCTGCTACAGGATCCTCTTCCCTCTTCAGTATCTGAATTCTTTTCACATGGTAATCAGAACTATGTCTATGTCAGTGGATCCAAGAGCATATCAAAGTCCATGAGTCTGGATATGTGTTTCATTCATATCTGAGAACAGGCTGAATATTGGCTTCTTTTCTGCTTTCACACTGGATTTAATGGAAAGTGCAGTATGTGGGCCACTGAAGGATGTGTGCATCCTCAGGCCTATCAGCTAAATGTAGGTATTGCCCAAGTAGCTAGATTTCAAGGAGACCTTTTCATGCAACATATCTATGATACCTTTAAGGATGTTGTTTACAGATTTACCACTCTGCAAACTGTTACATTCTAGTCTCTCTGACATAATAGGCTATCTCTCATTACAGTAACTTCCTCCCATTTACCTTCAAGCCAGATAATAAAGAGCCTTTATTCACTTACAATGGATCTAAAATAGTAAAGTCCTACTGTCTTCAATATGCTACTTTCATTTATCGGTTCAAGATCAATCTCAATTTATTTGATTATTTTTCCTTACACATCAATCCCTCTTGTCCCATAGATATTTTTATTAGTTCTTTATGGATATGCTCAGTGGGTAGAAAGATGTCCAATATATTAAAGATTTGATCATAAGGGCTGTTTAGAAGGATATGCCAGTTCTCATGGAAAGAAGCACAAGCCTGATAAACAATCAGTGAAAAAAACCATGAAGATGAAATAGTGTTTTAGCATTTCTTTTTTCCCAGTTGGGGCGTGTATGAACACTATTTGTAGTGCGGTCTCACAAATACCCTCCATGGTCCATGGCTTGATTTTTCTGTAGCCAAAATAGATGTTTTGGGGTTTTTTATTTTCATTTTTCTTTTTCTGGAGGGGGAGTCTGCAAGACTAACTCTTTATGGAAGTAAATATATTTTGTACTCTGTTTTCAGTATAATGATTCAAGTCAATAATCTTAAAGATCTTTTCAAAGTAAATGATTCTGTGATTTTATGATTCTGTGGTTTCTGAGTGAAGTGGTTGAGGCTGATGCAGTTATCCTGCCTATGTCCACCCACCTTTATGACAGTTAATTATGTGTTTTCTCTTCAAAATGTTCCCTCCTTGTCCTGTTATCAAGAGACTATCCTTGAAATTAAGCAGTCAGCATCTTCTGATGATAGTTTCACTTGACAAGGAAATATTTGACTGCAAGATGTACATTTAAAACATAATAATGCTTGCCTGCATGGTATAACTTAAAATGAGAACCAAACCAAAGCTAGAAGGCTGTTAGGTGCAGTATCTCCAAACTACTTTAAAAAGCAGTAGTTCAGCCACACATGTTCATAAAAAAAGAGGCTGAAATTTTCTTATCTAAGCCGTTCTTAACAGTTGTCCTGCAGAGTTATTGATCCTTGGCTGCTCATCTAATGAGCAAACTACACAGTGCACCACAAGTGCATTTCAGTTTTATGTGCAAGTGCTGTAAATGCTATTTTCAAAGTTAATATATTATTTTTGTCAGCTTTATAGCAGCTTATTTAAAGTGTTATTAATGTTTAGAAATGTTATTTGGGGGTTATTTTATGGGTGTTTGACTCAGTTTTAAACACTCTTTCTTTATCCCCTCTGTGTTCAGGCTGCGTATATATATAATTTTTGAAGTTGCTTGCCTCTTTCTGGGTTTGTCACTCATTGTTTCATTAATCTTGGCTCCTCCTTAAGACACTTCTACTACCATAGTGGAACAGTCTGAGTCCTAAATTGTAAGTCTTTGCGAATAAAAGATGTTAACTGGATAGATTTCCAGATGACAGAAACTGCAAGGAGCATGTGGCTATGCCTAAAGGGTAAGAACCAACCCTCCTCATGGGTTTGGGTTTGTGTTTGTGCCCCAGCACAGGGTGGGACACACATTGTACCAAACCCAGAGCACCCCAGAGAGGCATTATAACCCTGACACTCCTCTCCAAGCCATAGGCCCTCCACTGTTTCCACCTTTCTCTGGAGAAATTAATTTTGCTTCTGTCCTGGATTTCAGAAGGACAACCCTGCCTTTGTTCTGTGGGTGGCCAGGAGTGAGCTCCAGGCTTCCCAACCCACCTCCTCCTCCTCTGGAGAGAAATAAACATGCACAGGGCAGCACAAACACTAGTTTATAGTAGCAGCAGCTGTCAGAGAAGCTGCTCAGGGAGGTCTCATGCCCTTCGGCTCCTTTGGATAATTGTGTTACCCTCACGCCCCTCTCTGCCTTTGATGGAGGGAGAGTGCAAAGCACAGCCCTGTTCAGTGAGCTGGACTGGTATCCGATGCAGGGTGACAGTGTTGTGCCAGGTGTCAGAGACAGGTCCTTAGGACCTGGTCCTGTGCTCAGGCACCATGACGAGCTCTGTAGGCACTCTGGTGCAGCAAACATACGCATGGCCAAGTTCCTCGGATCACAAAAAAAGGGCGGATGTGGCTTTGCTTTACACATCAGCATGTTGTTGAACCAGCAAAAAGCAAGAGGTACTCTCACCCCTCTGAATACCTGCAGTATCATGGAACAGCTCCTGAAAGATGAGCCTTAGCAGCAAAGGACATCAGTTTCTGTAGTTCCAGTGAGCTAAACACAGAGAGCCCTCTGACACAGTCCTCAGGGTGAACTGAAGCCTTGCCCCTGCAGCACATTCAAGGCACCTTCCAGCAGAGCATGTGCTTAGTTTTTAATGCATGGATGATCCCAGTGAGCTCCAGGCATGTGCTGAAATATGAACAAGTGTTTGAAGTGCTGAGCATCTTGGGGCTATCAAGCCCCAGATGGATCAATCCCAACACATTATGCAAATTGTGGGCCTTCCAACTTCACACTGAAAAAGGCTGAAGAACTTAGTCCACTCAAGGCATGTGCCCTCAAGGGAAATGTAATTATATAGCCTGTTTCTTTCGGAAACCCACTCCTGATCTCAGCCACTTCAATAGCCCTTCACTGTTTCTACCCTGTTCTTGTTACAGCTGGTGACCATCATCACCAAAATGGAAATCTAAATGTAAAATACATTTAAGTGGCTCCGCTGTTTTCAGCTTTCTGCCTTACATGTTTTTCTTGAGTGTGTTGTTTCTGCTATTTGTCCCACCTTTTAGAGGACAAGCCAGTCAGTGGGTTAAGTGACAGAATATTTTTCATCTTATTTAAGTATGTCTCTATTAAAATGTAAACTGCTTTCTAACTCTTTTGGGAAAAGAACAAAAAAAAAAAAGCGCCCATTCCTGCAGATGCAGTAAAGTCATGGTAATTTTCCCCAGTTGGAACTCCTGACTTTGTGTCTTAGCATCATATACAGCATAATTTATAAAAGTGTGAGCAACTGCAGAATTGTTCTCCTAATAGATTCTGAAGATTCCAATTTCCATTCTGCCACACAAGACTGAAAATCCACTTGTGCTCAGTTATCTGTATCTTTGCCTCATCCTCAGACTGCATCAAAAATCAGGTTCAGGTGCAGGTTAAGAGCATGCATTTACCTCAGGAATATGAGACTTATTAAATATCTCTACACAATTAACATCACCATATCAATAAGAATTATCATTATGTCCTGTCAATCAGGTGCTGAATTTTGCTTCAGGGAAACAAAACAATTTAAATTATAGCAAGTGCCCCCCCCTTTCTTTTTTTTACATGCTTCTCTTAAAATTGGATAATTATGTGGCTTTTCATTAGATTCCTCTAAGCATAATAGATCACAATATTCACCCTTTGACCTTGGTGATGAATGTTCCTGGTGAAAACATGTGACAAGCAGTGTTCTAATGAGAATAAAATAGTGAATAACTATGAGTCTCACATAATGAAAGAACAAAAGCGAGAAGCACAACTACTTTTAAGGCTACAGTGCAAAATGTGTTCATACAGCAATTCTGACGGATTGGAAAAGCAACCATTTCTTATTTAAGATGGTACCAACAAACTTTGGTATCAGAGGCAGAGACAAAGGCACAAAAACACAAAGGAATCTTTGTATTCTGTGTAAACTCTGTAGGAGCATAAGAAGTGGCCTTTATCTGTGCTGTCTAGGCAAGTTGTTACACAAAGCTCTGCTATTAAGCTTTCCTAAACATCTCAAAATTTTATGCATGTATTTATGCTATAAAAGAACTATAAATTCAGTTTGTTTCCAATAATTTAGAGTGGGGCTAAGAAGGTCAAATTCTCTCTCATGCAAACAGCCACACACAGTAGTCAGTAAGTAATATTACAACACTGGTCATTATTGTTCAGTGTTTATAAAGAATTATTTTTGGACTGACAAAGATGACATACCAGTCATCAGTGCCAAAACAGTGAGGGAAAAAAGGAAGGGTTGGCTGAATTAAAAATTGTTATTTAAATTGTTTTGGGGTTTTTTTTCTGTTTTGCGTCTGAAAACTCTACTTCCACCTTTCAAAAGGAACCCCAGACCAGGGTTACTTACAGCCATCTCTGCCATGATCATTTAGACCCTGGTCTCACTGGAGAAATTACTCCAGCAGGAATGTTTCATTTAGTAGATAGTTATCTTTTAGGATTTTTCTATCTTGGTCTTGCTTGTGTTGTTTTTTTTCCCATTTTGTTTGATGTCTGAGAAATGTTTATCATCTGAATTACTATCTCTGCTAATCAAATTTTCAATCAGCTTCTGAAAAAAAGGTTTTGCTTTTAATCTTTGGCTGGAGTTCATCTCTGATTCAAAGTCGGGTATGCCTTAGCTCGTAGTAGAAATGGCTTTTTGTCTGAAGTCCTGTCCTTGCAAAGATAGTGACTGTGTTACTGCAGACTCTTGGGACAGGGATTTCAGCTATGCTTTGTGCCAGGATCTCCTTTGAGTTATCCTCTTATCACAGTTATTGGCACAATGTTATTGTGAACTGAGGACTACATGAGAGAGAAATTTGGTCTCTTGTCTTTATTAACCTTACAAAATTCTTTGGTCTAAATTATTGCTACTCCTATTTTAAAAAAAGATTCAAATATTAAATATTAATAAGGAGCAACAACTATAATTCCCTCAGTAGTTATGCTGTAAAGCTCTCTAAGTAACTTCATCTGACGCCAGGCTCTGTGCTTGTACCCATGAGGAATTTGAGGGTTAAACTAAATGAGATGAAAAGTCAGGAGATTTGCACGGCAATTTGAAAACAAAATGAAAGCCAGTATAAGTATAAAGACCTGTTTCTCCTTCCCCGTGTCTGTAAGCACCGTGGACAATAATGCACTTTAAGGGAATTTAAAGGATGAGGAAGGCCTAAGGGGCATGCTGTGCTGGTAAGAAGATGCATTTTTCATGCTTCCTACAGGATGACCTGGAGAGGAATCCCACAGAGGGAATGATGTGCCATGGAGCCCCTTTCCACCAGCAGCCCTTGTCCCGTGGATTAACCCTCCCCACCAGCTGGTCCACATGGCATGCCCCAGGCTGCCCCAGGAAGTGCTGGAGAGGACTCTGCTGGGGAAATCTCTGCCCTCATGCTCCCTCCTTGTTCCTAGAGGCTCTCAGCCTGCTGCTCCTCCTGCCCACACTCCCTGTCTGTGTGGGGTGAGTTAGGGGCTGCAGGGTAAGGCTGACAGACTTGCACAGCAGTCTAAACCACTCAAATATTTGGTCAAATATTCATGTCTCATCAGCTGTGAAAATACCCAGGGAAAAGAGATCATACCTACAGCAAGGTCTAATGAAGAGAGAAAGTTTTGATTTTCATGCAGGTGAATCATTAAAGGCAAAATAATCTTATTGATTGTTTGTTACAGTTGTGTGAATTGAGGGCTGTCTTCTCACTGATGGAAATTTACTGTGGTTGATGGGATCTCATAAACTCACATCAAAAGGAGAATAAAAATGAAGGATTATAAAAGCACATGACCCCAAATAAAAATGTTAATGTCAGGAAACAGTAAATAAAAATATACTATATCTATTAACCAATGGTGTCTGCTTACCTTGTGGCTATCACTTAAATGTACTGCAACAAGTATTTTGATATTATATGGGAAGGGAAGGGAAGGGAAGGGAAGGGAAGGGAAGAACAAAACCCCAAACTGCTCTTAGCTGGTTTTTCACACTCTCCTCTGTTGGTTTTTGGGTGCCACCCAAACTGTTTTGAAATGTGTGTCAAATTTCTTCCTTCTAACATTTTAGCTGCCAGCAATTCAAAGCAGGTGTTGAGCTGGGCTAGGAAAATGTCTGGCTTGAAAGAGGGACTCAACAGAAGGGGGCTGGAGAAAGAGACCTCTGTTAGGGACCATGATAACCCTGCTGCCTCTTGTTCTGCTCAAAAACCAGACTTCCACAGAAGGCACCCAGAGTCTGAACACAAAATAAGGAAGGCATGAACACACTCTGTGGAGAGATCTTCATCCTGTCTCCGGGTGGGTTTCTACTGCTGCCTCTCAGCTAGGTTGTGACTTCACCTTCCAGTCTGTAAGTGCTGTGAGCTGTTGGCTGACCCTGCAGAGAAGGCTAGATTGCTTCCTGTTGTTACTTCTCCAAAATACAAAATATGTGAAGGGAAACTTCTTGGAGAAAAGATGTACCTTTTCATAGAAAAGACAGACACACACACAAAGATTTTAATCAGTTAAGGGCAATTGCACAGCTGGTTATGACTTCATGGATACCTGAGGTTTAGTAAACATGCCCTCAGGGGAATGTGGTTGGAAGCTATGGGAACTAACCAGGCAGCTGACAAACCTGATGGGCTATCTTTCATTTGTGCTAATATTTTGAAACCAACTGACCTAAAGAAAAGTCTACCTTCTCCTTATAAGATTGGCATCTTGAAGGATTTGAAATTGACTGATGTCTGTGCCTCTTCAAGGCCAGAATAAATAATGAATAATTATGCCAATAAATCATATAAATAATACAATAGCTGCCATTCTAGTTCATTTTATATCCTTGGTGCCCATCACAGAACCATTTCTTTTCTCATTCACTAAGCCTTTCCTGATTCTCCTGTGCATTCCTTCTCATTGGTGATGGTTTTTTTTTTTTTCTTGGACTGTACTATAAACCTCAGCTACTTTTGGAAAAAAATTATCCCAGTAATTCGCAAACCTGTGCCGGTAAGTCTCTTGATGCAGACATCATTTTACTGGCAACAAAATCATTTTGCTCCAGTAACTTATATTATTCTGGAAGGTGGTAGAATTTCATGTAAGTTACAGCAATAGCAGGAATTTTGCCAGCTTTACCAGTAGGACCAGCTGCCTCAGATGGTTTTAACAGCAAACCATTTCTAGGAGACAAGAGTTTCTTTTACTTTTTTTTTTTTTTTTTGCTATAAGAATCACTTACTGCTTACAGTAAATGTAGCTTACCTAATGTTAGCATGATTTCTCTGAATACACAGTCAAGGACAAACTGTCTCCCAGCCAACAAAACAGGACTAGTGGGGCTGTTAATGTAAAGAAACCCTGATATAGCCCAGGGAAGATTTTTAGCGTGTGATCAATAAATAACAATGAGCTCTAGGTATGTTTTATTTGTGTCATTTACCTATGTACTGATATAGAAGTCTGTGGAATTTGCAATAGCTTGGTAAAAGAACTTTTCACTGATTCCTGTATAAATTTTGAATTAAGAGTGGTGTAGTTTTGTGCAGAGGGAGAATGAGAGTATCTCCTTTTCCTCTTCTTATCAGAATTAATTGGAAGTTCTGCAAGTAGAGGCTGATGATGGTTTAGGAGGGTTCTTCTCATGATGGATTAGTCCCAGGGACAATGAAAAACTTTCCCTCCAAGGTTTTCCTTGTTGCAGTGGTACATAAGCCCCCATTATCAGCTTCCTCAGTCCAGATCTCATAATCACCAATTGTTTTTCATACCATTAAAACACACACATCATTGCCCTCCAGCATCTGCATCACGTGCTTTTATCAAACCTCCCTGATTTGCACTGGGGCTTAAGTCATTCCTGAGCCCTGCAGTCATGCATGGAGCACAGCCAGGGCTGTCTGAGCCTGTCTGTGCCATCAAACCACGCAGCCAACACAGTCTGGGGATCCTGCGGCTGCTCTGTAGCCAGCAGTGCATCTTCCCTTATCCTGCCTCTCAGAGTCATTTTTTCCTAATCATTCCTCTAAGTAAAGTTAGCAGCTATACCCACGTTGGAAACAGTTTTGCTTAGACTAAGAAGCTGTCACAGTGCTGAGAAAGCTGCAGCTTTAACCAGATTTCATCTTTGTGTGTCACTGCTCATGTCAAAGTATAAATGTACTCAGACATAAGAGTTGTCCTGCTTTCATCAAGGGAGCCAGCCTGCCTTCGCCTAGTTCTGCTTGGTTAAGCTTGTTATTTAAATTGTTAAAATTGAGACATCGGCAGTAAATTTCAGAGAAGATATAACAATTATTAGATACAAGCAGGGCTCTTGTACTTGTGAGCATATCATGCTCTCCATCCACATGGAATTAGCCACAAATAATTTACAGCAGTTTCTTTAAGAATATCCCCCGTAGTTCTTTGATGGCATTAAATCACAGTCATTCCCAACTGGATCATATTTCCAACTTTAAGATAGATTTGATGCTCGTCAGCACTGTGCCTCAGCACTCCAGGGGACTACCTTTTAAACCTGCCAGCTCTTGAAGAACTGAGCTTTGATTCCCAATGCTGCCTCCTGGCTGAGACCTGTGAGGGTCAGTGTCTCTGTATGCCATGCCAGGCAGTGCAGTCACCCCTTGGAGAGTGAGGAGAGGCGGGATGATGTTTAGGTGACCTTGTGCCACTCAACTTCCACAGGAAAATTGCTGACTATAGGACAGAGTAGGGCTCAAATCTGGGTCTGGCAGCTGCGAGCAAGAGGGATCACTGCTGAGGCTGGAAGTTAAAAACAAGTGTCAGGCGAAAGCTGAAAAAGGAATATCAAAAAGGGCCAACATGTTTATATATATAAGTAAAATGAGAGACTTGCTGGTCTTTTTAAGGAAACTGATTTTTGTTTTCCATCTAGGCAGGCTTCCACATAAGCATCTCACCCCCTCCGAGGAGATGAACATAAACGGTTGAAAGGTTAAAAGGCAACGGGAATATTGGACTAAAGCTGCCTAAAGCAAGAATGGGCAGAAGATGCCTATGGTGCTGTTTGTTCCCCTCAAGAAACATCCTGTTTTTGATGGCATGTCTGCTGAGTGCCCACAGGTGCAGGATGCAAACAGATACCTGTAGGTGCTGCAGACAAATACCTGCAGCATGGAGGTGGGCAAGGATTTCTAAAGCCCTCCCACTCTTTGTCTTCCAGCACAGAGCTGCAGCTCTGCTGTGCATTTTTGCAGGAAGCAGTACCATAGAGGGTCCCCCTTCAGACCTGCATGGAACACCCAAGCAGCCAGAGTCCTTGAGTAGTACAGTAAAGGTCACCAGATTTCCCCCTTTTCACAGAGAGAACTGGGAAGGGGATGGAAGCTCTGTATTGTCCTCCTTCCTGCACCATCAGCTCCCTGCTGCGAAGCAGAAGGGGAAGGCTAAGGAGTGATTTGTGCTAGGAGAAGACCAGGGTCACACTATATCTTCTTTGAAACACCTGTTAAAACAGGGATCAATACATGGCTGCTAGAGTTACAGTTTGGCTCCTGCCCTTTACTCACAGTAGTGTGGAGGCTTCAGTGTAAGCTTCTAGAAATAAGGGACAGAAATAATATTGCCACTGAAGCCCAAGAGACTTTTGTTGTAAGATTTAACAGACACAGGTCTGTGAACACTGGAAGGTGGCTGGAAGGCCCTGGAGAGGGGGAAATGGAAAGGCTGGTCAGTAAGCCCTGTGTTGTTGGTTTTATAGTGATAGATGAAATATTCTTCCACTGGAATTTTCTTTTATTCAAATCCAGGCAAAATTTTTGGTGGGTAGGACCTGTAGCTCTGAAAAAAAATGAGAGNGGGGGGGGAAGGGGAGGGGAGGGGAGTGCTTGGACTCAGTAACTCACTTAGTGCCCAGGTAGTGCCTGGCAGTACGTAGTCCCATCTCATTTTTACGGAGGCAACCTTGCACATAGTCATGCATATTAGGTGACTAACCAAGCCTTTGTGGGGCAGGAGGGTGTTCCTGCTTGAAGCCAAAAGCCTGAGGACTCATATTTCTGCTCAAGCAGAACTTATGCAACTCACCTTATGCCCTGGTGGCAAACTGCTGTGTGATTTGTCCAGTGCATCCAGTGTGTCTGAACACCTTGCTGTTATTGTGCATGTACACACCAGCTGGTCAGCTCACCTGCAATAGATTGACCCATCCTTGATACATCAGATATGCCACTCATCCTAGTGCCAGCCTGTGCTTGTCCATCTCTGTCTTGTCCAGTAGACCCCGCTGCACTGAGCGGAAATGCAGAACTGCATTTCTGAGCACATCTTGATATACCAGGAGATACAATCACATGAGAATTGTAGGTTAGGGATGTTAGCTGTAAGGGCAAGGGATATTGACGGAGATGCTGGTGTTCTTGCCAGAGGTGGAAGCAAGGAGGGCAAGGAGAGAGCAAATCAAATCAGAGGGACATTGGCAATCTGGATCTAGATGGCAAAAACTAAAAGAATCTAGAACTAAAAGGGATCTTTCTTCTCACTCTCGATAGCACAGATTTTTTTCCAGTACGTTGGAAATTTTCTTTGTCTTTCTGCAAAGGTTTGAAAGACAACTATCAGTGAGCAAATAAGGGACTACACAGAGAATAACTACCTTCTGGGGATCTGATATTTGGAGGAACCAGATGCAGAGAGATGTGGGTGCTGAGAGAGGCCTCCCCAGCATGAGGCACTAACCATACCAGAAGTCAAGGCCATGGCAGAAGGAGCCTGGCACTGGTGAGAGGTGAGAGCCTGGCACATGGACTCTTCATCTGTCCTGTTCAGAATGGAACTGTGCAAGAGGACCTGCTGTCTTTGGGGCTGTTTCACTCTCTGTGAATAAAATTTGACTCTTTCAGGGGAAGCATTTGAGCTGAACCCAGCAGCTTTCACCAAGTCATATTGCATTACTGAGCGTTCTCCCTCAGTGCGGTGATTTTCCAGAGGGAGAACCCAAATATCTCCTTTCTGAATGACTTTTGCACCTTGCATAAAAGCAAAAATGTCAAGCCATTTTTTTAAAAAGTCACTCATACAGAAAACACTCATACAAAAATGACCCATACAAGCCTATATTGTCATTCTCAAGGGTGTGCTGCTGAAAGAGTCTGCAAATGCCATTGGGCTTGGTTTTCATCTTTTCTCTCTCAGTGTGACTATGACACGTGCTGGTATTTGCTTTGTGAGATAACAACAGACACAGGACATTTCAGGAAATGGAAGGAGACAGCTAACCATAATATCTGCAACATTATCAAAGCCAGCATAATGCTGGTCTGAGCCTAACAGGAAAGCAGCAGTGGTACAAACTGGACACACAGCTTTAAAAATGTCATGTTTCATTATCAGCAATGCAACTAGTCAATCCTTGGTTAAAAGTGACTGGGAGTCTATAGAGGGAATGCAATGCTGCACGCTCCCCTGGTGTGATTCAAGTTTCCTATATGTGGCATCTTCATTTTAAAATATCTTGCTTACTAGATATGGTTGTTGACAACAGTCCAAAAATCCTGATGCCTGGACAGTGCCTGAATGGAAGAGGAAAGCTTTGCTTTCATTTCTCCTGGCCTGCCTTCCTCAGCATTGTTCTCGAGCGAGCCTCACCGCGCTCCTGCTTCAGCCTGAGCACCAATAAGCACATTTTACAATTGTTTGCTGGGTTCAAAACACTTGAAACATTTCAAAGCACCTGACATCCTTTCAAGTTAGCTGCTAAAAAACCGAGTGCAAACAGAATGGGTTTCAGAGAAGCTCTGTCAATCAGCGCTCAATCTGTATGTTCTCCGAGACATTCCTTATCCTGGCTGATTTATTTCATATTAAAAGGGCTGTCAATCTGTATCACAAGAACAGGTTGAAAAAAAAAATGAGTGATGTCTGTGACTTTTTTTTGTTTATTTAAAATTATATTCCCCCCCCTCCTTTATTCCCCCTCTCCTTTCTCTCTCACCCACCCCCACCTCTATTTTTCTCTGCAGGTACAGTATGACTGTTATATACCACACACATTAAAATTAGAAATATATTTTGCAAAGCTGTGGCAGACCTTTCTTCTTTTTACTTTTTATCCATCAAATATATCCCTTTTACCATCTGATAGCTTGGCAACAGGATCATCTCTCTTTCAGTTAAAATAAATGGGCCAGTAAACTGGTGGAATATTCACTGTGCTGCAAAGACTTTACACTAGTTAATGCACACTGTGTGTTGTGGGTTTCATTAGAGCAGAATACTAATGATACACTGCATGTCTCCCCACGGTACCACTTTATTGTGCCAGCTGTATTATTGTTTTATATTAATATATTGATTATTGTCGTCTTTTCTCATGTGTGTGTTTCATCTCCTAACTTTTTTCTCCTGGCATTGCTTACCTACTGCATTTGGCAATTGTTTTCAATATCACATTTTTGGAATGAATGTTGATATTTATATGATTTCTTTTTGTTCTCCCCCATGTCTCTAAAGTAATTAATTTCCCTTGTTTGCTGCACAGATGTTGGTATATTTTTCAGTGAAACTTGATAAAGAATGGCACCTTCACATACAGGTGTAGAGGAAAATAAGATAAAAGTCTTGGCATCTAAGATTACAAGGTAGTGTCTACAAGGCGGGGTATGTAAACTCTCAGAGGACCAATTCTTGGGATTGGACAGAGGTGGGGAAAGATCTGATTTCTGGATCTTTTTCAGTTTGTTTGACTGCTGAACTCATAGGCCTTGTTTGCTGTAGCTGTGAGATAACTCTTGTACCTGGGCTGGGTGACTGTTTTGTTCATCTGAGAAAAGGAGAGGTGAAAGCTGAACTATCGGGAAGAATTTGTGATTTGCCAACACTTGGAATATAAAGGCACCATCATTTTGATCTGTGTCGATTCAGCAGCTAACAGCATGGGGCCTGCTCCAGGTCTACAGCTGGAAGGCACTATGGCAATATAGGTAACAAAGGGGAGTAACACACTGGTAAACCCACCATAATGCAGTTTGTTATGTCCTGTGCCTGAGGAACAGTGAATTCTCACAGCATTTTTTAAGGTGTCATAGTACATCACTGTCACGACTTTATCACAGAGAGCTTGCCGATGATGGTAAATCTGTGAGTCACCTGAACACACCACTGCTAGTGCCAGAGAGAAGAAAGGGGAGGTCTGACAACTGACCCATTCCTGTAGGAAGTCACTCAACACTCACAACTTCCCCTCAAAATAGTGACTTGATTGGCTGATTGGTGGGAGACCCAAGGAATCCTGTGAGCTTGGACTGGCACAGGAGGATTTAGACCCTTAAAGGCTCCAGGAAAGAGAAGCGATTTGGCAGAAGATGTGGCAGTGTGGCCAGGTGATTCATGTGTTGAACAGCCAGTGCATGGCCCTGCCCTCTCCAGGCGTGCATGAGGTGCCGCCAGCTGTGGCTGGTCTGTGAGCCTGACAGCTGCAAAGTGCCCTTGATATTCCCACCCCAGCTCGTGGTGTGGGAAAGTTTTGCTACCTCCTCCTGACAAATCAGTGTGGATCAACCCTCTGCT
>VZDJ01000782.1:18664829-18694829 GCA_008694505.1 Cyanoderma ruficeps | reverse complement strand
GTGGCTTTACAGAACATAGGCACTTTCAGTTACTGTTTTTTACTGATAGACTTGCTCGTGGTCCTTGTGTTGATCCCATTACAGAGGCTGTGCTGGCTCTGGAGCAGGGAAATAGTGTGGGTGACCTAGCAGGGATTTTCAAGCTGTGGCTTCTCTGACATAACCCCATCAAAACCAGCCGTGGCTGGAAAAAAAATCCCTTTTTTCTTTAAATCTGCACTGTGTATGCAATCAATGCATGGGAAAGTGAACTGATGGGGCTCTACGGAACAAACCCACTGCTCCCAAGTAATTTACCCTTTTATACTGCTATTTAGCTCAGTTCACAGAGGGGGATGACACTGCAGACAGGTACAAAATGTTCTCTCCTGCCTTAAGAAGCCTAGAGTTTCGCTTCTGTTAATTATTATTGCTACAGCACATGGCTCTGCTCTTCACACATTTAAAGATTCATTAAGAATTAATTTTCAGAATGGTATAGCCTGGGAGAAACAGACAGATAGGTCAAGACAGCTTTACATATAAAATGTCTGTCATAAAAAAGAGTTTTAGAATTACTTCTCACTTGCTGTATTTGTTCCTTCTGTGGGAACTCCCTCAGAGCAAGTCTTGCCAAAGGCAGCAGAAATAAATTTTTCCAGGGAAGGAAAGTGGTTGAAAGGTAGGATCCACGTTGCTATTAATACTTGTGTCTCAGCTGGAATAAAGTGTTCATACAAACAGTGTGTGCTGCTAGATAGCAGAATTTATGGTACTCCGCCTGTATGGGATATTCAATACAAGGCACATTAAAAGGATTTAGAGCAGAAGAAGGAATCACTTCACTTGAAATACCATGACTGAGGTTTGTTGTTATAGCATCCACCTATTTTATTCTATTAAGGAATTTATACCTCATCATTGTGGCATTTTTTGATGGCTTTATGCCTCTTGATTTTAGCTTGGCTCTTCTCAGCATTCACCTTGTTGAAAGTAAAGGCTTCTTTTTCTCCCTGAAATGAGGAGCAACCTCATTAACCCTGACCCATCTTAGATCCTAAAATTCAGCAATGTAACCTTCCACCCCTTAAAATTTTGCTTCAGTGTTGGTCAAGGACTCAAAAGAAAGAGGACTTGTGACAAAGCTCCCAGTATTTAAGAAAGAGGACTTGTGACAAAGCTCTCAGTATTTATGATGGGACCAGAATGTTATCCAAAAAGGTTGATGATGCTGCAATCATCTGCTGGGTAAATACAAAATCCAGTACTCAGTGCTGTAAAATATCTCTAGAAACCTCTCAAAATTATGGAACAAATCAGTGGTATTGTTTTTCACTTTTCTTGCCTTCCCTCAATTTCTTCTTTTTTTTTTTTTTACGACCTAGGTGTATCATTTACTAATATTGGCCATTTTGAGCAGTCAGAGACCTCACTGAGGTTTGCTTCTGCAATCCATTCAGTAATCACAAGTACTAGTGGGCAGCAACTCACATTGGCATTTTCAAGGCAGTATGGCAGCTGGGGAGCCACTGTGATTGAAAGGTGTGGAACAGGTGGGTAACACCATTTTCCTATACAAACGTGGAAAAATTACCCCTGGAATCCTGCCTTTGCTGCCTTTTTATCAGAAGGAAGCAGACAATGTGGAGGGGGTTCTGAGAGAGCAACATAAAATGATTAAAGGGCTGGAGGGAAACGGTTGGGCATGTAAGGAAGCATGAAAACTGAATGTGTATAGTTTATGTAAGCAATATCAAAGGAGAGGGCATGATGACATAAAGTATAAATATCGGCAGGGAGGAGGGGAATAATTTGAGTTGGTAGAAAGGATTAGAGCTAGAACAGAAGTGAAAGTGAGAGAAGAAAGATGTACGTGTCCTTAAGAGGAAAATTTTCCAGAGAGTGAGAGTTGCAGGACCATGGAGCAGTCCTCTAAATGAATTGGTAGAAGCTCTGTCTCTGGAGACATTTAAATCTGGACTGTACAGAGCATTAGAAAATATAAAAATACACTGCAGGGAACAATCCTGCACAGTCAGGGGATGGACTAGATGACTTAACGCATCTTTCCCATTTCTAATTTCGATGATTCTATGGCTCATTAATTGCATATCATACAAATGCCGTAAAATTTGATGGGAATTTAAAAAAAAAAAAAGACCGAGAGCCTACATTGGGGAAAGATTGCTAGACTTAAGTATAGACATATTCCCTAAAACTTATGGGATGAGTACATCACTTCTTACGGTTGTTGCTGTTATTTTAAAAGTTATTTTATTCACATTTTCTTCAGCATACTGATGCTGCATGCAGATCAGTGTAGGATAGATGAAACTTTCCTTAAAGGACAGATCGTGGACTGATGTTTTGCTTTCTTTCCTTCAGAATTTAAAAATGTACAGTTTCCTACAATGGGATATACGGGGGTGGAGTTAATGCTAATCTCCCTTTACAGAATTGATATTGTATAGGGCCAGTTCTTTCTCTGTTGAAATATACACAGCAGAACTTTGACTGATTTCAGTTGTTCTGGACCTAAACACCATATGGACAGCAGTATCTAAATCTAGATCCTGCAAGAAAATTCAGTGGCATATTGTCAGTGAGAGGACAAACGACATTTTGAGGAAGTCTGAAATTATCTGTTGGAGGTCTTTAAATGGATGCTGGTTCTTACTCCTTGAGCCTTCCCCACAGAATGAGCTACATCCTGTATGTTTCATGCAGGGAATCACAATGGCCTCCCTCCTCAGAGCAGGCACCACTGAGCAGCGGAGCAGTCTTCCACCCAGTGTTGACAGGCACGATGAGCTCGGACCAGAGAAGAAATCACAGCATTGCACCTCAGCTGGGGACATTCTGCTCCTCTTGGCATATGGTAAACCATGACATTGACTTAAAAGTTGGAAAAATAATACTTGAAAAGTCTCTACCCTCTATGGGGCTTTGGGAACACTAAACCATGTCCAAGTTCTCACCTCAGGTGAAGCCTTGGTGCTCAGACTCTTTGTAGTGAACTTGTGCTAGGCAGCTCACATGCCAGACTTTTTTTTTACCTACTTGTCTAGAATAGTATAATAATGTTTAAAGAGCAGCACAGTTGGCTGCAGCTGGCCAGTAACTCAGCTTTATGGTATCTGAGCAGAAAATTGAGTGAGGCAGGGAATCAGGGTGTACTAGCACATACACATAACATATTTCATTTTACTAGCTGCCCACTAAACACAAACCACATCTTTTTCTTCCTGTCTAAACATGCTGCTATGGAAAGTTAAGTCCTGTCCTTAATTTCTAACCTCAGTCTGTTAACTGGCTCTGTCCTGAGCTGTCTCCCTGACCATATAAACTGCAAAATATTGAGTAAATCAATTTATGTTTCCATTTGAACTTCTTGTTACAGATGTTCATTTGTTTTTAAGAGCTGCACAAAGTTCTTCAATAGATTAACAATGAGGCCCCCTTTTCTCCAAAGAGGTCTATAATAATTAGTTCTTCCTGAAGCCCGGTGCAAGGCTGTGCCTGTCCATAGCACACCATGAGGGTGTAATTTCCCCCTTAAGTCCCATGATATTTTTGGTACTGATCAATTCACATGCTTAGTAATAAATTCTTATATAAAACATCCTCACAAATCACAAGATAAATGTGTAAACTTATTCAGGAAAATACTTGTTAATGCATAACTGAGAAATAAGGGGGAATGCATCTAGCACATCCCTGAAAGGTTCCTACAGCAGGTAGTGATTCCCTTTTCCTAGCATGTGCTCTGGGAAGGAGGAAATTCTGTCAATTTTAGTGAATGTAAGAGCCAGCCCAAGGATTGAGATAAACCCTAAACCAGTGACTTTGATATGGTTACACAAGCACATAGGTGAAAAGAAGAGCTAAAATTTATCCTGATCATCCTCCGGCTTGGGGCTTGACTAAAGGACATTCATTTGGTTTCATTTAAAAACAAATAAGGGGCAGGAACAAAACAAGACAGCCAATGCAGAGAAATGCAGGGCAGCAGAGACTTACTGGAGCATAAAGCACCTTCAATTGGAGGGGAACTGAAAGAGGGCAGAGACAGTGGAGCAGCTGGACAATCAAAAGGAGAACTCTGCTACCTTCCAGGGTCAGGGAGGGGAGATGCCAGGGCTGCTTACAGCACAAGTGTGGACCTCAGCACTGGAGACCTGCTTGGGCTGTATCTGGGACAATGAAGAAGCTCAGCTGAACTTGTGTCTCCTGAGTAATACAAAAAGTGTTACTGTTTTACCTTGATGGCTCCATGGTTTATTAATCACCATGGCACAACAGCACTACCATAATATTGGTGAAAAAGATGCTTCTACATCACAGCTCTTTGGAAGGATCTCTACATTCTGTCTATATTTTCATTCTGGACAAAGTTCATGCAAATGTCTTATCCTTGCAAAGAGGAATTCTTCATTTCATCCTTGTTGTTCTGCTCTGCTCTCTGCAATCGAGTAACAAACCATGATTGCTATAAACCTACTTTGGGTGGTCCCTTACAAAGCTCCTCTAATCTTCCTGACCTTCGTTGGCTTCTTTAGATCCCAGCTGCAAGACCATGAAGAGATAAGACCTCCTCTGCATGTGTTATGCAAAAAGAAAAATAGAGAGATGAGTGTGACCTGTGTTCACAGACTGCGAGACCAATGCCAGCATCTGAGAAAGAAGAGTCTTAAAAGAGTAATAACATTAATGCAGATGTAGAACTGTCATATTTAATTTACAATAGGCAGACAATTCCAGGCAATCACTCCCACAGCTATCATAACTCAGACATATTGCATATATATGTGTGTGTGCCCTGCATTTATATGTGTGTGTGTGTGTATTGCATATAGATATGCAGAAAACTCATTATCGTGTACAGTAATGGTAAATATTTCATGGACCTCATTCTTTCAGTCTTGGTCCTTTGTGAAACCACTGAGGGAAGTTACACCTGAACAGAAAATTGCAAGGGTATCAGGGTTTGGCTCCATGTCAATCTGTTTTCTTTATCTTGCTGTGCTTTTCCTTGGTGGTGATGGTAAGAACAAGAGGCAACTATTATTCCCCAGGGTGGGGAAAGATTCCTGTGCCACAAGGACCAGGCAGAGCAGTGGTTGAGCAGTACATTTTCTGTCTCATTTTAGAAATCTGGGGACACTGGGGATGAAATTAGGGGAGTTGGAGCACTGTCTCTTCTTCCTCTCTGCAGCCCAGAGCTGTTCTCCCAGAAAAATGAGAGCCTGGTACAAGCTGCTTACAGATTTGCGTGCCTGAAATGCCCCTGGGACAAAGTCTAGCTGGAGTGTGGCCACCTATTTTTACTATATAATATCAGATTAGCTCCTTGCAGCTCGTTAACAAATTATTTTAAAAATCAGGTGAGAAAGTTTGATGACACTCCTTCATTTCCTGCTGCCTATCTGCAGTGACACTTGATGTGAAGTGTCTGCCTGTAAAGCCTAGCCCAGTGCCAATTCTTCAAATCTTAGCTGATTCAGCTCTCTTTGCTCCCCTATGGTCTTACTCCAACAGGAGTGTCCTAAGAATTAACACACTGCGTGTGAATAAGGGGGGAGGAATCAGGTTTTGCTAAACGCCAGCATGTTTCAGTTTCATCGGGCCTACGAACAGCGTTGCTCACACTGAGTTTATCTAGCCCAGAAAGAGTCTTCTGCTTTTCTGACTCCTTTCTTGTCAAATGGAAACCAATCAATTCTCAGAGGGTGTTGAACTGAAACCGAGAAGCCGGTTTAAAACGTATCTTGCTGGAAATTGGCAAGCCTATCTACCTGCTCCACATCAGTGCCTTTCTGCTCAAGTGCTGTCTTTACTTGGCAGGAACACAAGATGGAATAAAAACAAGTAGGTCTTCCAAAATTCCTGCCCACTTACATTTACATGCCAGATTAAATGATTTTTTGTCTTGTTATTATACTCCCTGGGTTCCTGCAGTACAGGTTGCTTTATGCATAAATCATTTATAGCTGACACATTGCCTATAATTTTCTCCAGAAACCGGGTAGTTTCTTAGTGCAGTAAATTCACTATAATTTATAGCAGAAAACACCTTGGAGTTGTGGATCTAACATTCCTCACTTGTGGTTCTGAGCTGTCAGGAACTGCTGCGCTGCTGCCCACTACCTCAGAATCACTGTGCTTCCCCCTAGCAGCACCTGCATACTGGATATGGGAAAAATTAGGGAGGGAGCTAGAATAAACCCCAACAGCTTGTTTGCAAGGTGATGTGGAAGCAGCCAGATTGAAAGATGCTTACTTTTGCTTTTATTTTGTCCTTTTATTTGAATATGGGCCTGAAGAGACTTAGTCATCTTACAAGCAGTTAACCTTTCCTATTCATTGCAGTTTAACTTATTAATTAAAAAAAAAAAAAAAAAAAAAAAAAAGAAAAAGGAAAGTTTCCTGTGTGGCATGGAAGAAGTTTTTCTGAGGAGATTAATAACTTTCTCAGTCACATATGGTCAAGCCCTGTTTGTTTCGAGCCATATTTCAGAATGCCCTGGGGCTTTTTTTGGTGGTAGCTTGTCAAAAAAGCCACACGTTACCCTGATTTATCTGAGAGTCGTTCGTGCCAAGCCTGGAGCTGCTCAGCCATGCTTTGCTTGTATCATTTGTCCAGTGAGATGATAAGCTGAAAGTTCTTGCCTTGTAATACCAGGTAAAATGTGTGTGAGGCTGCGTGAGCCTTTGTCCTCCTCTGCAGCACATGAAGCTGAGGCAGGGTGTGTATGTAGCTGCTAAACTATTTTGAAAATTGTCTATACTCCTCTTGATGGAAGCAAGGAGTAATTATGCTCCTTCGTATGCAAGTGCAAAAAGGGGTTACTGTGCCTAGGATATGAACTTGCAGCTTAGCCACTGCTTAAAGTGTCGTTCTGTGTGTCTGTAACCCTCTGCAGTGAAAACCTGATCTGCTCTGCACAGCACAGCTGAGCTGTGTTGGGTGCAAGGCTGTGCACTGGGGCCAGTCCTACAGAGCAACAACTTAAGGGAAAACCCTTCCCCAGCTGCCCTCCTGTTAACATTTTATTTTCATCTGTCTTACACAAGGACCGACAATGAAGGGAACCATCAAAAACACCTTGTCTCCCCTCTGTGCAGCCCTGGTGGGTACTGGCTCAGCCCCTCATTTTCCCTCGGACACCCTCAGACCAGCAAAAGGTGGAAGAGCCAGTGGATGTCCCATAGGCTGCCCCAGCACAGCAGGGACTTGTTTAGTCTAACAGGAGGGTGCTTGAGAAGAGATAGAATCACTCTCTGTAAATACATCAGGAGCAAACAACAGGGAATGTAAAATTTTCCCAATTTTTTAGGGCTTTTGTGGGGGGATTTTAGGGGTTTTTTTTTAGTTTTAAGGCCATACTGGAACATAAACAAATGGTTACACACTGCTTGCAAATAAATTTAATCTGGAAATTAGAAGGAAGTTCTGATCAGAAGAGCAGGGAGGTCCTGGAACGACTTTCCAACTGGAGCAGCAGCGAGCAAAACCAAATTGCTGTCTAGATGGTGGTGGATAGCTACATGAAAGGTTTTATGTGTTATTCTTGTGCAAGGAAGGCACTGGCTAGAAAGTGTGGGAGGTCCCTTCCCATCTTGCTTGCTCTACGATGTCCCTTAGTGCCTCCTTAACCTCCCCAGAGAGGGACTCTCTTAAATCATTTCTGTGAGAGTCCAGGGGCATCAGCCTCTTGAATGAGGGGCAAGGAAGACCCATCCTCTTCCTCATGCTCCCTGAGCTGAGGTCAACCCAAATAAAATAGGAGGCAGGAGTCTCAGAGAAGAATGAGGCAAGATCTAGGTTTCAAGAAATTGTTTTTTAGAAAAACTTTTGAGATCCTGTCTTTCCCCACTCACTGTCCCCATTGTCAACAACTTAAATTTTCATCACTTATTTATTTCTAAATCCGAACTATTTACTTTCAGAAACACAGGCCTAGGTTTGAAATACCTACGGGCTTTTGCTGAAAAAGGCTTCATATGTAAGCCATTTTTGAGGGCTTTTTTCCTTAGCAGGGATTTTCTTCACATGCAGAAATAATATTAGGAAAATAGACTTATTTTTAAAGATGACTGATGTGTTTTGATGAGTTGTTCAGCAAATGCACTCAGCAGACATAGCAAAATGCCTCAGTGTAGGTAGACATAAATGCAGAACAGCAAAAACCCGTCATTTGTCACAATGGCTTGTTTTCCTCTGGGGAATTGTAGGCAACATCTCTTCTTGGCTGACTACACTTGTCAGTATTTGGTAAAATCTTTTAAATCCTGGCAAGATTGGGGCGTTTTCTGCCCCACTCCTAAAATCCAGAGGAAGGAGAGAGCCCAGTGCCAGGGAGGCCCTCTGTGCCATCACCACTGACAAATCACAGGAGACCTTGTCTCAGCCTCCTGTGAAGCTCTGGTGTTTGACTTGGCAGTTTTTGATGTTCCTGGTGTGATTCGAGTGTTTGCCATCATGTCCACCGCATGCAAACCCTTCAAAATGTCAAACATCACAGATTAAAATAAAATAAAATACGGTGAACACAGGATATGTGACTCCCAAGGCAGCCATGACAAAAATGCATCCTCAATCATGTACACTTTTGCCGCTTCAAAGGAAGTGCCGTGCAATGAAAGGCTAACTCTTCACCAGGCCTTTTCAGATCAGGCGTTTTTCTCAGGTCTGTTCCTGGAACACATTAAGAGAAAACTTTCTCCCCTCACCCATTTGGAAAATGTCTTACATTTGACTCATATCGCCACATACTCTCCAGTCCTCCGTATGGCCCTGCAATAAATGTCATAAGGAAAAGGATAAAGAGGGAGAGGCTTTGACTAAAGCTGTTTCAGGCTCTAGTTTAATTTTTAGTTGTTTACTGTAGTTTATATAAATTAAACTCTGAACATCCTTGTCCTTCTCTGTTGCTTTCAACAGATTTCATTCCAAAACCTTTTCAGGTATGCGGACATAAATCTGGAGAAATTCCCCTGGGTTGCCCAAACTGCCGCAGACTTGTACTTCTAAATAAGACCAGTGTACTGCTGATGTGGTTACAAGGTTGGCATGAGCTTAGACTTTATTTTTTCCTTCCAATGTTGCAAAACTGTGGTCTAAACACAGTTTATACTGGACAATTTCCATCCTCCAAGAATCCGACAAGTAAAGCACATTTGTGAAGACCGTGATTCTGTGAGTTCCAGAAAATAAGGGCTTTAGCTTTAGGCTGCCAATCTGCTCTTTGGCAGTGCTGCAGAGGCTGACTCCAGCGGGGCTGACTCCCAGACCACTTACTTGGAAAACACTCACCTAATGGGACAAATTTCAGATGCGCCTGCATTACTTGGGAGATGTTATTCAAGCACATGTAAATTGCCACCTTACAAATCTTTTCTAGATCTTGATTTCAGGTTTCTACTGCTGAATGAAAATTATCCACTTTGTAGGGGTATGTTTATGTTTTGATGGTGCATATATCACAGGAGAGGTCCAGGATATCTGTAAAACTCAGTAGTGTAGAACTGAAGTACCAAGCCGTGGAGCTCTCTTTCTAAGCCCATGCTGTCACTGAACCCAACACCAAAATTCTGACACATACACAAAAACACAGTGGGGTTGATGGTGCCTTAGTGCCAGTGTGTATTTTGCTGGCACAAACAACTGGCTTAGGGGCTTTTGAACTTCTCTGTCACCCAGGTAAGTTCGAGGAAATGTCACCAGTTTTGGCTTTGCAGATCACTCCTTCAGATTTCTCTGATTTCTGTGGCTCATTGCCTTGCTTCTTCAAGCCCCCAAACCAACTAGAGTCACACTGGAAAAGACTTTTTAGTAGCAGATATTCTCGTTTCCTGCATGGTCCCTCCTCTCTTCTTCATCCCTATGTAGAATAGGAGCAGGCAGAGGTTGTTGTGGGTACAGACCCAGACTTTCAATTAATCAAAGTATCTGTTGTTGGTAGCAGCGTATTCCTGCAGTAAGCTTCATTAGTGAGAGATTAAAAGAAGAGTTCAGGATTGTGCAATATCATCTCTATACAGGTCCAGAGACATAGTCCTAGAGCAATGCATTTGGAGACCTGTTAAAAAAAAATACACTCCACAGCAGAGATCCAAAAAAATCTATTCTCTTCCTCTCTTTGTAAAAATGTGGCATGTGTTGCTGACAGGTCCTCGACTTATGTGTGAGCTGTGAGAGAACATGCTCACCACCACTCCTGGCAGAGTCAGGAGGGTGCAGTCTTGCAGCACATACTGTTGTGTCCTCTAGGACTCCAGCACTGGATGAAAAGTGTGGCAGCAGAGTGAAATGAGCACCAGATCTAACGGTGCACACACGGTCTTTTTGTAGAGTGACCAGGAGTAGAGAATGGTTGCTGAAGGATGCTCTTAAGATGGGGCTTTTTACCCTACACCATCATGTCACTCTTCTTGATATTCTTGTCTGTATGTTTGGTCCATGCCTGTGATCTGTCTACTCCAAAAAGCCAGCACATGGCAGCAAAACAGTCAGGGGTGAGGCATGAGAGTAGCTTCATTCTCAGTGCTCCTTGGAAGTGTATGTCTCATTGGTAATTGCAATTTTAGGTTAAGGACAGTGTCAGTGACATAGTGTAGAGTATCCCACTTGCTGGTGCTAAACAACTTTGTGCTTCACTGTCAGAGAGGAGTACCTCACGCAAATGGACATTGTAGTGGGTTTGGGGTTTTTCAGTTCTCAGTGCTTCTTGCTGAATACTTTTCTGTCATGACAAAAGGGTTTTTAACTAGCAGTTGTGTGCTTGGGTACTAGCAGAAACTAATCGAGGGAATCTGATGGTATCTATTGGAGTTTCTAGTCCAGTAAATAGGGGAAATATTAATCATTTCCTTTTTAAACACCAACGGTTTGTTCTGTGCTCTGTTGTACAGAATCCAAAGTACAGACAGTGCTTGTACTGAAGAACTTGCATGTCCAAACAAGGGCCAGACAGATTGCAGTGAGTAACCCAGAGGTACAAAGGCTTTTCTACTGGTATACATTAAATGATTATGTGTGAATTGTCAGGCTTGATAGCTAACTGATTGTAAAAGGAACTTGCTAACATGCTGCTATGACAAATACTATTGCTTTATTTGCAGTCAGTCACCAGGTCTGCAAAACTATTAATCTCTTTCATACATTGCTGTAATTTTGTTCAAAAACTTCAAAACCAGCTGCTGTATCTTCAAAAAAGCAACAGTAAGCATTGGATGAGGTCATTAGTATTGCCCTGCTGTGCACATCACCTTAGTTACATTTTCATACCTTTCTACTTTTTATTAATCTAGTTTATTTTTTATTTAGCGTTACAGAGTGTGGAGCATTCCTGTTCATTGTAGACCAAATTCTAGGAAAAAGGAAAGAGAGAGATTAATCTGCTGGGTTTTGGATATGGCAACCAGTCTGAGGCATTGATATGCAGCTGGACCTCTTGCCCATTCAATTTTCTTTCTGCACAGTTGAATGTCAATTATTCAGTTGAACATGCCTTTCCATGCTACCCAGTTTATATGCCCTTGGGATGAAAATGATAGCTCATTAATAAGGTAATGTGTAAAACTAGGTTGGCAAAATCAGGCAATTGGGCAGTTTTTAAAGACATTCAAACTTTTTCTCCGTGGTTAGATCAGAGATCTAATACACATCTGTTCCCCTGACCCAACCCAGCAGCCCACATCAATCACCAAGCTCTCAACCAGTTTCCTGTGTGCAACACCAGTCACAAGGCAGAATGACCACACATGGCAGTCTGCCTCAGTGTGAGCCCTGGGAATTAATATTTCCTACAGACACCCTTTTTTTCCGCCTTTGGGGAGTCCTATTGTATTAGTTTTTTTCCTGAGAAGCCTGTCAAGAGCAGAGTACAAAGTCCAGGCACAGGAAGGGAACTTAATGACCAAGAAATACACATTGAAAAGGGGCATGTTTTATTCAGATAGCAATGGGTTAGAGGGCATGTCATGAAACAGCAGAGTTAGTATCTTATCCTATGCTATCAAATAACCTATCTCAGATTCTGACCTCCAGACCTGGTTTGGATTGAAAAATTCCCTCTGAAATCCATAATAGGTTGTTTCTTTCCACATTGTATTAATTAAAAATCATGAAGTAATGATTCCTCAAAAGGAAAATTACTCATTCACAATGAACAGTTGGCAAGTTTGCTAATGGATCAAGAATCAGGAGAAAATGCAGATGTGTATTCCTGTTGAGAGGGATTTTCTTTAATAAGTTGGAGACTGCACAGGATAATGATGAAATTGATACTGGCATTGCCAAAAGGCTGAAAAATATAAGGAGCAGAACAGGGAGGGGAAAAGCAACAAGACATGTATTTTTCACTGATTTTACATTCAGTGGAGGATTTTCTTGTTTCTCCTTTTTAGTGTAAGACCAACTGTTTGAGAAAATTAATGGTGTTTAGAATACCATGAAGCTGGGCAAACATCTTCTTGAAATTCCTAACTGTCAAACAAAACCTGTCGAAAAACTAATAACTCCATACTGTTATAAAGTTTGGACATGGTGTATTAGATTTTGAAATTTGGCCTGTGAAGAGTTTGAAGGCAAAGAAGATTTTCAAAGATGCCTTGACAGATCAAGATCTATTTCTAACTTATTTGAAAGAAGTCAGAGTCTCAACTGCTTGGTAACACGCTGGTAGTAAGCCTTTACTTGTAGAATTGTACACAAAGGCATAAAAGCATTTAAATGGTTTTTTGAACAACTGCTGGTAAGGTCAAGAGAGATTGAGTGAACTGTGTCAAGCCCCAGGAATTCAGCCATACATAGCTGAAGGCCCAGCCGGGAGGATGCCAGGAGCTGGGTGTGGATGCAGGACTTGAAGATGTGTTTTTAATGACAGAAAGACCTCAAGGCTTCTTTGTGAAGTCAGCACAATCAGAGCAACACTAGGTGATTTAAAAGGGCCATAGGTAAGACACAACTTCTGCCTCTTGGCATTCTTGCTACAATGAAAATGCCTATTTTCATACTCCCTGCCTTTGTCTGCAAGTGAGGGGGCAAGTGGGAATACTGGGGCTCTCGGCAGGTTTCACTGCTGGAAGCCTGTGTGAAATCAGGCAGCAGCTCCCACTGAGGAGTGGGATGATCTGGTTTTTGAATTCTGAACTAGAGGATTAGCTCTTTCCTTGGAAAAGCCAGGAAACTCATTTTCAGCATATGTGTATTGTGTATGTTCTGTGAAGGAGTGCCCATTCTGAGGTTTGTTTGGAATCTCTGGAATTAATTCTGGAGGTAGATAAGTGCTTCCTCTTTCACTTAAAAGATGGTCATGTCTGTGCCCAGTATCTGTTTCTCAGGTCTCTTACATAAAATCAAAACTTTACTTGCAAAACTGGAAAACAGGAGCATCTAGGTTAAATATTGCAGCTTTTTCTGCTGGCCTCAGCAGAGCAGCTTTTTCAGATGAACTGAACACCACTTACTTCAAAAAACACTTCTATTCCAAGTTCAGTGTTGGCTTCCCTGTCAAGTAATTAATCTCCCAGGATTGGAGATTAAGCGAATTTGGAAAGTGAGCAGAATTTGGTTCTCAGAGGGTTGCATACATTTGCCATTTGTGGTTAGGAATAGAACCCAGAGAATGTTTATTCCATGGTAGGGAAAACAGTTTTTACTTTTCTTAAACACAGCTAGCTGGTTTATGACTCCTGGCAGGAGTACAGTAACTTTGAGCAACTAGTTTGTTTGTTCCAGCTAATTTATAGAGGGTGGTATTCGTTTTCCTTTTCCCTTAAAGAGGTTCTGTCCTGCAATTTAGGCCTGCAATGAGGCATTGCTTAGACCTGATAGAAATCAGGCATACAGTGTTCTCCAGAATCCAAATAGCCAGGCAAGGGTGTGCTAAATCTGTCATGCCTCCAACAAGATATTAAATGCCACAGCTACTGCTGTGTCCTGTAATTCTTCAGGTCTCCCAGTGCAAGAGGCCCTTTTTCAGAAAAAGGGTGTGGAGTTAATTAGCAATCTCATTCCAAGGAATGGGCTGACATCATTAAAGTAAGTTCAGTGTAAAGTAAGGCAGTAGCATCCATGTGTCTTGAGAAAGCAAGAAGGTTGAAAGACCACCATTTTAAAACAAACATTTAGGTCTGAAACCAAAACTCTCAAAAACAGCTACGGTGATTTGCTCCCGGTTTTGGTTTACACCGTGAATCCACCATGTGCTTTTTAAAGAATTTCCTTTCTATTTGACTTATCTGGAGCATGGAGGCACAAAGAGCAGGTGGTGTAGATTTGGGAGAGCTCCCACAGGCTGTCAGAGCTTCCCAGCTCAGCTGGATAGAGGTGAAAGCAGAGGCAGTTGGGGCCCCGAAGACTTTGCAGGGCTTTCCTTTCCATCTGTTTGTACCCCAATAGTTAATTACAAACAGTGCTGAAGCCAGTTGCCAGCTCTTTTCCTCCTTACTCCAGGTATCCCAGGCTTAAGAAGCCCGTTAGGAGGCCTTTTACAGGAATACACTGAAGATTTATGTATGGATTAGCTACTCAGAGATGGCTAGGAGGCCTTACTGCATCTAGTAAGTGAGTGCATTAAAAATCCTCACACGGACACTAGCGACGTCTGTCCTCTAGTCTGCATGGCAGTGTGGGCAGGATGGTCTGGGAGCAGCCAGCCTTATTCATCAAGTGGGCAGTGCCAGGGAGAAGCTTAGTGGTGGCTCAGACCCAAAGTACTGAGGTACTAAAGCCAAGCAATATCGGGTGATGTTTAAGGTGAACAAACCAGTGCACTGTTTTATCCAGTCTTTCTTTTATTTGGGTAGGCAGTCTATTGCGCTGCTGTGGAATGTTGCTATGGAAATTGGGGACTGGCTGTGGCAAGGCAGAGTTCATTCTCAGTGCACAGTGATGGGAAATAAACAAAGAGGGTATTAGAATAAAATCAGGGTAAATGCAATTTATAGAATTCTTAAATTCCATTTACTCCCTCTTGTGAAAGTAATCCATCCTTGTGTGCCTAAACCAGTCTTATAATGGATGCTATCTCATACTGGCACTTTGAGTAACCATATATTTCTGATGTGTGAGTTATTAAATTTAAGCCTGCCTGAGTCTTGCAATAAAGATTGGCTGTGTGTTAGGTCAGTCAAAGATCCCAAAGCCAAGCAGAAGAACTACCCACAGAAAAGACCCTTGCGTAAATTCTTATCCTTGTTTTGCACTCTTCCATGATTTACACATGAAAACCAGATTGTTGCATACTGACTTGCCTAGTATAATCACACAGAAGTGTGGGTTTCAATGCCAGTATATATATTTTAAAGCTTAGATTGGAAATTTATTTCAGCACTTTACTTGGGAGACAGAGAAGCCATAAAGACAAATAAAGATCTTTATACAGTTTGATGAAGCTACACAGAAAGCCACAAAGGAAGAAACGTTGTAAGTAAGGGTAATATTAGAGGAAACATTACATAAGTAAGGGTAGAGGAAAGGGGAAGTCTCCTAGAGAAGCTTTTCCTCTGAGGAATTTTCTTTGGCTCCTTTTGTAAGACCTGGGATTAGTTGAACTCCTTGTCAAGCTTCTGGACCCATTTATTTTCCTGAGCATTTAGGGAAAGGCCACTTTGAAAGCTACAGAGATAATTGCAGGATGAAAGGAACTGCTAGTTTGAAGGAACCCATTTGATGAGTGTGTCTTTTTATTGAGGATTTATTTTGTCCTCTGATAGTGTGTATGCTTTAAGTGCAGTACAAAGTACCTACTGCAATGGAGAGGCATTTAAAACAATTACATTTTAATTAATTAATATAATGAATGACTGATAGGAAGATCAAATCATTATCTTTTAGTGATAAATGAAAGGTGGAGGGGAAGTAAAGGAGAAGGGCTGGTGTAGCTGGCTCCAGCCTAACACATGTTTATTTAAGTGACTCTATACAAACATAACCCTGTGTGTCAGTTACATCAGCAACATGTCAGTTGGCACTTCTGGTTACAGACTGTTTCAGAGTCATTCATCATTCAGTGCTGTAAAAGCCATCTACCGTCAGCTCACCAACCAATCACACCAACTAGAAAACAGAGCAGGAAACAAGCACTAACAATTGTCCTTACTTTCCTTTTAACTTTTGCTGCAACAATTCAATGCATCCTGTGTGGTGGGATAGTGGAGAGGTTTTGCTGAACTAAATAGAACCTCCTTCACCAGGTCATTAAAAGAAGGAAAGGAAATGGAAAGACAGAGAAAGGATTAAAAAATGAGAGAGCAGAATGTTAACCCTTGCTCTACCAGTTTTTGGGGTTATTTTCACTAACAAGGTTTACAAATTGCCTTTATCTATATCTTTCACACCCATGAACATAGCTAGTAATTATTTTGTGCCAGCTGTAAAGGTCTCAATACACTGGGAAAGATGTGATGTGAGTCATCGTGGCCAGTAACTTCTTGTCTCTTGTGGCCTACTTTCATTCCACTGTCTCTTTCTCCAGGTAAGTAGCTTGAATCCCAGATGCCTGAGAATGCCATGACCAAGAAGTGCAGCATGCTGTGGAAAACAAGATTTTAGAAAATGGCAATTCCAAGGTGAGAAAATAATGGTGGGAAGGTCTTTCCAGTCTTGAGTTGTCCCACCTCTAATTTGATAACTAACTCCTGCTACTTTCTTCCCATTTGTGGTGATATATGGCTTGGTCCTCCAAACCTTTACTCTCACGAATGATCCCATCAAGATAAATGAGATCTCTCTCATGTGACTGAGAGTGGGCAGGTAGCTGAATAAAATGATCAGCAAAATCAATCAGTTCTCCCTTGTCTCCCAACTAAAAGCCCTTGGTTCTAAGTGCGCTAGCATGCAAAAAATGGGAGTATTATTGGGTAATAATTTGTAAAATGGCGGTATCCAGTTGCTTTTTGAATGTTTAACAATGGCATTTTTCTGTCTGTGCTGTGCCTGATTCAAATCCTCCCCTCATGTTTATTATTAGTTAACTATTTCTTAATGGACCCCTTCATTTATGAATAAAACTCAACAGCAGTTACAGCCCCAGTGGAGACCAGTGCACTACCCATCTGCTCTGTCGCTCGCTCTCAGCATTGGCATTCTGCATCAGTCTCAGCCCCTCTCATTGTAACAAGTTAGGATCAATTTTCCAGTGGCAGCTTGAAAATAATAGTACAAAATGTATATTAATACAGAAATATATTGTGAAACTGTCCTTAAACAAACAAATGAGCCACTTTAAAATATTACCGCTATAAATGACCATGACAGTAGCACAGCACATATAATAAAAAATAACTACTGAAGAGAAGCTGCTGAATTACTATAGTAATAAACCAGATGTGATTATTATCATTTAACACAGTCATTGAATACCATGAATCCCTGAAGCCATTAAAATATTTATGATTAAACGTTTGCTATTCCTTAGAACAGAACATATAGACGGGTACTAAAAAACTGTTAAGGTATTTTTTTGGCTAATACATGCTTGTGCCATGATAAAGGTCAGCCAGCACTGTCAGCTTCCAGGAAAGAGCAAAAGAGCACCTAACAGCTTTCCTCCTTCTATTTTGTTTTTCTAATTAGAACTGTAAAGTTAGATACCTCTCTGCACATTATTGTGTTCAATAGAGACATATAGATGTATGCTTACACTTTCCTGCATGCATCTGTATGAAAGAACAAACACAAATATCTGATATCATTTGTGGAGAAATGGATGCTTTCTTTAAGGAATTATAACGAAATATTTAATGCTTTTAGGAAAAATACGCTTGAGACAAAGCAATAAGCATATGCAAACATGAAGTCTAATTACCTTCAGGAATTTTAGCGTGCAGGCATCATATCACCCACTGAATACATTTTATCTTGTGGGCACTGAATTTTTTTTTTTTCCTCTGTTGGAAGTGCTTCCCTGCCTGTCTTTCCACAGTCTGCAGCCGCCTGGTTGCCTACTGTTAAAGCAGCCTCAGCTGCTGTGACCTGCAGGCTGGAGGTGGCTCTGCTGGTGGGCGGGAGGATGGGTGGTGGTGGGCACTGCAGGAGCCTGGTCCTCTTGGGGCGTGCAACACTGTGTGTAAGGGCAAGGAGAGGAAGGACTCTGCAGCCCTCCTAGCCCATGGTGGGAAATATTCCCTGGCCAAATGTACATTGCTGGTCCCTACAAGTGCCTTTTGCAGGGACTCTCCTGCAGCTCTGGCACTCTCTGTTCCTTGGACACGGGATTCCTGTGCCATCCCTGTGCAGTTGCTCTTTGCTACACACACAAGACCATCAAGTCACAGATGTATTTTAAAGCTTTAATATGCATCTCCAATAACAAACAAGATGTGTCCTCTCATAAATGCCTCTTAGACTCTAGCAGGTAAGAGACATCCTTCCCTCAGACTCTTTTTTTCCTACTATCACAGAACACCAGTTACTCTATCTGGACACTTTTGAACAAAAGAAAGTCAAAACTAAACCTTGGCCAGGGCAGTGCTATGGGAAATTCAGACTTGCTCTAGAGGAAGTTGCTGTCCTGGCTTGGATGTCTGCAAGCCCTGTGGTGGCCAGGGCAGCCAATGGGAGCTGAAAGTGTGCATGGGAAAGGAAGAGGAGCTTTAAAACTGTGCCAATTACAGAGAAGGGTGAAACTGCATCCTGAGGTGCTTGTATCAGGCAAAGATGAGTCTTCTTTGACAAGCAGGTCTGCTCTGGGAAATGCCCATCTGTCCTTGCTGCCTCAAAGAGAAGTCACGGTGAGTGTAATTGAGTTCCCTGACAATCAGAAGGCTGATATTAAGATGAGCTTCATCTTCACGTAATGTGTGGCACGCAATTCCAAAGCCCACCTTGCTTGTCACCTATCTTTGAAGGCACATATTGTCCCACATGTTGTGCCTCCCCTCCTGAGCAGCTCAGCATGTGCCTCAGGACTGTCTGAGCAACAGAAACTGAGCTCTGCTCTGACTAAAACCCTTAGCTGGTGTGAGTCCAGTGGGTATTTGCAGAAGAAATCAACACACCAAAAATTCTGGCATCCATTGCAAATAAATTTTGGAAGAAGGAGGGGTAACTGCTGCTGCATTGTTGTTAATGAGAACATATGAGAAGTGCATCATGCCCTGCTTTTATGGAAAAACCAGGTGGCAGAGCATTTACCCAGAGAGTGGAAAATATGTGTTCAGTTCTTTCATCTGCCTGAGATGAAAGATTCAAACTTGCACCTTCTACAGCAGTGGAGTAACCAACTAAGCACAGACTGGTCCCAGTGGTGTCCAAAGGTGGGGACTAATTTTAGTTTATCTAATTTCTTGATATGGCTAGGTCAGGGCAGAGTAGAGAGGCATAACTGTGTGAAAATGAAATAGAGAGGCAGTACTGATGAATTTAGGCAAGACAAAAACTGAGAAAGTTTCCAGCATTGCACTCTTGGAGACAAGCATCTCATTTTCACCACAGATCCACTTCAGAAGCTTCCATGCTTTCTCCCTGGGAACCCGTGTGGGGCAGGGGTCTGGTTGTCTGCAGTACATACAGCCAAGGGTTGGATGCTGGATGGCACTTAACCCTTTCAAGTTGTCTGACAGGAATTTTTGGAGATCCAGCACTTTTAAACCAGTCATTATGTGGGGGATAATGGAACCAGGCAGTGACTGTCAGTCATGAGTGTCATTTTTAAATTTGTTGAATGGATCTGGTGGCTCCTCTCCTAGCTCATGGCCAGCAGCCCTGGAGCCATCCAGCTCCAGTTCCAAAAGCTGTTTTGCTATGGCTGTTGGACACAGTCCCTACACATCCTGCATACCTTTTTTTATTTTTTGGTGGCACAAGATTCAATGAAGTAATTTTGAGGCATCCCACCAGTCCTGGTGTTGGGAACCTCAGTAATAAGACAAAAATTAATTTTATTCTCCAGATGATCAGAAAGGACTCCAAAGACCACTTGTGGTCTATGAAGATTACTATCTGAAAATTCTCCATCTAGACTTGGGTGTTTTCTGGTTTTTTGGTCTGTGGATATGCTGCTTAAACCCCATACACCTTCCTCATGTGTCCTCCCCATCAGTATCATCACCAGAAACTACCTGGTGTGAGTGGGAGCAGATACATTGCAAAAAAATTAGGCAGCACTGCATCCAAAACCAATTCGTCCTAACCCAGGGCTGTCCTCATGGTTCATCTTTTGTTCTCAGCCATATGAAATAAAGATTGCTTTAGCTTACCTGTAAGGTAATTAGTAGAGATTCAGGCTTTGTGTTCAGTACTAACCAAGGGGGGAAGTCAGAATTTGCTTGGATGATATCTTTATACCCACAGATGTTTTCTCAGGGCTCAAAAATGTCAGAGAATGTAGAGCCTCAGTGGTCCTTCTGAGTTTCCCACTGTCTGGATTTACCAAAATCAAGTTTATGAGAGATTTTAGTTGCATTCAAGATAGAAAATAAGGGTATTGCAGAAGTTGATCCAGCATCCATCTGCTCAGGGCCAGAGATATGAATCCAAACTCCTCATTCTCCTTCTTTTGAAATTTGAGAAAGGCTGGAGTTACTTCATGCTTGCTTTGATAAATAAGAAACTGAAGAATCTGTTGGCCTGAGTGGAGGTTTCACAAATTAAGAGCAGCTTTTAATACAATGCAAGATTTCTGTAAGCTTTCCATTATTCTGATTTATTAGTTCAGTCTTAAGACTGTGTGGAAAGTTAACAGAACGCATGCTTGAAAAAGAAATTAAATTGCAAGAGCTTTCATTATTCTAATTATTGGACTCCTGCATTTGTGACTCATAAGGCATGGTCCTGCTGTAGTGTTGCTACAAACTCCATATCCTGGATGGGTGCATTCTGGAAAAGATTGCCTTTCTTTTGATTTTTATAAAATCCTGTAAATTTTTTTTTTTNGTAAATTTTTTTTTTTTTTTTTGCTTCCGCCTGTTTCCAAAGGCATAGATCTAGGCAAAACTATAGCCAGGAAAGGAAAACATGGGAGAAATCAAGAGGAATGTTTGATTAATATTGCAAGAAGGCATTTAGGTGGGATATGTCTGTAAGGTGAGCATCAGTGTAAACAATGCTTGCTGTGGTCTGTGGAGTGTCTGCTTACAGCTTATTTTGGGTCAGTGACATAGGAGCTCCAGCTACATTCTGTGAGTTTAATAGAGATTCCTACGGTGCCAGAACTCAGGATAAAGAACAACTGGCTCTGACCATGCATTTGGAACCAAAATTCTGATTTTCACTTGGTATGGCTGTTACGGGACGAAGGCGACTCAGGTCAAAGATTTGTGTGATAGCAGTAAGAACCAGTCAGGGAAATATGATTAGTACTGTGTGCTGTCTGAAAACAAGAATCCTGTTTAAATCCTAGTCACTGTGACATTACTCTCTTCCCCTTCCCCTTCCCTTAGGTATCAAGGCATTGAATTTTTCCTTTTAAAATATTTTACCTTTCTGAACTGTTACATTTTTGTGGTACAGTATGTTTTAAAATATGATCACAGAAATAAAATTGGATATATTATGGAGTTTGGTTTTTTGTGGTTTTGGGGGTTTTTTTTCTCTCTTCCAAAAAGAATAAAAGCAAAACTAAAGTCTACAGATGATCTGAAATGGAATTTCTATTCTCTCTGTAGATGAATGGCAACCAGGATCACAGGCAATAAATTTTAGAACCAAAATGCTATGGGTATATTGGGATAGATTTATCATCATAAATTATCAGCATAAATAAGGGTATGATTATTATTATCACTTGAGTATCTCATGTAACTGACATTTTACTCCATTTCTCTATATTTTTACTAGAGTTTCAACAGCACAAAAAATTAGAAGAGCAATAATACAAAATATTTAGCGTAGCCAGCTACTTACTACCCAGTGCTTTATTTTCTCTATAATTTTTTTCAGAGCGTTTTGGGGAGTAATTTCCAACAGTCAAGTCAGAGTCCACCGAAAATTGATTTTTGTGACCTCACATATTGTAACAGAAAATTATAACAGGAAATACACCATTAAGTGATAAACAAGGAAACATGGATACAATTACTTTCAGAACATAATTTTATCCACTCTAGTTTTGAAAATGAAGAGATAGTACTGACTGGAACACCTCAATTCTGAATGCAAACTGTACAATCTATTATATTAAACAAAGTCAAAAGCAATGTTGAAGATCTTGAATCTATTCAAGGCATGCACCTCATTACAGACTTAGCAAATTAAAACACAAATAGGATTAGAAAAGAATAATGTAACAATCTCCCACTATGGTCCCTGGAGCATTAAGTCATAAATTGGGTTTGCATTAAATTGTGCCTGCAGTATTGAATTCAGGGAAAGAGCTATAGGCTGAAGATAAAGCTTGCTAGGCTAGCCAACTTTGTTGGTTTTAAACTGTTTTTTCACACAATAAATACACAATGAATTCGTTGGAATCTAAAAAGGCATATTCAAAAACATGTATTTTATATCTCAGTTAGAAAATGCAGATATGGTGTGGCAGCCCCTGGCTATACCAAAGCCAAAAGCTGCAGACATTTGAAATTGTCACTTTACCTGAATATGTTGTTTAAATGGGAACATAATTTCATCAAAACATTGCATCAGATTGCCTACTGTGTTAAATTATGCAAGTTTTCAGGTTTGCATGAACCTCTAGCATGTTACAAGCTTCTATTAAGTGAAAAAAATAAGCTTGCCCAGAAGAATTGAGAGAAGCCGAGTTCCCTTATTACAAATGTATTCTGTTGTTATGGGAACTAAAATGGTGAGCGATGTGAAAAGGATCCTGAGCTAACAAAGACCAGCTTGATGATATTATGAAGGTAGCTACACAAACTGAAAACATGTCTGCAGGAAATAAATAGGGCTTCTTTTCTTAAGGAGATGCAGACTTGTGAAAAGTATTGTCTCTAAAGAGAGTCAAGTTCAACCTTTTCATGACCCCAGACGAATTACTGAGTAATACTAGGAATTAATTTTGCTAATTTTCCCTTAATAAAGGCTTTATCCTTCAAAAGTGTATTATTACTGTCATCATCCTCCTAACTGTCATTTCGGGGATCGCTAATGGAAGCTGCTCTGGTTAAGTTGCTTGTCATTTCATGCTGCAAAGGAGCCTTCATATGATATTATTTGTGGGTTTTGCATCTTCTCTTTTAGGGATTCTTGTGGCTCCATTTGTCTGTAGCAGACTTTTACAGTTTGGCAGGCAGAAAGCCCTTCAAAGCTAGGAACTGTCTTTTCTTTGTCGGCACAACTTCTCTGAACTCTTGTCGCTGTGATCTCATAGCATCTGCCAATTGCCTCCCCTGGTTTGCTGTGCGCAGAACTGAACAAGCAGCATGCTAAAATAATAACACAGCCCATTAGGATTTTATGTCTGGTCTCACAGCCAATGCCAAAAGAGCACACGCTACCCTGGAAACACTTGGATTTTGATCAAGCAGCTGGGGGAGAAGTGAACTTTGTGCAGTGACTGGGACATGCCGATACCACGAATTGCTGCAAGCCGATGGGACTACAGATCCTGTATCTAATCAGTGGGATCCAGGGATATCCTCACATCTACATTTGAATTTGTATCAGGACACAACCAAAAGGCATTTTGGGCCAAGACCTGACCATTCTTGGTCTCCTCCCTGCAAGCATTGCCAGGGCTGGGAAGTGCTGCAGCCTGGCTGAGTGCCAGTTCCGCATCTTGGACCTCCCATGAGATGCATTTCTTGTCATATATGAGTTGCAGGGAGGCAGAGAGCAAAGAGGCTGAGCCTGGTCTCCTAGGCACAGGCTGCAAGGGCACTCAGGGTCAGACCATGTGTGTGAGGTCGGGTCCTGTCCAGGACAGGGGTGCTCTGGCTCTCAGCTGCAATGACACCCAGCTCTGGGGAACAGGATGCAGGAAGATGGAGCATCTTGGCTCTACAGCAAAGCATCTAAACTGAGGCTGCTGGGATTTCTCCCTGAGCCCAGGTCTCAGGGTACACACAGTGTTTGCCAGGGGGTGTGTACCTGGTGCTTGTGCTCGCACTGCTGCACCATGCATGCTCCAGCTAAGCTGCAGTCAGAGGACATGGAGCTTGGGGGGTCACACCAGACAATTTACTGGCCCGTCATTTTAGATCCAGTGAAGTTTCACCCTGGGTTGAGGGTGGGAGGGGTCTTCTCTCCTTCTGCAGTTTGCCAGTGGAGAATTTGTTGGATAAACAAGGCTTTCTCCTCCTCCTGGCTGACAGCTCCCTTCTGGACCAACCTTTTGACATTATTCTTGATTTTCTTAAACAGCAAACATTAGACACATTAAGAACAGCAACAACAAAATCATTAAGCACTATAACATTCTCTGAGGAGCCAGACGTATCCTTTAATCAGGTTATGGAAAATTCATTCCTCTTCTAGCCATTTATTTTCTTTGTTTATGCACATACAGAGTGACCCACTTCTGAGCATCAAAAATAACAACAAAGAAACAACCAAAGATTCCTCATTATTAATGGATTTATGTACCATTTACTTTGCTTTATTGGAAACCAAATAATCAAGTACATTCATTCCAATTAAACACAACACACGCTAATTTTCTATCATTTTTATCAGAGAACCCAGTTCCCTCTCTTCAAAGTCACTACTTGACCTCAGTGGGGAAAGGATCAGTATTGTGCTTCCTTCTGTAATGATTGATTGTTTGCATTAAGATGGAGAAGCACAGACTGAAATTAGGGGTTTTCTGTGCCTTTCTCCCTGTGTTAGCTTACACCTCCAGTCACCCACATGGATGCAGGGGCTGGAAACGCAACATTATCATTTTAGGAACTAACACTGTACTGCATCAGGTCAAATTTGTCCCCAGATTTGAATGATTTATAACAAGTATAGTGTATCTGTAGTCATGTAATGAGTCATGCATGGATCTCAGGCACAGATCTCTAATGAAAATTGTATGATTAAAAATAATAAGTATGATGCATGTGTTTATAATAAAAATGGCTTATTAAAAACAATAAGCCCTTGATCTCAGTGTTGACCTAAAATCACTGGATTAGACAGGTAGACTTGACAGAAATTAGTGACTGAAGAACTCCCTGTTACGTAAATCATGTGGTGATGTGATACATATTTTGGCATCTTAATCAACACTCCTGAAAAGGCACAGTGAGATGAAACACTCTCATCATTTTATTGAGGTTCTGTTGTCAGAACAGTTCTTGACAAAACTATTAAAAATAAAGCTCACTTGATGAGAGAAGTGCAGGAAGATTAAAATGGCAGTAGGCATGACAAAGAGCACTGTAGAAAGTTAGTTATACCAAGAGAAGATGTTCATAAGCAAAGGGAAGGATACTTCTCATTTTAAGGAGACTACAGCTGGCAATTAGGTGTTCTAAATCTACGTGGATTAAGAATTGCAATGCAAGCCATAATGGAAATAACAGAGCAGTGAATGTATGTATGTAAAATGTATGTAAAAAAACTCCAACAACTTAACCTCCTTCTTTAGCCCAATTTTTTTTTTCATTCCATATTAATTTTTTATTTTCTCTGTTAAAACATAGTGTAAAAAGAGATTTAAGTCTAAATTTGCTTTGTCAACACAAAGGTGGCTCAATATGAAATATTGCTCAAAGGCTATTAACAGGGCACCTTCTGGTACTTAGAAAAACTGGAAGAAAAGGTCAGAGGAGAATGTCAGGGAAAAAAAAAGTAATAGAACCAGGTTTCCAAAATCAGAGAAAAATAAATAATAAATACTGGGAAACAAAAAAAAATCATCTTTATCACTCTGCATGATGTAACTCTGCTGAACAGCTGCAAGTATGCTTTAATGCCATGTCAGTGACATTATCACTGCTTTGTGATTTTCTTTTGTGTTTTGTGACACATCCCCACAATCATGTGCATTTCTAAAAACTTACCACAGAATATGGCAAGGTATTTTCCCATGGGAACTGGACTGGCGGGAACCAAATCAGTCTCTTCCCTGCAGTAGGAATTTGTCATTTCTGGATCCAAAGATGTTTTGAGCAGGCACGTTTTCTATTTTTATTCCCTGAGTTGTTACGGGATCTGAATGTCAATAATAGATAAGCACATTGCAAACAGACTCAGCAAGTTCTGCCTTTTCTGCCCACGGAGAGTCACCACGCAAGCAATATCTCAGCACTGGGGTGACAGCTCTCCCCGGAGGGGGACAAGGGACAAATCCCTTCCACTCCTCAAGCCCCCTGGCCTGCACCATCTGATGAATTTATAGTCTCCAACACAGTTAGGTGTGTATAATTCAATGTATTGCTGAAGACCAGTTAATGTACTTTATAGCTGACATTACCGGGGATATTTTTTTCTACAAAATAAAACAATATTTGTTTCCTGAAAGGGAAATGTGCTGTCTGTAGCTATCAGCAGCCAACAGTTGCTGCTGGCTAGAGCTAAAGGAGACAAAAAGAGGTGGATTTCACTTTAGCAATATTGGGAAGAATCATTTATCATTCACAGTGCATTTTCAGGATGAGAGGGCCCATTTGAAAGTCACTATAGGATGACTGCTTTACTGTACGGTATTAAACAATTGCATTAAAAGCAAGGGTTACAGAAGATATCCTGGCTTGTTGTGTGCTGCAACAGAATCTTATTCCTGTACCATAGGTGACTGTGTCTTGGGTACAAGGAGGGGGTGAGCAGTGGGAGGTGCCCATTGCTTTGAGGGCCTTCAGCTATTTGCCATCAGCATCTGATTCTGTAATTACTGAGCATTTTACAGGAATTCATCAGTTCACTCACACAGTATGTCTGTGAGGTTAAAAAGTGAATATGGGTCTGGGAGATTTGAGATTTTCTTTGCTTTTGGCTCTATTTCAAAGCTTGGGAAGGTCCTGGTGTGGCTTCTGTGGCTTCCTTCCTGGAAGATGGGGTTCTTTGAGGAATTAAAGGCAAAAATGGATTCATAAGAGTACTTGGTGTGCATCCAGAGCTGCAGGTTCTCAGAAAAACAACATACCAACACCAGCATTCTCTGCTCCAAAAGGACTCCACTGGACTTTTCTGGGGCCACAGGAGGATTTACTTTTCCCAGACGGATTACAGATAAGCTTCTTCTACAAATCCCTTGCTTAGAACACCTATTTTTAACTGGTTCACAGGATACTGGGTTTGATTTCTTTTTGGGAGTTTTTTTTTTTTTGGTAGGGTATATTGTAAGCATATAGTGGACCAGTTAGCATTTCATATTAGGGTAAATATTAGCTCTTGCAAAGGAAATCCCATACATTACTGAACCAAACTCTTTCTATTTATTTCCTTATTTCTTTGTTGTTGCTTTTAAACTAAAATAAAGGACACCTGGGATGCAGGAACACATCTATGGAGGAAGAGCAATTCTTTTCTGCCTCCAGGAGTCAGGATGCAAGAAATTATTCTCTTTTAGGGTTTACATTTTTGCTGGGAAATAAATGCTGCAGAGGAGTTTAAGGAAAAGCTGCCAATAAGCACGTGGAAATGTCTAAAGGCTGCCCTGGTACAAAGCTGGGATAAGTACTACAGCTTTTACAACAACATTTAAAAGGCTTATAAATGATCAGCAAATGGGCAAGATGGCTTGGAAAGATGCAGAGACCTTATATATTTGCATGGAATGAAAAGCATGAACCATTTGCACTTTGCATCAGTATGGTGGAGCTGCTTGGTCTTTCCACCATGGTGAGCCTGTACCAGACCTGTCAAAGGTGCATGTGCCTCCAGGTGACAGACCTGCAGTCCTGAAGCAGGTGTGAGGCAGGCAACAGCAACTGGGAGGGCTCAAACATGGGCTTTGAGCCAGAGTCAGAATATCAGAAGCACAGCGTGCCCAAATCACACGAGGGATCTGCCACCTCTGGAGCCACACGTGACACAGCAGGGACATGGGTGGCATTTGCCGGGTCACTGTGCGGGGCTTGTGTCCAATATCCCATGCAGATCCACGAGTCTACATGTGGAGAAGGCAGCATGGTTTAGGAAAAGCCTGTGTTTCAGAGCAAGCCCCAGTGAGAAAGCCGTCCATCAGCTGCCCCATGAGCTCCTGTATCTCTTGCTGCTCACAACTCGTTTCTCCCAGGCATTAGGTGTAATGAAGACAGGATGGTCTACAACTTTATGACAGTTCCATTTATTTCTACTATTTTCACATAAACCCAAGCAACAAGCAGCAGTTGCTTCCTCTGCAGCTTGATAAATGTCAGTATTAATTAAAATTGTTCAGAGTAGGGCCGTGTTTTTTTCCTCTCTCTGCACCAGGCTGGCAGGGAGGAGAAGCCTGACGGGCAGATGCAGCTGCTGAGCTGTTGAGTGGGAATGTTGTCACAGGGAACGAGGCAAAGGAGAAGTGGCTGGTCTCTGACAAAGTGAATTGGAAATAGAGGAAGCATTCTGTCACCTGCACCGTGCTGCCACTCAGCACAATGTGGGGGAGTACGTCTGGATATGGGTCTTGAACTTAATCCTTTGCTCCCCTGGCTGGGAAGTCTGCAAAGGCAGCTGTTCAGCCCATATGGATGGGATAGTGCTCCCCCACCACTGCTACCTAATGATGCTTTCCTGACTGACACTCAGAGAGAGCCCTTGATTCAGGAGGGAAGGTCAACACAAAACAATACTTTTTAGGGTAGGGGTAGAAAAAGCAGGGGACAACGCCCTCACTAAACCACCCTGTGCCATCATGTATTTATATGCACTCCTTCTGACACCACACCAAGATGCTCATACACCAAATATCTTCTGCCAGCCCTGGGGGCACTCAAGCAGAAAACAAAATTGTGCTTTAATGCTCGTGCATGTGCCTGTTTCCAGCTGTGGCAGGTCTGAATGCAGGCAGAGCACCACTTTGGTGGTTGCAGTGCTGTACCCTCATTTCTCTTACCACTATGAGCTCAGAGGAGGCCATTAAGATCTGCTACAGCTGATTTTCATACAAGATTATGAATTTTTTTTTTTTTATTCCCAAACTTTACTAACAACAGAGGAAAAGAAATTCTAATAAACCCATGGGAATTAAGTGGATGGGTTCTCCTGACTTGGTCAGAAATGTACATTCCACCATCACTCAGACACATCTCAAAAACATTCCCAGGTGTTTTCCTTTGAGGGGGAGAAAACAGCTTTGCTTATGGAACAGCATCAGTCCCTCTCTTACAAAATGTTGTCAAGAAAAAAAGTGAATGGTTTGTCATGCACCCTTCCTAAGTTCTGTATTGTTCTCTGATAAACTGAAGCAGAGAGACTAGGGAATGCAATGACTGCTCCAGATCAAAGTATATATTACAATAAATAAAGAACTGGAAAGGTTTTGGAAGTGCAAAAGAATGTTTTTATAAAGCTATGGTTTTTATTAGACACACATGGAAATCTAGGCTTGATTTGCAGAAATGCTTAGTGACAAAAGGAAATGTACTTCCTTTTGGCATCTGTAAAAATCTCATTTATAAACAGAGGTGTGGAAATGCAATAAAACAAACATCGCTACTGTAAATGACAACTCAGTTTCATTACTGTATTGAGCTTTTTTCTGCTTCTTTTTCAGATTATTAGTATCACAGGCTCTTTCTTCTCGATACTATCTTATGCAGATACACCTTGATTCAAGCCCTAGTTCCCTTGCTCTTGTTTGAATCTGCTGTAATCCTTTGATTAATGCATTTGTTTGTATTGAGCGCTACCCTTTTTTTCCCAGTGCTGGTCTGTAAACAGTATATTTTACCTAGCAAGATTCTGACTTGTAAAAGCCTCATTTCTAAGAAGATATCTGTCACCCCAAGTGTAGTAGTCAAAAGAACCCCTTAAGTAGGAGTGTCTTTTACCAGCATAAAAAATAATAAAGGTTCTTTCCTGTGTCCTCCTGGCCTAATCTTACAATGGGTTGGGATTTCTGTCTATGCACTCAAAAGAAACCTGGTTTCTATAAATTTCTTTTTAATAAAAATGTGTTATCTATGATAAATATATATTGCCTAGGTCAAATGAATCTGATTGTGAAAACATATTGAGCAAAAGTATTGGCAGGATTTAATTTC
>VZDJ01000782.1:18604881-18664821 GCA_008694505.1 Cyanoderma ruficeps | reverse complement strand
AAAAAAAAAAAAAAAAAAAAAAAAAAAAAAAAAAAAAAAAAACCAACCAGCCAACCACCCACCCACCAAAATCTGTAGCTATTGAATGCTGGTTTGAATTAAATTCTATTTGTTTTAATAAAAGTGTAGTGGCCTGAGTGTACATATATTTGTTTTAGTGGCAGTGCACTGGATCCAATAAAACTATATTGGCTTCACTGCTTATGTCTCCTTTTCAGAGAAAATGGATTGAAAGGAAAAACGAAACAGGCATGAATCAGCCAGTCCTGAGGTTTCTGCTGGATTCTGGCATCCAAATAAACTGGTAAAAAAACCCCAACTGTATTACTAAATATTGCTTTTAAATTGAAATATGTTTTAATGTCAGGGCTGCACATGAGGGCTTTGATTGTCCCCGTAAAGGAGAACAGTTTTCAGGACCAGACGTGGCTGTGGTGGGTCAGTGCATCTGCTGGTGGCTGCAGAAGCAGAAACCCAAGCTGGCTTTGGCTCCCTGTTCTGCCAGTGTAAGTCAGGTCTGCCAGCAGAGAAGGGGCTCAGCCCATCACCACATTCCTGAGATAACATGGATCGAGTGTCAACAGCCTCAACCCCAGCAGTGTCTCTAGATCTCTANATCCCTGTCCCTATCCCTATCCCTATATCCCTATATCCCTATATCTCTCTACATCTTTATATCCCAAAAGTGCAGATCATATCTGCATTGGGGGATGGCTGACGGGGGCTGGCATTGCTGCAGAGGCCCAGCTGCTGCCAGAGGTTTAAACACACTCCCCTGGGATCAGTCACTTCTGCCACCTGAATGGAACACTGCACTCATCTACTCATCTACTCATCTACTTTTGCACAAGACCTCACCAGTGCCTGTGTTTTCTGCTCAGCAATATTACCTGTTTGTGTTACTGCAGGTAGGAAAGCCACCAGGAGCCAGAGGGGCGCATTCATGGTGGCTTTTCAGGGTGGCACGCAGTAGCTTCTGTTAAAAATGGGAGTAAGGATGTGCTCAGCAGAGTCTTAAGTAAGTTAACTGTGGTTGAACCACTCGTTTTACATTTGCAAACTACACTGTCCCCAGCTTTTAATAAGGCCTGAAGTGAGTAGTTCCATGCAGCCAGTCAATGCTTGTGTTGACCACAAGAACTCAGATCATCATGCTCCTGCATGCCATTGTTTGGCCTGTGTGTCATTGCCCCTAAAAATGTCACCAACTGCTCTTCATAATTCTTCAATTGAATTAAAAAAGGAAAAGACATTCCTGTAACTTTCCAAGCTTCCCTAGTGCCACCTTTACAGCCAGTGCAATCAGCAGTAAGAGCTGCACATGTCAACTCAGGTTAGAAAGGACACTTCACTCTCAGCTCAGCAAGTACCATCTGGATATTTGCTAAGGGGTGAAATGGATGCTGTTGGCTGGCCTGGCTTCTCACATAACCTAAACCACAGCTGACAACCCAACCTGAGAAATGCTTTGTTTGATACCGTGCTTCCTTTCAGGAGACTGGCATCAGGTTGTGCGAACGCAAATCTGCATGGTATTCCTTCATGAGAAAACATGATCTGCATCGACTCATTTACAGTTTGTGCTGAGGTGGGTGTCCCTGGGACTGTGGGAGCCAGTCCAAGTGAGGAGAATTTGGCTGCAGCAGTAGTTTAGCTGTGGGAGAGGATATGGCTGCAGGCTCCTCCAGCTTTGGTTTCTCAGAAAACTGAATAAAGAAATAATTTGAAGAAAAGCAAAACAGCTGCTAGTGAAGCAATATACAGATGAAAATCCAGCTGAGGAATGGATTTGAGAGTACTACACTGAGCATCACTGACAAAGTCCCCATGACCCTATGGAAGTTACATGCACTGCAAGCAATTTGTTTACCCCAGAAGCAAGCTAACTCCTGAGCCCAAGCTGGCCAAACCAGATTTGGGACAGCTGTGAGGGTTCCACTGCCATGAATATGACGATGGTGAAGGTGGGAGACCTCGTGAAGCCCCTAGATAACAGATTTGACAATGTGAGGGAAGATCAGGGGGTGACAGAGAATTAACAGGCTGCAGACTTCATGGTGCTGTTCTCTGAGACGTTCCCTGCACAGAGCCATGCAGAAATGCTGATAGCTGTGAGGAGCTGAAAGAGGAGTTTGGGGTTTTTAAGGATTTGGGAAGCTCTTGCAGCAGCCTACCCAGGAAAGATAGGCTCCCCTGAAATCAAACAGGACCAAGAAGTTAGCACTTACAGTGCAAAGAATTGCAGGGGAGTTTTGAACTAGAAGCTGTCATAAATCTGGGTGAAGAGGAGTACACAGACTGAGGTGACACCCCCTCCAGGGGTGAAAACATAAATTCTGTATCAGAAATAGATTGGATAAATTAAAGAATGGATAAATTAAAGAATGGCAAACCCCACCAGGGTCATTAATTTCTATGGTTGAACTCCTCCCAGCTTCTGAAAACCAGAGGTGCAAGAGGGGGATTTATCAGAGATGTCAGATCACATGGCAAACATGGGACTTCAGTTTCTTTCTCAATGCATGATCCCTACACCAGACAGAGTGATGGAGGTGATGAAGGAGAGATCTTTGAACTGCTTACCCATTGCAAAATCATGTCCCTGGAGGCCACATTCCCCACAGTCCATCTCTGTCCATTCTTGCCTGCCACTCTGGCTCCCCTGTGGGCACCATGCAGTGCCAGACACACATCCCTTCTCTGGCCAACCCTCTGCCTCACACTGAGCCAACACTGGCAGCTTTTCTGCCTCCCTGGGGATGTTGGAGCAGCCTGAGCAGCTTATGCAGGATCTTCTGGACATTTATCCCCTGGCCAGGTATGTGGGAGATGTCTTGTTTGAGTCCTAAATATGTTTCACTTAAGCTATGATGATGGGGTACTAAAGTGCTGTAATCTTTGCTAGGTCTCTCTTTACACAGCTGTAATTACCATAATAAGTTGTGTTAACTGACTCTTTTATAAGTAACAACAACATAAAAATATCTCGGCATGTTTTCCTTTAATGAGCTACAACTTGTGTGCAATCTTCCTTGCTCTTTCTTCAATGTCCTTGTTTGTGATAGATGGGGCATTGCTTTCCTGATCCTAGTGTTGCTTCATCCCGGAGATAGCAATCTGGCCCTGGGACCCTTGGCCAGGCTTTGTCTGGTAAATGCAGTGGTGGTGATGCTGAATGATGCCAGCGTGGGACACGGGACACTTCCCCTTACTCAGTCCCTCCATCAGGAGCAAAATTTTGGGGAACCTCACAGAGTAATAAAACTTCCTCTGAGGGTATCATCACCATCTGAGCCAGGGGAGGGGACATTCATGTTCATGGCTGTGGGCCCCTGTCAGTGTATGGGTCACACACCCTGGATGCTGTGGATGCTGCAGGGAATGCATTACCATCACTTTCATCTCGCGTCCATTTAAGGACACTGAGGGAAAGTGATGACAAAAGGAAATTATATCCAAATCCTAAGGCAGAAGTTCAGTGCCAGGGCTGATAACTGATACAAGTGACTACAGATGAGCTGTGAAGCAGAAAGGGTTTTGATTATGTGGCAGAGGGATTTGAGGGACAGCTGCAAGAGCTTTCTCCATCATTGCTGCTGGCAGAAAGCACTGACGTGGGCAGGCAGTGCCTTTGCTCCAGCCATCCGTTCACGGCACTGCTGCCCAGCCCCATCAGCCCGGTCTCGAGGAGCCCCTCTGCCCCTCAGCCCTCACCCCAAACTCTGCTGCAGGAGAGCAGCACACAGGCATGGACCACAGCCCAAACAGGCTCAGCCGATTGTGCTGCCGTAGCATCACATCAGTGAACTCACAGTTTGACTGCTCACGGCAGATGGACGAACACTTGTCGGTTATCTGGTGCTGAGCGAGGGGCAGATTTATTTCCAGAGCTTGTGCCTCTCATTCCTCCCAGCTGAAGCTGCAAGGCAGAGTGTGCATCTGTGATACTCCTTTTTTCAGGTGCAGCTCTGTTGCAGTGAGGTCTGTTACCGACAGCAATGGGATTTTTGGCATGTTTGTACGGGGGATGCAGGAAGGAGAGTGAAAGGCATCTCTGCTCTCCATAGCACTGTAAGCTGCTTGAAGTCATACAAGCATGAACTGAATTTCCAAATCTCAGTCATTCCCTGTGTGCACTGACAGCTGGTTGACCAGCAAAGGACTGCAGGACCCCATAAAGCAGGGGGAAAACACAGGAAATCTGTATTGGGGTGATATTTATATGCACTCCAAAAAAAAGGAAATACAAATTGTCACCTTGAATCCGCTCAGCCCTGTCTCCAGTCCTGGCTGTCTGCAACACTGAGTGTTTCAGAGCAATGGAAGGAGACCCCTCAGGAGACAGCTACACTGGGTCTCTTGAGCAAGGCTGACTTAAAACCTGAAAATAATGCGTGGCCTGCAGAAGTAACTGCGCTTGCTACAGAAACAGCATTGTTTGCTTTCTGGCAACTTTTCTCCAGCAAGACATCAGTGTCACACAACTGCTTGCAGGCAGGATCTAACAGGGACTGAAATATATTGGGAGGTGTGAGATTTACTGGAACCTGTAAAGTAGCAGCTGCAAGAACTTCACTTACTGAAAACTCGCCAAGGCTCTTTTAATTCTCAAAACACTCATATTATAAAAAAATTTCAAAATATGTACAACATGCAAATGTCCGTGGAAGATATCAGCATCGCTGCCAAGGACTATCTCCTTTTTAAAAAGGCACTATAAGTGTTCTACTTTACCAAGGTTTTTCTTAAGGGCTGGATGATATTTATGGGAGACTGGTCCTGAACTCAACTGTTGACTTTCAGACCCTTCATCTTTAAAGTTGTCTATGGAGGGCTATTAGTACTTTCCGACCAGAAAAGAGCAGAGGAAAGTAAACACTAAAAATATACCACATTTCTGAAGAGTTTTCTCTGTTCACCGTTTATCAGATCCAGCTAAAATAATAGAAAGAATTTCATTTGGAGGAGGTCAAATATTTTGAGACGCCTCAAAATCTTTTTCCTCCCCTGAAAAAGAAAAGACAAGCAAAACACAAAGGAAACAGGAAAAAAAAAAATCAACCACTCTGCTTATAGCAAGGAAATCTGTTTATGCGTGATTTAAAATCAGAGCAGAATTTCACTTCATTCTGTCTTGTGTTTTTGTGTTTCATATTTCATGCTTTGGTTAACACTTATTTAGTCTGTTCCTAGAGGCTGTGACAGGTTGTCCTGAAATTCTTTAGACTTGCTGAGCATACACTCTCCACAGAGCATGTCAAAATGAGAGGAACAAAGAATTCATTCATTTTCATTTAAAAAAAATTACTTTAAAGACCCAGCCTTGCCTCTTGACATTGTAACATCAAACACAAAAGTTATCAGTACATAAGCTATCAACAGCATGAAGAAAACAGAACAATTACGTATGGAATTTCCTTTCTCTAATCAAAGAAACCTAAGTGGAAGATTTGGTTTTCCTTCTGAATTAAGGTGAAACAAAAAAATTAAGTGTATTAATTTATCAAAAAAAATTCCCCTTTTCAGGCAACTCAAAGTTTAGCCAGTTTCAGTGGCTTTATAAAGGCTTTTCCTTCTTCCTAGTCATAGCTCTGTGGGGAAGGAAGATATGCCCAACATGGAAGGGCCAGTCCTGTGCTTGTCAGATTTTGCTTTGACTTCACCATGTGCTGACCAGGTTCAATTTTAACCAAAAGGTTTTAAGAACACAGTAACACCTTTGGGACTGCCAAGGGGATCTTTCATGAAGAGAAAGTGATGGGTAGAGGTGACAATGTTCGTTAAGGACTGCAAAATTCTGCCTGTATTTCCTCCCATTTTCCCAAGCCAGGCACTCTGGCCCTCGTCACAAGAAAATGCCAATATCATGGATTTAAATGAGCATCTTGCTTTACTGTGTGGGCATCATGAAGAGTGTGAAGTTCCCACTTCTCCCCAGTTTAGTCCTGAAGCAGTCAGTGTGCCTGGAGCCTGCGTGAGTGAGGATGGTTTTAATATTTCTGTTTCTTCCCAGCTGAGACCATCATCTCCTGCCTCAAGGGTTTCCACTAGGGTCTGACAGCTGGGCATCAGCTGGGATGACTTGGACCCTAAATGTGTCTCTTGTGCTGGTGGCGGCCAGGAGAATGGCAAAGAGACATGCCAAGGGCTCCCCTGGGCTCCTGGCTCCCTCCTGCTAGGGGATGTTTTGCTTTCCAAGCCTGGGAAGTGTCATCAATGTTGAGTTCATTTCACTGTTACCTTTATACCTCTGCCACTAAAACACACAACAGAGAAGTCCTTTAAAAAAGGTGAGAGACTCTGCAGCAGTCACCTGATTTCTAGGCTAGTTGAAGGTGTGCACAGAAGCACACACACACACACCTGCTACATCATAAGGCAGGCAGTGCAGTGTTACTTTTTCATTACTGTCTCTGCCCTCCACCCCATCCCCGTGTTTGATGCCCTGAGAAAGGCAATTACCCAGTTCACTTTCCTCAAAGAACACCTACAGGCTCAGGAAACACTTCACCAGACGGGCAGTGTCTGATGTCTAATAACATCCTCAATCTTGCTTTATAGACGTAGCTGCAAATGAAAAGGTTTTTTCACTAAAAAATCCCTGTCTCCTTTGAATTTCAAGTGTAGCTTCTGTATTTATTTGGTCGCCCCGTGTGTTGTAAGTGATGTATTTTTTGTGGTTAAAAAATAAAACAAGGGGCAGGGTGAAGGCTGGCATTTCTTATAGCAGTGAGCATTGCTGCTTGCTCCAGCTGACACTCATCCCTGGTCTCTCCTGCTTGCCTTTGCCATTGAGGAAATTCAATCTGCTGCCATGTCATTGTTACAATAATCTCCAGCTCCTGGACACCAGTCTGAGTATGACAGTCTCACAAAACCGATGTCACACTCATCTCGGGCAGGCTGTGTTTCCCTGGTACATCTTCATTCCCCACAGCTGCCGCGCTGACTCCCAGTCACCATTCCCCTCTGCGGCAGCTCAGGGACAGGCAGCACAAGGAAGGGCAGCTGGATGTGGCACACCTTCCAGCTTTGGATTTTCCAGACCTAACCTTTTTTTCCTTTTTCTTCAAGAGCAAAAAGCTTTGCTTGTGATGGTGGTTACAGCCTCCCTCTGTGCTCTGACCTTGGCCATGTGTCAAGCACAGCATCTTTTTCAGGTATGTCCCTACAGCTCCTTTTCCCCTCTCTGAAAAATCCCAGTGCCTCTTCTTTTCCAATTCAGCCAGGTTTTAGAGAGAGCTTTCTGATCTGTTTCAGCTTCTTTGCAGTTTTGCATCTTTCTGTTTATTGATTTTGATTCTTCCAAGCAAGCCAGCATTCTGCAGTCTATTTTTTTTTAACAAAATGGTTCTCATGCATTTTTCAGTACCATTTCCTATGCATGGCCTATCATGCCTGAATTATCCACAAGGCCTTAGTTTCTTCCCGTCCCTCCTCAGCTTTTACCATGAAGGTTTGTTCTATTAGAGGTTCAGAAAAGGGTCAATTGGGATAAATGAAATTTATTTTAAAATATAGGTTCGTGCAGTGGTTTGTTGTTTTTTTTTCCTCCATCTTTTATATGCTGGGTGCATTGTTGGTTTATGGACCTTTCTAAATAGCAGTTATGCCTTTTTAGAAGGGCAAAGAATAATTCAGGGTAATTCAGCCCAGCACTGTTGCTCTCTCTCCCAGCTGAGGTCTCATTCAGCAAGTGCTGCCAGGGAGGAGAGATGCTCATTTAAAAGCCTCTCAGCTGTCAGCCAGCCAGCCAGAGGCGGCCTGCTCCACTTTACCTCCAGAAGAAATGGCTCACAGAGGGCTCTTGTTGCTGAGGTCTCAGGGATCACAACTGGATCTGGTACATGGGCATGTGGATATTTAATCTCCTTGTCCTTGGTGCAATGCCATTGGGGCTGTGCTGCCCCAGAAGCTGGCAGGGCTGAGGTGGGATGCTGAGGTGGGATGCGGAGGGGGGATGCTCCTCAGGGATACCATTGCACTGGGCAGGCTTGAGGTGCTGTGAAAAGGGGCTTCTGCTGGGATTCTGCTCTGCCCTGCAGAAGTGTGGCCCTTCTGCATTACTTTGGTGCTTTCTTCTCACCTAAGATCAGGGCTGAGAAATGCAAAGGCCTGTGAAAATAAGGAGCGAAAAATGAGAAAATTAGTCCCGTGTGTTTCAGAGGCAACTGCACTGGAGTGGTGAGCACTGTCATCCCAACAGAGTGGGCACTTCATTTGAGATTTTAGACAAACCTGGCGCAGATTCTTTTACCACATGAAGCCTTTATCTCTGCATATCCACACTTGGATGTGTTTGGCCCTCCAGAATTTTATTTGTCAACCCATGGCCCTCAGGCAAGGGAAAGTGGCTATGGACCACTAGGATTTTAAAACCAAACCCAAACCACATCCATACACATCATGCCTCATATATCCACACTAGCAAACAATATCCAAACTTTCTGTGTTTTGTCTAATTTTTATTGGGCTTTACACTAAAATAATTATAGAAGTGAAATTGAAAATTACAGAAATTGTATCTGAGGTGGTAATTTCGGAAAAGGATTATGCATCTTTCTAGTTCAAGCCCACTCTAACTGAGAAGTTCTGGTCTACAAATCCATCCTCTGCTCAGATTTGCATGAGCATGTTCACTGATTGTATCTGATTATGTAAGTTGAAGGAAGCAGAGGTGGTACACAGCAGTGTGAATAGCTGCAAACATGCATTAAAAGCTGGTCTCTCATTAACATTTGACTGGATGATACCAATTTGTTTCTGGCTTTGTTTTTTGTGTTTGTTTTTTTTAATCAACTTTCACATCCAGGGGCCAAGACAGGGGTTGCATTAGGTGGACCAGTGTTGCTGGTGGTTTGAAAATGTCTTCCCAGGTCTTTGCTGTTTGCTTTCTGCAGAGGTCAGAGCGATGGAGCCCGGTTTGCATGAACGCCCGTGAAAAGCCCATTTGAAGTTTGCACGCTCGAATACTGCCACACAGCAGAAGTGCTGGGCTGAGATGACAAAGCTCTACCAGAGCCTCGAGCTTAAACCTAATGAGGGACAAAAATTCTTCATCCACCACTGCTGTGACCATTTCTCTTCAATCTATGTTCTGCAATTACTCCATTTAAAAGGGACACTGCTTAACACAGTGGGGGTTCAAGTTCATTGGGAAATTTTTCTAGAGTCCAGGCACACAGGCAAGTGAATGAGGTTTTGACTGTGCCTGAAGTAGCAGGTGCCATTATTTCAAGTGAATGTAATAAAAGATTTCATTTCAGCTCTGCACGCAGACAGCAGAGACTGCAGTACCACCATTTTTCTGAGGCTGAAGCTTTGAGGAAAAACCCCTGAGGTTTCATCCTGCAGAATAAAATTTTTATTATCAACCCAAAGCTCTTCCCTGATCACAAAATTTGCATTCCTGTGGATAGAGAGGAAAAAAAAACCCACTAGGCTATCTGATACTATTCATTATGAACTCAGCTCTCTTTTGAACAGGCAGGTTGAAATACTTGTAGCAGACCCATCACAGTCTATCTGACCTGTTAGGAAAGAAGAAAGATAATAAATTGGACAAGTAAATTTGAATTACAAATAAATTAGAGGAAGCCACAATCAAGGTACTGACATTTGGTAAGTGAAAAAAAGAAAGCTTTTGTGCAGGTAAATTATCTACTGCGGATTATTTACTCAGCTCTGCTGTGAAGAGCTCTCAGGATGGGGCAGACAGAAGCAGGTATTTTGTTTGCTGGTTCAGGCTTCTGGCCTTGAGAATCAATCTTTGACCATTAAAGAAACACTTCTGCCTATTCAAGTGTAATTTATTCAATAAGATTCTTTTCTTTCTCTTTTTTTTTCAGGATGGATGCTGGAGAGATTCTTGAATTTCATTTGCCTTTGTCTGGAGATGTGAAATAAGGTTTGCCATATTGACCATTTCATGCAAATTTCTCAATATATTCATATATTATTTTAGATATGGAATATGACTATGGAAGGACTGTGCTGACTTTGAGACTGCTGTTAAAAATGGTGATAAATCTCTTGAAGGTAATTTAACTCTATCTCTGTACAGCAGGTAGTATTAAAACTAATGGTATATGAGAGGAGCTGTTTTGTTGTGGTTTTGTTGTTTTGTTTTTTTTTTTACTTTGAGTGCTTTATAACGTTTATGAAGAGCAGTGGTCCTTTGTTCCCACAAGAACTTGTATCCCACAAGGGTGTCATTTCCTATGCACAAGTAAAATGTTCTCCAAAGGCATGGGTGACTCCCAGCCAGCCAGGGCAGCATCAGTCCTGCAGCTTTCAAGCCAAGCCCTTCAAACCAGGAGCAGTTGTGGTGGGAAGGGGTGAGGCACAATATGGGCTGGGATAACACCACCATGAAAGTGCTCCCTGGGACTCAGACGTAGGGACACTAGTGTGTTTTATACCTTCTGCATCTTTATCTTCCAACTTTATATACACTTCAGCTTGCCACTGGGTTATTTTTAGGTCATCTCAGGGATATATATTTCTGCAAGAGCTATTTCTGGGAGCTCTGCCAAAATGGAAACTGTAGTAACCTATACCTCCCCCACAAAAATGTATACCCTCAACAGCCTCAGCCACTCTCTTTCTTGCTAGTCCTCGCAGCCCCCAAGGGGCAGGCACATCACTCTGTAGGAAAAAAGAATGCACAATAAATGTTCCCATAAGGCTAGGGAAGAGCCAGGCACCCAGCAGAGCTGCAGGCACATTTTCCTGCCCGGAGCAGCAGGCATGCAGCCGTCACCCAGACAGGTTCCCCCCTGCAGACACTGATGGGAGACAGTGCTGGGGTACAGCCCTGGCTGCCCCCTCAGGCTGTTCTGCTCTGTGTTCTGATGTGATGGACAAAATGGATGGGAGGGAGCTTTTCATCAGGCTCTGAGAAGCTCTTTGTCTGATAAGCAGGCCCTGCAACGACTGCTGTAGCTCCCGATGTGTGGCTTTACAGGGTTTGGGAATTCCTCGTGCTAGAAATGTTGGCCTGGGTTTGAAGTTCTGAAATTTAATGTGGGAGAATTTTTCCAGTTGTCAAAAATGCACCATGACCTGACCAGCACATCTGAGTTTCTCTGGGTTTGAATACTCACAAGAGTTTGATGTGTATGGAAAACAGAGTGTTCCAGAGGATCTCAGGCCCTGCCAGGGCAGGGCAGAAGCACGGCCCAAAGCATAGAAGTGAATTGAGCCTCTTGAAGTTCATTTGAAGGTTTTCAGGGCTTGAACTGTTGTGTACTCACTTTGAAATGTGGTCAAACTTAAAAAGCACAATGGCTTGTCTCTCATAATCACTGGCAGTGCTGTAGAAATAACAAAAAGTAACTAAATCCCTTTTCATGTTGCCATCTTTCCCAGTTTGGGTGTCAGGATTTTGCTGAATTCATCTTAATCCACACTAGACAGCAAGACCCATTGCTGTCATCATTATGGGGAGAATTTTTTTCACTGTAACACACACTTTTTTTTTTAATCACAGGAATATGGATCAGTTAAATTCTACCCTACATAGTAGGCCAATTTTCCACAAAAAAAAAGCCGGTAGAGAAAAGGAATTTAAATGCTAAATTAACCTACCAACAAAAGCAATGTTTTAGCCCAGTGCCTTCTTGATGTCCAGAACAGATTTTGCTAAGAGCAAGCTTTATAAGGAATTTGTGTCAAAGTAGATCTACTATCTGATAGATAAGTAATGGGCTTCATCAGTCATTTTTATCCATGAGACGAGGGGAAAGGATGGAAGAGGAAAGTGAGTCTGTTGGAAGGCTGTCCATTGGAAGCATTACCCAGACAGTGAGATTGCATGTCTGTATGCAGACTTGAAAAGACACAGATCATCAGATACCAGTGCATGCCTTTGAAAATGGGTCATAAACATTAGAGGAAAGGACGCAAGGACAAGGAGTACCACAGCATTACACTACAGAGGTTTTGTAAGTGTGTGTATGTCTGTCTGTGTGTGTGTCTGTGTGTCCGTGTGTCTGTGCATGTGTGATAAACAAACAGGATAAAGAACTCAAATCTGTCAAACAATGATATGGAGTTAAAGGATTGTTTATAGCAATATTGCTCAACACTTTTTCAACCCCATCCTTGAAACAGTACTGGAAACTATATTAAAATATACTGTACAGTAGTGTAAAACACATGGGGAAGCTGAAGAGGCATGCAGCAGTAGGGCTGTACCAGCTACTGTCTCTCCCAAAGCAGTAGCTCAACCCATTTCCAAGAGCTGGAATTCAGCTGTCTGCTCCATCAGGTTGACAGAACTGACCTGGGATTGTCCATCAGTCAGTCCCATGGTATGGTCTAGAAATCAGCATGAGTCTGGGACCACAGAGAGTGTAGATGCCATCACACTTTTCTTAGAGGGTGAGCTTGCTTAGAATACAATGGATTTCAGCACATGAGCTTCATATATATGAAGTGATGCCTTCCAAAGGAAATAGCAGGATTTGCACCCCGGCTGTCAGTATTGGATGTCACATGCCACCACCAGCTTCAAAGTGAAAAATGGTCTGTAAAGGTAGCATACTGAGGTTTTTGGCTGATGCTCCCTCCTCTGTTCATCTCACACTCACTTGAAAAGGGGTTCAAATCAGTAGTCAGCTTCAGCAATATTTCTTTGGGGGAAAAAAAAGCAAAGTAACTGGAATTTAAAGAGCTGGTGAACTGTGGCAGCAGAGGGCTTCTAGAAGCTCTTTCTGTCTCAGTGTCCATAAGAGGGCTTTATTCCTTCTCTGACTCAGGGGCATGAAATGGGAATCTGATAAGAAAATGTGTGTTTGTTCATACTGCAGGAGGCCTGAAACTGAGATGGGCAAATAGCATGTGCAAAGTCCTAATGCAATGTGACACATCAGAACTGCATCACGCTCCAAACGCAGCAGAAATTAAGCTGTTGGACAGTTTGAATTAACTGAAAATAGGGAGCATTTCTGAGCCATTTCCTTAGTGCTGTCTATATTAGAAATGTTGCTGTTCCCCTCCAAAATATGTAAGCAGATGTCTGGCTGGAAGGTAAATAGTGTGCACTCATGGCTCATCGTCTCCAATGAGGTAAAAAGAAACCCTGTGAAAGACCTCCCACATGCTCTGGGAATGCAGCCTCAAGCACCTGGGGTCTCAATGGCTAAAATATTTTACATATTAGAGGGTGTGTGGAGCCCACCAAACACACGTACACACATATTCCAAAATCCTCTATGTATTTGCCTCTGAACAGACATTGACATTTATCATAATCTGCCAAAACCAGTATACACTTTAGGCTGGAAGATAGAATCGAATATACTCTGACAAAGTCTGCCACTGTACCAAACTGAGTGGGGTAGTGGACACTTCAGAAGGGAGAGTTCCCCTGAAAGAAGACCTGGATAAGGTAAAAGACTGATCTGACTAGAAACTGATGAAGTTCAATGAAGACAAGTGTAAGGTCTTACACCTAGGAAAACATAATGCAGGACTGCAGCACAGACTGGGATCTACCCAGCTGGAGACAAGCTCTGTGGAAAAGGGACCTGGGGGTCCCTGGTGGACAGCAAGGTCAGTATGACTGAATTGTGTATTTCTGCAGCAAAGAAAACCAACAGGATGCAGGGTTACATCAACAAGGACATCACCAGCTGAGATTAAAAAAGTCTTTATCCCACTGTACTCAGTGGTTGTGTTGTGAATTAACACCAGACAGAGCCAAGGGCCATGCAGTTGATTGGTCATTGTCCCACCAGTGGGACCAGGAAGGGTATAGTAAGCATAAAACCTAGAAAGCTCATGGATTGAGATGAAAACAGTTTAATATAGAAAGCAAAGGCCATGCATGCCAGCAAAGCAAAACAAGGAACTAATTCACAGGTGAGTGTTCAGCCATTCCAGGAGACCAGGGCCCCATCACACATAACAGTTACTTGGGAAGACAAATGCCAGCACTCCAAATGCCCCTCCCTTCCTGCTTCATGCCCCCACTTTATGTACTGACCATGATGTCCCATGGTCTGGAATGTCCCTTTGGTCAGTTGGGATCAGCTGTCCCAGCTGTGTTTCCTCCCAGTTTCCCATGCACCCCAGCCCCTCACCAGCATGGCAGTATAGAAAGCGGAAAAGGCCTTGGGTCTGCGCAAGCCCCGCTCAACAACAACAAAAATATCTCTGTATTGTCAACTGTATTTTCATGACAAATCCAAAACACGGGCCCATAGCAGCCACTGTGAAGAAAATTAACTCTACCACAGGAAAAACTAGCACAACTTGCCAGGATACACCTGGAATACTCTGTTCAATTTTAGTCCCCTCTATGGAAAGATGTGGACAGGCTGGAGGGGATCCAGATAAGCTGCCTCACATGTGAGCCTGGATTAATGCACAGCATTGCAAGTGATATTTTCCCATCAGGTGGGCTTAAGCACCACTTTTAAAGCTACCGTGAGTTTCATAGAGAGGTTACAGAGATACAGAAGAGCTTCAGACTATTATTATTATTTTTATTGCTTAGTGCAGTTGTCCAAGTTTCAAGAGGAAAGACCAATTAAATTTATAGCTATATTAATAATCTTCATCATATCCTCTTTTGCAGATCCCTCTTGCATGTTTCCTTAAAACCCATGAGATCATCTGCTGCCTGTTAATGGAAAGCAGTTTATTTTGAAGGAGGAAGAACTGACAGATTTTTGTTCCCATGAACTGTATAAGAAATCTAACAAACCAAATGCAGATGGATCAATACAGGCTGTTCCTTATTTATCACCCTCTGTCTTCCTCACTTTATTTTTATGGCTATTAAAGATACTATCATTGATATACCATTTTTGACTGTCTCTATATAATGTACACACTGGACAATGCTGCCATTGATATTCACATAAAATGGTAGGGTATTGAATGACCTAGGAAAGTGGTGTAGCCTGTCTTTCATTTCCGCTGCATGAGATTCAGCCAGGGCTGGATGTCCACTGAGTAACATTCCTGTTACACTCCAGGAGGTGCAAGGAAAGTTTGATCTTTGCTCTGAGTATTTCTGCACTCCCAAGTGTGCTTGAGTTTTGTTTTAGGTTCTTGGGCTTCTCTGGGGAGTTCTTGGGAGTTCTTGGGGAGTTCTTGGGCTCTCTGCTTCATTAAAGTCTTTTCCTTTAGACTTCTGATCACCAAGAAATGCAGCAGTGCTTTAGTGCAGCCCTTTGATTATATGATTTCAATTAAAACTCACTACTCAGTACAGATGAGGAGGAGTCACGCTCCAAACCGTGACATTTTGTCAAGAGTAAACAACTGATGTGAGCTGAGTGAATCTGAAGCTTGGTGTGGCTTATCCTTGCCTGCATCAACTGACAGCATTGTGTCAGCTGATTTGACTGTCAACAAGAGAATTAAACCTGTTTATGGAAGCATGGGTATCAGAGATTAAAGCATCTACGCTGCAGTTCTGATTGCAATTGCTGGACAACAAAGTCACCCACAAGCTAGTTTTAAGTGAGTCACCCCAAGACTGGTAGCAGTCTGGAAGTGGGAAACCAAACTCAGCAGTGACTGATCACCTCCGTACTTTGGGAGATTTACAGCCTGCCAGGTACTTTCAGTTTAGGATCTGAAATTGGACTGAAACTGGACATGGGGAAAGCTTGATTTTCCAGGTAAGTTGGCTTAACTCCTCTTAAAAAAAAAAAAGGCAATGTAAAGAACAACGCCCTTACATTCATCAAAAGCAGTTTTAACCATGCTTCTGCAGCAAGATTCACCTCAGATGTCAGAATAAGAGTGCGATGTAGGTCTGGCACTGGGTAACTGGGTAACTGGTGCTGTGTAGTTGGGAAATCTGGTCTGTTTAGGCAGCCTGTATTGATTGCAGCAATCCTTGCAAATTTAGTAAGAAGAAAATGTATCCCTTTTCCCAGCTAAATCTGGGGTAAGCAGGTGGAAATCCAGGACTAAAACCTTACAGTAGAAGGAAGCATTATTCTAGTGCCTCAATTTGCTAGAAACAAATGCTGTGGCATTTAAATTGGAGCATCTATCTCTAGCAACCCAGCACCTCTAATCGGTCTCTCACCTTTACATTTGAATGCAGTGAAGGCAGAGGTATACTGCATTTACAATTATAGCAGATGACTTCATCCCTTTGAAATGACTTTAAAAGATTAGAACACATAGATTATTTATTAACTCTTAGTGAATGTATTTCTAGAATGGGAACAACATATTGCATCAATGTCTAGTTCCACAGTTTAACTATTTTAATTAAGAGGGAAATGTATATTGCTGTAAGGAATTCAGCCCACGTACCACTGTGTGAGGCTTCTTCCTGACTGTTTCCTTTTTAGTACAAAGCCTTTGTTCCTTTAGACTCACGTTAACAACAGTGATCGTAACACTGGAATCTTCTGTGATAACTCATAAATAACATTTCTAGCTGAAACAAGGCTGTTCAGCCAAGCTATCCAAAACTGGCAACTCAACAGTTTACTTAACCCTTTTTGATCATGAGCATCTGATTCACAGGTTGGCAGAGAGATTTGTGATGGACTTGCACTGGCAGCTTAACCCAAAGACTCCTGCTGCCTAGATAACAAGAAAAAAAAACAACCATCTTGTCTAAGTTCATGACAGCAACTGCAGCATGTTCAGAATTGTTTTCCCTCCTTCTTGGATTTTGTAGCAAATCTCTCCTCTACTAAAACCTTCAGTTGGTTCCTGGATTGTAAAACAGCATGCCTTATAAGTGGTAAAAAACAGATGAGACAAGCATAAACACGGTGTTCCAGACCTCCAAACCAGGTGCCAGTCCAGATGAAATATAAAGCTGTCCACAGCTAAGCAGACAGAGTTTTCCAAGGAAGGCTGAGGCATACCAAGACCCATCTGCTGCAAGTGGAATGCCGGCTCCTTCCAGCAAGGCTGGGGAACAAGAAAGGGGTAAACACAGCCCTGGATGCCTGCAGTAGCTGATCAGCACTGGCACACTCCCGAGCCACAGCCTGGGCTCTTCTATGGGAAAAAGCAGGGATCAAAGTCAGGAGACAGAGAGAATTCACTTTAGATCACCTTGACCATGTGCAGTCCCAACAGAAAAAGAAAACAATGTAATTTAGATGCTGTCAGGACAAAATGTCCCCTTTAAAGAAATAGAGATCTAATTATCAAGGTATCATTTGGTATGGAACAATTCACAGACATGGTGAAGAATTAAACCTTTTCAAAGCCATGTAAACGTATTTTTCCTTTATCTCTAGTACTCACTCTAGTACCGGGCTAAATGCATCAAGCCTAATGATTGAACATTTAAAAACCCACTACACAATGCTTTTAGGCTTGGTGTAAAGTGTTATTATGTGCTAAGATTCTAAGGACTAGTTTCACCTCAACGTTCTGATTCATTAAACAGCTGTACTTGTATGGTGCCATCCTTGAATGATAAGGCCTATCTGCAAAATGCAGCAAGAATTTGCAAGATTACACCTATATGATTAGGATAATTTGAAAGGCACAAGAACTAAGAACCAGAAAGAAGGACCATCAAGTTCATATTAGTCTATTACAAAAAGACTTGTTCTGTTAAATAACTGAGTTGCCTTTTTAAGCTCTTCCACTTCACTTTTATAGTGGTGAACTCAAGAGCGAAGCAGTTACCAGGAATCACCAAGGGGATCTGAATAAGAACTGTCTGAAAGCCTCTTCAAATGGAGCATGACACTTAGGTTCCAAAAATGCATTATTTCTTTTGTATTAAGAAGAAAGTACCATTTGGATATGTGCTTTCACAATTCACTGAAAAATTGTGAATGGAAGACCTTGTTCCAAAAATTTTCACCACCCTACAATTTTTCCTTTTTTCTAGACAAATGCATTTTGCATATTTGGACAAGGGTTTGGCCAGGCAAGCAAACCTGTGCATAGTTATTAAACCAAGTGCTAAACAGTTCTATGGCTTATCTATTGCTGGTTGCTACAAATAAAGGTAACTGTAGCCTGGAAAATTACAGTTAATTGCAGTTAAGAAAGGCAACTGTGGAAACTGGTTCTGCTTAGTTTAAATCCTCATCTTTCCTTAGGGCCAAATCCCAATATCCTTTTATGCAGTCTTTTGTTTCCTCAGACTTCCTTTATCTTCTAGCTTAAATTCAGTGCATTCACCATAACAGCTGCTGAGGTGTAGTTATGGGGCATACTGGGAAAGGAACTCTGAGCTAGCAGTAATTTGCATGTTTCATTAACTAGATAATCAGGACATTTGGGCAAGAGTGTTTTTTTTTTCCCAAGGAAGCATTCTTCACCTGGATATGTGCCATCTCTAAGCCCAGAAACTTCTTGTGGAAATGTATGTACCTCCTGAGTCCAGAATGAAAACTTTTGCCTGAAAGCAGCCAGCGAGGCACATTCTCATCCCACCAGGACTGTGGGCTGAGCAGGTTTTTACAGCTGCACCTTATGCTTTCAAATGGAGGCTCTTCCAAGGTGGAGTTACATCCACCTCTCCTGCCCCTGTACGCATGGAAGCGGTTAATTTACTGGGAGAGCTGCTCTGGCACAGTGACCATTACATAAGCCTACAAATACAATGCTTGGCAATCGGGTTCCAGTCTGAATTGGGTACTTCAGGGACGTGAACACAAATCTCTCATGGTCCAGAGGTCAGCACTGGACTTGTGGCTACTGGGGCATGCCCTGTATTGGGACACCGTGCCAACTCCCTCCCCTTTCTAGCAACCAGGAGAGGGTCAGGCTCTCCTGCACAACCATCCACATGTGCAAATTTTTTCCCTCCCAAATTCAGAGCTAGAGCCCAGGCTAAAGGATTCTTATTCCTGATAAGACAACAGCAGATTAAATAGGATGAACTGATTGGCTGTACTTCTTGTAAAGTTATCCCCAGAGATAAATGTACAACGTTGTTATGGAGGCTGTGGTGGTGTCTGCAGCGTAACTAAGGCTGACAGACTGCTTGCATGTGGGTGGCTGTCTTCTTTCCAGCTGTGACCAGCTGAATTATATCACCTGTCCCACTTGATATATTAGGATATGCTCAAACTCAAGATGCATGTTGCTGCAATAGGGAAATTAATGTCCACCACTGGAGGCAATTAATAATGATTAGGAGCAAACCAGCAGGGTTAAATCTGTGCATTTAACAAAGTGTTCATACAGCTTTTTTATACTATACTTCAGCCACTGGGTTCTCTCAAATTTCTGTTCCTCTTTGGGGGGGGCTAGGACAACCTTATCTTAATTAATGTGCAAACTTAGTTGAAATGTCAAAGTTGTTTCAATAAGACATGTTTATTCATTACTCAATCCCGGCTTCAGACCCAATAGGAGAAAGCATCAAACACACTCATGTGAAAGTCTGCAGAAAAAAATGTAAATGTTCATCTCTATGTCTGTTGTCATTCAGATCATTCAGCACAGCTCCAGGTATTCATGTTTGAAGTTTGAAGCTGCATTTCTTTGATTTCTGGACTCCTCGGCTGGCGCACTAAAAAGTGGCAGCAAATTGACACATGGAAAATTTGCAATGCTCAGTTTAGAGCAACTCTTTAATTACCATGGAAAATGGTGAGTGATGGGTTAATAACTTCCCTTTTGTGGCCAAAATGTGATTTCAGATATGACTATTGGGCATCTAATAGGAACAGGATGCTCTTGCATATTTTAAAGCTCCGGGTACAGGAAGCCTTGTGGTGTTCAGTGCTTTGTGGACCTTTGTAAGAAGCCACTCAGTACTGCCAACTCTAGGTACTCCAAAACTGATGCGGTTTCTTAACACATAAGAATTTCCTCTTGCGCAGTTTTAATAATAGTAAGATTCCTTAATATTCCTGAAATTTAGAGCACACGTAGAATCACAATTCTTTTATTCTGGCTTCTGATCTTTGATTGCCTTTCTGACATTTTCCCACCTTCTTTTGAAACTGCAAGGTCTTAAATCTTTGTAGGGCAGGCAGGGAGGGAAGGGAGGAAGCTACAAGCTAAAGAAGACTGCAAAACTTCAAGAAAAACATGATGATTGCAATAAAGCACAGAGAGTCTGCAATGGGGTGCATGATGACAGTGTAAAGTACTTCATTAGCTTCAAAATCTACCTCAAGTCAACTTTATTTCTTTGTAGTATTAGGCAAGAGTTTTCATCAACACTGAGGGGCAAAGATCATAAATGTCACCAAACCAATGAACCACCCTTGGCAGTAAGGGTGGGGATGGGGATGATGATGGGGAACCACATTTTAAAAAATATTCATAACTACTCACATTTTCCATGTTACCTGTATCTTTCCAAGTTTCTTATGTGATAGATAAAAAGGCCTCTGGGACCACTCCTTTTTCATTCCTGTGGACTATGATTGGGTGATTTGTAGTCTCCCAAATAGTTTGCCTTCAGCCATATACCCTGTAACTTCAGGATCAGTATAAATATTATGCAGAAACATTCCCCAAAATAAAAACCTTCTAAGTTCAGTACTGATATCCCTCGCAAGTACTGCAGGTTCATCAGGCGTACACTATCCAAATTAGGTTCTGCATGTGAATGAAAATACAGAAAGTCTTTTCCTACTAGTGGATAAAGAGTCGTACATTTGCTCATCTGAAGTGTAAGAAAAGATTTTTTTCTTATCTGAAGCGTAAGAAAAGATTTTTACTGAAGTTAAAAGTGATGCACTGTACCATCAGCTGCAGCCCAGTTGTTAGAAAAGCCCCTCTGAAACTGTGAAATATCAGATTTTGGGGGGTGTTTTGTGCACTGTGTTTGTTTTCACAGTGGACAGTGTCATTTAACTTGACTGCATTCAGTCCTGAATACAGAATTGTCAGACGTTTTTCACTTGCCAGAAAAAATCTACTTCTTTGGTTTTTATGATGATGAGAAAAAGAAGCTGTACAAAATACATTTCACTGAAAATAATAAAATAGTCAGGAAGGAGAGAGAACCTGACAGATTACTTGAAACATATCCATTTCTGGAATAGTAATACAGAAACTGAAGTAAAAATAGAAGAGGAGACCAATAGTCCAGGCTGAATGAGCTAGGCAGAGACAGCAGAACTGCTCAGCAGACACAACACTGCTCTCATCAACTTGGCCCAGAAGAAGCATTTGCTATTAGATATAGACTCCTGCATAAAACATGGTGGTAATGATTACTCTGAACTGGCTCCTTCTTGTGAAGAGGGAATGGCACTGACAAGAAAAATGGGGCTATAAATATTATTTCAAGACCAGGAAGAGGGACCTTGAAGTGATGAGATACTGACCGAAGATTTTTACTCTCCTGTGGCAGGGAGGATTGTCATGAAGGTTTCCACATTCAAATTGTTGTTGACTGCATGGAGAAGTGATGATCTTTAATGACTACAGTGATATTTATTGAAGGAGAAATCTACTCTGTACAGTGTGCCAGTTCTGAAAAAAGTAACTGATGACAGATAGAAGCTGGGGAAAAAAAAAAAAAAAGAAAAAATAAATTCAGGAATTCAGAAAAAAGGAAAGAAAGACACCTTTCAACTGCATGAAAGGAATTCTTGAACTGCTTCAAGTATTCTACCTAATTATCTGTAAATCTAGGTTCCCTTGCTGACATACAGGGCAAACCAAACAAGAAATGATGTATAAATCTTAACATGGTTCCATGATAATAATGATAATTTTAAAAAATAATAATATAAAACTTCTGAAGGCAAATTGATCTCAAGGTAGACCTGTTTTTCATGACAGCTATCACCATGAATACATGGGTTATCTGTTTTGTCCCAAGACTTGTATTCTTCATTTGCTGAATTAAAATCCAGTATACAAATGAGAGCATAGACAGGTAGTTTTCTATCTGAAAGTTAATTTTCTCTGCTATTATTATTTTGACTTAGTTGGCTTTCAGCAATTATTTATGCAGACCTATCTCTCTAACTAATCAGTTTATACACGTTTTTCTGCAGTACTCAACCTTGGGTGGCAAGAGAAAAGCTATTATTTTAGATGCTGCTTTATTGGACAACAATAACAAGCATATAGGGAGTAATTGCTTAATCTTGTTGTTGGTTATAAGATATGAACTGTAGCAGGCTGGACTGGACCAAAGAAAGCAGCTGACATCTGTTCACAGGTCCTCAGGCTACATTTGCTTGATCTTTCTTTACCACAGTGCCTTGATCTAAGAACAAGGATTGCTGTGTGCAGCTGGAGGATGGAAACACTGTGATGTTTTTTACTTTGTTCATTGATCTGAGCACTGCTGTACACAGATCTGAGGAGTTTCGGTGTGTTTCACAAATCCCACTGAAACTGACTCTCATTTATTCTCTTATTTGGCTGTTTATTGTTGCCCCTTTTTTCCTCATGGGCCTGGACATAACACACAGGTTCACACTAGCATTCTGCAAACACTGTGTCTCTGTAGCTGCGTTAATAAAGAGATGGTCAGCTAGTAGCCTGCTTTTCGATTATTTTTTCCTTTCTAAAAATAAAGTTGTGCCAGATGTTTATTTATAAAGCTGGTAGAACAGACTGAGAGTGATTCCAGTTTCTGCAAGTGGAAATTGGAATGCATTACTACTGGGCACTAAATGTTCAGATGCTTTTCTGAGGTCCTTAAATCTATTTCATTTCCATGTTGACAGAGATATTAGACAGCTGTTGGAAAATCTGTCCCTTCTTTCAGTGCTACAACAAGAAAGCTTTCCGTTTAACTGCCAGGGTTCAATAAAGCTCTTTAATGTACTAATCGGTGTTGAGTGAAGGGTAGGAGAGTATAAGAAAGAATTCTTTCACTTCAATTTTTGTGTGAAATTTCGTCAGCTTTTCCAGCCTACCAGTGTCACTCCTGGCTGTGTTCATGATGGCCTGGAGGGTTGAAGCACATTTTCTGGTTGGTTTCCCAAGGCCTGGGAAGCAGTGGGTCTGTTGGTGGCAGATGTAGCAAGGTCAGCGAGAGGTTTTGCTTTCTGCAGGCTTTCCAGGATGGAAAGTCTCCTCACTCTACCCTGGGGGAAGAAAAGGCTATCCGACCTTTTTCCTTCCAGACACACTTTGGGGACTGAGCAACTACGAATGCAGGCTTTTTTCTCAACGTGATCTGAGGTCTTGTGCTTTTCTATGGTGTGAACAACATCCTAGAAGAGGCCATCTCCTCTCTCACTTGCAATCAAGTGACATCACTATGGAAACCACTTGCATGGAGGAATAACATTAGGGAAGGCAGTCTGCATTGTTAGCTCTCTTTAATGTAATACGTATCTTAGTCTTTTCTCCCAAAAGTGGAATTACTGTCTGGCTCTGTTCTTTATGGGAGCTCTTCCATCCCAGCTGTTTTGCTTCCCCACTTCCCCAGGCCATTCTTTCCTGACACCTGATTTTTCTTTCTCCTTGGCGTGCTCTCTGAGAGCATTGTTCCCTGGGCATTTTACGCCACCAACTCTGCTCCCCCTATCTGCTCCTACTTCTCTCCAGCCTGCAAGCTGTGCTGACAAGATCCAGGCATGCTGATGACTTTGACCTCAAAAAAACCCCCAGCCCTCCTTTCCTTTTCTTCTTCTTCTTATGGCAGAGGGGGATGACCAAGTGGGGCTTCACAGTGATGTCCTCTACCTTCTTCCAAGCTGCTTCATTACACCTCCAAGGTTGCCTGAAGAAAACAGTATGCAGATGACTACCAGAGGAGATGCAGAGAAGGACCTGGCTTCATCTGTGTTTGAGGCCAGCTTTTTGCAAGGAACTGTGGCCAGGAGGCATGGGCAGTTCCTGCCTCCCAGGGCAGGGAGCTGCTGTAGGGAAGCGCTATTGCAGGTATACACCTGTCTGTCCCAGGACATTGCTAAGATAGTTTCCTATGACACACAGTTCTCATGCAACATTTCAGCAGGTCAGTACCTTAGTACCTTAGAGGAGGGCATTTTCTCTCCCTTCAATTACCAGTTGAGGCTTAAGTTTTTTGCTTTTTCACATTCCTCATACCAAAAGTTTTTTGAAAGTAGAGGTTTTTACACTGCTCAGTGGCCTTCTTTAGATATAATAGTGTATTGTATGTGCTTTCAAGTACTTTAACAATGCAGCCCCCTTGCTTTCCTAGAAAATAAGCAATTATTCAGAAATACACGGCTGAGAAAATGTGTCAGTGGTGGTGACTACTGAGAAGTAGAGAACTGACTGACTGACTGACTGACTGGGGTCTCTCCCAACCTTCAGGCCTCAGCAATCCATGACATAGATCCAAGACTCTGCAAAGCTCTGTGTCCCTGGCTATCTTTTTATATCTTTTTCTCAAGAAAGGATTAAGAGGCTCCAGACTCCATGTATGCTGGCCTGTAGATCAGTGTGAAGTATTATTGTAACTATTAAATGTTAAATGCTGTCCCTTTTTTGGCATGTGATTTCATAATTATTGTAACTACTAAATGTTAAATGCTGTCCCTTTTTTGGCATGTGATTTCATAATTGTTGTAACTACTAAATGTTAAATGCTGTCCCTTTTTTGGCATGTGATTTCATAAGTTCAAAAAGAATGTATAAAGGTATTTTATAATGATTTTCCAGTGGGGTGCTTGACCCTCAAAATAGTAATCTGAACAAGCATGCAAGAAGAAAGAAATATTTTCTGCTGGTGTAGGCAGTAAGCACGTGAGCACTCTGGCATGGGTGTAAATGCTTTGCAATTGTTTGCTATTAAAGTTTTAAAATCGATTTTCCAATAGCTTTAAATACTTGGGTAAAACCTTATAATAGGTTGGGCAATCATTTTAGCTTTTATAACATAATGGGAATTCAGACACATGGTTATGCTAAAATCTTTCCCGCTTGCATACCTCTTACACAGATTACAAAGAGAATGTGTTATAGACAATAAAATCTAAGGGGGGAGACTTGTCATCCCTTTTCTCTAATGCCATTAAGCACAGAGACAGTGATGCTGGCCATTGCTTTGTAAAGGAAAAACAACAAGTTTACAGTTCCTCATTTCCCATGGCAAACAGATTGCTTATTTTAATTTTGAAAATAAAACGATGGAGGCGATGTGGGTCTGTAAATAAGAGTGTGCATCTCAATTTTCTGCAAATGCTTAAGTGGTTTACATCTGTTTCCTCCCAGTTGTATTTCTCAAACATGAATTTCCATTTTAAAAAGAGTCATAAAATCACTACTGTTTCTCTGTGGATCTATTAGCAATAAAATAGCCTACAGAGGTTTGCACAGCCATGGAAAATGTACAGTGATAATAGGCTGTCCTGCTGTTACATGGCTTATGCAAACTTTACATTTATCACTGCGGAACCATCTATCCGCAGGGTTGGAGCACAGCAAACAACTGAATAAAAAAGACCAAAAGGAGGAAGATGATACAGGAAGCTCTATATACACATCATTAATCAGACATGATGAATTCCCCAACTTGAATATATGTTTTCTCAGTGCCAACCAAGAGAAAAAAAAATGCTGATCACAACATGAAATGTAAAACTTTACATAAAATTAATCTCCTGCAAACTCATACTGCACTAAAGGACAGAGAGACAAAGAAAGAGAGGGGGAACACTCATTATCATATCTGTCTGTTAGCTTTCATTTGTAGCACTCCTGCTATCCAAAGACTATCATCTCATGGAAAAAAAACCTTGCAGCCTGATGGTAGAGCCACTGCTCAATTAGCACAAGTCAAAGCATCAGGGGTGTGAATAGGCAGGAGCTGCAGCCAGGCCCAGAAGGATCTCTGAGCCACCCACCAAGATCAGAACACCACTTTCCATTAGCCAGCCATAAAGCCAGTGCTGTCTCAGTTTGACATCTGCAGCAGAATATGGATCTACAGCCAGTTTAACTTCAGCAGAAGGTGGCCCTTGGTCACTTGAGTTTAAAAAAAAAAAAGTCAGAACTGGCAACACCAGAATTATAGATGGAGGTTTTCAGAGATTTACCACCAGACAATAGAAGCTTCACACCCTTCTAATTTCTGCATGGCCCAGGGAGGGCTGCAGCTGGAAGCCCTTGGTAATCTCTGGCATCCTGACCACAGTGTCCGTTTGTAGCTGTGCCTCCAGTGGTCACCAAGGAGAGAGGCTGGGGAAACACTGTTTTCCAGTTTGTGACTGGTTAGCATCTTCCACAGGAACAGTGGGCTGCAGCTCCTGCAGGAGAAGAACACATAGATTAATCTCTCACCAGAAAGCTTCACTGGGCTATTCCTTGTTTGCTTCAGTCTAAAATAAATATTTATCAGGATGAAAGCACCTGGCTGTTCTTTATAGATGGCAGAAAGCAACAGTAGTATTATTGGATGCTTATTAGCAAAAGGGTAATTGCAATCAGAAAAGAAAAGGGGGAAGAGGGGACAAATAAAAGGGGCAGGAATGTGGTTTCTAGAGGAGTCAGGAAGACTGGTGAGAAATAAAGCCACTCCCCACTTGGATGGATTCCTTCCATTATATGAGCTGCTATCCTCACAGTGTGAAAGTCAGAAAAGCACCCAGTCCAGGCACACATTAATCTGGTTGCCTAAACAGAGTAAAAAGGTGAATGAAGAGAAGCGATTCCTCAAGAGAAACACAAGATATATATGAGCTCAGAAAGAGCAATGACTTTTTGTACATTGCTTTGGAGTCAAAAGCAAATTGACAAAAGTTCCTTTTTGAAGGTCTATGTGCCGGCTTTGGTATAAATGCATCATCTTTTTCTTTCACCATGAGAAGAATGACAGCAGCTTTTATTGCTTGTAAACAGCATGCTGGAAAACATGGAACAGATCTGCTGCTGTGAAGTCATACTTTCATGGAAGTATCTCTTTGAACAAATTTGGTACTCTGAGACCTTTCCAGAGCTTTGGTGGTTTTAGCTGAATGTAAGCATAGTTGGAAGCCAGTTTTGTGAGCAAAAGCTTGGCTGTTGACTCTTTTAGGAGAGACGAGTAAGTCTCAGTGATAATAAAATACTTCCATATTTCAAGACCAGTGAAATATCCTCAATCAAATCCATCACACAGGAAGAAGTTATTTTCTCTGCCCTGTCAGATGATACAGTGCCATTTTTTAAAATGTCTTGAAGGTTTGTTTCTTCAGCTAACTCTTCTTTGGGCTCAATGCACAGCATGGTTGCTTCGTTATCTCTGGGTATAATTACTGCCCAATGATTGTTAGAGGCAGAGTTACTGAGTGCTACAGTGCTATGGCAGTCCTGACATTCTGCAGTCCTCCAGTCTCCTCCTGGAGATGACCTTCCTGGGAGGATATTTTTGTTCTGGTGAAGAAGCTTTGACACTTGAAATTATTATATGAGAACACTTTCTAAGACTGGTAACCAAAAAAGGCAGACCTAAACAGCAGAGCAGCGACTGATGCACTGAGTCAAGGAAACAGTGGTCGCATGACATCTGTCATCAGAGCATCAACAAGTGTAAAGGATAGGGTTGTAACTTAGTACCCGACAGTTTTCCATTTGAACAAAGAGTAATGAGCAAGAGTTTAGCAAACACCAGGGTTATGGTCTTGGGCAACAGGATTTTTACCGTTGGCTGGCTTAAGATTCCATACTGGACTGTCATTAAGGCTCACATACTTTGTTAACGTGACTGTTACAATTAAATTCCAATTCAGTTTTCAGTAATAACCCCTTTCCTACCTAACAGCCCTCCACAGCTGCAGCTGGGTGAGAGACTGCACTCATCACATTTCAGACTTTTCTGTGCATGGGCGGAAGGTCTCTATAGCTCAATGCAGAGGTGGCTGCAACTCACATGTGGGCAAAATGATTCACATTTTGTGAATCACTATGGGATGATTTAAGCTGATGATTCCTATGTAAACTCTCGATTCCAAAATCAGGGCCTGTGGATTCCTCAATGGAGAAGAGACCCGTGTGCCAAGAGACACATCCCTTGAGTCCATGGATACCAGGCAAAAGGCAGAAAGAAAGGGAAAGATCAGCTGTAGGAAACCCTAGCTGTAGGAGACCTGGCTTAATTTTCTTCATAATTAGTCTTAAAAGATGATCTCACACTGGGAAGGGAACAGAAAAAGGGCCAAGATCAAAGACAGATGTCTAGAGTCTGTTAAGCAGCATGAACTTTGGAAAACAAAGGAGGTGGCTGAGACTGAGGGCTGCAGATTTATCCATGTAAAGAGAATCTCATCCAAAGAATGCCCTGATTGTTCTAACTTGACTGGAGCTGTGCTGCTGACTTCAGACATCACAAAACCCATATCAGCCCTGACAGGGGCAGTTCACCTGCTGAGCCCAGGTGACCCAGGGAAAAACCGGTCTGAGCCCTTAAGATGGGCCTGGCTGCAGGATGGCCCATGGAGAGTCACCCTCCAGCACAGTGGTGAGGAGGAGCTGGTGGGTGCTCATGGCACATGGAGGATCACCACTCAGAGACATGAGATATTCAACAGGTGACCAGACCCTGAAATCAAATATTTTCTAAATGGCATCTCTTTTTTCCCTTGTTTTTAGCTGTTCCAACTTTCAGGCTCAAGAAGGCAAGACTGGCAGTCTGATTTGTTGCTCAAATCTGCTTTTTAAGGCCATCTCGTAGCAAACCTTTGGAAGGCCGGCAAAAGAGAGGAAAATCCTGGCATAAGCACCTTCTTTAGAGTAATTTAAAACAGTGAAAATATGCTACTGCTACTCAACCTAGTTAAAACCCCAAAACTCAATGAACTCCTGCAGCTCCTACTGACAGCAGCTCCATAACATCATCACTGATATGAACCTTAGGACAACACTCTCTCTGTTGATGGCACCCCATAAATAATATTCCTACTCATTACTGAAACCTGAAAAAACTCCAAGGAGAGAAATGTCATGTGCCTGAATATAACAATATCTGAAAGCTAATGCTCCTATTTTTTCCCCTCATACTGCACAGTATATTGAAAAGACCCAGTATACACTGTAAGTGAGGATACCTATAATTTCTTTTCTCCAGGAATCTTTACAGTTTCTAGACTTATTGAATGCCATAGAGGGAAGAAACGAGTTTAAAAAACAATTAGTAGGACATGTGGTGCTCATTCTTGGCTGAAACTGCACATTCTCATCTGCCTGAGAATACTCAGCAGTCGTTCATGAAAAATGTTTTTGAACTAATGAGCTATATTTGCATTCCCCTTAGAAAGGATTCAGAATTTTTCATCTACACTGCACCATGAAAAATGGATGTGTTTTTCACAGAGGTAATTTGAACATAAACCACCGCATCAATGGGAAGACAACCTTTGCAGAAACTTTTTAACTTAGCACATTCCATTTGTTTTCACTGGGGAAGGTCAAACTTATGTGAGAGATGTAAATTTCATGCACAAACCTAGGTGCTGATGAGATTTGTTTTTGTAGATAATCTGCAGCAGAGAAATTTTTCATAATGTCACCGCAAAATAAATTAAAATGTTCATCTTCATATGGCTGGTTCCATTGCATTAAAATAAATGTTGCAAGCTCATTTAATTAGTATAGTTAGGAATGTCTCTTCCCTGCTTCACTGACTCTCCAAATCACAAGTTAATTTGTCAAAATCAGACCATTGTTTTTCCTTCATTCTTCATTACTGAAAAGACAGCCCCATTTAAATAAATGTTTATGCTACAGAGAGCAGAGCAGTGAACAACCCCAAATATTTTTCTAAGCACATGTTGGAAAAGTTTGGGCTGCAAAGAGCTGGAGCGTGCGTGTGCATGTGCGTGTTGTTATTGGATATTTGACTGGCTGGAAAGGTACAAAATTGAGCAGTCTGCTGTAACTGATGATGTAGTGCACACCATCTCTCATGCCAGCGGCTACATGCACTTGGAAGCAGTTTTCTTCTATGTTTTCAAAGACAAATGATGACAAAAGATACAATCTCTATAAATTACCCTAATCAAATCATTCTCTTCGAGAACTCTTGGTTAATCAATTAGTCAGCGCTCGTGGTTCTTATGAATATCACTTCAGAGCCTCCCATGGCATTGTTCCCCTCCAACAGCAAATATTTAGAACATTTTATTAAATAAAAAAATAAAAACAAAACCCGAGAAATAAAAACAACAGCTTATATAGCAAATAGGCAGAGAACTTCTGCAACCATATGGAGTCCATTAACATCAAGTGAACTTTACAGGTATGACTGAGGTAGCAGTTACTTCGTTTGATCGGCTTAGTTAGTATTTATCCCGAGGTCTTTTTTGGAGGTCGCCTGCCACAAATGAATGGAAAAGGCCAGCAGAGCATCATCTGAGCCCCATACTAATGCTTTTTTACACTGCATGCCTCAGGCACTGCTTCTGTGGCATATATTGCAGTGTTATTCTTTAGCCTTCTCCAAGAAACTTTCAACGTCCACACAAAAGCTTTTACATCTCAGCACTATATTGCTTCTAACTGGGAGGATGCAAAACAATAGAAGACTCCTGTGATTTTCCTTATCAGGAGGTTTTTGTCTTTATCTGGCATTGGGTTCAGGTTTTTCCTGCTTTGGGATAGGGATTCTTCCTGTTGATCTGTCGTCTCTAATTTCTTTGTGTGAGTCGTCTGGAAAAGGGCAAACCCTGATTCTCCCCACTAGGTTCCTTGGCTTGGCAGCCTTTTAAAATGTCATCCAAAATTTGTATCTAATGTGAGTTTTATGACACTGTGAAGAAGAATCAACCCTATTTTCATTTTCAAGAGCTTCAGGATGAACCTTGTTTCATTAATAAATCATGTCATTAACAGGGAAATTTAATTGCAGTGATACTTCATGAATTCACAGTAAAAGCATACTATATATTACTGGTTGGCACATTGACTTCCAGACATAGAAACTCATGTGAACTGGGAAAAATTGACGTGTACAATTGTTAGGAAAACCCTTCCAAGATCACCAAAGCAGCTGAAGAGAGAGTGATTGAGACCACTTGTTCAAAGCAAGACAGGACCCGGGCTACATCTTTTAAGGAATGCCATGATGCCATTTTCTTACATGACCTCTTCTTCACCTCCCTATTTCCATTTGTAGCGAACGTAAGCATCCAAAATAGGAAGAACAGCTGTCATTAAGAGCTTTGGCTGGCCTAGGTTTCTTCAGGCCACAGGTCATGTCCCAAGGCTGGATTCGCTCTATAGCAGGACAGCTTTGCCCTGTGTTTGAGAGGAGGGAAGAGGGCTCTGTCATGCCCCAGGGTTGGGGCATCTCTCTTCCCATAAAGGCCTTCCTTCTTTTGAGACAGACTGTAGATCTCACAACACAATGGTTTCTGTAGCCAGTCTGTCACTTTATTGAAGTGCTGTTCTGCTGGTTGTATCCCTTTCCCACTAGCTCCACAGAAATCCCCATGTGTATCCAACAATCCAAATGTCCTCTAAAATCTCATATGTACTCCCAGCAAGGGACTGTGAACAAGAAATAAAGAGCAATTCCCAGCTTTAGGGTGGGTCTGTGTCCATGAAATCCCTTGACTTTTGAGGTGGAAGACAAAAAAGCTAATTTAGCAATTTTCCCACTCCTTGCACACCTGTTCACCCACGGCATCAGGAGTAGGGGTCTTACATTTTCCCCCTGCCACATGGAGAGTAGACTTACCCACTGGGGATGATGAATCATTGACAGGAGGCACAGATGTGCCTTGGGATCCTCCCACTCTACCATTGGTTGCCCAATAATTTGATAAGGAGTGTCCAGGTGGAGGAGACAAAAGCCTCCATGCCTTCCTTGCACAGCTGAAGGCCATTTCCACTTCCTCAGTTCTCTGGAGAAGAGGGCTACAGGATGATCTGAAATTCCTTCTTTTCTTTTATATATAGCCATTTGATACATGACTCCTGTACCAGTTCAGCAGCAGCATGAGTCTAGAAGAATTAACTGTCAAAGAAAACAACGGTGGGTTTATTATTCTTTGGCTGATTATTTTTCTAGGAAATGTTTTGAAAAGTACTAACCAAACATGAATTCATGGGACCTGGTTCTCTTCAGCAAGTCAACTACTGTAGACTGATGAATCAGTAGGTTTCAATTTGTACAAAAAGTTTCAGTCAAAGAAGACATACATATCTGTACATCCAAATAGCTCTTACACAGCTTGAGCACTGCCAACTCATGCTATTTCAGGTCTTTTCTTTTAAGACTCTGAATTTGGAATCAAGAGTTTACACAGGAATCAGCTTAAATAATTCCTCAACCCCTCCCTTACATCCCCCAAAATCCAAAGTAAAACTCTCCAGAAATAATCCTGTTGGCTGCAGAAGAAAATATGAACTGAGCTCATCTTAAAAATTGAGAAACCAAAAGACAAAATTAAACACTTCATTTCTAGAAGTCATCTTTAGCAGTGATGCTGCCTTGTCTTGCTGCAATAAGAATCATGCCTGGAAAACAGGGGAGGCAAATTCCACCCACAGACCAGGTTTGTGAGGCTGGACCTGAGTCCATTTAGGGTAATGAAATAAAATTTGGCTGTAATAAGACTTTTCACAGGGGAAGAAACATTCACGTGCTCGTATCCAAAATCTCTTGTGCTTTTCCGACCACACTGTAGTTACAGATGGCATTTGTTCAACAGAAAGGAAATAGGAAGCATCTTCAATCAGGCAAACTAATCTGCTCCCCTCTTCTTCTCTGGGAAAGGAGCAAGCCGGAGAGTTTGGTTTTGCTTCAGGGAACAGATTGCATCAGAAACTCCAACAAGACCTTTCTGAAGAGAAGTTCCATGAGTCTTCTTTGTTGTCAATGCCCTCAGGACTAAGCTATGCAAACAGATGCTGCATCACCACCCACAGACAGTGAAAGAGTTGCAGTGGTCTCCTAAACAGACTTGTGCAATAAAAAATGACAGGAGGGAACACAAAGTATAACCCTGTGCTGCAGAAACCCATCTTGTCTTTTAAGAGCCTATATATGGTGATAACTCTCTTCTTGCTGTTATAAAATTTCTCAAAACAATCCAATAACAATTTATCATGTTCATAAATGTTGCAGATCAGAGAGGAGCAAAAAGGGTGTTTTTCCAGGGTTTTTAAGTTTTTCGCTGAGGCGTCAGCCTTACTTCTCCTTTACATAAAGGTGTCTGTGTCCCAAGGACTGACAGTAGCAGCTCTGATCAGTGAATTTCTCTTTCTCTCCCTCTCTCTCTCTCCCTCTCCTTTTCAAGTTGCACCTGGAGATCATGGTCTTTGAATATTTTCAAAAGAGAAATATACGCCAGCATGGTGTGTTGTTTACGGGCATTCATGAAAAATTCATCAAGAGAACATTTGCAGAGAGATTTGTGCAGGCAGGACTGTGAAGAGGTGTGATAAGCCCACAGGTTAGGCTACACTAATATTTATACTATGCGTTTAGTACTTACATCAGCCTCTACAAAGACGCCGCAAACTTCTCTGAGTCTGACTCTGCTGCTGTTCATCACCCCAAATGTTGCTGCTGCCACTATATTCCTTTTTATTTGCTACTTGGGAGCCATCTCCTTTTGTTTGTGGAAAGCAGTGCTTCGTACCAAGCACTGCCTCCAGAAGAAAGCCAAGGCTGTACAAAAGGATCTTAGTAAACTGCTTCACTAAGAAAACCTGAGTTAAGCTCCCAGTAATGAATACATTTATTGCGTAGACAGTAAAAAGTACCGGAGAGTTAAAAATAAATTCTGCATTATTTAAACTTAATTTATGACCAGGAAAATAAACCCTCTCTTCTACTATTAATGTTTTTTATCTGGGCCATCAAATGTCACACCCTACTGATTCTGGATGTAAGGTCACTGGAAACAACATATCAGTGGTGTCAGCAATACAAATCAACTGAAATTCCCCTAAAAATAAAAATGTCAGGAGTAAAATAATAGGCAATAGTTATTTCATGGTATGAAAGGCTTGTAATATATCAAGAGTTCACCTTCTTCTGTCTTTATAATATATCACTTTGAACGTTAAGTATACCTCCATTTCATATATTTTAAATATAGATAATGTTTCTAGCTAAAAACAATACTCTCAGAGAAAAGTGGACCAAAATGATTGTTTAGGTTTGCATCCACTTTTTGAAATGTTTCCTAATTTATAGCAAATGATGAAGCAATAGCCCTGTCTATAAAAGGCAGTGTGGTGCACCAGCTGAAGCTTTCTAAGAACATATTTCTGTCTTAAAGGAATACAGAAATATAAAATTGATCTGGGCTAATGATTTTAGCAGGAAGTAGCAGAAGGGGAACCCTTCAATCTGGCTGACCCTTCGTTCAGCCATGAAGACAAGACCCTGACTAAACCAAGCATTGCAGGAAGCACTAACAAATGCCAGTAGAAAGGCAACATGCAGCACGTATTTGTGAAAATGCCTCCTTTGAAGTTTCTGAGCAGATGAACACATCTGTGTCTCTTAAACTGTCTTTAGTACAAGTGGGGATTTCCTCGGGCCATTTGTGACTGTTATGAAATGGCTACCAGAAAACAGGTTACGAATTTGGCTTGGATCACCATGCTGAATTATAACTGAACACACTAAATGTCACACTGCACTGCATGTGGCACTCACACAGAGAAACAGCCATTATAAACCCATGTTATACACAAGTAGCACCATGAATCTGCACACCCAGTTCAGATGCAGTTGGGTTTGTGTTTAATAGCCTGCCAGTGCCTGGACCTTTTGTGTTTACATACAACGAGGAAGAGGTTGGGGACAGACTAGGTCAGCGCTGTCCCATCACTCACCTCTAACAAATCTGGCCCCACATCCACGGAGTTTCCAGGACTGCAAACCTCTCATGGTCCCTGAATACTCTTTCATGGAGTTAAGTCCTTGGTGCAGTGACCCTCTTAAGAGCAGGAGTTTGGAGCCCTGGTACCCGTCCCCAGCACTACATCTTTTGATGCTCACTCATTGCTACCCAAAGAGCAGAGAGAGCATCTTCTTTCCCAGAGTGGGGCTATAGGCTGACTTATCCAGCTTCTCTCTGCTTTTGTCAAACTTGTGACTCCGCTCCATCCTTCCCCTCTGACAGGTCTTTTGTCTGATTTGTGTGTGCCACTTCCATTTCATCTTGACTTCAGAAAAGGGAAGGAAGTGCCTTCACAGACAGAACATAGCTACAGGATTTTGGGTCTCCGTTGTGCCCAGTCTGGCAGAGATGGGAAACAGCCCTACCACAGGTTGCCCTGTGCTCACACAGAGGTAGTGCACAGTATTTGGGATGGCTTTTAGATCATTTGGTGTCAGTCAGAATTCTTTTTTCCTCTCAACACTCTCTGTATGTTCGGGTGATGTTTGCAGCACATGTAGGATGTGAGTCATCACTGTTGCTGAGGTGACAGTCGGGATGGCAAAGAAAGGGGACAAGAAGAAGTTGTTCTTACAAGACATGATGAGATGAAATCCTTTTAAGATGGGACGAATATCAAAAGATAAGGCAGAAATTATCTTAAAAATTTCCATTTTGAAATGAGAAAGAAAACTCACAGGCCTATGGGAAGGTAAGGTACTTATATAATGGGAAAAAACCCACACTGCAATTAGTATAAACACTTCTTGTAAAAAAAGAGCTATGGGTCTTGTTAGAAAACATTTTTGGAGAGATTCTACTAGTGTGTCTCTCATGAAGTTTCCTTAGGGTCCTTTCCTAGACAAGGCAGAACCCCCAACCATCACATCCTTCTTGCAATAGAACTCCACTTCTTGCTCAGGTTAAAGTTGTGGGTGCCCAATGCTAGGCAAATGCTCAACATGCAGATGTGTTGGTGGTGAAACATGAGGTGACAGCTCAGATAGGTGAATGAAACCTGCTAAGTTAAGGATGAATCGTACCAACCAGTCCCCATACATGTTGTTCTCGCAGCACTGATACATCACTGTATCACTGCACAAGCCCACAGGTTTGTCACCTGGAAATGTTGGGAAAGGAGGGTGCAGCCTTGAAGGTGGGAGAGGTGTCAGCAGGAAGGTGACAGTTCCTTTCTGCTGTAGATGAAGCCTATGAAACAGATGTTGTAATACTTTCCTTTGAGAGTTTGGAAGCACTTTGGAAGTGATAAGAGAACCGCTTTCCTGCCTATGTTTTGTGAGAAATATCACCACAGATACATAATTCCTGGGCAGCAGTTTCCCTATTCCTACCAGTATTTTTCCATTCTCTTGAGTCAGCAGTTTTCTCTGACCAGAGATCTTGGGTTTCATGGCAGTGGCACATTCTAGCTTGAACCAATAAGCTGTAGTCCCAAAAAGAGAGATCCTAGAAACACTTTTAATTTTTTATCATTTATGCCACACGAGAAACAAGATGCTGACTTTGATGAATTGTGCATATCATCCTTTTCATCCTCTGTAGCACTGCCAAAATATTGTCCCCAGCGTGGAAAAAGTGAAATATATCTGATGAACACAGCTTCACTGTGTCAGGAACTCTCTGCTGTTCCTTGTTATGATGGACTTCGCCATTTTTGACTCGGATTCTGGTTCTGCCTCTCTCCTGCATTAATCTGCTGTGATCTCATCAGGAAAGCTGATCCATGAAGCTGAGGTTATAGTGAATGTTACTTAGCCTAATAGCTGGTCTGACATGTTTTTAAATGTCTTTTAATATTTTCTCTCCTGTTGTGTTTTCATTCACACAGCGCTAATAGCAGCTGAGTAGCAGCAGCCATAGGAGGCAGGAATGAAACCTGTATTTTCCTTCTCTGCAGTGTACAAACATATTTAAACTCCAGAGGAAACTGTGAGACAGTCTTGTTTACTCTGCTCGACCTGCAAACAAATCCTTTCCCCATACTTTTAGCTGTAAGACATTTGAAAATCTATTTATGGAACAAAACCTGAGGTTACCCGTGCTGAGAGAAGAAATCCTTTTTTTATCTGCAGAAGGTTCAAGAGCACTGCAGACAGACAAGGTCCGAGCTGCTCCACAAATACCTATCAGCCTTGACCTGCAGAAACCAATCACGGGCCTATTGTGCTGTTTGTGTGATACAAACCCAGTGCCTCTTCCCCGCAGAAAGTAAACTGAGATGACTCAACCGACTTCACTTGGTAATTCTCTCGGCAATCTGATCAAAATGATGAATGGTCATTCTGGCCAATGCTGGATTTAATTCAAGGTCACTGAAAAAAAAGACAAAAGGTCACTTTGCTGACCAACTTCTATTTATCTATGGATTTTTGTTATTAAAGGGATTAATCTGATAGCGTGTCCATACAACGCACTCTAATTATTTATACATTTGGTACAAAATTACTTCATACAAAGATTAAGACTGAGTCCTAAATTGGTGACATGAGACACAGAGATTGAGTTTTATGATGAGCCTCATCTAGATCAACACAGATGAATCCATGATTAAAAATGTGGGTTTAAATGTGCCCTGAGCCTGCTACTATACACAGCCAGGTCAACTTACACCAAATGGTGCATGCACTGGGTAAACTGAACTCCAAAAATAAGTCTTGCCATGAGAAAACACTTAGCTTTTCTCACGTATTTATTGGAGTATCTGTTTTCAGGAAGGTTTAGCCCACTGTCCTTCATTTTGAGATTTGAAGTGACAGATATTTGAAACAAATACTGATACAGCAATTTTATTCAGTCTCTGGAAGTTTGAGAGAAACATTCTCAGCCTTAAGGCATTGAATTTCAGTCAGAAGTAATTTCTAATGTTGCTTTGTCCTATTACTTGTAAATTCAATATAATTAGAGGCATATTCAGTTCATTACCAATTTGAACTATTGTCCAGGCTTTTTTTCAGTTTGTTGCTTTTTCAAAGCACTTTATTAAAAACTTGTTTTGCTGTCATATGTTTTAACGGGAAATAATATCTCACAACTAATCATTTATTAAGATAATGCAACTACACAATGCAGAAAAACAACAATGTAACCTCACTAGAAACAGATGGAGAGTGAGAAATAACCTTTGCTTGGTTGCACATTAATATTTTGAACTTACATTTGAAATATGTATTAGCTGCATGTTCATCCCAGGAGTGATAAATACAACATTAGATTGAAAGACAATTATTTTCGTTGCTTTTGGGCATACACTACCTTATTACCTAGACTCACTATTGTTTCAAATAATGCCTTCTGAATTTTCACATGTTCTGCACTTCTCATAAAAGCCTATAATGAGAGACAGGAAACCTGAGCAAAATGCAAAAGTTATTTCACTGTGTTACTGCTATTTTGTTTTTTTCCTTCTGCTGCCTCATTAGGCCAATTCTCAGAAATGATGCAGCAGAGACCAGGTTCCCATTTTTAGTGTTGGATGGTGGGCAAGAGCAATCTTTCAAAACCGGAGACAGTGCCTGCCCAATACAGCATCTTTTGAAGGGAGGTTCTACATGGATTAGGGAGAAATGAAGGGTTCATGATTTTGTCCTGGGATCCCACAACGCCCACAGTAGGAACCGTGCTTGGAATCTGAATCTCGTGTGTCACAGGGCCCACGCTCCCAGAGCATACCTTATCTAAAGTAAGAGTAGGTGCTGGGACACTAAACACTGCTGACAGGACTGTGCTCATTGTTTGGCACAGCCATGTCCCAGGGGCATTTGCCTTGCTGAAAAAAATGAGTGGGAGTTGTCAATAAATCCCCAAAATGGATGTTAAAAACATCCTGATTCGTGTTTACAACTCCTAAGGGATTTGAGTTTGAAACACAAAGAGAGATCTGCAAAGAGTTTGGGCATGTAAGGGCAAATGTATCCCCAAAAGCAATATTTGGTGCAAGTTTTACATGGAAGAAGTACTGCTCCTACCATGTCTTGTTGGATTTGTGCCATCATCATGACAGCTTCTAACTGGAAACCCAAAGAGAGGAAAACCTCTCTGAGCTGTTCTGCAGGGTAGCTACACACTCCTAATAGTGCAGCAGCAGTCAGGAAAACCAGTCCTTAGAGCTCCCTTGCAGACCCTCAGGCTTCCCAGCACATCTCTCAACAGTGAGAGCCTAGCAGTGCTTCATTCCTGCTCACTGTCTGGGGGATTTGTGTGCTCTAAGTGCAGGTCAACAAGAGGAAAAAAATGAGTCTTCCAGTAAACAACAATAAAGAAAGTCTCTGAAGTGCAGTCTCAGAAAGACAGTCTCCTAGGCAGTCTTTAACAGTATTAAATGACTATATAGTTATTATTTATTCATTTCACTACTCTTACAGGCAGCATCCCTCAAAAATAAGTATTCACCTATCTATATATGTATGAAAGCACTTTGTTTTTCATATGCTTTGTCCTTTGCTTATTTTCTTTACCATTCTACTTTTTTCCAGATGAACCCAGGCTGGTGCTCTGGAGAGCTAGATAAGAATGGCAAAATTTGGTAACAAAGGGATGAAAACACAAAGCCTGAAGAGACGTGAACACAAGGATGCTGCTCTCAACCTGCTCTGATTGCACATTTCAGACAAACAGTAGCATACAGAGGACTTGTACTGAAGTGTTGAGATTCTCAGATGCCCTGAGCTGCCCAAAACTCACTGACTTCAGACAAAAGTTTTTACCGTTTAGTATTTTATAGCCATGTAAATATCCAGCAGATATATACACAACTTTCAGTCCAAAATAGGGATTGGAGTTCTTAGTGGTTCCTGTTTCTGTTGTGCTTGTTGGGGAGGGGGAACCAGTGTTTGCCACACCTAGTAGTTCATAAATCCAGGTTATCTCCAAATTATTAACCAGATATTTCACTTGGCCTCTGCAACTTCTGAAAAAGCCTTCCTGCAGGGGTGAAACACAGTGACCCAGAGGTGGAAATCTTGAGTTCATGTTGCCCTCAGCACGTCTTTCCCGTCCAGGGCGAACAGCAGTCTGCCAATCAAGCAATCCAGGACTTTGCTCAGACTGAAAGATTTTGCTTTGCCCCTGAGGGGGCTAAAAGCATTGACAGGACAGTGCTAAAGGCATTTCTGCAAGAGTAGTTACTGCTTGAATCTTTTGGAAACCACAGGACACAGATAAATCAATCACGGACTAACCACAGTTGGCAGTAGATACACTCACACCTCATGAATGCAAGTGAATTGTCTTCTTGTTTTGTAATTCAGTTGTTTAGTCCCAAGATCAGTTTGCCAGTTTGAATGAGAGCAGATTTCTGTAACTCAGCACTGCATGTCACAGCTCGAGTGAAACAAATGCTCCAGTCTTCTTTGAACTTCTGAGTATTTTGACCTTCAGAACTTGTACCATGAATTTTTCAATTAACTAGCTCATAATTAAATCAACTGATTAAATAAAGTTTTAGTTGATAAAGTACTGCTATGCATTCAGATGGCACAGAGGTTTTAATGATATGTAGATTGTCCCTAAGAACAGCTCAGAAAGAGAATCCATCCTCCTACACAGCTTCATGGGTCCCTTCTGACCACGCAGCCCCCTCATTGCTCAGGCAGCCCACAAAAATGAAGCACAGTGGCCCTGGAGGCAAGGATTCGAGGCACTTTGTCTCTGCCCTTGACTCCACAGTCCTGCTGGCCACACTATTCCTGATACAAACCAGGATGTCACTGACCTTCTTGGCACTTGGGCACACGTTCAGCTGCTGCCAACCAGCCCCTCCAGGCCCTTTTCCATCAGGCCCCTTTGCAGCCACTCTGCCCCAGCCTGTAACTGATTGGGGAGTTGTGACCCAGGTGCAGGGCCCAGCACTCAGATACCCTCCCCTGTTTTTTGATTTGCCTTCTGAGCCAGAGATGCTGGTTTCTGCATAAGTAGACAGCTTGCCTAAAATATTATAGAACCCATGAATTGCTCTCTCTAATGACAGCAACCTCCAGAGTTCACAGTCTTGGACCATCACTGGACACAGACAGCAAATGACATAGGGTGGGGATTTTCCATGTAATTATTGCAGGTATATCAAGACCAGGCCACCCTAGTCCTCGCTTGTGCAAAAAGAGCTTTCCAGCTTTTCAGATGGCTTGAGATCATTACCAGACTGCACCAGGAAAAGATGCTTGATTTAGAGGTGTCATTTGATGTATCCTTTCCCATCCATTAAAGGTCAGCACCATGACAAAGCACAGCAGAAAGCATATTCTTGAACAATAGAAACAAATTACTCAGTATTTTTCTAAAAGCTCTTTAGGCCAGTTCCTCAACGCAAATCTTCCTTTCAAATGTAGGACTTGATACAATATACCACATGAAACCATACCTACTTCTCAGTCTAAATTTAGATTCTCCTCAGAACTGAAACTACACCAGAGAAAAAAGCATTTAACAAGGGTCTTTATTTAATTTGACATATCCCTCTTCAAATACTTTCCTTGCAAAATCCTTTTGTGCTCTTTTAAGTAGGACGATTTCTTTTCTTCATGTAATTCAAGCATGGTATAAAATGAGAACTACCCATTTAAAAATACACACATGCACAACTAGAAAGATAAGAGAAAACAAATCTCAAACAACCAAATTGCTTATTGTTGCAAATGGAGAGTAAGAGGGAAGAGGGAAAAAGAGGGAGAAAAGTAGAAATGCTAGGAAAAAAAAAAAAGGGAAAGGAAAAAGTTGCACAACATTTTGCTGATTCTTCTTAAGATGCGTGCAATATTTACCACATTGTCAATATTTTGACACTGTCACTTAAAGTGGTAACATCTGGTTTGGTTTTGAGGGGTTATTTTTGTAGACCTGTCCCCTTGCATGCATGTCTTCTGTCAGTATTTCTTCTGTGTTTAGTTTTACTTTTGTAGGAATATACAAATGGGAGCAGGATTCACTGCTACTTCTACCCAAAGTAATAATCTCAAGTTTTGGGCATGAGACCTCATTCCTCTACTGTGCACTATAGTGATGCTGGCAGCAGATGACAGGATCAGAGGAATCAAAACCAGGCTTCCTAGAATCAAGAAAATGTGCTTAATAACAGAAGGGAACCCAAATCCATAAAATAATTCATACCCTGAAATGGCACTAAGCGGAATATTTTTAAAGCATTTTCAAGATGTATTGCTAGATTTTTTAATTCCTGAGCTGTGCCTATAACACATTTGTGTGATTTAATGTCTAAAATAAACTTTTACTACTTTTTATTCCTGCTAGCTCTGAAACAATTAACACAGCAAAGCAAAGGTTTATAAAACTCCCCACCAGCCCACCCACCAACACATCTCTGAAGTGCACTCCCAGCTGAGTAGCCCAGTTTTGCCCTTGGCCTCATAACTGCTGTTCTGTGGGTAAATGTCCCCTACTTGCTGGAGAGGCGATGCAGTTTTTGTCTCTGGTAGGAGAAAGAGAACACAAATCGATTTTCCAAAACTCTGGCAGGTAGCTATTGGGATATTGAGCTGTGGGTGGATCTCAAGTGGGTGTTTAAACAAGTGATGACAACAAAAGATGTCAGGCACCACACAAGTTCTGAGCCAGATACTCAAAAGGCAGATCTTTAGATGATGGTGCATTTGGAAGCTGAGACCAAGGAATCAAAAAATGAAGAAAAGATCAGTTAAAAGAGAAGCAAAAAGACAGAGGTTTGCTCCACTGGAAAAATGGAGGAGTATGAATAGAAAAATTATGAGAGCAGCCCCAACAGACTAGAGAAAGAGGCAGCAGATCAAATAAAGAACGCAGGTGATCCATGGGATACTGTAGGAAAAAAAGAGAGAAACTGCAGGACTTCGTAGGCATTTTTGCTCACATTAAGAAGAGAAAGGTTTTTGTGACCCATGAAATTCATTAAGAGCAATTCAGAAGACCATGGTCAAAATCAGATTTAGACAAGAGAATGGCTATTGGCAGCAGGCTCAAGGATGTGCAGTAGGGCTGGACAAGATCCTGATTAGAAAGAACGACAACTGGCCAGCTGTCCTTGTGGCACTGCTGTAGTCACATTACAGGCGGTGAGGGGTGTCTTCCAGCTGAAAGTGCAGAAATGAATGAAGTCACAGGAGTCATTCAGCAGGCAAAGAGCAAAGGCAGGACTCAAGAGGTAGGATAAGCCCGTGTGCCAGTACTGTGAACAAGGTTCTGGGATGTGTGAGCCCCCCAAAAGAGGTTCAGAGTGTGAGGACTACTCTCAGGAATGAACTCCCTGTGGAGAACTCTAAGGATTGCAATTTCATGACTGATGAAAGCCTTAAATATGAAACAAAGGGGAGAGGGTTGGGATATTCAGTCTCCATGCCTGATTCTAATGCAAAGCAAAAAAGGAAAATCAGTTAAATGAGATTATTGTAATGGGTAATAGGACACGGAAGGGGAGAGGAATAGGCAGCAAGAGAATACGGGAATAATATTGAAGAGAGGAATAAATGTTTGTGTGATACATTTAATGAAATTTGCTATTTAAAACTGGATTAAAACAGAAAAAATCAAGAGAAATGCTGCGCATTAAGATCAGATACATATAGGAATGAGAATCTCTGGTGCAGAACAAAAGAGAAGGATATTACAAGAACAATAGAAACACACTGGAATAGTAGTCTTTCCTCAAACACAGGCATTGAAAGATATGCATTATTTAAAAAAGAAGAAAAGGTAAAAGGCACTGAGGTTGCAATGCCCATTAACTGATGAAGTAGACTGAAAAGAAAAAAGAATTGATTGCTCCAGTAAAACCGAGAAACAGCCTAAGTCAAAAATTACTTTTGGAAAGCCTGAAAAAGACAATCCATGGGAATTAAAATAGTGTCTGCCACTCACTTAAATGGCTGGATTTTGTTATGGCTGGAGATCAGCATCTTAATCCCAGAAACTAAGAAAAAACATCATTAGAAGAATTTCAAATTCACTATGCAGTAAGAAATGCTTTCAAATACAGAAGGACAAACTATCCTTGCATGAAAGGGACACATTTCCACAGCAAGTACTCCCAGGCTCTAGAGCAACATCACGTCAGCTACAGTTCTGATAAGTACCAAAACACTTCAAGCTAGCTATTTGTAGCATAGAAGTTTGGTCTAAATGACCACGAGTTTCAATCTTAAATAAGCAGAAGGACACAACCAGGCGCAGATCCATGATCTATGATTTTGAATATAAAATAGCCGCCAAAACAGAAGGTAAAATCTTAAGACCTATGGAATCTGAGAGTAGCAAGTATTTGACCTCAAAGGTACAAAAGACACCAATGAATTTGCAACCCCATCCCACCCTTGCTACTCACAGCAAGGGGGAAAAATCATTGTGGAGTAGGACAAATACTTCCTCACAAAATGGACGAGAAAAGACACCAAAAGAAAGAGCTGGTCAGCAAAGAAAAACTTACTTAACATCAAAAGGGGCAAGACAGAAGTACAGATGAGTAAGACTCTCTGTGGGGGATCCTGCCAAAGAAACACACAGTAAGTATGTACCAAAATAAATGAATGCATGGACAAACAAACACAAATATTGTTGTTGGGGTGTTTTTCACTGGCTCTCTATTCCAGAAATCCCAATGTAACTCAGTTTTTACCAAGATCTGCTCAGCAATGAGCAGCATAGCCACTTCCAAGACAGACTGCATCTTTCCAGGCTTATGCTGGAAAGATCTGTGCAGTCTATGAGCCTACTCTGTCCCATGTCACTGCAAATGAGTTTAGCATATCTGTTTTACTTTGCATGGCATTGCATGGGAGGAAGTGCTTAGTTCCACATCTCCAGTCTGGGCATTTACTTATCCAGATGTCAACAGCACCATAAACCATCTGACCTTACCAAACTAATTTTGAGTACGGCAACTGCATAAGCTTTCATATATGTTCTATAGTAGCTCTTAGATGGCCTTGGAGAGAGTAGACTTGGCAGAAGTGGGTGAGGAGCAAAACACAAGTAAAGAAAGGTGAAGAAATGTATATATTGATTATCCCAGTAAAGGCATGTAGTGATAGGACAAAGGCTTTAAGCTGAAAGAGGGTAGGTTTGGATTAGATATTAGAAAGAAGTTCTTTGCTGTGAGGGTGGTAAGGCACTGGAATAGGTTGTCCAGAGAATCTGTGGATGTCTCATTCCTGGAAATGTTCAAGGCCAGGTTGGATGGGGCTTTAAGCAACACAGTCTTAATGGGAGGTATCCCTTCCCGCTGCAGGAAGGTTGAAACAAGATGATCTTTAATGTCCCTTCCAACCCAAACAACTCTGTGATGCTTAGGAAAAGTAAGAACTTGAAGCTGGCCTTTGCAGAACAAATATCATGCAAACAGGAGGAGACCACGCGGATTTCCCAGAACACAATCCCAGTACAGTTCTGTGAGTGCAGACAGGAGGAATCACACACACTGACAGTGACCATTAGTCCCTGTAGTGTTTTGAGGCAGGGGTGAGTTTTATACTGTGTTTGTACAGTGACTAAAGCAAGGACGCACAGGGCTTTGACTCTGATTTCTGAATGCTACCGTAATAAGTACAAAAAAAATTTTTTAAAGCACAGTTTTGGGCCTCAACTACTTTTCACACCAACACAGCAATGTGAAACATCAGCTACCACTATCACTGTGAAATGCAGGGTGCATTCAGGCTTCCTACTGGGAATACGGAATCCATGGCCAAGTGCAAATCAAGATCAAATGCCTGGCTGTAGCCAGGGCAAATGGCATCTAAGAACAGCTTCTGCCACCATGGCATGCCTGGTATGTCTGGGAAGGATCTGGGATGACCTGTAAAGCCTGAGTCAGTTTTCCATGCTGAACCTTCTGAGGGGCTGGGGTTGGTGAAGGCATGAAAGAGCACCAGGCCCACATAACATGGTGGGCAGGAATTACTCAGGCAGTATCCCAGACCTGAGAGTAGCCCTGTGATCCCACTGAAAAGTAAATTATGTGGGCAGCAGTGATTTGCACTATTCATGCAATCCTTTGCAATCCTTTGCAATCCTTTACCAGTCCTTTGATCTCTCCAGTGCTATCTCCCCGTGTCACTGGGGTTTTCCCAGTCCATTTGCTCATCCTACCACTGCTACACGTGTGCTGGAAATGGCCATTATGTCACTACAGAATGCCATGGTATGTGATAAATATTCCCAATAACATTTCCCGAGAGAACCAAGAATTTCTTTTTTGAGGTTACAGAAACTTTTCAGAGCATTGGATGTCACACAGGGCATACGCTTCCCCCAGTGTGAAAATAATGTGTGTGGCTCTGCTCCTTCAGGCGACTTCTTCGTGCATCAGGTAAATGATGAATTACCCTGTCAGTCAGAGCTCTTCCTTTCAGGGAGATAAAGAGCATGTGCCTGAATAGAAGTTACTTGGTTTTAGCTGCCACACAGCCTCATGGATGGATGTGACAGGTCGCTTCTGTGGCATACAGTCCTGGGAGATGACCCTTAGATTTGGCGTGAGATTCTGTGAAGTCCTGCAATTCATTGACCAGAACTAAAGTTTGGACTTCTGAGCATCACCCAATCTAACCAGAAAGATTTTAACCTCCTTGTCATCATGACATGATAGCCATGAGTGTAGCGAGCCTGGTACAACCAGGTTGGTCCATTGCCAACGAGCCCAAAATGTATTTACAGCATGTGGGTGCCCATGCCAAAGAGTTTGGAGCATAAAGAAAAGCTGCACAAGTCCTACTTTATTTTTTACTGTACTGTCTAATAGATGCTCTGTCAAGTTATACATTTCTTGCTGTGACAAATTATTCCTCTTCTCCTGACAGGACCTCCAGCTGAGTCCGCTGTGCTCAATTAGGAGAAAATGCATATTTTAATCCACCCCATGGTGTAGTAACATTTCACTCTGTGGCCTTGGCAAAGGCATCACTTAACTATTTCTGCAGTGGTTTCACATGCAGCACATTATTATAATGTCAGCAGCATTTCCGTCTGTTCTAGTTTCCCTGGCAGTACTCCCCTAGGCATTGAGATGTGGACAATTAAAGACCACTTTATCATTTTGGAACCAATGATTTCCTTACCCTGATACAGTTCATCTCTACACATCAGCTGCTCCTACTGTCACAACCATCTTCTCTTTTCCAGGTCCCTGCGGTCTCTTGGTGAGTTGTTGTGACCATCCTCCACTGGTGGACTGGCAAAAGGCGATCCTGTACCCTTCCCAAAACAATGCATCAGGTCTGTGTCCTCCTTGGTACTCATGATCAGCTCCAGATCTCCTCTGATCTCTAGCAATGAATGGAGATCCCCTCAAAAGCCCTTAATCATAGAGTGGCTGTATTACATGGAAAAATGCACCCTCTTTCCAATAAATCATCAGGACTTCTGTGAAATGTCTTCTAATTTTGTAGTCGCACTTGAAAACTACCCAGGCATGACTCAGAAGTCATGGAGAGTTGATGAGATGGGAATCCACATGACATTACTTTTATGGTGCAATATGGCTCTCTTCACTGTTTGCAGGGAAAATAAACAATTAAGGGTTATTTGTGGGGAAAAACAGTCCGGGGAGAGGAATAAGCTGCACAGGGGGAATAAAAAAAAAAAAAGGGGAAAGAAAAAAGTGGAACAGTCTTTACAAGGAACCAGCATCTCTGCGGAACTATTCAGTCATGCTGAATAGATTCAGGATGAGGTCTGCCCAGATGGATGGCACTGCTTTTTTTTAACTGCTTCCAGGCTATTTTTGGCCCATTGAACCTCAGAAACACTTCCAGAGAAGTCTTTAATTTCAAATTCTGATATTTAGCCTTCCAATGTTTTTGCAGAGGGTCTTCTCACTTGCTGTTTTCTTACCTGCAACCAGAAGTTTGATCATTAAAAAATCTTGTTTGCCCAGAACAAACTCAAGAGTCCCTGATGTATTCAGTAGCCTGAAAATCCCATTAATTATTTGAAACCTTGGTTAGGTGAATTAATTCAATGTCTTTGACTCAACTTGGATAACAAAGGTTTGACTGCATTTCTCTTTCTTTTATGTGAAGTGTGCTCTCCGGTACAACTTACCCTATTAAAAATATATCTTGCCTTTTAATCAGCACAAGCAAAACAAAGATAAGCCTGCTGAAAAGGGCTTTGAAATGCAGTTAAAGTAGCAGAGGAATTATGTGCAAGTCTGTAGAGTATATTTATGGTTATAAAACATCATATAAAAATTTAATTGGTACCTATGAAAGACACCAGCAGCTCTGTTGAGAGGGCTCTCCACAGAACAGCTCAGCAAGGCAGCAGTAGAACAAATGTTTCCCTTCTCAAGAAGACAATACTGGAAGCGTGTCCTGAAACTCAACTGCTAAATGGCGAAACCTACTTGGTCCTTAACCTCTCTGATGTGGCCAGCCAAAGCTGGCCAGGGAAAGGGATCAGTCTGATCAAACACCTCTGGTTAAAGTCTCAAGGCTTTGTGTTAGCAAAGGTAGCCAAAGCAAGGAAACCAAGTCAGTTTGAGATTAGGACTGCTGCACTGAAAACCTCTCACATTCATTACAACATATCCGCAAGTCAGCAGAGCCATCCGCTGTGTCTCTGATGGCTCTGGTACATGGTAGGCCGTCTAGTCTGTTGTAACTAGCTGGGTGATCCCATAACTCCTGAGGAAAATGTATTGGCAATTAGAGGCCTCTGGGACATGTCAGCTCCCTCATTTAGCAGCAAGTCTGGTAGCTACTTCAGATACAAAAGCAGAGATAGGTGCACAACACCCTGGACTTTCAGTAATAGCACTTAATTTCTGTGGGTGAGCACTGAGGTCTCATTTCTCCTGACTAGAGCTGCCCATGCAGCACCACTGGTCATTTTGACACTGTGCATCCCTGTCACCTTATGTGTATGGGCTGCACAGACTCTGCTACTGAAGAGCTAGCTCAGCCATTAACTCCTTTGAGATAGCTGCTATTGCATTTTATTGTAGCTCTGTGCTGGATCTGAAACAGTGCCTCAGCAATGAAAAGCTCCCCATGAGATACGGGAATATCTCATTAGCAAAATTACTTTTTTCCAAGAGTGGTTTTTGTGTAAACATAAAGCCCTTCATTTACAATGAGAGCATTTCAGCAAACATCTCTTCTTCCTATTTTAATGTAATTTGCAAGAACATGTACTTTTTTCTTGTACCCATATGGAGAGAAGCAAGATCCTTCAGGAGTTGTCTGATGAGGTAGATTTTTCCAGCAACGGCAAGTGCATACACAAATGTAATCTTGGTGTGACTTTTGTTTAGCTGTTTTCCTATTGCTCAGCTTCTTTATCTTACTCAGCTAGATTAATCCTAGCCCTGTTGTTGCAGGATCTTATTGTATTGTCACATCACATGTCTCACACTGCAGACAAGAGCAGAAGGAAGATGTTGGATAGGACTTATTTGAAGCAGGTACAACCTGCCTGGCTGCCCAGTATAGCCAGCCCAGACCCCAAGCAAGTTTGGGAGTTTGTCACCAGGCCGTGAAAGAAGAATGTAGGAATGAGATTGCTAAGGCAGGAGAAATGGAATGGGCAGCATTTATCCAATCAACATTGTGGAAATAGGATGGGGAAGTTAACAGAGGCACAATTCACAGAAATGGGGGATAGGACAAGAATCAGCTGGAGCAAATACTGGCTGAGCAGCCCCAGTGCAACTGGTCAGGCCAGAGCAGCAGTAGACAACTGATGAACATCTGGGTGAGTGGATGTGCTAACAATCCTAGAGGCATAGGAATACTCCTCTCTGTCAAAAGTGACCATACAGAGATCCCTGTAACTTTGTGAGGCTTAGGACGTAGATGTTCATCTCTTTTTTCCCAAGGTAGATTTTTCTTCCCCTATTTGCACCAAGTTAAACTTGTACAAATTAAGCTCTGTTTCCCATCCCACTGGAAGTGCTGAAGCATTCAAATGCAAAAGTGAGACTTGTTTGTACTTTTTTGGTGATAGATTTCTCCATCTAGAAGACAGGATGAGTAAAACCTCAGGTCAAAGCCTGGATCTGGCAAAGGAAATGTTTTCCAGCTGCAGCTAGGAGCTGCCAGCCTGCAACCAACACTGAGTGAGCAGTGTGGTCACCCAGACAGGGGAGAGAGCTTCCTTCTGAACATGTCTCAGGGACAGAAGCACACTGACAGCCAGTCATTGTGTCAGTGCTTCTATCACAGTTTTGGGATGCAGATGACAAAGCAAATCACATTAAAAATCTGCAGAAACGAGTTGTGAGGTCAAAAAGGGCACATTAGTCCACCCAGTGCCAGAGTTTAAGGTGAAATCCAGCACTCCTAAGTGTCAGTTCAGTGCCTTGTCAGAGCATGTTTTCTCAGCCTTTCCTACTCACCCCTGAATGCCAGAGCCCCATATTTGCATGCCACGTCCACTGCAGTGTGCCTCACCTTCAGGAAAAGGGTACCAGCTAATTATGAGTGAGCTTTCTGATGATCAGTTCATTTACAATTCCTCCCAAGCATGGGTTTGGGATCATATAATACCAGGCATAATACCAGCCACTCCAATGAGACAAATCAAGAGAGATGTGCAAATGAAGAGATGAGCATTTGTCCTTGAGGGAGGACATTTAGCATACCTAGAAACACAACCATTTTTAAAATTAATTAATCCCCTTAAGGAATTGTGAGTGATGGATTAGAGACCTTAAGTGGGGAAGCAGTCTGTGACACGGTGTGTGTTTGAAGAGGCACTGAAAAAGGATGTGAGTTTGCAGTCTCACGTGCTTAAGCAAAACCATCAGCCTCAGAGTGGAACATATTTATTGGCTGGGGAAGGAGAGGCTCAGGGGGACCCTTGGAGCTACGTGCAAGCAGACGAGTGTCTGTGGCACCTACTGCTGTCCAGCCAGCCAGCTCTGAGAGCAGCAGCGTGAAGAGAGGAGGGGGAAAGCTTAAAACATCACCAGGGAGGAATATAGCATGCAATGACATTTTAAAAACATATTCTTGGCTCTGAGAATGGTCCAGATAAGCAAGGTAGCATACAATATGTAGATTTCTCATTTAAATGGAAAAGAACAGCAGGACATTGCTTCAGATGTGCTTCCTTACTAAATCTGCCTGCTAGTTTTCGAGTCTGAGTCATCTCTATCTTAGTATGCAATGTATTCCACCAAGTAATGAGATTTCTTTGAGTTTCCACTGTATTAGATTTCTCTGCACATCAAATATTTAATAAGAATTAGCATCCAGCCATCCTCCCTCCTCCCCTCCACAATAATATTAACTTCTACTGAGACACCAACATTTTGCTATTCACAGTGCTGCTTTGAAGGGTAACTTTAAAAGCCCTGTATATTTTTCCAAGGGATTTGCTCTGATCCTTTCCAAACACACAGTAATTAAGAAAAAGAATGACCAGCAGGAAAAGGCCCGGTAAACTGAAGGTGTGCAAAGAGACTTCTCATTAGTCCTTGTGTCAGTTGCAGTATCTGAGGAACAATTTCATAGCAATAACGTATTTATTTGATGTGGCACAGATATCTGGGCTCACTGCTACGGATGGCGTTTGCTCTTAATGCTTAAAGTACCTCTTTAACAAAATGGCACTCCATAAAAATTTAGTGTGTTCCTGCTGTAATTAAAAAGCCCTAGTCATTTTTGCATTTATGATATAAACTATAATAGCTGTAAAATCCCACAATTAATTTGTGCCAACATTTCATACTTGAGAAATTCTCATTACAAATTTCATTACTTATTCACTTATCTGTAATTTGTCCTATATAACCTAAAGAATATTAACAAATTTAGAGTCACTTTTGCTCTATTAAAAGCTAAATAGAAAAAGCCTTTCACCTAGCAAGCCAATTGTGATAACATTCTCAAGCCTGCTCCAAAATGGTGGTCAGGCTACACAGAAAGAGATGTTCTTTATGAAGCACACAAGCCATGAACGACAGCCTAAAGCCCTTTGGAAACTGTGTGATGCATCCCAAGCTGTTCCACTGCACCCTCATCAGTTTAAAAGCTTTACAAAGTTTGTGAGTCTTACAACGTGCCTGTGAAGATGACACACAGCTAAGGGCAGGACTGGCAATAAAGCAGCAAGAAAATGATCTCTCCAGCCAAGGGTGACTGTGCAACATCCAAATGACAGGGATTTCTGTTCCCTCTTCAGTTTGCTTCCTGCTGATCATGATGATAATTTGTACCCTGGATGGCTGCAGGACCTACAGGGCTGTAAAATCTTGAGGAGCTCTGACACGAAGTCCCAGTTTCCCTACAGATAAGTGATGGTGCTAGCAGAACTAGGCAAAAGAAAGGACCAGCAGGAGAGGGCTGCACACATGGGACAACAGGATGGGGAGAGAAAACTTACTTCTGCTGCTCTGCAGTTTCTCCCACCTGCTGAATTCATACAGTGTGACAGCAAAACCACCCAACTCCTCTTGAAATTTTCACCATATTTTCATGGCTTTTTCTTCATGGTTTTCTTCATATGGCTTTTTCTTCTCTGTCATCTCATGTGGGGCCAGAGCTCCAACCCAATAGATGCCAGAACTCCGCTGAAAGCAACTGAAGTAAAGAAAACCATGTCCAAGACTGCTGACAATCCCTTCCTCTATCCAAGTCCAGTCCAGCTTTCCTCGAAACAACCTCAAAACAGCCTCAAAACAGCATTTCCAAACATGCTTTTCATGAACTGTCACCCCCTCTGTTTATTTTAACTCAGTTTTACTCAAAAGAGGATGCTTTACTCCTTTCCTGTTCTTGACTATGCATTTGCAAGTCAAGTTTTACCATTCACCTTACTCACTGTACCAATGGGATATTCCTGCCAAGTCTTGCACATGATGGTAAAATACCATGACAATGGAAGGCAGGAAGGAGCAGGCAGGAAAAGTTGAAACTCTGATAGGTCACCTGGCAAAGAAGAAATAAAAATATTTTCTTGCTCAGGATGCTAAATCTAGAACTACAACTCCACCAAAAAAAAAAAAATAGCTCACTGAGCAATTTGTAATACAGTTACAATAGCACAAGCTTCAGGCTTCTCCTGAGTGTTTTCTGATATGCTAAGAAGAAATCTCCTAAAGAATAGGTAGGGTGAAACAACAGAAAATAAACTGGTGTACCATCAACCTCATTTAACTGAGAACACCTAGAAAAGTGCAAATACAAAGATTTGATACTAATAGGGAAAATGAACTTTGGCTGACTTTGCATCTTGACTTTGCAAACATTATGGAGTCCACTATAATCCGTTATGCAAATTAGAAGGAGGATGGAAAACAAAGCCTAGAAACAAGTAACTTCACCTCCCTACAACAGAACAAAGCCCAGACACACTGGATCAAGACAGTGTCACTCTGTATCTAAAAAAATTATGTTCACAATGAACAGAGAGTCAAATATGAGTACACACATCTGTACTATATAAAGACATGCATATATCCACTCCATCACAACAATATATAACACTATATTGGCATTTTACTAGCTTTTATACCACATTCATTTTATTTCAATCTGTAATTAACTTCCACAAAATTTAACTGTGAGACAGGAAATTACTATTCTAGCATAAATAATCTTGCTTCTGAAAATGGCAGCTTTAACACAACCAGCAACACAATTCATATATGAAGGAAAATGGCATACTTATTAGCTTTGTGTGCTCCATATTTCATAGAATACTGTGGTGTAAATTGAAATTTTATATGATTTAATAAACTTATATGATAGTCAAGTGCCCACATAACTGTAACAAACAGTACTCCTCTCTTAATCAGAGCTCTCTCTGCATGTGAGGCTCTCTTTCATTATCAAAGCCTTAGCTTAGCTTAGCTTAGCTTAGCTTATGACAAACCAGACACTATTAAAGTATCTTCAAAAAAGTACATTTACATCACCACAATCCTTCAAATATCCTCCCTTAGTTCCGGAGGACAGTTGTTGTGAAGGGGAATATAAGACCTACCTTTCTTCCAGCGTGAATCATCTTTGCGAACAAGTTATCCAGCATAAATTCCATGGTGCTGTGTTAACAAAACAGTGGCAACAAACAAATACACACACTTACAGGCATGTGTGGGGGTTTGTATCAGGATGACAGACACTAAAATGGAGTAACAGAAGAATTTGGAAAGGAGAAAGGCTTATTTGGCCTCAAATCACTATTTAGTTCCATAGATTATACACAAAATTTAAAGTTTCTTTGTCTTTGGTGCATTAGAGGCAATATAAGATGCCAGCTGTTATCTTTCAAAACTTGCTGCCCCATTTAGACAAATGGTCCTCTGTAAAAAGAGTAATGATGCACAAGGCTCCTGGTTGGAACTAATCGTGTTCTCCTTAAAACCTGTGTAATGCATTGTGTGTACTGGATACACACACACACCACTCTGCAGCTGCCTTAAGAACAAAGAGCATCAGTGCTCTGACACAGCTATTTTTTATATGCTGGGTGCCATCCCTTTACTTGCTAGGATTATGACACCCTTGACATTCTTCCCTGTAGAAAGAAAGGGTGCCTGGTAATTAGGGTCAACGTTTAGCCTGGTTATCTGCAAAAAATGTATCAATGAAGGAATGATTCAATCAGGCCACCACATTCCCTATGAGCCACCCTCAAGCATTTGCAAACAAGTCAAGTGAATGAAAGATGTTCCAGTTGCTCCCTTTGCTGCACAAAATGTCAGCAGAGCTATAAACAGGGGCTTTCAGAGGCAAAGGAATTGTCACTGGTTTTTGTTCTCTGCTTCTAAGTTTTAAACATGACCTTCCACCCTAGGCTTTTAATGTATTTTTTCACTCCAGAGTACAGACCATTGCTCCTAAATTCATGCCTGAAATACATTTTCTGTGTTTGCAATTCTTTTAGAAATTATGTTTATGGAATATCCTTGGAAGAGAATGAACTTTTTATTCATAATACATAAGCTTTACATTTTTAATAACAGAATTAGGCCTTCACTGATTTTATAACTATACTATTAGCCAACACACTCTGGTTTCAAATTAATTTGAAATAACTCACACAATGACTTTCTGCAGTCAGGACTGGAGAAGCATGGACTTTGAAGTAGGCAGAGTCTGTTAAATTAAGCAGTAATTGCAGCTACTGCTAATGAAAGCACGGAACATTTTCCCTATTCCTTTGCACATAGCCCGGATTTCTTCTACGACAGCAGAATGGATGGGCTGCTGATGACCTCTTGCTAAAATCTGATTTCAGAAGTGACACAAAGTTCTCTGAATAAACTGTCTTTCTCAGTATATTTTCCCTGCTTATTGTGTCATGCAAAGAGGTACCCTGCGTAATGACAACCTAAATTCCAGCAAAATTCCATGCAATCTTCTAATTAAAGAGCTATGATCAACATTTTCCAACCTCAGTAGGATCACATCCCACTGTGCTAAGAGATGCACAAACACATGTGACTAGAGACCTCTGCAAACCTCAGTGACTCACTGCTCCAAGGGAAGGAAACCTTCCCTTCAGGACATGTTTGGGAGCTTTTCTGAGGGAAGACTACAATGTTTGCCAATGTCTAACCTAACTAGGGCCTAGCTGTAGTGTTTAGGTGCTGCTAATACGTATTAAACAAGCCATATGACTCCATAGTGTATGCACATGCTGGACTTCAAGACTGGTAAGGAACACACACAATTATGGAACAAAAAGTATCTTAGGGAAAATAGTATTGGGGTAATGGCTCAGACACTGGATCCTAATAGTGTATGAAGGGGTTAATTTCAAAAGACAACCGGGTCTGCAAATAAAATGTCATACTATCTTGGAGTGGAAAAAACTCATCTCACCCTTCCCTCCAAAGTTTTCCAATACCTTAAATTTTCACAGGGCTTAATACTGCAGTATGGAACTCAAAAAATCCCAGCTACTTTTGTAAGTGCTACTACTGCAAACTCAGTACCTATAGTGATAGACCCAAAATCCAACATTATCCCCATGTATCAGGTGAGGGAGTAGCTGGAGCTGTTCACTTTGTCTGCCTGCTTCAGAATCATCTGCTTTCTCTCCTGCAGATATTTCTGTGGCCGAGTCAAGTAGACTGACACACGCTAAGAGAGGCAGCTGGTGCTGGGCAGTTTCTAAACATGGAGGAAAAAATGTTCTTTACTTTTGAGGGCTGACAGGTTCTCACATGATAAACCTGTCAAAAGTGTTACCTAGCATTGTTGTCTGCATCACAATCTGTTTCCCAGTAACTCTGGGTCTGAGTAGCAGTAATAGAATTAATTATACTTCATTTTGCTGTCTTTAACAGTATTGACCAAATTTAAGAACAAATGAGAAGCGCTTATCAAGCTTGAAGAAAATAATCCATCAGTGGCACAATTTAAATTCTCTGCAGTTCTCTTATTAATCAAAGTAACACTTACTATCCTATCTTCACTTCCCATTAACAGTCATTAAGCACTGTTGCTGATTGAAGCAATTTCTTTAGGGATCTCAACCTCATTTTTAAGAGAACCTTCTACAGTGGAAAACAATATCATACAGGAACAGTGACTCCAAGAGAGGAAGAAGGTTCTTCAATCATGTTCTGACCTTGACATTTCCTAGCAGCAGAAGTTCACTAAGTACACAACCAACATGCTCTAAACTTCTGACTTCTTTCTTCCAGCAGCACCAGGGCCCCTCTATTAACCAGGGAGGAAAACACCACTTCAAAAGACAGTTATAGCAAGCAGGTTAAGTGTCTTTAATTATTGTACTGGCCTGCATCAGTGATTATTATTTATAGAGCCTTTTCATACACAGGGAACCAATAAACAAAAACAAAACCCCACACAAACAACAAAAAAGACATCTTATTCTGTCATCTTACTGTCAACCCTCAGAAAAATCCAAAGGTAATATATGGTGCAGGAAAGATTTCTGATGCTGACTATTTTCTCCCCATTATAAATGTCACAGATTGATAGCTTTTGTTGGAATAAATGCAATTCTTCTCAGAGGAAACCTAGTACCTGGATGTAACAAAAAGGGGCAGGGAAAAGCCTGGGCTATAAGCACTGAGCTGCAGCAGAACAAATCAATATATGTTCAGGGCTGTGGGTGCACTGTCGATCCTGGGCTTGTAGGTGGGACATGATCACATGGGGTAACAAAAATGTTTTTAAAAGCATTTCATGATTCAGGGGGCTTCCTGTGACTCTCTATACTCTCAAGGAGTTTATTCTGTGGAGGGTGTTTTATAGGTGCCTTGCAAGGTCCTCAAGTTTACTGATTTTACAAGTCTTCATCTTCATTGTTCCCTAACTCAGCATTTCCCAGAGTATTTCAGTTTCACTGCTTTAAGCAGTTCTAGGGAAAACAGTAATTTTCCTAAACAGCACTCCGAGGCTGGAGAAATCGGGGCTAACCCTTATTTAAGCAGTAGCAAAAATGCCGACCTGGTGTCATAACCAGGTTTATATACAAGGCAGATGTTTGTCACATCACAATTCAGTTCAGACAAGTTGAATTTAGAAGTCTGAAAAATGCACTTCACCATTTCCACATTTCTCTCAGAGAAGGGTTTTTATTGACTGGGTGTTTTGGTACCCATCTGTCTCTTGGCCTTTAAACACAAATTTTTATGACTGGTGTATGGCTGTGGCCAAACCAAAGCTAGTATCAGCCTTGTTTGACTCAAACCTCCAACATTCAAGAGCTCATAAGATTGATCATGAATGTTCACACTGTGAACTGTTTCCAAAGTTTCTCACCCATCATACTGAGTAACTGAGTTCACTTTATCCTTCCAGGGAAGAAAAATCCATCTGTGGTACTAAATATAGAGTCATTGCTTCTGCTTAAAAAGCACTTGACCTGAAAATTAGTGACTGCCAGGGAATATTTTAGGGAAGAATCACCGGATATCTGCATGGATCTCGTTCTGTCAATGTCTCACTTGTCAAAAAACATGTTATTGGCTTGAGAGCCATTGGGTCTATCCTAGTACAGCTATTTCATCCCCACTTCCACAGCCCTTCCACTTCAGGGAAAGAGAGAAAAGAAGATAAAATTTGGCTGTGTTCTGCCTACTTTCCACATCCACTTGTGTGTACACAGTATGAAAATACAATATGACTTTGGAATTTTGTGGCCAAAGTGCATACTGATTTTATTCCATACGTAAACAGTAGGCTGAGTATCAGGTTGGCCAAATTCAGTCTAAAATAAAAAGAACAAAAGACCAGTTAACTTCTATGCAGCTAACTACCCAATTCCAGATCCCACTATATGAAATGTTAGACTACATTTTGGATCAATGTAATACCTACTTCCATTAGGCACTTTAAAAGGAAAACATCTTACCAAGTGTCCCATTAGGCTGACAAATTTACAACACTGTGAATAGAAAACCAGAATACAGCATTGTGTTCAGGGAGCATGTGGATATCAGCTCTGTAGTATTTCTTCATCTGTATGAAGAAGGTTGGATAGGCTATCATATACTTACTTTCTCACTATTTATCAGGTCCAGACATGTATATTAAAGTAAATTAACAATCAATTGTGGAGTGAATTATGGCAACTGTAGTAGGACTGAGTAGATGCACATGGGAACATAGCACATTTAAGCCTCCATCTCTGCATGTGTCACTTACCATTAATGCTAAAGATGATTTGGAGGAAAATCTTTTGCCATATACTCTCATACAGAGGACATCAGCTTAGCAAAACCCATGCTCTAGGGTGGGAACATTCAGCTCTATCCTTCAGTGGATCCTTGTGGAGGCATAAAGCTGTGCTGGTAGAAAATCTAAGATCTCTCTTGATGTACATGTGATTGACAGAGTAAAATAATTTAAAACAAAGGAAGTACAGGAATAAAAAAACACCATAAGAAGATAGGAAGACTCCATGCACAAAATCTTACCATCTCATTCTCCTTCTTGAGTTTAGCCCTGGTTTTAAGTCCCATAAACCAGACAGAATACAAAGCCACTAAGTGGAGCACAGCTACTGAAATAATTTATGCCATAGTAGCCATAGCTTTCTGACATCTTTCTCGGGCACTTGGGCTGCAGTAGTTATGTATTCTAATAAGTTAGCTCATTGCATTATACTGCCTGTTAGTCAAACAGAATCGTTGGGCAGAATCCGTTCCCAGTCAAGCCAGGGAAGGCTGTTTGTGCAACTACAATGATATTTTACAAAAAGTAGGCACATTTAATACCATAGTCATAGAGCTGTAGATATGTTTGTCTTATTAAAATGGACAGATATATGACAGGACTAGGGGAAAAAGGTAATTTTTAATCTTATGCTTTTAATTTTTAATGTGAGCACCATATAATGATAAGCGCTTCCAGCACATCTTACATAATAGAAAAATAAAATATCTCTGCACAGAACCAAGAGTCATATAATGTTGAAGGTCACTTGCCCTACTACTTCACAAAGAACTCATTGATATGATGTGAGAGCGAGGCAAATAGATGTAATTAAAATATGCTAAAACCAATAAGAAAAAACACCGGCTTTTGTTTATTCTGGAAGTGAGCAGGAACCACATTGCCTCCGTAAACTATTTTCACTTAGCACAATCCAGGCGGAATTATTGCCGTGACCTTTTAAAAATGTACAAGTGTGGAATCGATAGCCTTTCAGAGGCACCACTGCAGAGGCAGGGCTGCCCGTGCCGTGGTGGTGTGTATTTCTGCATCAGAAGGCAGCTGAAACCTAATTATCGTCAATCACGCCGAGGTAAGCCAGGGTGGGGACAAGCCCTTTGCAGATAGCCTAGGTGGGCACGTGCCTTTGTGTGGGGATGCCTTTGTGCACACGACCACCTACCCACTGCTCTCCAGCACCCACGAGGTGAGGCTTAGGGATGAGTTATGGGCGGTGTCACTCTTTTACAATAACAAACACTGGTCAGAAACAGCAATCTGCAAATGATGTACAGGGAGCTGGCAGGCTGCCACCATCCCGCAGACCTTGCAGCCACAAACCACACCAGATCACTGAGGTCATCACAATTCCTTGGCCTCCAGCCATCCAGTATTAAAAAATAACAGCTGGCTTATCAGCAACATTGCTTGAGCCCTAAGACAGCATAAGAAACCCCATTTTGATATTTCCTCCTCATCCTCTCTCAAAGGACTAGTCCTTACTGTTCATCCTCAAAGGTGAATTGAGTGGGGAGTGTCACACAAATCTCCTACTGCAACAAGTGTTTGCATCAGTGCCACTTTTGGAGTCACTGAGAGAAATTTGGAATGTTCAGCAGAAGCCAGAGAAAATTTTTTGTAAAATTAATCTCTTCAGATGAAGAAAGAAAGAAAGAAAGAAAATA
>VZDJ01000782.1:18518380-18604846 GCA_008694505.1 Cyanoderma ruficeps | reverse complement strand
TTTGAAACTACACCTGCAAGGGACAAATGGAAAATTCAGGCTTGCTGTCCAAGGTGCCGGCCAGTCCAGCTCATCAAAGCACTAGAGTGCCAGTGAGTGAGTCACTCAGGTGTCCTCAGTTTAGTGACAGCCCCTTGAGCAGCCACCACGCCAATCCTGTGCTGCTTCTCCCATGGGTCAAGAATTGATCCCAGTAAGCAGAAGAAGCACAAATACTTCTAATGCCACCCTGGGTTTGTGGGCCAGTCCCCAAAACCTCTAAGCAAGATCTGAGCTGCTGGTTGGTGCTACTGGACGAAGCAGTGCAGGATTTAGGGAACCTAAGTACAGAAGTACACCCAAGACCTGTGGGCCTTACTGGTGAGGCAGGAATACCATCATATCACATAACACTCATAAGGAGTGCAGGTCAACAAAATAAGTTACTTTCTGTTTATTGCTCTTAAATCAGCTTTAGCTCTTTTTCCATATGGGAAATTATTTGCTGTGCTAATGTCCACTGAATTTACATGAGAGGACCTACCACACAACCACCACACAGAGCATCCTTCAGTATTCTGCTTCACAGTGTTGTTCCCCTCTTCCACAAGGGCTGGAAAGGGATCATTGTTGACCATGGTTTGTTTTAATGTCTCCTAAATAATAATAAACTGTAATGGTTAAAAACAAAACAAAAAAAATCATACCATTCCAAGTAATATATTTCTCGATATATAACAAAAAAGAAATAAATTTAGCTTCTGGCAACTTAATTTGTAGATAACTCTGGTTGTTTGAAGATAGGATTTTTACATTAAACTTGGAATCCACATGACTGTTTAACATCATTAAGGGAATATTATATTGACTGCAAGTAACTGGTTTCCATGTGGTTATATCAATCTATTTCTGTAAGACTGTACACTAGTTGTTCCCCTAGAGTACTCCTTGTAATGCTGAGAAAGTGTCAGAAATAATGACTGTCTACCTATATCTGCAATAAAACGTAGAGCATGGATATTATAGTTGTAAGTATCAAAGATTTATTTCATGACTGCAGGTAATGATGAATCTTTTAGCACAACTAATGTCTAGAGGAAACCTCTCTTCTTCTCTGAGCTGTCACATGGAGACTATTTATAGGGCCCTTAGTGCTGTGGGGCTTTAGCATAAAGAGGCAATGTGTCTGAGGTGCCACTGGATGGAAATGTTAGCAAGGGCTCCCTCTCATTGAAGATCTTTTAGTAGATAGCATTAGATTCCCTCTTTGTGTGTTTACGTCCCCCCAAAGACAGGGGACAGATGTTTAACATCAGACCATTAATCCCTTAGCCCAGGTTCCTGTGACAGCGAAAACCCAACAGAATGAGCCCTTTGCCTTTGCTCAGTGTAAATGCTGCAATTTACTGCTGATTTACAGAGTAGGGTCAGGCCATTAGAAACTTGGCAATCTTCTGTACAGATGGAAAACAATATGCATGATAAGCTAAAATTCAATACCTTCTTGCACTAATTAAATGGGTTCCCACCAGGATGAAAACGCAAATTACAAACAGGGCTTTTCTGCATCCCTATGCATTTTTCCCTGCAGATGTGACCATGCTTTATTTTGGCCCGTTTCTCCTGACCACAGTCAAAGATTTAGCTCTCATCTGCAGCACTGCTTCCATTGTCTATTTTTCCCATTCCCTGTTCCTGTAATCTTGATTTTAAACTGGCAGGCTTACTCTTCCTCGCTGGTCAGGGCAGGCAGGTGGATGACGAAACCAGCACGGAATGCTACAAAAATCCCAGCCTAATTTCCTTATACAGATGGGCTTTTAGACGACAGATGCATCTTTTAAACTAGAAGCTCACCAAACACTGTCATTCCAAAAAAACAAAACAACAGCAATACAACAGCATTGTTCGTTGCAAGTCCGGGATAATTAACCTTACTGCAGGACAGTGCCATGAATCTCTGTCACGAACTGTCATCTGGTGACATCGTGAGCATAAGTAAATATTTAAGCAAACTTGTTCTGAAGCATGGAAATAATAAAGTGACAGTTCTTGTAGGGAGACTATTTTAAGGGGAAAAAAAAAAAACAACCCAAACCCAAAACAGAAGAGCCATTTCATACTTCTGAAATATGCCTGAAATAATTGGGATTCACGCATCTGAAATATAAACTCTGTCATTCATCAAGCCAAATAATAGTCTTTATATACTTATAAACCCCCGAATAAAAATCCAAACAGAGCATGTGTGTTCAGGTGGGACTCTGGAGCTCTCCCAACAACATTTTGCTGAATAGTGAATAATATTCAGCTCAAGTATGGTTTGCTTCCAGACTTATTCACTGAGAAGCAACAGCAAGATTCTGAACAGCTGGAGGTTTAAGTAGAAAACAGAAATAGCTACAGGCTTTAACTCAGATCCAAATGGTATGAATAATAACAATAAAAAAATACCTGGTAACTATAAATCTCATCAACCAATGCAAAAGAACATTCTAAATCTATTAATATTTCCAGAGACATTATCTCTCTGCCACCCCACTGCTTTGTGACTTGTTGTATCAGCGATATTATTTGCCTTAAAGCACGAGCTAAGTGTTTTTCTTCCCCTGTGAGGAGAATCGTCCACAACCTTCACAAGCTACAGCCCACTGCTCCCCTGCAGGAGGACTGGAGCATCATTAACGAGAGACACTTCAGGCACAAGTTGAGGCTCCAGCGTCTCCAAACCTTTCTGTCTCCCATCAAAATTCATATCCTGTCACTATTCTAGGAGCAGAAAGGCTTCTCATTACAGCATCATTCCCCTCTTGCAAGAAACACTGATTGCTGCACTGGTGGCTTTGGAAGGCAAAGATGTAATTTAGCAAAATAATGTACCATGCTGATTAATTTAATGTAGCCCATGACTAATTATGGTAATTCATTACATCTACAATTAGGCTAAGTAATTTATTGCACTGCAGTCTCATAAAGCAGAGGATTTATATCGAGTTTTGAATGTCACCCAAAGGACATTTCTGTACCTTGTCTTTACTGAGGCGGAATAAGGCTGCCAGCTGAGATGAGCCCAAAAAAAAAAGAGGGGCGGGAAGCCCCCCACGCACCCTTCCTCTGCCACATTTGATGTTTGTACTGCGGACAGCATGCAGGCACAAGCCTCTCTGGCTACAGCCTCCTCCTCCTCCAGTGGCAGATTATTTGGCATTGCCTTCCCATTTCTCTTAAACCACACCGCAATTTTATCCACCGCAAGACCTGGACACCTGACACACCAAATGGAAAACCTGCTGGGCTGTCCCTGAATATGATTTGGAGATGACCAAGAGAAAAAAAATCAAAAAAACAAGGAGAAAAAAAACCCCCACGTTCATTGTCTGGGTTTTTCTGCCGCTTTTGCAGAGTACATTGCAGTGTATCTCAACAAAGGCTTTTGCTCGCCTTGGAGAGATGAAAGGGGGACATCTCCCTTCACTTCAGAGAGCCGCGATGCAGGCTCGGCATTATTGTGAAATACAACCTCGCTCCTACCCTGCAGCAGGGTTTGCTCCAGCAATGGTGCACTTCGGAGACCAATTTGTTTAGCTGATCACTGTCTCTTTGACGTGGCTGCAAATGTTACCTTTCTTTTTCAATCAAAAACACAGCAGGGTGTGCCATCTGTTTGGCACAGCCTTCCCTCTCTTCCCCGATGCCTTTTTGTGCAGATCATTTTACATGGCAATTTGCACGGATCCTTTATACCTTGATTTTGGTAAACATTTCTGTTTTCTTTTTTTAAATAACATGTCGCTCAACTGAGTATCTTCAGTGTTAAAAAAAGGGGGGGGGGATAAAAAAAGCATTGTGATCACAGGCAGTAAAATAGAATAAAAAGTATTTTAAAAAAATATTTTCCAAGCAAATGGCTGCCTGTCATTACATTGATTATTTAAAATAGACATGTTTACCAAGACTGGCTAAGGCATTTTACACTGCTGTGTTCCACATCATTTTCCTCCTTATATTTTACCTGGCAGGCACAGCTAATCAGAAGATTAATTTAACCATTTGAAAGACCTTTTTAAAGCAGGTTAACAAAAAAATAGCCACCGTATTAAATTGTCATTATATAACAAAAGCTAGCAGTAAAGCGGTTAACTATTTTTTCCCCAGCTCAGATGCTGCTCAGAGCAATGAAACCCCCTAAAGTAGGAACAGATGATCAGCACCACAAGCCGAAGCCACGGGGATGCTCATGGAGTTGTGGATGCTTCACGGCATACAAATGAATTATCCTCATTCTTCTCTTGCTGAAGCATATAGGCCAGACCTCATTAGGATTCAATATCGCTCTGCTTTTCTAATGTTAATGTTCCAGTTATATAAGAAGTGTGAAAAGGGGCTACGTATGGGGGAAGTGGGGGGGAGCTGATGCCACATCTATGGTCAACACGATGCTATAATTTGAGAAGCACCGCTTCATATTTTTGAGGGAATTGCTGTGGTTTCCTATCTTCTCTCTCAGTCTTAAAGCAGCATTATGTCCTCTCCTCCCTCTAATAAGTGTGTTTCAATGGTGTGCCTATCCCACAGTTACAGACACTGCTATAGGAGATTTTATAGCTTCGTTTTTGGGGGGGGGGGAGGTGCTGTGACTAAACATCAGATTGTGAAAGCTTGGGGTTCATTTTGCTGTGAAAGGAAACATTGCACTTTATGTTAATAAACAACTGTAGGAGTTTTCACCATCCAGGAATAACTCAGACATTAGTCTGCGTTCTTTTGTCTGGAGAGCAGCAAGCAGGGTAATGAAAACAAAACCCGCCGAGACACAAAAATACAATTTATACCTTTTTATCAAGCAAAGAGAAAGTTGGTTAACGTTTGAAAAGGGAGCAGTAATGTATATTTATTGACAATTTTATTGTAATAATTAGATGTTTACATAGTCTGGACATTGTGGCTAAATCACTTCCAGCATGTTTATTTGTAAAGGGCTGTTTTCAGGGCAGTGCAGCAGGCTCATTAAGAAGACAGACTGTATTAAGATTCAAAGAAATTATGACTTCCCGGGCTTTGCTTCACTGGTTTGGATTTAGAATAAAATATAAAATAATTTTGAAAGAAAAAAAAGGAAAAAAGAAAAATTAAATCCCCAACAGCAATACCATCCAAACAGCCAGCAGACTGGAAATGATGAAGTAAAATGGAGAATATTTTCTCCTGCAACGGCAACTTCATCTTTTCTGTTCCAAAATAATTTGGTATTGTACATTCGAAACAATACACGATACTGTGGATGCCACTTCCAAGTGTCTCTTTGTGGCTGTTAATATATATATCGCTTTAACACTTGCATTTATTTTTTGCACACCAGCTAAACGACTACACGATGTTTAAGATATATTTTCCTCTTTTCACTTTATTTTCCAGCCAGTACCGTTAGTCCTCCTTTAAGAAGTCTTAGAGCCAGCATTTGGTTTATACGTTTACTTGATGTGTAGGTGTCCTTTTTTCTTCCCTTCAGCCAAAGATCACTTTTTACTACAAGTGCTCAGAAATGTTCATTATTAACCCGGAAACTATTGCATGTTTGATTTTTTTCGTAGGCAAATAAACAAGTGAAACTTTTACACTTATTTTTTGCAGAAACCTATTTGGGGGCTTCTTCACTAACCAGTTTAAAGTGATTTGTCTGATCTGGAGTGAATTTTACACATGCTAAGTGTGCCTAAACGCCAACTATACAGATTCTTCTGGTTTTACAAAGGCAAGAGAAAGGAAGGCAGCTGACATGGAAAGAGCTCTCAGCAACACAGCCTTGACGAGCAAGTGCTTCTACATCAAGTCAAGAGCACTGTCCTGCATTTAGTGCAGTATCCATTTTAAAATTTAAAATGTCTTTAAAAATTAAGGCAGCAAATAGGCTATAATGTTGCTCCTGTCCCAGTATGTTTCCATTACAATTAAGAAATCAATATGCAGAATTTATTGCTGAAAGATTATGCATAAAGAGGAGCACATAAAAGGTACTGTTGCTTAAACCTTCCTGGCTTTCCTTTAGCTACCGTTTAGCTACTTTTCCCCAGAAGCCGACTCATTAAATGCCATCCAGCCCATTCCACATAAATGCTGTATGCTCCCTGCTCTCACAAATAAAAACAAAGATGATAAAAGAAATGGATAAAGAGATGTCAGTTTGCAAAGAAAATACTGGGTTATATTTCCTGAGAGCTGCACAAGCCAACTCACAAACTTGAAATATTACAGATTTGGTTTTACAAGTCAATCACAGCAATATATTTGGCCTTGTAATTACTGTCAGTTTTGACAGGGAAGGCAATAATTTTTTTTCCTGACATGTGAGTTTCAATAAAATCAGGTAGCCACATCACAGAACACTTTCTTACAGAGAATTAAAAGGACTTCTCATAGAGATAAAGAATACTGCCAGGATTAAATATATGTCATACATTCAATTCAAGAGTATAGGGGGAAAAAAAAAGGCGGGGGGAATATCCTTACATATGGATCTGATCCAAAGCCTATTATAAGGATGAGAATGTTTCTATTTACTTGAGTGGACTATGGAAAAATCCCTTTCTGTTCTCAGAAGAGACAACAGACAAAATGAAAGCTTTTTTTATCTTTTTCTCTATTTCCTAAGACACCCAACTAGTTAATGAAAATTAATTACCTAAGGAGAATAAATGGCTACAATCTGAAATTGTAGCTATTTTGTTTTTAAAAAAGCATGAATTAAATGCTTTCCATTTCAATTACAATCACTGGAACACGGTATATACTCAGAATTCGTTAGGATCAGTCAGAGCCAGCCACACTTTGAGGTATATGATACTTTAAAAAATCCTTTACCCTTTTAAAAACATACTAATTGTGGACCAAATTAATTACTGAGGTTATGCACTAACATGCTTGCTGGGTAAAAAATAGTGAACTTGGTTCCTGCATGGAGACTGTGAATTTGAAGGAGGATAAGGAACACATAAACCCACCGAGCAGCAGCGTTTTTACCAGGCAAAGAATAAGACTGGGCTTGTATTTATTCTGCCATTTCAGAGCAGCGTCAGCTCACCACTGAAATACAGAATTGCAAAAAAACTGGCCTGGAACAGACCTTAGGAGGTGATTTAGTACATGCCCCAACCCCAAGGCAGGAATTGCCATGGTTCAGTCATTCCTAGCAGGTGAGTTCATTCCCTGCAGGTTCTCCAAATCCTCCAGAAATGGAAATCACAGAAGCTCCCCAGGCAACCAACCCCAAAGCTTCACTGCCCTCACCACTGGAAAGCTTCACCTTGTGCCTGCTCTGCCTCCACCTGGAAGCAATGTAAGCCTGTTATTTCTTGGTGTCATCCATGATTAACGTGATCCCATTTAGCAACTAAGGGTGTAAGACTTACTGAGAACAAAAGGCCATTCAGGCATTCCTAATGTGAGATGGAACAAACGATAAAAATTACCAATCTGGAGTTTCTTCTAAAGCCATGTCCTCTGTCACCCACCCTTCCCTCAGAAGGGGTGGAATTACACCCTGGGCAGACCGGAGCAGACACTGTGCAAGCTCCTGGCAAGGAGCTGTATTTCCTGCTACTTTCAGAACCTGCAACTCCATTAAGTTCTCAGGATAGGACTTAATTATGAGAGCAATAAATTTGGCCTAGAGAAAATAGAATATACCAGGAGACATAGGGACTGTCAGTGGCCCATATACAGATGTTATAATTCTGTGTCAGTATACTCATATAACAAGATAAATCCTCACTGTTATAGACTGACTCCTTGGCTGAAAGGAGAGGCACAGCCAAAGCATTCATCTGCCATTGGCAGCTGTCTATAATAAAGATTCCTGAAGACACTACTAGTACCTGCCCCTACACAATTCCGATTTGGTAGGGAAATGGAGCAGACAATGAACAGACAGGGTCAAACAACTTTTCTCACATCTGGCATACCTGCAACATTTTCAGAAGAGTAAAACCCAATTAATCCTGGTATAATCAATCAGACCTCAGTGCAGAGTGTAGAGATCATCAGGGTGTAATCTGGGAGTTCAAAATGAGTAGGATGTAAAATACTTCCATCTGGTTACAAGAAGTATCTTATGCCAAGGAGATCTTCTCTGGAGATCAAAATCACCAAAGCCATTCGCTTAGTGTTCACAATACTCCCTGTATTTGTTAAGTGCTGGGTAGAGAGTGATTTTGAACATCAAGAACCACTTCACAGATAAATTGGCACCCTGTATCCGGGTGGTTAACTGATGGTTAGCACGATACTTTAAACTACAAAAATTAAATTTTCTGCAATATTTAACAACTCAATTCTAAATCCTGTATCTCATAAGTAAGAAGTTGCAGGAGCAGCTGCAATAAAGCCAAGGGAACTACGGGACTAATGTTTACCCTTGTGAGTAAGGAGTTAATACTGTCCCCTCAAATCAAGAATTACCTACATAACTTTTGCTGAGTTAAAGGGGGAGTCACATGGCTAAATTCCCTTGTTTCAAGCTATACATGCAGAACTGACTGTTTTCAAAAAGCAGACAGTGGAAAAGACAGAAGATGTTTGTGCCATTGACAACTGCTGCCTACATTTCAATTTTTTTTTCTGTAATACCAGCAAAAATGACAACATTCAGGATGAGCAGAACACTCACAAGCCCACAGACAAGAGGAGGACACACACTACCAAGTATTGTGATGAATGTAGTCTGAATAGCTACTGCAATTTCAGTTAATACATTTAACAAGCAGTATGTCTATTGTTACTGTTAACTAGACAAAGTTATTGAAATAATTGTCTGCATTATTACAATTAATTCATAATCAAATACTGTTTACCAAATGAAATATATGCGCCCTCAGTAGCTGCTCAGCTCTCCGTTCTATGATCCCTGTGAGTCACCCTGGTTAGTTTCAGATTGAATTACTGTAACATATATTTCCCCATGTTTCAGATGTTATGACATCTAAGCAAGGGTATTTTGCATGAAGGCCTCCTCTACATCAGCCAGAATGTGCAAAATAGCATTCCACTGAAATACATTATCATTACCATTTAATGAAACGGGCATGATGAAATTCCTTTGTGGTCCACGTATGCTTCTTGGAATCATCAGCTAGTCTGAGGACCCACAAACGGGAATGTATCACATCATGGTTTTATATGCTACTCGGTCAGATCAGGCTATAATTCAAAATCCTGATCCACACCTGATGGACAAACACCTGCATAAATTTCTAGCTCATTGAATTTATTAGAGATGATCAGAAGCAACAGTGCAGCTGAAGGGCCTAAGATAATATCAGACATAGATCAGTAAAGCTCAGTTTTCGGCTAAGGGCCAGACATGTAGCTCTTTGTTCTCCTCTGCTTCCCAAAGCCTGACAGAGACCACCACCGGTATGGATTCAGGTTCACACCCTCAAGTAGCACTCACATAATCTGCACCTGAAACATTAATTTGACCCAATGCTGTCAAAATCCGTTTTAGGAAGACATCTCATGGTACGTGATTTCCTCTTCACAATTTTTTTAAGTAAATGAATGCAGGAGTAAAGTGAAGACAGAGTACTCACAGAAATACAAATCATAAACATGGGTAAGTGAGAGAGATTATTCTGGATGATGCCTCTGCATTTTCAGCTTTCGCTCACCTGAAAATTTACAAAGATCATGAGAGAAGATTCTTTGTTTCCTGAGCTCTGCCTTCAAAGCAGTACCAAATACATCAGAGGGAGGCAACTCTGGTCACAAGTCAATAATGACCTATAGGTGACCTTGGGTGGCTATCACAGGACAGCAAGTAGCTGAATAGGTAGTCTCAGTTTAGAAGTGGTTAAGCATACTGTGCAAGTCTCAGAATCAGAAACAAATGAATGGAAAGGAAGCTGGTTAGTTTAGAGACCTTCCAAAACAATTCTCACAATTGCTAATGTGGATTGCCTATTTTTAGTCAAGTAACAGAACTCTAGATGTCCAGATTATTCACTCCTTCCCCTTTCATTGAGGTCTAATACCCTAAAACTAAGTCCAAAATCAGCTTGAAAATAAGAAGAAAAGAAGTTTCAAAACATTAGTCTGGAGTATTTTACACGCAAGCAAAAATTACTGTCACAAAAGACACAGAGATTTTGATAAGATACTGCTGACACAATGAACTAAAATGGTGGGAAATGACAAAAGAGGAGCTAATAGAATAGAGCCTTTCAACAACTGTAAACATTTTTTTTTTCAAAGCTAGAAATACCTTTTTTCTGTGGTAAAGGTAGTGTGGCCATTATAAGCATGTCAACGTAAACACCAGAAAGGAGAAACCAGCATTGAAACAAGATTGCAACTGACAATATAATAAAACCCACTCCTTCCTACATACACATGTGCATTCATGCCTGACTGCTTTTAATTTAAATATAAGGAAAGGATGACAGTCCTCTCAGAAGAGAGCAACAGAAGAGGAAGATGCTTTCCCAATGCCATGTGACTGTTTACAGATTTCATCTTTTCCCTTCCACACTGAAATAAGTCTGAGAGGCTGAAGACCACCAATGAACAAAGTGAGTCACCCAAGCCTGTCAGGCTGTCTGTGCTCTGCTCTTCTCATGCTGACCCTGTTAGATTTGACTATTAAAAAGCAGCATTGGGCCATGTCAGCTCTTGGGTGGGAGGCTGCCAAGGCACACATCCATGCTGCTGGCTTTTCAAAGACGGATAATGATCCTGTTGCAATACTTTTTTCCTTTACCCCAGGTATTTCTGCACAGGGGTCAGTTCTGGAGCGCTACATACTTGTTTTGCAGCATGAGGTGTAAAACTAAAGTCCTTATTGCCGGGGCCATTAAAAATCCCACAGCACTATTTACAAATATGTAAGCAATTAGGGCAGATTGGAAGTGGCCAAACTGGTAATTCTCTTCCGCCAACATAAATCCTCCCACTGTAACTGAACGTGGATTTTTCTTCATTTCAAAGCATAAACTTTAAAGAATTGCTGTAAAATGCTCATCAGCCAACAAATCTCTTTATGGAGTAGTACTTGCTTTACAATAGAGGGTGAAAAAAAGTTTGCTCTATGGATTGTGAGACAGTGAGGATACTTTAGGATAAAAGTTCCAACATATCAGTTTGCTAGAGCAGAAAATTAATAGAGATAGATGGGTTTTTAGTGGCATTTGAAACTATCTGCCTCTTCATCTACCAGCAGCTCTTCTTCTCAGACTGCTTTCACTGTTGTACTTTATTCTCCGACACACTGCTACAAGATGACACCTTGGATTTTTAAGCTTTTCCTGTTAATTAAAAGACTTGTCCTCCCAAAAAGCTGCAAAGAAGCTGACAGTTTCAGCTTTAAATTTGACTTATGTTACCATGGCTTTCAGGTGCAGAGGTTTTTCCTCTACTTTGCTTTGAACCCAGCAACTGAATTTCTATGAATTTCTCTGTGTGATAGTTTGGACGAACAACAATTCCAGACAGCAGATTTGTTTTTAAACAAATCTGTAAAAGGCTATGATATATAACAATTCATAACTGCCTGATATGCTTTACTTTTAAAGGGAAAATAAACTTTTTTTTAAACATACTTTTTTTTTAAAACATACATATATTCCATTTTTTTAAACATACATATATTCCTTAGCACAACACAGTTGGATAAGAAAAGCTGCATCCCTTTCACCTGCACATCCTGCCACCATCTAAGCCCCTTTTACTTCTTCCTATAGGATGGAAAGATGAGTCAAGTCACAATTGTATCCCAGAAGTGCCAAATCCTGTACTTACACCCAGCTTGAATCCACAATTTTAAGTTCATAATGTGAAGTTGGTTGGTGCTGGCCCCTCACAGTTAGACAATGGATGTTGGGCAGGAAATGAACTCTAAGACAGACGCAGATTTGGCAGAGCACTTTTTGCTGAGCTTAGATTTCCTAAATAAAGATGGAATTAAGCAGACCCCTGTCTGAGAAATATCAGCTTCAGAGAAACCCTGGTAAGTGAAGGTCTTATAGAGTTTATCAGTACTTTGTGCTATGTAAAGTGGAAAGTTGTTTATAAGGTTTGCATGCATACGCTTATTTCCACAGTTACGTACTAATAAATTTTTCATCAACTTGAGTGAGAGATGAGAGAAACTTCAAAATGGCTCATGCAACTGAAGAGCACACCACTGTCATCTACCTGGATACTTTCACCACATTTTAATATTTTTACAGCTTCCCCACAGATCCCATTGAACTTTACCAAGCCAGGATTCGAATTTACACCCATAACTTCATTTTGCTTTACCTGAGATAGAAAAATGGATTTTTATTATTTGGCTTAGAGAAATCAGTGCTGTTCTTTTGTTTGGTTCAGCTGATGGAAATAATTGCATCTCTTTCAGAAAGAGGACAAAGCGTATTCAGCAAAAAAGCACTTAGAAACTGTATTACCCGGTTTTGAGTTACTGTTTGATGCAAAAGCAAGTGAATTCAATAGTTTCTCAGTTTCAACGGTCTTTGGATCAGGTTCTAAAGGGTTATTCTTTATGTCCTTCTAATACTGTGTCATACTCAGACTGCAGAGCCAAAAAAAAAAGAAATAAGTTTATGCGTGTGGCTTTGAATTTAGAATGGGATCTTAATTAGTATTCACTTTCAGCCTAATTCCAGTCACAGAAAGTTTTTATCCTTAATAGGGGAGCAAAAGGTAAGCTGAGCCATATCACTTCTCTAAATCTTATCCATACATCTTTCTGATAGAGGAACCAGTGCATGCACTGCCATCAGGACATGTAATTAGTGGCAGTATGCACAAAGAGGTATATCCTAACGAGATGCTGCAAAAATATGTGAACCAGTTATCCATGTACAGAAGCACATGAAAAGATACTACAGAGTGGCATGATTGTATCCGGGTGCCTCTGCTATAAAAAGCATTTGTATTACCCTTACTTCTCTGAATAAATTCAAATGACAGCCCCATTTCATTTCTTCATTCAGTCTGGAGGCCAGATGGCATTAGAATCATTTACTTCACCTTGTTGTGCTTAATTACTACAATCAACACACTATTTTCCAAATTAATCATAACAAAGTAATTTCATTAGTAACACAGCAGGCTGTTGAATTATTAGCATCATAACAGTTTGCAAACAATTAAACTTTATTTGAACCTTAAAAATTTGCAGAGTAGAACATTATTATAAGATCTAATGGCAGTACCATACAAATCCAGAACACAGCAAATAATCAAGTAGAACGCTGTACAATGTGAGAGTTACAATCACCTTTTAAAAATCTGCTCTCTCACCGTTCACAGAAAGGCAAGCACAATCTAAAGGAACAAAGAAAACTAAGCTATCAGCATCTTCCACCCGAGTTTCATTTAAGTACTATTGAGATTTCCTTATCCAAAAAAGGTTATGCTAGTTGCACAGATTTAAAGTAAACCATTCATCCGTGGCCCATCGCTGGTTTATTCTGACACACTACCAGTGAGTTTCAGGACATCTTTCACGTTTTGAATTTAAGGCAGTTTATTTACTCTCCCCTAGCAATAAGTACTAAGAAGGGGGAAGCCCTAAAAGAGAATTACAGACAAAAGCCACTTGATGTCTCCGGCTGCCACCACCCAGGAGACAGGCCGCGCCGGGCAGCTCTGCCGCTCATCGCTTGGGTAAGGACTCCCTCTCCTGGAAAAACGGCAGAAAAGGCACGGGACGGCAATATGGAGGGGGAAGGGGACAAGGGACGGGACCGGGATCCGCCTCCGCCCCCGCCCCCGCCTCCGCCCGTCCCACGAAAATCTGCTGCCACCCAGCGCCGCGGCCGCGCAGCGCAAGGCCCGGGCCGGGCCCCCGCCCCGCGCCCCGCGCCGGGCCGCGCCCACAGCCAGCGCCGAGCGAACGCGCCCGGCCTCAGGACATGGGGGAGGGTTTATTCCCTAAAAACTACATGGTGGTGGTGGTGGGATTCGGAATTCTGTAATTAATAAAAAGCCATTTCGGTGGGCAGATTTATGGCGCTGCCATATTAACAAGGGAGAAGGAGCGTTTCCAGCCCCGCTATTAACGCTTCACATTCTGTACACAATCCACCAGTACACTTGACAAATTAAAGTAGTAAAAGATCTGAAGACTATAATCTATCATTTTAATGCTTCACTGATAACGCACAGAATCAATTCCAATGACTATCTCTTTAAAAAATTACAACAAAACTGCGTCCCATTTGACGCCTATTAGAATTCGGTGTACCAGCAAGTACCATCCATTAGCTAATGCAGAGCACAACATCTTAGTTTACTGAAAGGATCCAAATTCCGAGTTCAGACTGACGTTTCCTTTTAACCCACAGTGTTCCCGGGGTCTGCCTGAAGCATAAACAGCACAAGCAACTACACGGGGACCTGCACAGGCTCAGCAGCTCACAGGCTGACCTGACCTGCCTCCTTGCAGATTAAAAGGTCTCACAAATCAGCTGTCTGGAAGGACCCAAAAAAGCTGATCTTGCATGCTAATGGTAAAGTACATCTCCAAAAGAACAGTATGTAAAGTATTAACTCTGACTTGCCCAACCACTTGTCCACAAGTGGCAGTATTTTAGTGTACTTTTTTATGTTTCAATCAATATTTTTGATTATCCACAAAGTTCTGGCTTTGACACAAGAACACAGGGAGCTGATGCTAATCCACAGGGTGAAGATGAAGATCTCTGTTGCACAACCTGTATCAGAATTCCACATACCAGCGATGTATCCAGACATAACTCTGCAAAAGTATCTGTAAGGTGCAGATAAACTATTTCACACTATCACGGACAAAAATATTTTTACCTGTAATTTAGCTTGTGTTGACTTAGCAAAAATTTCACGTAATATATTTTCACAAATTTTCATAGAATTACCCTGTCCAAGTCAGAATGGTACCAGGGCAGTATTACCACGCAGGCCCATTTATTTATTACACCAGCAAAAGAATCAAGTCTTCATTGTATGTCAACAAAATAGTATTTAATAATATAATACTAAATATGTTAGAAAAATAGTTTATTGGCTAAAGCATAACTTAAAAACATTTGAACATACCCTGAAGACTTGAAATATTATACATAAATTACCTTCTACTTTCTGATGGAACTGCACAAGATGTACAGTGAGCATCAAAAGGTTAATGCCCACATGAATTGAGTAATAGTTTACCCTCAACACTCTGCTTTAATTTTCTGAATATGCAGAACAGGAAAAGATAGCAAAATTCCCTGAGAGAACACAAACCTACGGCTGTACAGAGTGCTGCCAACATTAAAAAAGAGCAACAGGCACTATATGGCTGCTTGTGCCTCATATGTTAATTACCATTTATTACAATTCTATAAAAAGTGGCTAAAAAGAGCATTTCCCTAAAGTTACGATCAATTACAGTTTATAATGTTTAATATACACAAGGCAATGATCTGACTATGTTCACTGAAACCGCAAAACATGTACAGCAGAATCTTCTTCCAGAGGCTGGGTCTGTAAACTACAGCTGCACACCACTCTTCATTTCAAGTGCAGATTCCTCCTGATTAGGGAGAGGGAAATTGAAAGTTCATCATTAACCAAAAAAACCTCAAACACGCATATCAAACTCAGTCCAAATATCCACCCCCTTCCACAGTTTTCTGCACAGATAGATATATATACGTATTACTAAAGTAACAAAACTAAATAGAAACAACACCAATTTTATTTTTTTTTAAATCTGGAAAAGGAACACAGTTATTAAATATATCATCTTTTGTACCTTGTGGTTTAATATTTCATATAGAATCGCAGAAATAAAAGTACTTTAATTGAACCTTCAATATATTTTGCAATAATCTTTATGTTAACAGGACTCCTACAAAGGTTCCAGGAAAGACATACTTATGAAACAGAGAACAAGGGAACATATAAGCCATTACAGAAGATTGGATTAAAATGTACTTACCCAGGCCTCTCAAATATCATACATCTCCATTATGTAGGCTTTAGGCACCAAGCCAATGGTTCCGTTCATTTCTCCTATCCACCAGCCAAAGCTATCGTACTCCTAATTGAAAACAATACGCAGTATTAACCTTTAGTCTGATATAAATGCAATAGAGTTTTGTATGCAACTCCTTATGGATGCTTACTCTTATATACAGTTGTAATCATTTCAACTGAAAATTAAAACATTTTATCTTTTTGTTATAGGCATTCACATGTAGTTAGGCAAAGGCAGAAACTAAATTTTAAAAAGGCCAGACATACTCAAGAAAATTTTTAATTATGGCCATGCTTCTCTAACACCTACTAAAAATAGCCTACCTCCTTATCCTCTCTTCATCAAAAATACAAAAACCTTGTCTTTGTAACTAAAATCTAATAGCACAATGTCGACATATAACAATCAACAGGGATTATTTTAGTATCACAAGCTAAACTCTTAAGAAACTTACCATCAACATATTTTAAGAACTATTTCACTCAAATGTGAAGGGAACACTATATATCTAATACATAATACCTTTATATGGACAAAGTCTACTATTGCTTTAGGCTTGCAGAAAATTCTACAGCAGATCTCATATTCCTGACAGATGACTAATGTACTCCTGTTTCAAATATGTTTAGGCTTAGTGAGTTAAATATGAAACAAAATGAATTATAATAGTTTAAAGAAATAATGTCTTCCAAAAGCAGTACCAAGTAAGAGTATTGTGGTATTGTGGTATATAATTACTGTAAAAATAAAATAATTTAATACTGATATGTAATTATTGTATATTGTGGTATACAATTTACTTTTTTCCTATGAGATATTTTAAGATCAATCCTAACAATGATTCAATAAATTGTAACAGCTGGAATTACACACACACATATATTAAGTTACAAATGAAGCATTATTAAAACAGAGACCATACTCAAAACTAAATGATTTCTAAGACAGAAATTACTTTGGAACAAATGTTCAAAATACACAGATATCTGTGATAAGCAACATCTGTTTCTTGCTACACTGCTCTTCTGATGAGAAGAGCAAAAGCCTCTAGGATTTTGAATTACTGGTGCTACTGAGATGAAGCTGCTATTTTGAACTGCAGGTAAAGTTTTTTGGTTATAAATAGCCAAGTGGAGCTTAAGGGTTAATGGAGTTTCATTAGAGCCCGAGCTATAATGATTTGCTGCTGGCATATTTTGCCTGGTCAAGAGTTCTCTGGGGTCCTATGAGGTGCTTAGTGTACTCAGCTCTCTCCGCTTAACTGCGATGGCCTGCTTTCACGTGGGCTTTTTTCTATGCCTTTTGGCTTTTTTTTTTCTTTTAATACTTGCATGCAGGCACACACAGAGTTTTATATTTTCTAATTGTGGAAGGCTGAACATTAGTCTTCAGTTAAACATTTTCTTCCTTCTCTTAAATGGTGATTAAAAAGATCCTATCCTACTATGCATGAAATACTGCAGTGTGATTAAAAGGAAATCCACTTGAAAAAACCAGCAGGAAAACCTTCATTTATTATGTGAACATACAAACAAAAAGCTGCAAAAATAATTCCACCTTCTTCTCCCTTCCACTGCAAAACAGACTGCTGGGGATGGGTTTGGTCTTGAATGTCTCGAGGTATCTGAATCTGATCTTCAGTGCACACTGCTCTCCACAGAAGGTAATAACCTTTCCCATGTGGCTTCACATTACACCCCAAATCCTTAAAGGCGAAACACTGAGGTTTATAATCTTCCAGATCAGCCTGTTTAAAAATCTATGCTTTATCTCACAATACACTGTTTAAATATACAAACTAGATTTCAAGACTGAAGTGGGAAATTGCTGAAAGGAGCAGCACTCACGTACACTACTAGAATCTCAGCAATAAATCTCTCCAAGAGAAAGCAACAAAAGATTTTAAGCTGCTACATGGAATTCACACAGTGACTGACAAGAGTGATTAAGCAAGTTTTGCTAGACATCAGCCAAAAAAACAAACAATACATGAAATGAGGGAAGTGGCTCAGTTAAGCAGTCATTAAACTGCATATGACAAATGGCACAGAAAAAGCCTGTGGATTACATTATCCATTGAAAATGTTCCACTTAGCAACACTACATGGACTTAGAAACAATTGTTTTTAAAGAAACAATTCAGATAGCTCAAATTAAAATTAAAAGCATGCTGCTGTTTTGAAAACTTTCTGGGTTTTGCTACTTACTTATACACCACTTACTGCTCTGGCATGAAGCTAAGTGAGAAGATGAAATGAATGTTGATGTAACAGACTAGTAAACTAATTTAAGGATTCACTGCAACCATTATACCATACAGACAATATTGCAACACAGAAGCTTTTACTTTACATTACTATTCTTTGCATGGGTCTCAAGAGCAACATGAATCCCAATTAAACTATCTGCAGTCTATAGAAGTCTCAACAAAAATATAAAGCAGATACCTGGCTACCGAGAACGTAAAACCTTAATCTCTGGTTTTAGAATAATTACATAGCACTCCCTTTTAAACTGATTAAAGTACAGACATTTCTCTTTAAACTCCTAACCCCTCCTTCCTATCCTCAATAACATGAAAGAGTGCTTAACTAGTGAGGCAGATAAGCAGCCCCCCTAGTCCTTTCCTGAAGTCACACATAAAATCCAAATTGATGTATTGTTACTATCAATGTTATCAATTACAAACTCCTTTGCAGCAATATAATTTCATTAATACACTGCTGTTGTGAGGTCCATATGTCTATTACTGCTGCTTAAGATGTGTACAATAAAAGTCTGCAGTCCGCATTTGTGGAAAATAAGGATTAATATACAGAAGGATGTGAATACAGTTAGGAGTTTTATATGAATAAAAAAGTTGGGAAACACTGTGCTTTTGCAAGCATCAGCCTCGGATCTCAGGTACCACTGGGTTTACCATCTGGTATCCCTCACTGCATTCAGCTCTTAATATCACTGCTAACATAGGCAAGCGACTATACTTCAGAAGGACTGATAAAATAATGAAGAGTCCTTTAATCTACAGGAAACCATTGTAGTCAATTTATAAGAAATATTGCATCCCTTTGTAGGATGTGTAATTATTTTCTATTAATCATGTGCTATAAAGCTACATTATGTGGTTATTCTGTTATCACTAGAAAGAGGCCTGCAGTCAGCTCCTGACAATGTTAGGTAATTACTAACACAAAGCTTCTTTCTCCTTATGTAGAAACGCTATCAAGATCCAGAGGTGCTGTGATGCTCGCTGTATGAAAATAACTCTCCAAAGAAATTCAATAACTGCAAAATGAATTGCTCCAAGGCAAATAGAGGGATAGGAGAGGGGGGCAGGGCCAGCTCCAGCCGCCCTGCAATGAGGAGAATGCACAAGTGTGCAGCCACACTCTGCCATGTGACAGGGAACACATTTGCCATACCAGGCAATGTCAGCAGGGCCAGGGGGAGGAGGGGGCCACCACAACCCCTCCCCCAGAAGACAAGCACCAGGGCAATGGAATATATTATGCCAAATAATATGAAACAACTACTTTAACAAATGACCAAATGCTTTCTAAGCTACTTCTGCATTTCCACTGTCATAGAGTGGATTATTTTTTTTTCCTCCAGCAGAAATTTATTAACCAAAGTGAAGTAATTTCACAGGGCAGGACGGAACAGGTTATGATTTAACATGCTGGCAAAACACTCTCTGTACAGCATGCTAGATAGTGGGGGGTAAAAATCCCATCAGGGTTTACAGGTTCCTTAAATGCTCTCAACTGAGCACACTGTGAGCAAATGCTTCTCCTTGTCCCCGTGCCACTCATTTCACTCCACCGATGCCTAGGTACCCATGACTTCATGAGACACTGATCATAAAACCTTTTGTACTTGGGGAAAATGCAATAGTTAGCAATACACTCCCTGTTTTCTACAGGTATTATTTATATCCAAGATTTTAGTCTTCTACAGAAGAGAATTTTGATATTTTGACATACAAAAAGAGAAAAACTTTATACTTGAGGATTTCCAAAGCAGTTGCTACCTTTAAAACAGTTCCTGTGCCTATATGAGATTTTCCAGATGCTTTGCACTATAGAAACCACTACTGACTTCAGCAAAAGTTGAGAACATCTAGTTCTTTGCAATTAGTCTCCATTGTTGAATACATATGGTACGCTTTTTCCTATGTGTGGTGTGGGGTTTTTTTATTTGTTTCATTTTAAAAAAGAGTTGCTGAAAATTATCGTTGTGTTTCAATGCCTTGAAGAAAAATATGGAGTTGTATTTTAAAAAAACACAACAAGATGTGAATTCAAGATTTTTCTCCTTCCTTCTTCTAGTGCCATTGTAAGGAATTCTAACCTATGGGCTGAATACCTGCAAACTTTAAAACTGAAAAGCAAAATGCATCTATAGTAGCCTTGTTTGAGATTATAATAAGTAACCTCTACTATCAAGCTAAATACGTGTCAGAAGCAGGGATAAATTTTTTGCAGAGAACATCCTAGGGTGCAATTTTGGCAAGATAATATTTTAAAACATCTCCAATTCATCCAGGTGATTCATACTAGCTAAAAAGTTTTAGAACTTCCTTTGGTGTAATTGTTGAATGATACACTATCAACCAGGGAGCAGTTTTGGCACAGAACCGCATTTTCTCTAAAAGCAGAGAATGACAAATGTCTTAAATAACTGAACGAGACTTTTTCACAGGTAGTAGAGTTGTTTTAAGACAGCAATAAAATGGTCATCTTTAAAAATATAAGCACCAGATTTATTGTATGGTTGCATTATTAGGTTTTATTTCCCACAATGACATGAGAGAAAATATACAGCAATTAAAGATTTCCAATATATATCACAGTAAGCAGATTGAGTTCTGAACCAAAACTGCCCCCGGAAAACACCCCGGAACAATAGAAAGGCCATTTTATTTTCCATTAGATGACACGTCGCCAACGTTTTTTTTTTAATCTGATAGGTAAAGGCTTACATATTATCAGTGTGCAAACCAACACAGCTAGAGTCACTTTGCATTAGTTCTAACCAACCTTCTGTTTAAAGGCTTTCACTATTGTCTTCAGACACGAACTTATTGTTCTCCCACCCCCACCTGTAAAGATTAAAACTAAACAAGCCAGGAAACAGGTAATGTACAACTGAGTACTGCATTTTAGTTTTGATCGGGAGCATCCCGCTGAATTGAATCTCCCAAAGCTCCCACCTTCCCCCCACTGGCTCCCTTTGCAGAGCCATCAGCCTCAGAGCACACACACTACATTTATTTCAGATGAAGCTAAAAAAGAAGACTTGAACATGCTCCAACCACTAATGTATCCTTATTCCACAAAACCAGGCTAGACCTCTTCAGACATCAAACAGCTTTGAAAAAGCATGGTGTGGACACCAGGGCTCAAGCACTAAGTGTTTCACTCTGCAAATCTGCTCCGATTGGTACTCCCTATTTGCTAGAAGAGCCATATGCAGTATGGACATGGAATAGAAATTACAGATCTCACTATGATCACCTGACAAAATAAACACTCAGGATTTTAGTATGTCTTTTATATCTTTTGGAAAAAATACTAAATAAATACATTTTTTTGAGACTATACAGATAGTGAACAAAATGTTCACAGTGATTCTGAAACAGCTGCATGGTTAAGATACACCTTTATTTTATAAGCAGTAACCTGAGCTGTGGAGATTCTTTGTTTGTCTTTTTACTAGGCAAAAAATACAGGTTGAGATGTGAGCATTTTAACATTATTGTACTGAAAGAACAAAAAATCTGCCACACATGAAACCTACAACCACTGAATATAGGGTAATATAAGCACCAAGTTAACACTCTACTTTCTTGAAAAATTCTGGAGCAAAAGATTGTCATAGATGAAGTTTCCATGAATCATAAACACCAGTGTGCAACGAAATAATAACAATTAAGGAGAATTCCAGCTTAATATATAATTTCTGATTTTGAAGTATTTTCTATTTTAATACAAATAAAAATAAGAAGTATATTAAATTAGTTTAATGTTAAGAAATGTCAGTAGTTCTACTAAGCAGGTGCCCACTAACATATCAAGATATATTTTCACTATTACTTGCATTTGGCTGATGAAACTATGGAATTTCATAACACAAAACATACACCTAAAGGAAAGGAGTAAGTATTGCAAGTGTTGCACTTGCATAAATTGTGCATACAAAACTTAGGAACAAAATAGAACTACCTCCATCCACAGTTATCTTTGTTTCTGGAAATTGATTTCTTGAGTAGAGCTATGGAAGATTTATAAAAATGATTGCTATACTATGGTCTGTTTTCCCATTTATCACGTGGGCTTGAAAGCAAAGGCAAGCCCATAAATGAGCAGGAGTTAAGAGCAATCATCCTTTTAGAAAACAGGACTACAATGTATTGCATTTCTAACAGTCAATATTAACTAATAAATGTTATTAACAAGTCTCTTTATCAGTTCAGCTATATTTTTTATTATAATATAGAGTAAGGGTATATAGTTTTCTGAAAGTTCATGTTATTCATAGTATAAGTGATAAAAGCCACTTGAATATTCAAGAATATTATAAATTAATAGTAACAGTATATCTCTACAGATATATTGATCAATTAATCTGAAATGTTAACTATGCTTTTAAATAAAGTTAACAAGTACTGTTGCCATAGTTCTGTTAATTCTGCTCAGATGAAAAACTCAACTTTTGAGGGAAACCTGGTAGAAAAACCTAGAAAAAAAAGTTGTGAGGCTTTTGGGGTTTTTTTGTAAAAGCCCACAGGACTGCTGCCACACAAAAGCCACAACTGACATAAATATTTAGAAAATAGCTTAAATAGTTTTCGAATACACCTTTAAAACAAGAAAAACATGCTTTTCTACAGTAACTCCACTACTCAGGCATAGGTATCTGTTGTCAGAGTGTGAGCTCATGCTCATTGCAATAACACTGAGTTTTGATGCTCATGTAAAAGCAAATTCTGAGGATTTGTCTTTGCATAATACTTAGCTATTTTAGGAAGTAAACACTGCCAAACTGAAACCATGCTCATTTGTCTGAAAGACATTTACTTAGAAACTTATATGTAACATATTGCTCCTCTTGCCTTATTTAAATTCTATAAATACCCAAATTTGCTAAACTGGTTCATAATTACTTTTCTTATACTAACGATCTCATTTCTTGGAAACAAATAGTTGCTTTCCCCCTAATTTCTAAACAGGTGTGAGAAAAGCTGGTAAAAATATAATGCTTTGGCATAACTGTTGCTGGGAGAGATGACTATCTATCTTATCACGTTCATCAGAGCAGGCTATACCATTTATATTTCACTGTAAAACAAAGAACTATTACATGTTGCACAAATATGCTCGATATTTTGTTAATGCTTCACCCTTCCTACTATAACATGGCTATACCCGTACTTACTTCCTTATCAGCAAAATGTGATTTTCAAGAGTAATGTTCCTGGCTGACATATGATAGAAAGGCAATAAAGCCACAGCTAGGTTCAGCCGAAGCTGAATTTATGACACCATTTTGGATGCATACACATCGCCCCCCTGTCGGTACCTGCATCTCTCATTTTCAACCACTAGATGGTGTGAAAAAATAAAAAAATTGCCTAGGATTCCTGCCGACTGCCCACAAAATCCAAGTATTAATGTAGTGGATTAGGAAATATTTTTGAAGCAAAGTCTTGACCCACTTCAGGATGGTTAGGCTCACTTTTCCTTTGGTTATATTTTCACTTACTGGACAAAGAGCTCATAAATGATTAGACCTTGAAACTGAATCAAGTGGAGGGTTAAGACACATAATTCTCTGGCACTTTCCCCTCCAAGGACCCTAAATTCCAAGCTGACAGTAGCAGCCAACACTCATTTTTCTGAAAAAGCTGTAACAATCTTTAAGCGAAACAGGGCTGAATTTTCTGGGCTGTATTTTGGAGTAGAAATCATTCCCATAGAGAGAGGCTCTATATATCTGGAGCAGCAGCAAGCCTGCTTCAAGGACCGATTACGGATTAATCACGGCACGGCAACAGGACAGCTGATATACAGAGGACAGCTTAAGCTACTGTTTTTCTATTTGGCTCCATTTTTTAAATTAAATTTCTCACTCTTTTGGGGAAGGAGTAGCAAACAATTTTTTTCACCTACAAGCTGCAGATTAAGATTTTATAGTCCCCATAATGTACCTGAAGAGCACAACCCACAAAGAGGCCAAACTCGTACAGTGGAATCCATTCGCTCACGGGCTTTTTGGGGGGAGCGAGAGGGGGAAGAGGTGGCTATTTTAAATTAGTACAATTCTTCAGTGCTGAATAACTGCTTGAAAGTTTGCCCAATCCACAAGCTTTATTCAGCCTTTAGTAATGCAATTCAGTTATTAGTTTAAGTGACAATGAAATACCTCAAAAGACATACGTGGTCAAATTAATATTAGTAATACATCTTCTATATTCTTACATAGGACTATCCTTCTATCTATAAATCTTAAATTTATTTAAAACAGAAGCTGTTACATTTATTATCCAAAAATGTAGTTAAAGGCATCACAGAAGATTTAAAGCAATTGTGACAAAACTTAATTTGAAACTAGGACAAACAGATACCTTTAGCTTTCATGCACCTACTTGTGTATTTCAGCGACCAACAATATTTTTGGTACTAATTACAATGAGCAGCAATTAGATAGACACGTATTTTAAAAAGTACGTTTTTTCAATGAGAACTTTAAAAGCTCAGCTTTTTTTTCTAATACGTGGGGAAAACAGAGACTTCCTCTGATTAATTGTTCAGAAGTAGACTTCAATGGACCACAAGATATATATTTTAACAGAGGTTTTGTTTTTGTTGAGGAGGTCAAGGAAAAATCTGAAAATTAACCAACATTAACATAGAATAAATCTTCATGCCTTTACTGTTTAGTGCCAATTCAGATGAGAGAAAGTATATTTCTCATTTACTTTGCAAACAGAAATGTAGTAAAAAATGCCCGAATCTGTCAGAGCAAACAAATTTGCAATCTGAGCTCTCAGAACAATAACAATATACATACAAAGATGAAAGCGTAGTTCAAAAAAACAAACCATCTTCTGTAGCAAGATCCCAAAAAAGTCAGAATCAGCAGAGTCAGGAATATAAAACAGGAAACAAAAATCATAACATACAAGATAACTTAAAATTCTACAAGGTTAACTTCTACAAGCAGAAAGTACATTGTCTCCTGTTAAGTCAGTTAACAAATGGTAGCCAAGATTTAACAAGTAAATAAACATGCTTTAAAGTTAATTCCTGTTACATGGCTATGTTTTAATTGTGATTATAGTTCATTTGACAAAATAATTAATTGCAGTGAGTATCTGATTGCAGACAAAGGATCTGAAAGGGAGTGCCAATTTCCCCCCACAGAACTGTGGGAATGTGCCCTTGTGCCATGGCTCTCTTTTTATAACCATGTAGCCCCAGTAGTGTCTCATACCTTGCTGATAATGTAGATAACGTCACCACGTTTAAATGTCAACTCATCACTTTCATCTCCTGTGCAGTCCCACAAACCTTGATAGAAATTGGCATAATCTATATTTTCGCTATCTGCAAAGAAAACAGCATCTAATTATAAAACAATCAAGATTGAGGATAACAAAAGTTACTCTTTAAATCTCCAGATAGTACAAAGCAATGTATTAGCACACATTTCTTATTCCTCCTTTCAGAAACAGCTCCTTCCTGCCATGAGAGCAAGTGAAAAATAAGTTTAATGCGCAAGCCCTTCACTGGCAAGTTGCATCACTGAGAGACATGTAGCTACAGGTTTTCACAGCATTTTTCAAAGCTGCAACTTAAAGCAGCTATTTTTCCTCTGCCAGTACATTTCTAGCAAGCCATATATGTATCCCAACTTGAAACTGATAAAACTGCTAGAATATAATTAATAATGATCAGTGAAAGGAAGCTAAAGTATTTTGTGATACACTCCCCCTTTCTCCTGTTCCAACAAAATTAAATAGCCTCTCTGAGAACCTATGAAATAATCCTTGATTCTTCCTTCTGAAATATTGGAGAACTTGGAAACTGTTGCTGAAGCTGCATTTCAAAAATATTTGTGTCAGCTCCAATTTAGGACATTAAGCCCTGGCTAAACGTGCAACTACACTACAGTCATAAACTCATCCTTCTAACAGCATAAGCACAATGAATGTGCTGTGTTCAAGCTGCCATACAGACCATTAACTGATTGATTATTTAGCACTCTTTGCTCTGTAATATGGCAATAACACAGTAATAAATGCTTTGTCATACATTTACAATACAGAGTACATCTACTGAAACACAGCGCTCACACACAGTTAAATACACTGGGTGCTTCTGTTGCTCTGCAAACTATTTCCTGTTTTTAATTCCATGAGAATGGAGTGTGATGAGTTAATGCAAAAAGAATGTAAGCAATACCACTAAGATGACCGGTTACATTATGTATACACTAACCAGACAGAATGTATATGTACTAATAATTTACATCACTGGAAAGCTATCTTCTAATTCTGATAACATAAATATCACTGAACTGGCTGGATCAAGGCTGTCATCCTAGTTTTGTTATATGATCCTTGAACTGCAGGCTTGCTGGTTATTCCAACATACACCAGTTACATTTGCATGTCATTAGCACTCTACACCATTATTTACAGTTTACAATTTAACCATGATTGGTTCATTTTATTACCCAAAAAATCCTGCTAAAATATCAAGTATCAGGAGATAGAAAGCATAGCACCATAAAAGAATAGTGGTATTCAACTTGTGTTCTTCTCTATTTTGGCAAATACTTAAGATTTGAATTTTAATATTCTCTGTATGAGCAAAAAGAGCTTGTTTTCTCTTTCTCCATTTCAGCCTGTGTTCTGTGCAATCTTGTTTGGGTGGCAATACTGTCATAAGGCTAAATATTCACAACCTTCAATGCAAAGCTGCTTACGCCAGTTACCCACCATTTAGTTTTCCATAAGCTGGTGATTACGAGCTACAACTGGCTGTGTAGCACTAGGGGGCGTTCTGGCTGCCAGGGCCCAAAATCTTCTGTCCTCGCCCCAAAAGCAACAATTGGTACCCATATGAAAGCTCACAATCATTCAGAAATAAGAGATTTGGTTATTTAAAAGTGCACAGACATATTCATTTCAACATGAAGACGTAATCAATTTGAAATGTTGCACCTCCAAATTTTGGCCCTTCCTATTTTTCACCTCATTATTCACCAATTTAGCATTAGACAATTATAAACAGTAACACAAGTTAGCACAAAATTAATTTTTGATAAATCAGAATCTCTCCTTGGTCACTTCTTACTGTACTGATCACAGATCCCAACTCTGTGTCGTAAACAATAATGTAAGTCCACGTGAGAAAAAAAATAAAAGAACTATTTTGGTACACGCCACCTCTCAAATCTTTCATCAGTTGGCTTACTGATTTTGTTTAAAACACGTTAATCAGGACTTTCATTTCTGCAGAACATCACTGAAAGAAATCATGACTTTTCACACTGACCTTTACCACTTTGAGCTCTGCTCTTACCTCTATGTGCCTGAAGTAACTCCTGTTAACACTAAAGTGAGTTGCAACAGAAGACTCTACAGCGGGTGAGACATGTCTCTCCTTTTATGTTCATCATGAGCACTTAATTAAGTTTTAAAGTGGAAAGCAACTCAATTAATAATGTGAACACACTGGAAAGATGCATTTTAAAATCAGCTTATTTCAACAGTGAAGATACTGACCAAAGACGAACCATGGCTCTGTGCCCTCATTTGTGATTCAATGTAAGACAGGGTTGTTTAAATCAGAAATCCATGTTTTTCAGAAAAATATATACCAGTATACCAGGAGCACAGAAATAAAAAACATGGAAAGAAAGCGGCGTTGCAAGTTTGTGAACACTATGCTGGTCTTTCAAGAAGTGTTAATTTCAAATCTGAAATCCCCTCTCATGGCCACCAGCAAAAGTTTCTCCAAATTCTGTAAGGGCAGCTACCTATACATAAAAGACAATTGTAAATGTAAGTTCAGACTTTATAGACCTGAAGTGAAAATAGCTTCATGATGATTCATAGTGCTTACAAACACTATGTATTCTACTAGGTGTAGACTGAAGGAAAAAAATAAAGGCTGCAAAAACCTCTGCAAAACACAAGCCCAGCCCACTCATTCTTACTTTGGTCCCTTTCAGTTTGAGAAGACCTTGACAAATTTCCTTTTATTGCCTCTGAAGAATGGTATAAAGTAAAACCAGGAGGTTTGAGTAAAGAAATTTGGTATTTATATGGCAGGGAAATAATGTGAAGCTTCATAAACACAAGTAGTACCCGAAAACAGCTGGATTGAGAATCAAGAACTTACATGCCCATTACAGTTCAAATTCAAAAGGTATTGATTTGCTGGTGATACTCTGTTACAATTACTCTCTATTCTCAAACACTTTAAAATATCATGTGCCTTAAAAATACTACGATGGCATAATTGCTAAACTGAAGTGTGTTGCATTTTGAAGGTGTGGTCACTTGGCCACAAAGATAAATAAGACATGATAAAAAAACATTAAGTGTGTAGCTCAGGGCAGAAAGCAATTTGGTTTTACCTACCCACTGATTTCAAGGCTACCAATCCAAAGAAATGGGTGAGTAGGGTTTTGGATCAGTTGTTTCTCCAGTAAGTATTTCTTTCATTCCAGAACAGCTACCTGGATGAACTACTATCCCATTGTTTCCAATACTCTTCCTAGAAGAATTCCTTATGGTTTACTTCTGCCATCTCTGCTTTTCCAGTAACAGTAATAGGAACAATGGATATTTTTGTTCAATATACTGATGAAAACACTTCAGAGTTATTTTGACAGCTCAAAAGGCAATGGCTGCCAGCCTCTCTGACAGTAGTCTCAGACTGCATATTTCACTGAAAAATACTGGCATCTGACAATACATGCTTGAAGAAAGAAAAGTGAACAGTTCAGGTAAAACCAAAAAAAAAAAAATCTGACAAATATAACACTCAGGCTTGCATCTCAAATATTAGACTATTTAAAACTTAGGAATGCCCATGGATTACTCGAGGGGGAAAAATTATAATAATATTCTAATAACCACAACAGACAGAAAAGAAGAACACAACCACAACTTGAAAAACAGATTAATAGTACATATTTCAGAGAGATTTAAGTGTGCTGTCCCACTGCAGCCTAAGCCAATCTAACTGCAGGTTAATTTTGGCCCCCTACATTGTGAGGATTTTTGCAATTCCCATTTCTGAGCACAAACCTGACGGAACACTAAACTGACCAAAACAAAAGCATGAATTACAAACTAAATATGAAAATGCACTACATAAATCATTAGGATAAATGTGATTGTGCCTGATTTACCTCAGTTGTCCACTTTAACACTGATGGCATGTAAGATAGCAAACCCTACTATGGTAGTGACTTAGAGCCAGTAGTTTTCTTATTGGCTTGCACATTCCTTGTGAAATGAAGGAATACATGTGAATGTTCTCCATTCACAGCTGTGATCCACTGCCTAGTATATTAAAGAGCTTGCCAATCTGACTCATGTTCCTCAACTCTTGGTAAGATTTTTCCAAAGTTAATAGTGTCAGATTTGAAGATTACTTAACAACATTTGGAAAAGACAAAGTGTAGCCCTTTTGATAATGATGTGCTCAATATTTACCATAATGAAGGCTTAAAGATGGAGAAACAGCTGAAGTTCAAAATTAATGCTACCAGAATGAGTGTCTTACACCAAGTGATCTAGACTCTTGGTTTTGATTCTCAATCACCAAACAAGACAAGCCCTGTTAAAGAATCCAGTTATTTGTTAGCTCTGATGATGTCCTAAACTTCAAAAAATGCTGGTTGCTTACTTGTGCTTTATCCCACAGGCCATAAAAGTTACAGAATAAGGGCAAAACAACTGTAATGTATTTATTTGGACTCAAACTCTAATCTATTCCAAGATATTCAGTTTAATCTTTCTCACTTCTCTTCTTCTGTTCCTTAGTTACCCTAAAATCAATGTATTTACACTAATAAGGAAAAAAAAAAGACACTTACTGAAATAGTGATTGTAGAAATGATAATGATAGTCATAACAAAAAAGACCCACCAAGCCATATCATATAACTGAAATTCTTCAGTGCTTTGGTATTTTTAAAGTATTAGGTCACTAGCAATTAATGCAAAGCTATCCAGCAGCAAGAGTCAGCCCCAAAAACAACAGAATAAAAAGAACTCAAGCCTGAAAGTTAATTGAAGTAGAAATATGTTAGGGCAAGAAAAGAGTAGGAAAAAAAGAAAATGTTTTTGCATTAATCAGCTTGAGCTCACAGACAATTTGCAGAATATTTTTTGTGAGTTCACATTTAGTAAAGCTAGGTAATAAATTAAACTTAAGAATGCCTATGCTGTTTGTGTGGAAAATCATAAAATATTCTCAAGTCATGTCAGGTATTTATGATGTGATGCCTATCAGAAATACTCATCTCAACTCAGCCCTAAAAGTCAAACAAATTTCCAGTGTTAAATAGTGAACTGTTTAAGATCAGATCACAAAACTATTGCTTGAAATGAACCTGACATCTGGGGGGAACTGCTAGGATATTTTCAGTGACATTACACAAATTCTAATAAGACTGATAAGGCTGTTCTCATAGCAATTAGATTTTTTCAAAAATGCAGATGCTAAGGTTTTGGTTTTTTAAAAGTATGACCAATTAGAACTTCAGGAAGGTACATTAGTGAAAAAAAAAATGCTGTTGGCAACTTTATAATTGGATTGACCCCATGCTCCATTATGACAACACACTCTTATAATTACAGTAATGTCTAAATGAGTACGAAATATTAAGGCTGTAATGAGTCATGTTGTTTTACACATGTTTTTAGCAGAGCACAATGCTAACAGCATCTGATGGCTTGGCTCTTGTTTCCTTTCCAAGAAAAGCAACCCAAAACTCCTCACAGCAACCTGTTCCTGGCTTTCCTGTATGGGTCAGGAAATCAGGCCTCAGTTTCCTCTCCACATGTTGCAACAGGAAGAGCACTGCAGAGCTACTTCCTAAAGGAACTCTTCTTGCCCACCCCTTCCTTGACAGCCCTGAAAGAATTATGTGTATTATGTACGATGGGGGAAGGAGAGCCAGATTGCATGTCAGTGCAGGTCACAGTTACAATGCAGCAGATCTCAGAAAGGTGTAAGGTCTGATAAGAGGCAAGTCTTCTCTACTTGCCCTGTCAAATCACCAATAGTTTATCTAAAGGTCTGTGCCCTTGAAGCACAAAAATATATTGTTTTTAAGCATAACTGAAAATACCTTTCTATCAAGAAAAGTTGTCTAGCTATGTGACTTTACATAGTGCATGTAGTTATTTTTCCACTCTCAGAGATAATTAGCACAAGGGCGCTTTGCCAAGCTAAAGCTGAGAGAATATCCTTCACAGCCTTTCTGGGCATTTGTGTCCTTTTCCAATTTTTATGCTGCTGTCATTGGACTCTGGCATTTCTTACCGGATTCATTTGCTTTCTCTGGTAATCATATGCAATGAAGATATGCATGGCCAACATTTAAACAGGCTGCAGATCAATTAGTGGTCTTAAGTTTATCTGATTTTTATCAAAGAAGACAGAGCTTTGGGTCGATTGTCAGAGCCTGTGTCAAGTTGACCTTTTCAGAGACGTCTACATTGCCAGTCCCTTGGGCAACTTGTTGTCCCCTGTTAGTCTCTGAATGGCAGAAGTCTGTTCTGCTCAAGCACAAAGTATACACAGATGTCTATATTACATTCTTATAGGTTTGACAGCAACTGCATGTTGTATCTATAAACTGTCCTTTAGCAGTGACACTTCCTCAATGATGATAAGCTAATTTATGCAACTAAATCTCCTTTGTGCAGAAATGAAAGCTAATTGAGTCATTACAAAGTAATTCAGGAAGGAATACCTTGTATAAATTGGCTTACTTTATAAATCCTTCTCAAGTGGTTTTCATGCATCCTAAGTGGTGCTTAAGCAGTTTTGCTGCCATCACATACCCGGGTAAAAAAGACAGCTTTACAGAGCTATAAAAACATTATTTTAAAACAGCAAATGGAACAGAAAATAAAATAAAGGTAAAAAGAAAGTGTATACACATAAAGAGGAAAGATTTTAATTACCTGAAAAAGTGGCAACTTCCTCCTCATCGCTCTCATAGTTGTCATTGTTTGGCACTTCAGCATTTGAAGAAAGATGTTCTGCAAAAGACACACAACTGCAAATGAAATTCTGAAGGGTCACCTCAGCTGACAGGAATTACAGCCCACATCAGCCTGAAAAAGCACACTCTATATTTCCAGATTGTAAGCCTTGTTTACTATTTTGCATTTATACAGAAGTTGGAACATTGTTATTTCTGTGGTTTCCGCCATCCATCCAAACACTCCAGAGCTTTCTTTCAAAATCTCAGTTGTGAACATCTGTTTCCCTTTTCCCTCTGGTCTGAATGCAGTCATATAGAGCTGCAGTTCTGCTGATTTCCAGTCATTCCGAGACAATTAGAATGAGGGTCCTCTTCTGCTGCATATCTTTACTGCCAGAAGAGGATAAAGGAAAGGAAACCAAGGTGTGAAAAGTATCCCCAGCCCAAGCGATAACTCAGAGAGCAGTATGCAATGAAGGCAGATGACATCTTACCTTCAACACTGTCCTACAGACACAGTAGCTCAACACCTGCATGATGGGCACAGAGCCACTACAGATGCCATGCCCTTCACTGCTCCTGCCCACTGTGCCTGACCATGGTTTTAAGCAAGCCAGACTCTATCAAATGACTTAGTGCAAGTTTAGGAGACAAGAAAAGAGAAAACCTGGCAGTGATCAGCGCTAAAGTATGTTTGCTGGCTAGCAGACCTGGAACACTGAAATCCCCACAGGCAATTTCAAAAGATGTGCTCCATACTCCCTGTCTGGCACAGACATTGGACTCTGTCATGTCCAGAGCCTCACTTGAGTAAATCCACACTCCCCCTCAGTACAGGGACACCAGATCTGCTCCTGGCATTTCCCAGTCAAAAATTCTGTTGATGATGTAGAAAAGGGGGAACAAACTTTCAGCTGAATCCTGTCTTTAGGTTCATAAGGAAGTAGAAACAAATTTATCTTGGAATTTACAGTATATCAAAACTGATAAGGCTGCTGTACTGAATGAGGAAATAGTATTTTTATAAACCCACTTCTCAAACATGAATTGGACTTTTAATACATTTAAACTATCTGGCTTTGCTACTCATCACATCTTATACAGATAGTCAAGCTTCTTTTTAAGATACACATTTCAGCAACTAATTTTGATATTTTACTAATGACAGACAACAGATAAAGCACTCACAGTGTTTAAAATGTTCCTCTTTGTGCAACTCTTATGTAATTGCCCATTTACTTTGACAAAGAGTGAATTTTATATCAACAGTTCAAAGGATTTTTTTAGCCTTGTAAAAATTTAATCTAGCCACAAGAAACACTGTTCCTGCAAACATTAAAGCTGATGTTTAAAGCATAAGAGTAGACCTGCTGGAATGCATAATTGCTGCTAACCTCTACACACAGTCCTACAAATATTACAATTACGTCATAAGATTCACTCTACAAAGAGCTTTGAAATTCTGCCCTACTAAGCCAGCAAGATTTTTTGTTCTTGAATCTTGACTAGTTAAAAATCTGGTCAAGATGAATATAAACCATTTTTAAAGCCAAGACAGGGGCGAAAGAACAGTAAAAGAAATTTCTAGCAATAGAACAGGAGATATCTGAAGCTGTAGTACCACTCTAAACTATGCACTGCATTCATATGTTTAAATGTGTTCCCCTACTTGGTATTAACACTTTTCCAAGTATGCTCATCTGTGTATTTTAAGAACTCACAGTCGGAGCATAAATGGCAAAAATGCCTCCCTATGTGCTGTCCAAAGCACTAGGAGGCACTGTCATTCTGTGGGTTCCCTACCATGGTTACACCCCTCACAGGGAGTAGTACCCCAGTATCAGCCACATTTTCTAGAACTGCTCCCTTTTCCCAGAAAAAAACACCTTCATCCAACACACACAATATTATATTATTCTTTCATGAAATAGATGATGATATTACACGTTACTGAATGTTTGGACATAAATCAGTAGCTGTGTTGTTTAACTCTATCACTTGTCTTTAGACTAGTTTAAACAGAGGACTGACTCCAGTAGAGGGTATCTCAACTAAAATAAAGCAGCAGCAGAGGTTTGAAGAGACTTTTTTGTAAGGTACAGCTGAATACATGTAGACTACATTGTGATTTCACAGAAAATATTTAGAATATATGTATTCTTCTGAAAATTTTATTTCCTAGAAACAAGAGTTGACCAGATCCACATCTGAAGATATGAAAATGGCTGAATCAAAGCTCTTTGAATTCCAAAAGGTGCCAAATTTAAGCAAAACCTCACCATATTTGCATACTGGTTTGGCTCTCGACCATCCCCATTTATCCCGCCTTGCTTTACACTACAGAGTTATCACAGAGAGGACAAAGTTTCAGGTACAATTAGACTGGAAGAGGCACTCCAGAAGCATGCTGGACGTGGTCCAGCTGCTAATGGGCATTCAGTCCATGGTACCAGGCTGAAGTGACTGCATAGTCACTCCTCTGAAACATGCACAACAAACATCAGGTCCTTGGCACAAACCTATGCTTTATGAATCTATTGCAAACGGTTCACACTATTTGCTAATGCAATCATGCTCAGAGAGGAGCAGTTGCAGTAGGCTTGGCTTAGGGTAATAAAAAAGAACCTGTGGTGTGTAACTCACGTTTTCTGGTATTATGGCCTGAAGCAGTAACTATGTGCAGGCAGTGTCCTTTAAACACAGCAACCTCGATTACCTCAGGAATTACAGCTGCAGTCTGATGCAACATGCATAACTTTGTGTTGCAACATGGCATAGAGTGAAAAGATGAAAAATGAAATTAAAAAATACAGTAGAGATACTTCTGTGGTTTTTAAGATACTGTGCATAAGAAGTCACGCATACCTTTAAAATAATCTGTTCCAGATTTTCCTCTGTACATCTTTTTCACACGATCACTGTAGAGAGAAAATACTCTTTGCCACCTTCTCACTACATCAAAATGAGACTAATCTACGCTAAGCAAACCAATGAACTCTTCCAGAGCTGTAGAACCTAAGAACCCCTGAGATACAGATTATGTTCCGTACTATGCTGATACTTACAGACCTTAACAGCAAACAACTGACAAAATTCTTGTAACAATGCAACAAGGAACTAACTGTATTTGTTAAAGGTTTTTTTTTTCTTCAATTAGTCCATGAAGGTTGTTGAAAATTATTTACTTATTCAATTTGCAATGCAAAGAAAAACCAGAAAAATAATCACCCAATCACATATGATTCTACCATCCACAAAATTTTACAAGTAAACAATGAATTCTACACATGCTGAGGTTTTTTACATGAATCCATTTTTTTCCCCTTCCAATTTCTTTTTCTTAAGGGACGAAGGAAAAAAAAATTGGACTACTTGAGTATAAAACGGATGAGAGTTTGGCTTGAACTGTGCATTCCTCCAATGGAATGTGGTATCTCCATGATAAACATGCATAAATTTAGCAGTTTCCTCTACTAACATGTTACCTAGCCATCTCTTTACATTAGATTCTAATTTAATGCCATTATTATTTGGTATTCTATTGCCTTCTGTGCAATTGTGCATTGCCATTGCACAATACTAGTTTACACCTTGAATACTCCCAGTTTGTGAGTTAATATATTCTATTCAATGCTTTGATTACAGTAAACAAAACCAGCTCAGCTATGCAGCAAAATCTACCAAACCACACAGATGGTTATAAGCTTTTCATTGTGTGGTTTCCATAGCAATCATATTGTAAATCTGGAAGCTTCTTGCAAATAAGCAGCTTGTATTTACATGCCTCTCAGCTGCAGCATGGAACACAACAAGTGAAGTTATTATTCCAATCACATATTGTTAGCAACATGACTGGAAGATGTTTTGATCAGTTCAGATAAAAAGTACTGCAGTGAACTAATTTTTCATCTATTTCATAATGATACAAGCAATCACACACTTGTAATGCACATTCATGTCTCTTCATTTGAAATCTCACTGTAGTGTCAGAAGGTTGTAAGCATACAAACAAGTCTCGTAAGCTAGACCCCTCCCCCCTAAAAAAATTATTTTTAAATAATCAATTAAGAAAACTACACAGTGTCTTTACTATTGTACTTGTCAGGGAGGACAGATGCATGCAAAAAAACAGATGTGTACATGAACTCTGCTGACACTGAATATCACAGGTCTATACTGTTTTGCCCAAGAAAAAGTAAAATAAATAATGGCATGGTAACATCAAGAGTCTTACTCCTCCACACTGCTTTTTTGCTACCAAATATTGACTCTGCAGAAATGCAAACAAAGACTTTCAAACCCAAATAAATGGTTACCTTGGGAAAGAGTCAAGACCTTTTCTCTCCAGAATTTATAATTTCATTAATTGACCTACCCCCCCATCACAGATGGATTATTACTCTAATAAGGAACATAAATCAACCCAGCTACGTATTTTAAAAAAAAATTGCAAGAATTGGCTTTTTAAAAAACAAGAGTATTTGTTCAGAGAAACACTTACTATTTCCAGAGAAGCAGCAATAAATGCACAAAATTTAACAACAGGATTGTTTATATAATTTGGCTAAACTGACATCTTCTGCTAGCATTTGTGGTGAGAGCTAGTGACCATGTGGGTCAAAGGAATGTATTAATGCCCTGTTTTATGCAGGGCCAGCAAATTTCCTTACCTGAGGTCAGTGCCCCCCAGCCTTGGGGATGGGGTCCTCTCACCTGTACAGGCCTGTATGCTTCACCCAAACTCTTACAGTGTTTTAGCCTAAGCAGCTTCATAGAAAATCTAACAGGCTTACTTGCCTTGGTGTGTGTATTTATAATGGCAGGGATTTTCATTGCTGCTATCTTCTTTTAGAGTCCAGATCCACCCATTATCCACTCATATATATGTGTACCTCTCTGTACAAAGAGATCTTCCAATGCAATTAGCAAAATTCCAACTTTGATAATCTTCTAATATTCCCAAAGATCTGTCCCTTTCCCCCAGCTCCTCTGGGATATGGCAGATTACTGGAAGATTTACACACAGCTTCTTGACATTTCATTCTGCATTCCTGGCATTCCCATTAGCAGCCTGGTGTACTCTGTAAACAATGAAACAGTTTGGAAAAGGCTGCTGAAGGAGCTATTGTCTAAGCCATGGTGTGAGTTCTTGTGAGCAGCAGAGAGGGGGAGACAGATTCTTGTTTTATTAAAGCTCCACCTGACTGTACAATAGTGCATGGTTTGAGAATGAAGATGTGTTGTGTCCAGGACAGTAAGAGAAGTGGGAAACAAGTTGGCTGCTAGAGAAGAGATTATAAACATGAGAATTTCTTACCATGACAGAAGAGAGGACATTTTATTGCTACTTCATTGGGTCACAGCTACTTACCACCCAACAGCTCAAACTAAAGAAGTTTTATTCCTGTATGGAATTCCTATATTTCACCATCTAAACTGGATGGGATCTCAAACTAACACTTTTGCACAAGTTTCAACCAGCTATTTGAAAGCAACCACTATCTGAATTTTAAAGTAAGGTTAAATACACACACCACTCTTCCCAACTAGTAGACAGTAACAAAAATCTACTAATAATATTAGCAATGTCCTGACTTCTCAATGGCCTTGAATAAGTAGCACTGGCTTTACAAAGTGAAAAAGCTAGAATAACAAAATACTTTGGGAGAGATGGGATCTGTGGAAACTGCTCAGTCTAAGACCCTGCTGTAATTCAGAAAGTTAGATCAGGTCTCTAGGAAACAGCACTTGGCCTCTTTTGGTGCTCCACATTAAACTGTTCAGCAGCGGTTTAAAAGGACCGGTGCATTTTAATAGCTCATGTATGAGACAGCTGAAGCTAATGACTTTCTAGAACAGGATTAACTCAAACTATTCAGTTTTGTCCAGATCTTGCCAAGTCTCCAGATGCGAGGTTTCCTGAGAAATCCTGCACTTTTTTTCCCCTCAGTTGCACTCCTTGTATCTTTAAAAGGTGCTGCTGTGCACCACTGTTACTCTCAGTTGTCTAAGCCATCTGAATAACTAAACCAGCCGGCTCAGCTAAAAGTGAAGCACAGCCTCCTATTTAGAAGGCCTTGGGAAAGCTACCTCATCATCCTCACAGAAAACCTTGGCAGATGTTGTTGTAAATTAACTCAGGATCATTGCTGCAGGAGAAGGAGAAGCAACATGGGAATACTGGAATGTCACTTAGACATTTTCAGGAAAAAAAAACCCTCTCAAAACAACTTTTCTGCCGCACCAACCAGTGAATCTTAGCATATGTAATGCAGATAAAACCAAAAAGCAGATACAACATCCCCTTCCTAAGAAAAGTATTTTGGAGTTACAGCATTTGCTAAAGTAAACCAAAAAATTTCCAGTCCCACTAAGGACAAATAGCAAATGCACTTTATGGCTGCGATTCTCTAGTGTTGAACAGAATAACGTTGTTTGGATCATGTAACTATTGCTATGAAGAATAATAACAGAGAAAAGTAGCAGAGAGAAATTAGTACATTAGGAGAACTGTTTGAGAGGAAAAAAGTGTCTCTTTCTAAATACACTTGTGAAAAAGACACCACATTTCTCCTATATTACCACACACATAGCCATCCACATGAACTATAGTAGCACAATGGATTTAAAAATCATGTTTTTAAAAGCTGGAAGATATTTTTTGGCCCCTCACTATTTTACTGGAAAAAACAAGCAACAAGTGATCAAAGAACATATCTCTGGAGGAAAAACAGCTACTCTTGCACACACAAAAAAAAACACCCTAATCATTTTTGGCAATGTCATCCACAGCTGCTGCAAAGTGGGTCTTCTCACTCTACCATGCAGCCTTTTACCAATTTTCCCAAAATCTAAGAGAATGCTTTGCTTTACTTACCTTTTCTACTTGCTGAGACCTGAATATGTGTCGACATCTCTCCTCTTTCTTTTTCTTTCCTTTCCCCAAGTCTCCCAGTACCTTTGCTTGCCTGACTTTGCCCCATTCTGTACTCACAACCACAATCTTCTTCAGACCCCACAATTCTGTATATTCACCGAACACAGAAGTTGTTAGCTGTAGCAATGTATCTGTGTAACAGGCCTTCTGATGCACCAGCCAAACTGGTTGTGAGCAATATTACCAAACCACCTGCAGTTTTGTTGTTAGAGCTCTCAGGAATTCATCAAGGTTACTGAGAAAACAACAGGATCAAAAATAAGAAGAGAGCCTGAGAAAATGTCCGCAAAAAACATAAACCCTAGATAGGGGAAGCACAACATGAGGATGGACGCTTGACCAACTGGATGTCCTGAAGGATGTGTGACTGCCTCATGAAGAAGTAGCTCAGCCAACCCAGAGATGTGTGCCCACGTGGACAGTAGACCTAGAATCTATATCTGACATGTAATATGAACAATAAACAGCTTCTGTTGCAATCATATTGATTTGGTATTTCAGTGGCCCATGTCCCCCCTGCAGTTAGCATGAAAGATGCTGTTTCCAGGGCTTCATGAGGCTTTCAGATTTTAAGAAAAAACTGTCAAAATGGAAGGAAAAATATTCTCAGTCACCTGAATGACTGAACAGAATATATTTACTGGGAGAACTGAATAATCCACAGAGATGCAGGCAATTCCCAGTTCTAGTTATGAATATATTAAGATTTCATGAACTCAGCTTGGAGCTGAGCTTGGAGCTCTCCTTGCAAATAAGCAATCTTCAGTCATGTTTTGAGTGACAGCTCAATTCAACTTACTTGGCCACTTCCTTACATTAGTCTTCCAAAAAAACAAATAATCTAAAATCTCTGATTAAAACCAAACCAAACCAAACCCAATCTTCTCAATCTTTTTACATCCTCTACATTCTCCTTTTTTTTTTTTTCTTTGGGAGGGGCAGGTTGTAACATAGATGCAAAAGAATTAAGAGTTTGTCAATTCAAAGTTAAACAGGAAAGAAATTGCTAGTCTAACAGAACTAGGAGGAAGAGAAGCATGGTCAAACATCAGTTACACCAACAGCAAATTTTGGAGGAGAGGAGACAGAAAAAAAGGGAGAAAAAGCAGGAGTACCTACCAGGGAAGACCACTTAGAATGCCTAATTTTGGAATATTAACATTCATTTGACCAAATTATCTAATTATTATATAATAAAATTCAATACAAATATGCCAAAGTGCAATGTGCACTGCATAGAAATAAGGGATGGGTTTTACACTGCCCCTTTTATTTCCTCATGAAGAAAGAGTAATTCTTCTCAAGAGAAAAGATAAAGGTTAATCACAAGCAAGTTCATTGTGGATATGCACACAATTATTATAATGAAGAATAAAAGAAATTTTAGAGATCCACTTCAAGAAACTCATTCATTGATTTCTCATTTTCATATTCACAAGACACTTTGTATTTACAAATCAAGTCACTATTTCAGGGATATTTTTTGTCAGAAATCAAGTATTTGCCTAATCCTACATGCTGAGTGAACTGGTATATATATGAGAATATATTAAACTCAGAAATCAGAAGATTGTTTGATGGGCCATCAAAGAAGGTGAAAATTTCACGAGTGACTTCAAATACAGCTCAGTCCAAATTCCTTAAGTTTTACTAGGTACTTTTTTAAATTCTACCTTTACTTTTTTGATCAAGATATCAGTTAACAACTTCCACACCTGAACAGAAGCATCTCTGATAGATGCTGAAGATAAAGTTTCATGTTGAATTTCAACAAAAGCACAGTTTTGGCTCTACTTATGAAATTGTTCCTAAAGCCTAAATTTTGGCATACCAAATTGAGGCAATAGGCATCCTACATAAATCCATACTTAAACATTTAAAGAAAGAATAAAATATTTCATGATACTACTCTTAACAGGTCTCAATAATGTAGAGGAAAATTTTGGGGGTTTTAATGTTTCTACATGCTCATCTAATTATTTAGCTGATTAAAAAAAAATGCTCCCTTCTCAGTTCCCTGTCACACTAGCAAAAAAAATAGTTGCAATTATTGGACAGAATGCAAATTAGTTTCTGAAAGGGACAAAACAAACTACAAATTTTGAGTTTATTCTATGGTTCTATTGTAGGTTCATAGGAATCTGTGCTAGAAATTGCTGGCCTAAATACATGTGGCATGTACATAAGAATATTCTTCTAAACATAATAATGATTTATATGAATTCACTGTAACTAAAATAAATTTGTTGGTTCTCTCAACCTGTAATAGTTCTTAGCTATGTAAATAGTTTAAGTATTCAACATGACATTTTATAAACCTTATTATTAAAATGTTTTGCTAAAATAAATGTGGTGGCTATTAAAATCTACATAGAAAATACAAATAGTTCCCAATGTAAATACATTTAGCAATCAAATATTCAATTAACTAATCTATACTGTATAACTCTGTACTACAGTGTTATTTGACAACCATGTACAGCAGTTATATTTCTCAAACTTAAATTTATATGATAGAAAAAGCCTGCAAATGTCAAGTAAAGTTTCTCATAATCATTGATCAGCAGCAAGTCTTAAATTTAAAAGCCATTTCTGAAAACTACATATTCTTAATTGTGACAAATGGGACTTGACATAAAATTTACATACATACAATTCATAAAGCGTCTTGCTTAAACCACATAATATCCTACAATAATCTGCAAGGTTAATGTATTCAAATTTATAGTACGATTCCTGAACTTACTCAAAAAAGGGACAAAAGGCAAGGCAGAGCTCACTTCAGTGAAAGGAAACACAATTCAGTTGTTGGCATGTTTCCACAAGCAAAGTCTGGCTCCCAGATGCTTCTCTTGTAACTCCTTTAAAAATGTTATACCAGGACATTTTTGCATTCCCTGTGTTGATCACTAACTGCACACTGACAAAATAAAATTCAGCAGTTTTCACCCTTTGGGTATTTTAATTAAAAATAACAAACCCACAGTACTGCTGCTTTGCACTGTTTAATGCCCAGGCCATTAAATTAAATTATGTCAACTACACTAAATCCTGTGTCCAACTAAAATGATGAAATAAAGTGAAAATGTTATTGCTATGATTCACTAGTGTCAGGTTAAATCAGAAATATGCAGAAAAATATAGTTGCAATGCAGACTGTTTACATGTACCACATTTTGGATAACATTTCCATATTGATCTCTACAAATACTATCCCATTCTTCAATTCTCATACATTAGGGTCCATACTGGGATCAGCACTCTGGATGTCAGATCTTACTAGCCCTACATGTCACAAACCACGATGCGCCTCGGAGACAAGAGGTAGGACACTGGGATATGGCAATGGTTCATAAGCAGGAGATGACAACTGCTCCCCAGGCAGTTCCCAGGTCAGTGTGGGATTGGCATGCAGTTGTATCTCAAAAGAACCCATGGCTTCTGGAGTCCCATACTACTAGAATTCACTCAGAGATGATACTTTCAGATGGCCAGAGACACAACACAGTCCCAGTTACACTGTAAGAGCACTGCTCGTATGTTTGAGCTAGGCAGATTATTCAGGAACTAGGGTTTATGACCTGTATGGTGGTTATAACAAAATTGTACCCATCTTGAACTTTTGTTTGCTGAATTATCTAAAACTGCTGCTCAACATCTACTGATGGAAATGTGTCACTTCTTATCAAACAATCATACAACCTTTTGGGTTGGGAGTAACCTCTAAGATCATCTCATTCTAACACCCATGCCACAGGCAGGGACAGCTTCCACTGGATCAGGTTCCTCAAGGCTGCATACAACCCACCCTCACACCCTTCCAGCAATGTGGGGCATCTACAACTTCTCTGGACAACCCGTTCCAGTGCCTCACCATCCTCACAGCAAAGTATCTCTTTCCAATATTTAGTCTTAATTTTTAAGGGAATAAAATTTGAGAGAGATATGCAAACAAGATGAATTCAGTTAGCGTATTTTAGGACAACGGAAGCACGACCCTCGTGCTAGGATCCACAGGCTTTCCGGTAGATAATGCTTTGTTCTGAAAATGCAATTCCTTCCTTTAGTTCCCAGTTTTGTGTTAAGATTCAAGGGCAGAATAATCGTTACAAACTGCTAAGACAATGCTTCCACAAAGATGGAAGTATTGGAACACTTTCTTTAAGGATATTTTAAGTTCCAGAGATCCTAAACTAGTATTCATGAAAACACAAACTCAAGAGTTTTTAGGTGGAAGAAAATAAGATCTGCTAGAAAAAGTTAAGACTTCAAAAAAAAAAGGACTGAAACAAAATATTCACTGTGACAACCATCTCCTTTCTGGATAAGAATACTGTTCTTCTATCTTGCCATCTAACACAAGTCTCACTGACTTGCCAAAAAACTTTCAGTCTCTTCTGGGTTCTTAAGAAAAGATTGTCCCCTTTGCTACTGAAGCTTACCTGTGTGTCTGCACCCTGCACTTCCCTGGAGCATCCTTCTGTCTCCTCTAGGGCACAGCAGACTGCTGCATCTTGCCCTCTCTGCCTGGTCCACTGTGTGGTCCAAGAGCTGGACCCTGCTGACCATTTTCCTTTCCTAGGAGCAACCATCTTGCTCCTTTCAAAAGCTTGTACCCAGCCCAGGGAGCAGCAGCCAGGACAAGGAAATAAGCAGCTTTTTCCTGTGTTACCTTCTTTTTATATGTGTAAACTAATCTATTAATTTATCGCAAACACAGTACAGTGCAACACACAAACAAATCAGATATACATGCATACAGCCAGGAGAACTCATGAAGCTCTGGTTAATTGGTAGTATTTTCTTAGACTAATTTCTCTGTTTTGAGGCGAGTGGGAAGAAAAGTGAGTAGCAAACTGACAGGAAAAGACATATACAGAAGGGTTTCTGCTGATACATTTCTTAAGGCTGAAAAATTCAAATCAGATATTTGTATCTACAGTAACAGAATGATTAATTCAGCCTTTAGAGCCCACCTTGCTGGGTGTTATTTGAGAATTCAGTTGTACAAATTATGGTTCTTTAATAGCTACCTTGTGGAAACCAGAAAAGTTGAGGAGCGATAGCCTGAGGCACCATATAACCTCTGGTTGCTCGTTTCTCAAAAAACTCTATCTAACGGTTTTAATAGCCTGATATGCAGTCATTCATCACAAATTCAAAAAATTAAGGTTCTTTGATCTCTCTATATAGTATTTATCCCATTTATACCCAAGCAGTAGAATGGGTCCGATATTTATTTCTATTTTCATAAATATACATAATACAATTGATATTTTACTTTGAACTTGCTATATTGCAGCAGCTCCTCAAATTTATGCTTAATAAACTATCTCACATAACAAGACATTTCCTCTGAATGCTTGCATTAAGTGTATTGCACTGCTTCTTAATTGGATAAAAAACAGTGCCACCATAGAAAACTTCGCTTTGAAAAGAAAATACTTTGGGTCCACAACCCATCGAAGACATGCACACATAACAAAGCTCTGTTCACATTTAATATGAAACCAGCTGTCAGAGACAAAGAGTCAACACTGAAAAAACTATGATACAAATAAAATTACTTTGTGTGATTTTTTTTCTTGCCAGGAGGACAAGTTTTTGAGACAGGATTCTATCTCTTAATAACAAACAGTTTCTGTCACGTACTGTTAACATCAGATTGGTTTTACAAATCAATGGAATCATTGTTTAATGCTGGGACACAGAAAATAAAATAAAAATTACTGACCAGTACCTGCAATAAAGCATCTTTCCAGAAGTAAATTCATTTCAATAAGTTGTAAGCTAATTAGTCCTTGAAGGAGATCTTTAAACAGAAAAATATGATTAAAAATACTTTCGTTTTAGATATGCCTTCAAATATCAAGCAAGTAAGTTTTAAAATGCCACTAGATAATAGTTTATTTAGTGGTGTATTTTTTGTTGGCTTTGGTTTGGTTTGGGTTTTTGGTCTGATTGGATTTTAGGGTATTTCTCTTTTAAAATCTGAAATACATAAATAAAATCCAGCATTTGCTAATGTGAGACTTTAATACACACAGCCTTTCCTTCGATTTATTCTAACAGTTGACCACAACATCAGGAAGATCACTTCTCTTTTCTCCACCTGTAAACTCTGAAATCTATGAAGCCTGAAACATCTGAAAACTATGAAGTCTCTCAGGCAGTTCCAAGAGAGGAGAATAAATATCTACACTTAATAGCACATACTTTCAATTTACTGTAAATAATTGTAATTGACTGCTTTGAATCTCACAACTGACCAGATTTTCTGCAGCAGAGGTATATCACTGAATAAAATATAAATAAAGAGCATTATTCTAAGAGTATTTATCAGTGGACAAACCCAGCCTGAGTCCAATCAGTCAATATACCTCTCACATGCAAAGCAGACTAAATATGAATACCAGTTATTATTCCACTTTTACTGGCCTCCTCACTTTTGCAAACGTGTGTGTGATGAGGGAGCAGGGGTGAACTGCACCGTGGACAGTAGGCTTTCTGACAGCTACGGGCCACCTGTTGTTCACAGATGGCCACTTTATATTCCCTTTAAAAGAAATGCAGAAGAGCCTGTGAACCTCATTTTTCCTCACAAAGACCTGCCACTTCCCACTCAGTAGACATCTCCCTCTTTTCAGCGACACCAGATTGTCTTACCTGCTCTTCCATCACTGACACCCAACATCAATGGAAAGAAGGGCTCCCTCTTTAGATGTAGGACTACAGTAATTGAAGATAATGCCCAAGCTCTTGTGGCAAACAAAAGCTGAGGTCCGGGTATCAAGTTCCTAACCACCTTGTGGATGGAATGTCCTTATATATTTGTCTGGATTCATAACTCATGTCTCGTGAGCATTTAGTACTAGCTGAAGGATAACTTCAACGTATGTATAAATCCCTTAGGAGTACTGCCTCAAAACCCAGAGTGACAGAATTCCAACACAGCTCAATTTCATCAAAGCTGCTGGGATTCAACAATATCCAGTTAAAAGAGATTGTTTCTCAATCATTTCCACTTAGCAGATCCAAAATCCCAGTGATCAAGACAACAAAACAACATGTCTTGGACCTAAAAAAAAAATTCTTTATTACTGTCTACACTAAAATGTAGTTCACATCTGCTTTTCACTGCTCTTGTATTACTTCAATTGCTTTTGAATTACAGCTGAGTAAGCACGCTGTAGCACCCGTTTGTCCTTATTATGGTACTCCACCTATCAGCAAGACAGTATGTGCAAAAAATACTCCATTTATACGATAATATAATGGCTAAACATGTGAAAAATATTTCTTAAGAACTCTGCAATTCAATTTTTGAAAAAAAAAAAATGAAGAATCCTCACTGTTGTAAAAGGGAAAAAGTCCTTTGCTGTGTTCTTGAATATGAAAGATGTTTTCATGGAAATTATTTTTTACAATTTTCAGAAATTACTTTGAAAACTTACCTTTAGTATTGTCCTCAAAAATGCAGATCTTACACACAAGTCTTTTCAACTTCAATTATTCCAGACCCGACTTATATTTTATACTTTGAAATCATTTACTAATTAAAAGCACCCAGAATTCTTTCAGTGGAAAAAAATATGATAGCACATCAGCATTATACACAACTTCTGTAAAAGAACTAAAGAATTCCCTAACTCCTGAAGGCAAGCAATAAACACTGTGTGGAATTTGGAACATAAGCCAAGATATATAATACAATGACTTAGCAGCAATGATTACAGGTAACATCTCAGACTCCATAATCATCCATGTCTCTGCTGACTTAAACCCACTCCTCTGGCTTGCAATGACCAATTAACAGTTTCTTTCTTTAAGCCTACTGGTTTTAGGAACTGATTGTACAGCTGTGATACACAACTGGAACTGCTTGGCACCAAACTCTGTGTTTTGGCCCACATACCCTGACTGTGCTATAAGAAGCAAAGGTGTCCTGAAAAAGAATTTTCATTAACACAGCACTGTGAAATCTTCACTTCTAGAGTCAAGAAGTCAATATATATGACATTACATCTTGAGAAAACAAATATTTGCCATGAGTTCATGACTGACAGATGAAACTTAAACTCCACTATATAATCATTACTTCCTTCTTCCCAAGAAGAGGTAAATCAGAGAACATGTTCTTTTCCCCTCCCACCTTGATGCTCACGAAAAGGGTACATCATCATAAAAGAAGTTCCTTCTTCAAAACTGTAACAGTCCAGCAAGAAGAAAGGATGAAGATGGTATTGTTATGCTGCCTAACTGCACCAGTTTACTGTTAGGAAAAAAATAAAGCATGAAAGCTGCTTAAAGAGATAGCCATAAGAAAGAAACAGGATGATCACTCTCTACCTTCATGTTCAATGTCAGAAATGTTCTGAAACAACATCAATATATTTTTTTACTATTGAAAATGCTTTGTTTAAAATAAGTAAACAAACTGAAGTGTTTCTTTGCATAGCACACTTCTCATTGCATGAAAGTTAAGACATTTCTTACCTTTTCCTGAGCTTTGCCTTAGTTATAGAGTTTCCCTACCTAAGCTTCCAACTACACTGCAAACGAGAATTATTGCCCAGAAACCTGGGCTTGACCAAACAATTTGGCAGAGGATTGGTAACAGCAATCAAAAGACAAACACCAGGTTTCCACTCCCATCATCCTGTGCCCAATCAGAGACTGAATCAATCCTCAAATTTAATTTATAGAAAACTAAGAACTGATGCAAGTTGTATTGGCTGGAGATCGCCACAGCACTGAATTTCACCATCCTTACCTCTTTCTCACCTGAAAGTTCTCTGTGTTATGGACAGGCTAAGAAGAGATGGCACAAAGCCACAATGCCAGACTTGTGTCATATTACATTGCTTCAGGACTTCCAACCCTATCTGTTCTGCAAGGGCTCTGTAAGGGAGTGTTTTATCTCCATGCAGCAAATAAGCACCACCAAAATAAGACTCAAAACTCATCTTTAGAATAATTTTAATGGAAATTATAGCATATACCATGGAAAGTACTGCTCTAATGCAAGTTTGTGACAGGAGAGAGAACAAAAAAAAAAAGGCCAACACAAAACTGGAAAATTTTAAGGTAAGTAAATTAGTTTAGATTCCTATTGAGCCAGAGTGTGGTAGACAGCACGCAAACTGAGCTGAGTTTGAAGAAAGGATTAAGGGAGCAGGCAGTAGTTGGCATTGCAGTTTTGGGTATGTGCTTCCCACAGATGTGAAACCACAGAAGACAATACTGAAGGCCCTTAAAACTATGTCACTGAAACCCCAAGTTAATAAAAAAATCCTGTCTTCAAGGGCTGTAACAGATGGGAACAACTTTAAAGCTGGCACATGTTCTGTTTTATGACAAGGACAACTCCATTGTTTAAAACACCACTGAGCTAGAAACTCCATGCATAGACATAGCTCTATCCAGAGCACAGAGTTATTTAACACAACAGTTTCAGAAGCTGTTTTATGCTACAGCTTGCAACATTCAGCTGTGGACTGCAAAATTATATATAGTGTACTAAAGTAGAAAATAAATATCTAATTAAGAAAAATGGTCCTTTACTAACAATTTTTTTCATTTTGCTTAGCCATGATTTTATTAAAAACCAAAAAGACTAAAGCCTAGTTTGCTGAAGACAGTATAAAGACTTCTTTTCCTGAAGAATCTCTCCAGGGGAAGTTTTACAAGTTGGGAATTCTTTGAAAGTTCTGATGTTTTTGACTTTACCTGAATAACCACAGTAAAACACTGACTAACACTGAGAACCATGAAAATGATCCTTCCATGGTAAATAAAAATTTGTACGGGCTATTAAAGAAGAAAGTGACTTAACAGATCAAAAGATTAAATTTCCCACATCTCTTTGTACCCCTCCCAACTGTCAAACCTGCCAGCAGACAGTACATAGTGTATACCACTGAAATCTATGCTTTAGGCTAACAGACTGTTGGCATTCTGGATACTGGTTTGAACCTATCCAGCTTCTGCCTGGAAAATTCATCTACACTGTCACAAGCAGGAAGAAAAAAAAAAAGCTAAGCAATGAGATCGCTAGAGAATACAGTGTCAGTCCTGATTACTGTCGCTGTTCTCAAAATTTCCCAATTTTCAAAACTGTGCAAAAATTTCCATATTCTTTTTTCAATCCAAAAACTCTCTATTCAAGTACCAAACCAAATAGTATCAACTGAACTGGCTTAATTTCTTTCTGAAATGCTGGCATAAAAAACACTGGAAAACCACAGAAATGCAAAATTTTACTTACTTGAAAAAATGCAAATTATAACCAAATAAATGATAACACAGTACAATGAGCTGAGCACCTGAAATTCAATATTTATAAAGCTAGTGGATCTGTGAAAACAGAAGATTAGAATCCTCTAACATGAATATGCTTTGAGGATAAAAACAAAGTGGAGATTAATTTCTTCTCCCTCTTCACAAGGATCTAGCATGTTTGCCTTCTGCATTCCAGAGCTCAGCATAGCTTTGCAGCTGTACAAATAATTTTTTTCTGTTCTCTTAACAAGTGTTCCAGATTTCTTATTTGTTCTGTATTATTATGCCAGGTAACAGCAGGGATAATGATGCTCCACCCTTTGACCATGAAAGGAAGAAAGCGTAATTCACTTACCTGGGAAAATAGAAAGGACAGCCAACAGTAATTAAATGCAACCAATCAGGCCTAATTAAAGGAGACGAGACCAAACTGGAGTGTACTCTTTTACCATCAAGTTTAGATGAACAGCTATACAAGAAACAAATAAGGCCTACTCCTGTGAGGTTTGCCAACCAGCATTTCATCTAACACGCTTCAATATGATATGGATCAGGAAAAAAAGGACTGCTCTAAGGCCTCAGAGCAGCAGGCCTGAAATTCCATTTAAGCATATGACTATTAAAGCACATTGATGGAAGATAAAAGGACTGAATAATCACCTACAATCTACTGCAAATTTATGCTTTATTTGTACTTAATTATGTCAACACATCAGGGTCAAAAGTAAAAGCTCCACTGTAAAAGGTAAAATGGTCTTTCCTGAGAACTTCACAATTCAAGTAGATGAGATGGAGAAAGCATGAGATAAAGGAAGATAATCTGTACTTGATAACATGAAAATGAAGCACACTCCAAAATCATGGGGAAATTAATTAATTTAACTAAAAACTGAAACAAGATTTCTTGAACTACCCCTTCTTCATGATGTTGTTACATTTCAGGTTTATTGGCCACATTAGGAAATAAATAAACAGTGGACATGTTGCTGGAAAAAGCTGTAAGATTTTCAGTATTTTAATTTTTTAAAAATGCATACCAGAAAATGTTAACGAGCTAAAAGTCCCCTTAGTTTGCTTCCACATGTTCTGGGCTATTTTGATGCCCCTGCTAAAGAAAACTGATCTCACTCAGAACTGAAGACATTCTTTTTTCAATGTCATAGCAAAATCTGAAATCTAAAAGTATCTTATTCATCATGCTACTTTACTCACTTCCTTTAAGCCACTCAGAGTTATCAAACTAGAAGCAGAGAAGAGAAAATGATCACAAGTCACACAGTCAGAAAGAATTCAACAATACCTTTAACTTCTTCATAAATGCTATCATCGGTCGTTTCACCGTTCACTTGTCCAACATCATCATATTCCTCTTCCTCCTCCTCAGGAATAGTATTAGATCCCGTATCTATGTAACAGCATTTTAAAAAGTTAGCATTTGGTAGAAAATAATGCCTAAGCAGAAATTTATGCAAAATGGAAACAATTCTCCCATGACCTGCTCCTTCCAGTACCTTCTGTTTATTTTTTTTTTTTTACACTGTTCAAGGGATAAGGAAGAGTTTATATAAAGGAGCTTGCATAAGGGAGAGCTTTCAAGCTAAATAATAAGCTAAATAGTATCCTAGGAGAAAAACAAAAATCTTGAAAAAAGAGAAGAGTCATATAAAAGCTGTAACACAATTGAAAACAAGGACTTGCTATTCAAAACTCGGACATGTGGGAATCTTACATGTACTAACATGACAGATAAGTAAATGGACAGAACAACCATCACTAAGCAGTACTGGCAATAAAGGCAACTGCTGTACTGGCTGGCTTACCTTGAATTACAAATTTGACTTGCTGTACCCATTCCTCTGCTTCTTGGGGAGTGGCAGCTGTAAACTATTAAATGTTTATTAATAACTACTAGCAGTAATGACAAAGACACAACTACAATTTCATTAGCAATAAAAAAAGAGGGAATGTAACATTCCCGTCACTTCCTCAAGAAACCATTAGCAATTCTTTTCATGTCTTCTGGTACTTTTCTTGCAAGGATGCTTCTTATAATGTACAGCTAATTTTGACAAATTTACGTAATTGAAGGAGAGGATGATGGATTTGAAACTCTGATCAGCAGCTGGCAGCTGTGCAGAAAAAAGCTGCTTCTCTTCATCAATGTCAAAGCCAGAACTGATGAACAAAATTTGCCCTTGACAATTAGAAGACACCCATGAATTTCTTTAGACTGCTGGGTACAGTTTTCTTAAAAATGTTCTTGTCAGACTCCAACACACTACCTGACAGCTTAATTAACTGGCTTTCAACCGCAATCTCAGATATTTAAAACTTATTAAACTTACATTCCATATTGATGTCTGGCTGATAGATCTCTGAATTGCACAGCTGATATGTGCCTTTTTGTAGGCTTTCCTTGAAAAGCCATGACCAATACAATATGTATTTAACACTGATACATATTTTAACTTTTTTTTACTACTTAATTCATCCAAGAAATCACACAGACACACAATACAATAGATATTAAAATGCTAATATTGAAATGACCAATAGATAAAGATGATAGATTTCCTTGCTCTTGACCAAAAAGATAATATTTGAACATGTACATACATACGTTTAATCAGATTTTTTTCCTAATATATGAATATACAATATAAGCAAGCAAGGGTTTCCTTTTTTCATTAAGATATCAGTGACAGTTGTTTCACTGAAATGTTAATTCAGTAACTAGAATTGTAACAGCTTTGTCAATTAAATTTCAAGTCAACATACAAAAGTCCAACCTGATAAATGCGCTTATCTGGAGCAGAGATTTCAAAACAACAATCTTTCTTTGCATCCCTCCGAAGGCTATTATTCATTCTGATGGTGTAGCCCTCTAAGGCAAATTCACCTTTCTGTTGTTTGTCTGTTGGAGATAAAAAACAAAGTTAGAGCTTCATTTACAACAGTGAATGTAAGTGGCTCAGCAGGTTATCGTTTATTCAGATTTTGTTTTCTATTTCATGAATTTTACAAAGAACAGGGAGGTTTTTAGCAAAATGATTAAGTGATGCTTCTGGAGATAAAGCTTTATTTTAAGGGACGATGTACCCAGAAGTACATGCTTCTGTAGGATGCCTAAGGAATTCCACAGGGGGATGTTTGCAGATGGTGGTCTTATTTAGTAAGAAGTGCATGTTATGACACTTGTATCTAGGGAAAGCCAAGAACTGGAACTTGCAAGACACATTTCCTATAAATCAGTGTCTCTTTCAGGTTCAGTAAACCAATGGAAAAACCTGTCTAGCTCAGAACTTGCTGAGCTCTCTCCTAAACTAACCACTTCACTCAAAAAATAAACTTCAAGCTTCTTTTTAAGAAATTGGAAAAGCTGCTTTCCACATTCTCCCACCCACTCCCAGATGTGCCTCCTTTCAACATGGCAAAAATACAGAATGAATTTTGTTATAAATTCAGGTGTGTGTGTCTGTGTTCATTCCACAAGCATTTCTCTCAAAACAGCAAATATTTAATTAGCTAATAAAAGTACTGAGCCCTACCACAGTTTATTAGGTACAGCCATGTGGTTGTTTTAAAGACAATTCTATTTTTCAAAGGTTCTGGTTTATAAAAGTATCACTTACAGCAGATCTGGCTTTAAACACACTGCATGTTGTGCAAATGGCACCTGTGTACTCCTTTTGAGCCCTTCAAACCAAATTCAGCATCAGATTTTATGTGCTCTGGTGTATTTTGGCCAATATTAAAATCAAACCAAAAAATGTAAAAGTAATTAAGTTTTGCAATTTCTGCAGATCACAGTGCAGCATTCAAGTGAAGACTGGCATCACAGTTCACATTTTGCACAGGCAAACAAAGAAAAAGGTGCAGTTGCATATCAAAAAATGCCATTTAGTGTGGGGTTTTTTTATACAGAAGAGAAAACCATTAATTAACAATAAGCACCAGGCACGGTAGCAAAACTACTTTAAGTATTGCTGAATAGAACTTAGGTGCAAACTGAGCATCCATTGCTTATGCTTGTCAACAAAAGGAGAAAACTTCTACATTAGATGAAATAGGAAAACTATCATTTTCAACCAAGTTTTTGTCATATTTCTGGAGATTTAATAGGAAAGAAAATCTGTTTGCACTCCTGAGAGGGTAAAAATTGGCTAACACAGCAATGTGAATACGAACTGACATAATGGCAGTCACCAGTCAAATTCTCTTTCTGGTAATCTTATATGCACATAGACACACATTCTCTGTCCTTCCAACTTTTTATGAACTCTCACCAAGGGCAAGCAATACAAACACAACCCAATAATACAAATATATGAGAAAATCTAGGGCACTATTCTATTTTCACTGCTGGTCCCTTCCCCCACAGTATTCTGTCTTAAGTAAGTATTAAAAATATAGTACTAATATTTTATATTTGCTCAATCCTCTACCTCTATTTCAAACAGCACACACATGCAAAATTCATGAAATCACACCAAGGTAGATATTGGAAATAATAACTTGCAATAGGTTAACTAGGTTCCTTTTAATGAAATTCATTTCTGCCTAGGACTGTTATTGTTCCCTCACTTGTGACCTCAGGGAGAAGATGAAGTGAAACACATTAATTTCTCACTCTCCCATGCTGGAGGTTTATCAAAACCCTAGAAGATAGGAGCATGCAGGCAGAATAAACAAACACCAGGTTCAAAAGGTAAAAACATTTTGTCAAGATAAAAATGAGGCAAGTATTCAAATTTACTCTCTTGGATTATTTCTGAGACTGCTTCTCTGTGACATGGATGATCCCTTTTATGGTAATATACTTATACAGAGCTAATCTCAAATGATCTTTGCACTGTTCTTTCAAAGAGCATTGCAGTTAAACCACAAAGATGCTGTACTTTGGAAGGGGATAGTGCATGGCATCCATATCCTATTTGATTGTTTTTCTGTTTATACTCTTTTTGTCTTATCTCTCTGAACACACTATTTCAGTGCTAATGAAAATTACCCGTATATGCACCACCAAATATATGTGTATCCATCCTTTGCTATTATAGTCTTTCAATGACCACTATAGCAATAGAGTAGACTTAGCATTGCTACTTTTACTTCCAACTGTCTTAGCAGTAACCTCTGAATAAAGTCCAGTGTGGTGCAAATGAGGACATTCTAAGACAATGATGTACTTCACAGCCCTGACTCAGAATCTGTTAAAGTTGAAAGACTCAGTGTGGATTCACACTCCCTGTGGCAGCAAGCCAGAGATAAGACCCAGTATGTCCTGAGAAATGGCTCCTCAAATACAGAACGGCAGAACGCGGGTCAGCTATAGCTCAGCCGCCTGCTCTGATGGTGACAAACAAGGGAGGTCTACAGATGCCATTTGCTCTTGCAGAATACACCTTTTCAGTTAGGACTGGAGATCAACCCCAGTGCCTGATCTCCACGGAGCAAACCATGACCCACAGTAGCTGCTTGGCCAGGCAGAGTAGTCAGGTGCAGGCTTGAAGGCAGAGCCTTCCTGCGATCATCAGACTCAAACAATCACCTCGACTACACTGCTTGGCACAGGCTTGGAGCTAAATGGGTTTGGACCGACCTGGGCTTTTGGTTTCAAGATGCCCCGTGAAGTTAGGGCCACAGCGACTCATGTGAACCCTCACATCACGAGTTAAATTGTTTATATCCGAAATATTTTCTGGAGACTGTGCTTTAGGGAGAATTAAACAGTTTCTGATATTTAAAAGCTTTGAAGACTTAAAGATTTTACTTGGAGATTTAAAATTAGACACTGTTAGGTTTTATAGCGGGAGTCAACAGTAGCTTCAAGAAGCACATTTACATTACAGATATTTAACTTTCATTCTGAACCCCCAAATGAGAGCCAGAGTTTTGCTTAGGCAGCAATACAACGGCATATTTAGAAAGTACTAGGGAGATATATGCTGATGGAACAAACTTCTCTGAAGAACGATTACATTTTTGCTGTCTGTTATTTTCTCAAGATACAGCTTTTCAATTCAACTACAGGAAATCCTTAAGTTGCCCCAAAAAACATAAAACAGAAATGCAAAAAGTGTAATATCAGTCCTGTAAAAATAAAAGGATTGTGAACATCATCAAGTATAAGTTGTTCCATAAGGAAGTCAAATCTCATTTCAGCATACGCTGTCCTTTGCTCTCATCTGCTCATCCTCCTCTCTCCCCTTCTTCCCATGTCAGGCACAGAACAGAAAAATAAATCTGGGTCTATGTAAATCATTTTGCAACAGGAATTTAAAATCATAAAAAAGTAGTACAGAAGGGGAGAAAGCCAGCACTAAGTATTAAAAAACAAACAAACAAACAAACAAACAAACAAAAACAAAACCCACACCAAAACCAAAGCCAGTACACAGAAATTTAAGAGAAAAAAAATTTGGGGGGCTATATTTAACACAGAGAAAATTCAGATCTGAATAAAATTTTAAAGCCTTTAAACATTTCTCTTACATATAAACTTCATTCATCCTAAAAACAGTTAAATATATGTAACAGAAAGAGGGCCAATATTATATTGGGTAAAGAGAGTCTCAAGGGAAGCAGAGAACAAGCATTTTGAAGTAACCTTGTGTAACTAAGTCCATGGAAACATTTAAAACAAAGAAGGGTAAAGCTTCAATGAGATCTTGAAATTACTGGGTTGTAAATTTGAGGCCTAAGGCAATGTGCTCATATTATTAGCACATGTAAAAAGAATTAGTGCATTCTGAAGAACAGAGGACTCAGATAGTAGAAAGGAAAGAAGTTACAGAGAAAGACATAAGGAATAAAGGCAAACAGAAATACTTCAGAGAGTGATAAAGTATTTATAGATACTATTAGAATCTATAATTTAACTCTCTTCATCTTGAAATTAGTAGCCTGTAAGATTTTACAGTTTACATGGCTTCATGCTAAATGCAGTTTCACATACTTTTCCATGTGCAGGATGTCTGCTATCTAAAAATAGTTCAGTGTAAGTATCTCCAAAATGTTAATTCCTTTTCCAGCTTTTGGAACAGTCTTTTTCAAATGCACACACAGAAGTTCTTCCCTTTTAGACAGCAGATCTGAAATGTAATCAACTTTTTTTTCTTCTTCTTTCTTTTAATCTAGTTCTCTGAGAAACTGAAATTGTAAAATAATTAAGAAATGGAGGCAGTGATTTAGGGCACTGAATTGTTTATATTCTGTTTGCTTATACCCAGTAGTTATTTTTTAAATAATACATTATTAACAGCAAGTGTGACTCTCAAGGTCTGAATATAACAGTCTCACAGCAGAAGATCCAGTACACATTAGATAGACGCCTTTGATTACCATCACCCTGCTACAACAAATTCCCGTTGAGCATGCACAATTCCCTTTTCTGCCCAAATATAAGTAGTTCACCATTGGCCTGGTCATCACTATCCTATTATTCAGAGAAATCCAACACTATTGTGTCCATGTTAAAACTAAGGATATTGAAAAAAAAAATAAACTCGGACTTTTGTAAAAGCCTCTGAATTATACCCCTCTTTAACATCATATTACTGGCGGGCAGGCAGATACCATTTTCAAGTTATAAAAATGAAAATAAATTTTTAGTGCCCATTAGCAGAGGAAAAATTACCATAATGTTATCAATTACTGTCTTGCTAAACATTTAGCTGATCTCTCCAGTTTGCTGAGACAGAAGGGCATATAACATTGTGGCCTAGTGAGAAAGAAGTAATGAAGCCATTAATTCAATCATTTATAAAGCAACAAATTAACTTTCCTTATTCACATGCACTTTGAGGTCTGAAAGGTTATCCATACCATCTCAGTGTCTGAGGACACAGGAACAGCCAGAGATCATACAGAAAAATGATAGAGAACCAGGGTACTCAATTCAGGGTGCAACTGCATAGAAGGAAAGAAAAGAGAGGACTGTAAAAGATTTATGGAAGGAAAGACTATGAAAATGAGCACCAGGCAAGCTTCTTAAAATCCCACCCAGCTCTGACATTTGAATACACTCCTCTGCAATGTTGTGGGCCAAGTGCTGGCAACTGATACTGCAGCACAGGCACAAACACACATGTGCTTCCTGCAATACCTATTCCTGAGGTGATTAGCTCAAACATTTAAGTTTTGTTTCTCCATCTGCTCCATTTATCAATGATCAAAAGGAAAAAATGTAGGTGATTGACTTAGACCTGTCTATACTGCAGGGATAAATTACAATGTCCCACTACCCAATGCTACATCAAATGCAGGAGAAAACATAAGAGAAAATGAAAACAAGACATACACTGGCCTGAAGGCATCGCAACTGTTGAAGAGATGCTTGGAGTAGTTTAGGTGAACACACACACACAAACACACAGCCATTTACTGCATTTCACAGGCTTTATCTTTCTGGGCTATATATTTCTGGGGTATGCCTCACATTTTTCATCATTCAGCTTGGAGTAAGCAATTCTGAAACTCTTCCTTACGTGTTTGTGAGCTTTGTACACTTTCATACTTCTTGCTTTCCCAATGCAAAAAGGAGAAAGTTAGAAGATCTAAAACTGTTTTGAAAACAACAAATCTATACAAATAATAAAAAGGCATCCTATAGCCTCTTGTTTACCATTCAATTACATTTCCACTGATACTTAAATGTGAAAATCAAACTTTGGTTGACAAAAACACATCATAGCAGACACAAAATAGTTTTCACAGGTTATTCACCTGTGGCCTGTTTTTAAAAAGAGACACAATTCAAAACAAGTCAAGATGGATGCAGAAATCCCTGCTGCCTCTCAGCGTTATATCTCCCAACGCAGAGGCACTAGCAGCCCGTCACCCATTTAAAGTGGCGTGGGCAGCAGGGCTGAGTATGCGTGGAATGCTCGTCACTTTGAAACCAGGTCCACAGTTTGCACAAAGCCACCAAACCCACACTTCAGTGCTGTTCTATAGTTGGTAAGAACAGGCTCTGAATTTCTGCATGGTCCAAGTTATCTGGAACAGCATCCAGGGTCACAGTAAAAGAAGGCAGATCCTGGCATAACAGCGCACTACAGCAGGCACCCCTGCTGGCCACAACAGTGGGAGTGGAAACAGCTGCAGTGAGTAAATGCCAGACCTGCTCAGGATTGCCTCATCGCACACCTCATCCATGCTGACAATCTGCAGCTGAACAGCGTGATAAACTGCAGCACGTACGCTCACCAGCATTAGGATGACAGCTCACTCCTAACAGCATGCTGGCCTGCCATGGCTGGGGTCCAGTTTCTGCACAATGACGGTCAGTGGCCTCTGCACTGGAACAGGCGCTTTTACATCTGATGGCATCACAGGCCTGAAGAAAGTACCTCTGACCAGTCTAGAAAAAACCTCTTTATTCAAAGGTGACTTCGGGAGTGACTTAGTCATCCTCATTACAAGATAAAGTCACTATACAATGCTTGACTAGTTTATCTGCACTACAAGCACCAATCCAATGGAGGTAGGGCAGAAATTCGTGCATTTGATCTGTTTGCTTCCTCCATGAATTACTGTTTGTGCTACGCTCTCCACAACTATGTGAAAGAAGGTCATAAGGAGGTGGGGGTCAGTCTCTTTTTCCAAGTAACAAGTGACAAAACAAGAAGAAATAGCCTCAAGTTGCTCCAGGGAAGGCTTAGTTTGGATATTAAGAAATTTTTTTTCACTGAAAGCATTGTCAAGCATTGGAACAGGCTGCGCAGGGAAGTGGTGGAGTCACCATCCCTGGAGGTATTTACTACCCATGTAAACGTGGCACTTAAGACAGGGTTTAGTGGTGGGCTTGTCAGTGCTGCGTTAATAGCTGGACTTGATGATCTCAGAGGTCTTTTCCAACCTAAATGATTCTATGATTCAATACAGTTCCAATGGACCATGTGCCCACCACATCATTACGTTGTGGTTAAGGGGTCCTTCCCCAAACAATATGCAGCTTACAAAAGCTGTAAAGGAATTACCCCTCAAAAGAATGTCTATAGATTCATAAATGAAAGAGATCCTACAAAATATCACACTCAATTCCTAATATGACACCAAGCTTCTGAGTGCTAGGGAATGTATTTTCATGTATCTTAACTTTCAATGCAGGTATTAAAAATTGCAACACAGACCTGACAATCAGGTTGTTGTAAAAGATGGGGGGGGGAAAAAAAAAGACAAAGACCAGGTGGGCAACATGCCTGCCTTAATACAAAGACAGTATGCTAAGAAACATAAATAATCACCAGCACAGTCACAAGGAAAAGAATGTTAAAAAAAAAAATCAAACCTTATTTTTTCTAAAAAAACAGCAGACAAAAATAAAAAGATTTTATAATCAAGAACAATCTTTATGAACTAGCCATACATTCTGAAAAAAATTGCCATTTTTAAAGTACTAGGCAATGTGTGTGTGTGTGTATATAAAAAATAAACAGCACATGATCATTTTCCAGAGAAAGAAATCAACCAGTACTGTTGTAATCCAAATCAGTATTATGTCACATCTCCTGGAAATTTTTGAATAAAGATTGTTCATGCTTGTGAGGCTTGATCAACCTGTAAATCCCAAGGAAAGAGTATAGAAGAGAAAAGAACATTTAGCAGATATGCTAGCAAAATTCTGAAAACTGGACATGATGGGAAACTAGCAATGTGAAAACTGGACTTCCAATTAGACTCTTTATTTCTTGTGTTTTTAAAGAGAGGATGAGTTTAAATGAGTTAGTATACCAAGGAATGAAACAAATTGGAGCAAATTATATTAGTCTTTGAATAAAAAAAGCCCACATAATAACTACCTGCGGTAATCTCCAGAAAAAAACCCATCAACAATAAGGAGGGAAAAAAAAAAACACCACACAACAAAAAACCCAACAACAACAAACCAACAAACAAACACTTCAATAGAAAATTTGCCCTGGAATTTTTTCTGGAGGTGGGGAGAGGTTGGAGAGGGGAAGACATTATTGTACTTTTAAAATTTACTTAGGTATACTTACATATCATTTAGTTTACCCTTAAACATCAAATGCACATAGTACACAATTTAAATACGTTTTATTTTACTTTAAATTTTAAAAATTCGAAGTAGTATTACAACATTTATGCCAGATTCTTTCCAAACTGGCCATTTAAAGTTAAAAGTCATCTTCAGATGTTTGCTTTAGTTTCCATGGCTGGCTTTAGTTAAATACATTACTTAATTCCTAGCTTTTCCAGAACATAAACTATTTAAAAAGAAAGAACTCCACTATGCACCTTTTAGATTGATATTTTCCTGGATAGAACAATCTCTAAGGAACTCAGAAGGTATAATTACTAGAGAATGTTTTCAAACTAACATCCTGTTTGGAGGGAAAGAACATTTTCTATCTAGTAAAACAGTTGAGTACCAGCACACTATCAAACCAAACAGCCAGCTGTTATTAGCAAAGTAGCTTTAAAATAAACTTAATTTTTTTTCCTCAGTTTCCCTGCTTTAGAAAATACTGACAGGTTCTGAAAAATACTTACACATTTTAAAAATTCACAGCACTGTCCAAGAATTGTTTAAAAGAAATGAACTTTCTTTTAAAAGTTCCATTCCATTTCTTAAAATTACCTTTGATTCACAGTTTCCAACTCCAATAAAATTTTCATATCGTTTTGTGCATTAAAACATCATTGCTTTCATATTTGTTATAAGTACCTTTGTCACTTCCATAGTAGTAGAAGACCGTCTTGCTGATAGCACACCAACGCTTCTGCCATTCAAAGCCAAGAAAACTGTGGTCTGAAATTAATATAATGTGTTATATCGGTTTATGCCATTATTGAACAAAAATGTGTTACTCCTTTTCAAGGGGGAGGTAAGAGGGAAGGAGGAGCTAGGAAAAGACACTAAGGAAAGGAAACTAAGGAAATGCATGGCACTGAGGAGGAAATTAGAAACAAAAACTGGCGGTAAGAAAACAAATAGGAATTTGAAATCACATAAAGAGGGAAGTCATGTGTAACATTAAATATAAGGAAACAATGAACAACTTCCTAAATATTTCCTAGAGTTATCGCAGCATTAAGTGGGTATTAAAGTGACAATATAAGATTTATTGAATCAAGGTAAATATTGACTCAACCAAAGTTGAGATCAATATTTGCCCTCTTGAAGGAAAATAAATCTTGATGCTCACTGAAACATGAAGTCAACATATGGTACTTGTACATACGTTCCTAATGTTTTCTTCAAAAATATCTGAAAGTCTCTGAATTACGGCTGACTGGACTTTCACAGCATGATTTTGTTAGTCAATAAAGAATAGGATTTCCTTTCCATACTACAGGAACAATTATGTGCTATGCTTCTTTTGCATAATAATGCTTCAATGTTTCAGCTTCTTCTCATTTTATTTATCACTCCCGTATAAAGTTGTTCATGTGTATAACATCAAATACAAACATATAGACTTCCCAGACATTAAATATGCGCTTGCTTTCACAAAAATAGCTAGATTTACCTTTTCTACGTTTTTCCAGGTATCCAGCCTTCAGAACAAACTGAAGATCCTGAGCTGCAACAGGAGGAAACGGATTCCCTGAAAGAAAAATAAATTCTGTTAAGCACAGCTTTTCAAGAAAACTGCTCTAAAGCAATGCTCCTATGAGCATTAATAAAATTATGGATTTTACACTCTCAGTATTCAAGAGCTACTGAAAAAAAATTCTAGTAACTATTATGCCAGATTATTTTAAGTAAATGAAGCATCTACCTGTCAATGTCAGAGCTGTTGCTGCTTTTATCACCACCTGAGTAAGGAAAAAATAGCTGCATAACAGGGCTTACAAGTCTCAGAAAGAAAAATATGTCACTAAACAAAATACAGCAACTGTTTCGAACACAGTCTGTAAAGCAAGTTGGATAACGAAAGCACTAAGTTTTCAAATGTGCAAATAAGAAAATCACCATCAAGAATCTCATTTGAACACAAATCAGAAATGTGGTTTTTGATACCAGCTTCACACCAAAATACCTTGGAACAGCATACAAGGTGAAGACCCTCTATTACACATCAAAAGAAAACATTTTTTTATTATACAAAAAAAGAAACCAGATGAAGAGACAATAAAATGTGCTGCCTGTTGCTGACAGATTTTGCCTAATCTGACACAAAATTACTGCCTATAGGTGATAATGGATAAACCAAAGACATTGTACAGAGGTATACAAAACTGTTCACTTACAGACACTAATTTTAGACACATAGTACAATATGTCTGCATCTGCAAAATGGTGAGTATAGCTATATTGTATTTTTTTTCTTTTTCTCAACTGCTAATTCATAGAAATATAAGACTGACCAGTCGACCCTGCCTCATCTTAAAATACAACTTTAAATGTTAAAAATTGTCTTCCATCCTACAACCTTTTCCTCCTAAAACAACAGAATGATGATTTAAACAGAACTCCTAGTATTAAGAACATGTCAGATGCATATAATATTTAATATGAATATAAATATCATCTCATTTGCTTACCCCAAGCAAAAAAGTAGAACAAAAGCTACTCCTGTGACTGCTCTGGGTTTTTTAAGTGCATGTAAACAACATAGTGAAGTTCCTACTACTTATTATCATCAAATATTCATAAGAGTCACTGTAGGTAGGTGGCAGGTTTACAAGGCAGCCATTATTCATCAGAATGTATGTAATCTCATTACATTCTATCAATATAAACATACAGAAAAGGACTGATATTAGCAGACAAATTCTTTAGACCGCAAAATATTTTGTTTGACACCAAAAGACAGTAGATAGAATTTTACTTACATTGATATTTCCACTTCATTTTTTAATTAATATTACTTTTTAAAGATTAGGAGTACACTAATTTCTATTCTGGCTTCTGTGGAATTCTGACTATTGAGTTAAAATACAAGAGCACAATGAACATGCATTTCTAAGTGATGCAGCTGTCCTCCCTTTGCTTGGTAATATGCAATCATAACCCAACATTAAACGGGAATTAAACACAAAGACACTTGATGGCTGGCATGTGAGATGCTTAACAGTTACTTTAAAAGGTGATGGTATTACAAGTGGGGGTGGTGAAGAGTTTTACAAATATGCATCGTGTGTTGCTTTATATTGGTCATTGGGAGGCATCAGTGTGCAACACTTAAAACTCTCCCTCATCCAATAGGCTCAGAACAGTGCAACCCCACAGATGAGAAAGACAAAACCTAGATAAACAAAAAAACAAAAGCAGCTCACTCTTAAATTTTACAATTTAAGAATTTCAACCACCACTTAGATCTAACTTTACTCAATATCGTTCGTATCAGTTTGGGGTTTGATGAGGAAGCTTGGCCAGTGATCATTTAGTGAACAGTCAAATCAAATGGGACAACACGGTCCCAGAGAAGCACATACTCTGGGGACTCCTTAGTGTTGTTATTCTGTCATCTGAACTGACTACTTCATAGAATCAAAATTCCACTCTCCATTTTGCTACTTCTGCTGAGACAAGTCAGGATAAATTTGGTGGAATGTGTTTTCCGTAACAACATTTATTTTGCACAGGGCACTGAAAGAACATCCATGAAAAAAGAGTGTTTCACTGTCTGGTGCCACTGCAGAAAGAAGTCCTCCTTCCACCCTTAACCTGTAGAGAAGTCAGTATCTTCTATTCCTCAAAGCAACTGAGGCAGTAACTCCAAAAAAAACCTGCAGCTAGTCATCCCCACTGCCACTCACAATCTGTAAGTAGCTGAAGCAGAAACAGATCATATGCATGTTATTATCCTTCTGTCAGAGGAGACTGGAAACCAAAACATATGATGGAACTTTAGTCCAAGGGCAGTAGAAACAGACCCAATTGTAATATCCCACGACACATACAGCTGTACAAGAAAGAAAAAGCATAAATCTGGTTAAATTCCTTCTTTCATTGCCCTGTACTTTCAGAAAGAAGGGGAGGGACAATAAGTAGTATGAAAAGCATAAAGGAAAGAGAAAGAACCAGCTCCTCCCAGATTCTCATGAACCACAGGTGTTGCGCATATGTGGCAGGAAGAAGGCACAAACACGGATATACCACTGTCCCAGTACTACCACAAAAACAACAGGGGTAGGAAAGAGGAGAGAGTCAGTCACATCTTCCTTACAGTTACTGCTGATATTCTGCATGGGAAACTTCTAGGTTGTATTATCCATCTATCCATCNTCCATCCATCCATCCATCCATCCATCCATCTATCTATCTATCTATCATCTTCCATTTTTTTCATCTCACTACTGTCTTGTCCACATCTCAAACAGGATTTAGAGTGAACTGCAACCACTAGATGTGAGAACTCCCAGCAGAAAGTGTGGAATTTACATAATGAGTTGGTTTTTGCAGTTGCTTTCAATCAGAATATTGCTTCCCCATTCATTTGAAATACATCAGGCTTGACACAAATCTCATAAAAACGTATCACTAAAGCAGTGCTTCGTTATAGTAAAGTAGCATTCGCTTACATTACACTAGCAGCTGAGATAAGACGTTCATTAGCTGACTGGAGCATGAGACTATGAATAAGACAGCTCCTTCTATAAAGAATCTAAGACAGAGGAATCCTGCCAAGAAAGAAGGCATTACCATATATTTTAAGTAAAGAACCATAAAGCAAATTAAGCCATATGCTTCAAATCACATACTCCTTTAGAGCTCAGAATTTCCCATGTTATACTTCCATGCATGCCCCAGGATATCTTCACATCAAGGAGAATTTTCTCCTTCCCTCATGGATGCAGGTGAAATGGCCTGAATTCCAGTTATCTGTAATTTCACTGGAGATTGTCCACTGTAAGAAATTAAATGTGGAGATGCAAGAAGCTTGCATCCTAGGGATGCAGATAGCACCTCCTGGTACTACCTTTCTTGCTCATCTCAATGCCTGTTCATGAGAAACTTATGGTCAAGCCCACTATAAGAACATAGCAAAACTTCTCTCCCAAAATGAGACCACCAGAGATCACCATGCCTTCCTAGCACTGTATGGTCTGTTTCCAGATATGATGAAATGATTTAGAAATAAAGATGTTAGAAGGATCGTAGCCTTCCCTGGTTTTGCCTTTGGTACACTGTAGTTTTTTAACCCGGTTTTAAACATCCAGGAGCAAAGTGGCATTGTGAGTAAGAAATGCTCTGTGGCTTGCAGCTGTGTGGATTTATACGTAGAGAAAGGCACAATGATTGTTTTTGTTTACTCCTCCAAACTTAATTTCTGCTGTGTCATTGTCCTGCCAGTGGTGGGCAAGCAGAGAGTTGTGGATATATATAAAAAGGTCTCATTTCCATCCCAGAGTTTCTACCTCATAAATAACATCTTGAACTTTATTCTTTTGATGTGAAAAAGTTCAAATCTATCCAATATTTAGGGAGATGATAATCCTGCATACCCAATACATGGCATAAAATAAGGGAGGTCCATCTGCTTAATGTTACAGGTTTTCCTTCATTCTTGACCACCCACTCACAAAAGAATCTCCCACAATAATTTCTCTTCCTATCTCTTCCTTATTGGTGGGAATTACTCCAATGTACTCCAAAATAAAATCAGCAAGTTATGCTCCACATGCATATTTTCAGACTGATGTGTACAAAAGCCATCAAAGACCAGATCAAAATATTTATGAGGCCTAAACCTTCATCTTAGAGAAAAGTAAATTATATGTGTAATGCACTGGGCTCTTCCTCTTGGTTCTAGGCACTCTTGTGCCAAGTGAGCAGCTGGCAGTTATTATAATACTATTGCTGCCAGGCTGAAAATTCCTCCAGTGAAAAGAAAGTGAAATGCTCTCACTCAAGCATAAAGCCAGCTTTACCAGTCATGCTTTGACTTCAGAAAAACATTAATGTTATTAACATGGGTATATAAATGTATAGGTTCCACTGCACAACTCCCACAAACACACAATATCTTGTGATTCAGAAAGATCTCAAAACCACAGCTTATGGCACAAGTACAAGTTTTGCAACTTGGTAATCAAACAGGCAAAAAAAGCCTGAATGATTTAATTTTTCACCTTACTGCAACAGTGAATTTGGTCCATTACATAAAAACAAGTTTCATCAGTGTCACTTCACAGCATGAAATTCAATCCTTGTGCCTGGAATTCTGATTTTTGGAGGACCTAAAGATGTAAGAATTTCATCCTGTATACAAAATAAATAAAACAAAGCCAGACTCTATTATTCTGCACTGTTTACCAATAGGATTTTTTTTTTTACTTCTGCAATGTGGGCTAAGGGATACATAAAGCAAGAAATAATCAGAGGTCAATGCATTCTAAAGAGGTGCTTAGCATGCTTATGGGAAGTTAAACAGGCGAAGTGGAGATAAGTGTAATTCAGTAACAGCTAAGTGGTTGATTACAGTTTGCTTTCCTAGTAGGCGACCAGAGGTTTAACCATTATAATGGTAAAGTCGTCTTGCTCAAATGAGAATAATTCACTGCTCTTCATTCCTTGTAAAAGAAAACTGAGAGGAAAAAATACATTAAAAAATACAGTCTGATTATATGGAGAAAACAGTGATCACTAGTTCTTTATCCTCTTCTAACTAAAAAAAAAATACAATCATAATTAAATTACAATTATTAAAAATTATTATTCCAGTTGCCCTTTTTTTTTTTGCACTGAAGACCCTTAGTGTCATCTGAGAACCTACTGAGGGTGCACTTGATTCCCTCACCCAAATCTTGATAAAGATATTAGACAGAACCAGTCCCAGTACCGACACAACTGTATGTAACTCCATTCACCACCCTCTCTTAGCCCAGCCAGCCAGCCAGTATTTTACCTAGTGAAGAGTTCACTGGTACAAGCCACAGGCTGCCAGTTGCTCCAGAATGTCCAGGAGACAGTATCAAAGGCCTTACTGAAGTCTAAGGAGAAAACATCCACAGCCTTTCCCTCATTCCCCAGGTGGGTACCTGGTCATAAAAGGAGATCGGGTTGGTCAAGCACGACCTGCCTTTCCCAGACCTGATCCCCTGGTTGTCCTGTATGTGCTGCATGATGGCACTCGAGATGATGTGTTCCATAACTTTCCTCAGCACTGAGGTCAGTCTGGAAGGCCTGGAGTTCTCTGGATCCTCCTTCCAGCTCTTCTTGTGAATGTGTGTCACACTGTCCAACCTTCAGTCACCTGGCACCTCCCCAGTGAGCCAGGACTGATGAAAAATGATGGAGTGACTTGATGAGCTCTTCCGCCAGCTCCCTCAGTACCCCTGGATGAATTCATCTGGTCCCATAGACTTGTGAATGTCTAAGTGGCACAGCAGGTTACTAACTACTTCCTCCTGGATTTCAGGTGGTTTTTCTGCTTCCTGTCCCTGTCTACCAGCTCACAGGTTGGTTGCCCTGAGGATATTTGGTCTTTCTGTTGAAGACTGAGGCAAAGAAGGCATAAAGTACCTCAATCTTTTCCTCATCCTTGATAACGCTCCCCCTCTGAACCTAACAAAGGATGGAGATTCTCCTTGGCCCTTTTTTTGTTGTTAACATATTTATAAAAACACTTTTTTTAATCTTTTACAGCAGTGGACAAATTAAGTTTTTGCCTTTCTAATTTTCTCTCTACCTTACTTAAGAACATACTTGTACTCTTCCTGAGTTGCCTGCCTCTTCTTTCAAAAGTCATAGACTTTTTTTCCCAGAGTGGCAACAAAAACTGCCAGTTCAGCCAGGCTGGTCTTCTTCCCCACCAGCTCATCTTTTGGCACAAAGGGACAGCCTGCTCCTGCAGGAAATGCAGAAAATAAGTGGTTTTGTCCTCAAGCACAGGGCTTTTATGCTATCTCTAAGGCTGCAATTCAAAATTGGCAGAGATATTCTGAAAATATTTGTGTTAAAGTTGAGCAAAATAAGAGTAATGTTTCTAGCAACACAAAAAGTAACTTTATCTTCTTTTCCTCCCTCCTACCCCCCTTCTCACACACTTCTTCCAAAATTCTTCATATCTCACCATTTTGTTTTGATCTGGAAATACAGCATTTACCCATTTTTAATAGCTACTACAGAAGGATTCAATTATCTTTGAATCTGTACATAGCAATACACTGGAGTCACATCTGTTGCACAAGCACTGTGAATCTAGGCTAAAGAGGAGGTGGTTTGTTTTCATATGCATATCCTCTCCCTATACTTTTTTTTATTAAAGAGAAGATTAATGTATACTGCATTTGAAAAAAAGATCCCATTTCTTAGAGGCTTCTAATTAAAGAAATGTTATCAGTAGGAAGATCACATAGAATCTCATCAGTTTCATTAACTGTCTAGAACACTTTCACAAAGACTATTGCATTTTGCAAGTGTAGAAGCCTGCTAGCTCTGAATTAGTTTACCACGCAAGAATCAAAAGATAAATGTTAAAGAAAACGCATTTCATTCCTGGAATAAATGTAATAAAAATGTTTAGCGTTTAAAAGATTGGTTCACAAGAAGTCAGCATTTTGGTCTTCAAAATTGTTCCAAAGGCTGCCTAGTGAATGAAGTTTTGCTCTGGAGCCATCCCTAGCATTACCCATTGTGGTCAATAACAGTTTACAGTAATTTTCACAGAATAACTTGCCTTCATATATTCCTCTAAGAAGAGCCAGCAGTGTATTTTAATCAAGAATACTTAAAGCACTGTCATCTGTTTCTAGTTTTAATTCTTTCTAATTTGTGATCTGAAGTTTGGGCTACAAACATTAATACCACACTCTCAGAAGCTTAAACACTGAGTATTTCTTAAGGACTTGTCCCTTAGGAGGACAGTGGCACAAACCCCTCCCTTCCTTCCTGTAAGCAGAGGAGAAGGCAGTGGGCCAGGCAGCCTAAAAACCACTGCAATGGATTCTTTACAGAAACTAAATCTAGTTCTTTAAAGCAGTTAGTATGAGATCTCTTTTAGTCATTTCTATTTGGCCCCTAAACTGTGTGTTTAGTTCTTTTAACTTTTAAAAACCTTACATTCATGGCTTTTCAATCCTCATCTGTTTTCTAAGCAAAGTTTCTTTAGCAGTTGTAGCATTTCATTTGACAAAAGAATTTCCCTTTTTCTTTTAACAAATTATAGGAGTCAGCTAGTTTGACTCCGCTCATTAGGATCCACAGCCAAAGGGAATTATCCTGGATTACATACTCCTCATCCAAAGTTAATTATGAATTTGTAAACTAATATTGTCCTGGATTTGTGCATTTTGTGCATGGTTTTCGAATTGCTTCTAAAACACCCACTGTTACATTTTCATAGCATCTTAATGTACGGAGGAATTCATGGCTTTCACTTACACACAGGTATTTATTAAAATTTCACAAATTACACCCATGGCACATGGCCAGGGCGGGGGGTGGAAGTGGGGGGCATGTGGGGGGTATGCATGTGAATTTTAAAAAGTGATGTTTTCTTCTGCGAACAAGCATTGTCCTACAACATTAGAAAAGGGCCCACTGAACACCTCACCAAAGCAGCCTTCCCAGCTTTGCTGTTTCTCTAAGGATTCTGAGGCAAGAAGAAAGAAAGATACAGCAGCAAAGAAAAAGTCTCTTCTACAAGGTCTCTCACTCACATCACTGTAACACAAGGCACACAAAAATGTTGTAAGGCATGCAAAAGTTTTGTTTAAAAAAATCACTAAGATTTACTTAATCATTTCAGCACAGGACAGATTTCAGACATCCAGAGGCCCACATTACAGCTACCAGAAAAGTGCATTGGTGGTAGAGATTGGCAATACAAATTCTGCCAGTGCAAGAGCTTCGAACTTTGTTATGAGAGATAAAGTAGGAAGGAAAACAGACAGATAAAAACAATGCCCTTGCAAGTCAAAACAGACCATCATGGATCAATTAGAGGCACTGGGAATTCTCATGAAATTATGCAGGCAAGCTGAAATTTCCCAGCGTTGTCTCACAGACAAGCACACGCATCCAATTTTGATTAGAAACCCTAAGTAAAGACTCAGAATATCTACATGATAGCTTGAACCACAGAAGGTGCTGTTAGCTAATCAGAGAAAATTAAAAGGCCAGGAATAAAGAGTCTACAGCTGGAATATGACCAGCATGATGTCAAATTGCATATGGATAGCATCTTTAACCATAGCATGATTCCTGTATTCCCAGATGGCTAACAGGAAGAAAGTCCTACAGGCTTATCAAACAGCAAGTTAAAAGCTATCATTTAATACCTCCAGGTGAAAAATACAGTTTTCAGCTTAATATCTAAAACACCTGGAAGAGGTAATACTACAACTGTACTCTGCAATTTACTACTATTTTTAAATAGCCACACCTGGTACACATAAGAATCCCTTGGAAATAGCCACATATTACAGTACATTCAGAAAAACTTCAGGTACTCAGAACTACAAGTTCCTTATTACTTTTCTTATTTTGTCATAATGTTTTTAATTAGTACTTTTGAAGGGCCTAAAATTCCATCATCAAGCAACTGGCCCTTTTATTTCAGTAAGCCCACACTGAGGCCACTAATAACTATTTAACTGAATACAAGAATAACTTAATATGTTTTGGCAGAAAAAACTGCCAAATGTCATTTACTGCAAAGCTAAATAGTGAACTTTTAAATTATATTTCAAAATTAGTAGTATATGTTCTTTTATTTTCAATGTCCTAGTAATCCAAGTATTAATTACTAAACAATATTTTGACAGATCTTGTAAGCCCACTACAATATGAACTCTGTGAACTCTTATCCAAATTTTGGCAATACCACACAAGTTAGATTTTCCGTGAATCACACATCCATTAAACAAAACACATATAAATTTTCTTCCTCTTCATTTTATATTTTCCCAAGCTTTTTGCCCTGTCTCTTTTCCTGAGTAAGTTCTATGTGTAGACATCCTTTTCTAAATTGTTCTCTTTCTATAAGTTAGTTTAAGTCCCTTTTAAAAAGGCTAAATGAAAAAAAAAAAAAGGGAAAAAAAAAGAAGCGGGGAAAACCAAAACAGTACAGTTTGAGAAGTGCCAAATTTAGCTAAAGAGAAAAATCTTCCAATGCGAATTTCAGTCTGTGAGAGGGATATTTTAGCAGGGGAACCTTTTAAGTCGTGCTCTGATCAGAAGCATAACACTCCATAAATACAATAAGCAAAACCCAAGAAATCCTGAGAAACAAGGAAAATTCTCAGAAAAACCAACAAAAACCTCAATGTAAATTGCATGAAGTTTTATATATGGAGGTCATTTATGCCAACTGGCAGCCCTCTTGGATTAGCTGTGTAGTCTGCTGAGTTCCAACTGTTCTGACTCTTCGCCAAAGGCTTGGCCTGTTAAACTTCTGAAAGGAAACATACATACACGCTTTGTGCATTTTAAATGCTTCAACAGCTCATATCCTTGATCAGAAAAGGTTTTAACATTACTGGTTGGAGCTGAAAAATCTTTCATCTGTATGAAGGAAAAGATTCAAATTCCTACTGTCAGCTAAAAATACATCTTTAAAACTGGCAGTTGCAGATTCCAATGAAGAGATCCTAAGCCAGTTTTCAATTTCATTTTATGTATTTCTGCAAACACAAAATGATTTGAATGTTCTGCCTCATTGCCTCATTTTTGATACATTTCTTCTACTACTGATAATTTAAGTAAAAAGCTATGCTCAGTGATCAGTGAACTATCACACTCAAAGTTCCTCTGCATTTGAAAGCTAATTTGGTTTAAGATGGAGGTATGACTTTACACTTTACACATGCAGTCTGCATGTAAAGGCAAGCCTTTTTAAAATAACAACAGAATAAGAAAGTCTCATACAAGTCTTTCAAGTTTTCCTTACTGTAGCACACAAAATGCATATCAAATATAATTCAGTATGTAGAAGTGGGAAGTTCTGGTAGAATTACAGTCTCTTGCAATGATAATATTGCACTTAGAAAAATCAATCTACAGAGCAAGACCATGAGAAAAATTAAAGGCAAGGAAATCAAAAGTGACTTCTACAGGGCCTTTATTTCCAAGTACTCTGAAAGAGGTAATAAAGAGGTAATAAAAATCCAAAGGTTTTATGGTTCAAAAAACACATCACTGTTTTCAAACCTCCTCTGCTACCACAAAGGTTGTACCACAAAGATAAAATACTCTCCTGTTTTGCTGTAATTGCATGGGACTTAATTGAAAAGAACAAGGGAAACAGTGTAAGAAGCCAGCAGAGCACTGCGGGAAGCCAGCAGAACACTCCTGTGTTTCCTGAAAGCTTTCCAGACGTAAATTTCAGTTGCCATTCACCTTGGAGGGTACTGAGAACGACAGGAAGAACCACCTTCCAATATCAACTCTCAGGTTTTCTGAATGACTGCACTAATATTTTCCAGTCCATTTGAAGGCTCCAGAAAAACAAAAAATACACTTGAAGACACAAGCAACAAGAACTCTGGCAGAAGCTGTTTGTCTCTGAACAAGAGAGAGGAGAGCTGACCAACAGTTCCAAATCTCCCATAAGTCCCATTTTGTTACATCTAGTCAATGAAAATATCCATTTTAATTTTTCAACGATCTTTCTAAGTTACACCAAGCTACATAATGTTTCTCACATGACCCTTGCAGTCCTTGCTGGCTTTAGTATCGAATAGAAATATCTGAAATAATATGTTTAATTTACAGTTAGAAACCATTATTTTTATTTGGAAACCATATACGGGATTGAAATCCAAAAATGAAAGAAGATGGTTTATGTGACTGGCAAGATGCCAGCTCATCTTTTCCTATGGTAAACACATATAGGTTTCCTTCAGCATCTGCCATGGGAAATCCCAAAAGTTAAGGGATTGGAAGTTTATAAATCACAGATCCTATCAGATGCTGCAACAGGGGTCACAATTTGGGAAAAGACAGAATCAAGAGAAGAGCTCAGACTGAGTTTTGTGATACCTGTGTAAGAGGAAAAAGATGACACATCAAGAGAAATGGGCATATTTCACAACTTAAGACTTTTACAATGATGAAGTAGATGGATAAATGTCAGTGGGATTTTTTCCAAACTCATTGAACTTTCATTTTTTGTCTCTTGATTCTCACACCACACCTGAGTTCTCCTTAAGCCTATCTCTTCAAATAAATCTAATCAAGGATTAGAAATACAAACCACCCAGCGACTACAATCACTATTGAAACTTGAATCAGTTATAACATTAATGGTGTATGAATTAACTGAACCTGATAACAGAGTAGTATTGCTTGATCAGGTGACAGTGTTCAGTGATAGTATACAGTCCGTGGACATCAGTGGGACAGATTTGTAGGCAACATAATAACTTTTATCAGATAAACTAGCAGCACTGGAAAAAAGCCAGACAAGCCTTTACACGAGCAAAAGAGCTCATTTATACAAAAATTCCTCAGTTATTTTCACTCTATAGCAACTGCCTAACACACATCACTTCTCTACCAACCTGGCATAATGAAACTTGTGAACATGCACAGTATCACTCAAAGATTGCCCTCAAAACAAAGAATTCGCACCTGAAAACTTTTGTTTTAAACTAATATACAGTATTTTCTTCTAATTTAAAAATGTGTTAATTCAGTTCTCTTTAAAAGAGCACAAAAATAATTGTGTCAAAGCTATAAAGTGGTATTACCAAATTTCAATGAAGTAAATATTAAAGTTGATCGATGAACACCAAAAAAAAAAAGAAAATGGAACTTTTAATGGAAATGCTGACACAACTTTTACTATGACAATGTTAAGAGTGCTGCTCTAATAAATCTGTCAGTTTCTGTAATGCCTACGACAATCCCATTAATATGAACGATGTACACTTCACATAGCTTACTACATACCAACTGCACAAGTTATATCATCTTCATTCCCAGTAACAAATCAGTAATCAATATTTGCAAAAGCAGACTAATCCTTTGCAAAATCAGTGGTTTAGTGATTGAAGAGTTTGCTCAATTTACACAGTTAATCCCTCTTCATCTGCTTGAGCCCTCTATTTATTCCAACCACTTACAGTGGTAGCTGTAGCAGATTAATACATCCCCCTGTGCTAAACATGTCTTGACAATTGACCCAGCATATTGCTGTCAGGATAATCTTTACAAACACTGAGCTTTTCTTACCAAGCCTGAAGGCAACATTTAGAAATCAGAAGTTTACAAATACTCTCAGAAAGATCTCCTCGCACATATTACCACTTCTCCATTTAATTATTTCTTTGAGACAGCATCTACTGTCGTTTTTATGGACCCAAAAAGTACCCTCCTGACCTTTTTTTTATTGCTAAGGTTAAATTTACTGTAATTATGAATTCACACAAAGGGGTTTGGTTTGGTTTTTTTTTTAAATCAAGAAATTTCTACAGAAACAGAAAAGCAGCAGGAAAATAACGTGTTGTAGCATATTGCTCAGTGAAAAAATGAGATGGCCACCTGTGTAAATGGAAGTAAATTAGCATCTTTTATTAAAAAAAAAATAAGTTGAAGCAGTAGGACTAAATTAAGATTACACAGAAAGAAAAAAGTCGCCATGAAGCCCACAGTGAGAAAGCAAAAAACCAATAAACTTTAATTAAAGAGAGACAAAAATATTTAGTTACACCTACATATATCTCCGTAGCTCTGGAGTTTACAACAAAGACTTGCATAGTCCTTCAAGCTTTTTCTCCATTTTGAGGTTTCTATCCTTACAAGAGGAAAATATTAATCAAAGCATATTTTTCTAAATAACTAAGAAGAATTAACATGGACAGTAGTCCTAGTTACACACTAAATTCACGCTAATCTTTCATATCTATGAAGCTACTCATGCTTAATTTGCCATTGTATATAACAGCAGAAGATAAAACATGCAAATAAATTGACAACTTAAAGGAGTAAATCTGAAAATATTTTATAAGGTACAAATGTAAGAACTTATATTTAAGGATAAATAAAGTAAAAACTTTAAAAATCTAATTTGCATGATCAACCATCATAGTTCTTATGGTTCTTGGTAACTCATTTCAGAGAAACATGATACTGTATCAACTGTACAAGGCATAACAATTTTAATGTCCATACAGAACTAAAGTTCGGTGATAACTGTTTAATTCTTAACATATTCCTAACAGCAGTTCTTGATCTATGGAAAGACAGCACAAAAAAGTTGCTAGGCAGACCAAGGTGGGGGTTGGAGTGTTTAAAAACAAAGTAAGCATTAAGAGAAAAACGAGTGAGACTGATGGCCAGAAGAGAAACTGAAACATGCTGGTTTGGACCGTATATTAATTACCAGCCTACAGAACCTGAATTATCCAGCTGGCTCTAAAAATGCAACCTGGATTCAAAATGAACTTAAAACTGGCAGAGCACAGAACACTAACTTAGTCATCAGATACAGTCACAGCATATATCACAGACTTGATGTGCTTGATTATTTTATATATCCACAGGAGAAAAAAAAAAAGAAAAACCTACAGCTGGAGCACTAACTTGAGGGGCAATGATGAACTTCAACACTGAAGGCCATCAAAGTGAAGACTAACAGAACATTCTTAAATGGAAAAACAAGCCAAAAATTAGCACATTCCGGTGTTTCACTGTTGAAACTCATCTTAAAATAAAAAAAAAAAGTGACTGAAGACATGGTACTATATGGAACAGCCTAAAGTTTATTACTTGTGTCTTAAACACAGGAAGGTGAAGCTGTCACTGTTGAACAATAACACTTGAAGAGTGAAGGATGTGAGCTGCAGCACAAAACAAGTCAGCGCATGGGACAAAAAAAGAAAAAAAAAAAGACACACCAATCTCTCTTTCTTCCACCATAAGAAGCAAATAACTTTCTAAAAATAAGAGACTGGACTAACCACCTTAAGCTACCTATGATGATACAGACGCAAATACTGAATTTCACACCTGTGTCATTTGTGGTATCCACTTGAGGTCGAGCAAAAGAAAAGGAGATTTAGGCAGTTATTATCCTACATAGTACACTGCAGTAAATAAAACATTCTCTATACAAGTTCCGCAAGAGTTTTAGCCAATTAGAAATTAAAACTTAGAACAGAAATAATTTTCTAGAAGTAAAATTCTAGATCTCCCCTTGAGGCAAGTCATTAAAAAAGGAAGAAATCTGAATCTTACTTGATAAAAAATCATACTAGAATGTAAGTCCATTAGGAAAAAAAAAGGCATTGTGTAGGTATGTGAAGGATTATAAACTGCAGACTGGCTCAATTCATTAATTTTTCTTCCGTTATTCAGATTTTCATAAGTCGAAGCTCACTTAGCTGGAAGTAGTGGCACAAAGTATTTTTTTTTAAGGTTCCGTAATACAGAATATGATCTGGCTTAGGAATTTTAAACCCCTGGCAAAACTCACAGGGGACTCCAGCAAAGCAATAATGTTACAACTCAAATGTAGCTTCAATATTTAATTGGATTATGGAAAGAGTGTCCGATCTTCTCGAATTTGTAAAACCCCAAGGAATCAATGGAAAGAGCAATTGATGTGAACACGATGAGTACCCTAGACATTGACTATATGATCAAACAAGAAGGTTTCACTTTACCCTAGCGATAATTCTCCTAGCTGATTAGTTGTAAAAGTCCAACTGTACTTGGTCTTGATTGACCAGTGGATGGAGACTGAAACCACCACTCAAGAGGTTTTTCCTGAAAGCTTCCAGCAACATAGCAAAAACACAGAGTTTATTTAACATTACAATTCCTTAAAAAGATGCTCCATGGTACACCAAAATGCTCAGCCTTCTAAGATTTAATGCGATATCCTTCTCTACTCATGCATTGCTCTGTGAACCATTCGGTTTTAGCAACTAGCATCAGAGGCTGCTAATTTGGTCTCTAAATGTGAGTGCCAAAGAGAACAAACAAGTAAACAAATGCCATCAAGAAGGTCTGTAGCTAGAGCAAAATCCTAAAATGTATCAGACTTCTGTGAACTCTGTCCCACTGCCATTCAGTGAAATTCAGTCAGGAAAAACAACTGGGGAGACAGAGTAAGAATTGGTATCGCCAGTGAAAGACAAAGCAAGGCCAGACTCCTGCAGCACCCCAAGGTGCCAACCAATGGCACGCTGCTTTTGCCTCCAAATCCACGGTGAAGAGCTGAATGAACAGCAGGATGGAGAATGAGCTCCAAGTCTCTGCACAGCTCAGCCAAGCGGCCACAGCTCATACCTATGGCCAGGCTGCAAAAATGGGAGAAGGAAACCAGCTGAAGAGATCAGATTGCAGGTGGCAGAGCAATGGCAAGACTGACAGGCCAGAATGCTGAAATCCTCACTCAATTTCTGTAAAGGCAGCAAGAGTCAAAAAATATTGCCTAAGGTGCCATTAACCCCCTAAAGCACACCAATCCTGTGGATTCCTCCCGTAGCCTATTGCTGCAGTGTAGCCCATAACAGAATGAAGACTATGGGATTACAGGGTTGTAATTGGTTTAACCAGATCTTTTCAACAGCTGACAGGCAATTAAGTCTTCAGTTTAGCTCTAAAATATTTATTCAGACTTTCCAACTGCATATAAAGACATGTCTCTGAGCACATCACAACTCCTGTTACAAACACTAATCACCTCTTTTTAGAACTTCTAAGTAGTTTTCATACAGGTGATGTAGAAGATCATGCATGAGTATGTCAGGGTTTTCATATGAAAAAGATATCAAAAAAAAAGTTTCAGGTAGTATGCATCTTCCCCAAGAATGCTGTAGCATGATGTATACTTACCTGCATTTTGAAGAACAGCATTATAAGTGTTATATATTTTAACTAGCTAATGTAATCTGATTCCCTTTTTCAGTATGTAATTTCATTAAAGATGCAGAAAGTATTTTGATTTTAGACATAAGCATGCATATATGATGACTAATCATTACATGTTTCGCTACACAGGTCCCTGTCATGCAGAAATAGGAGCAAAAAGATATGCTTCAGGGAAAAATTTGTGTTGAAAATGATCAGTTGATTAGGTACAGGGCAAAAAAAATATAGAGAGGTTGTCAACACTTCTGTCATGTACAGAAAGGAAAATTAAGAGTCATTTGTTATTCTCAGTTGGAGAGGTCACTAGTGTTATCTTGCACATGATGATTTGATGCACTACATATGATTAATGCTTGTTTAAAGGACACTGCCAAGGTCTCTAGGTCAGACTATGACCTTCCATTTTTTCAGATATCCATAAACAGAATATTAATAATTCAGTAAGTGCTTTCCTCCCTCTTTAAAAAATTTTAATCTTCTCTGCTACTACTAAAACAAGACCAATAGCAGAAGGTGATAAAATAGCAAGAAAGAAAATTCCAGTAAGGAAGCATTTGCTTCAGAATCATACTTGTTTTGTATTATTTTAAATTTCTGGTGCACTTGTAACTATCACTTTCTAAGACTTTCTATCCTAGCTGCACATGTTTCCACAACCTCATGTATATGCATGCCTTGATGTTTTGGGATAAAATTGTATATGTTTCCTCTAAGTCATTTTAATCCTTAAAAATTTTAAAGACAAAAGTGAAGTGAATGTACTCGTTTTTTCTTAAAAGCCAAGTTCTCAGAAGTCACTGCATGTTTACAGGACATGTACAAACATGTATTTTTTTAATTGAGTACTTGTATGTCCAGCTAGAGCTTTAGTTCTCTTAAAATCTATATATAAATACACAGTAAAAATGTTATTTAAAAAAAAAAATGGAAGGAAGGACCAAACTCCTGTGACTGCCTCACTATTCACAAATCTTTGGAAAATGAACTGTTGTCTGTATCATGTTTGGAAATCTCAAGTTTATATCAATATAATTTTCTGTGCATGGATATAACGATAGTTAAGATGGAAAGTCCAAGATCACCTTCAAATGAGGAATAAGCATTACCACTTTTTTCCCTTTTAAAACACAAAACATCATCCTTAGTAGTAAAATTAGATTTGTTTTTCAAAAACTAAAGAGGACTGCAAAATTTCTTTCTAAAAGTTTTTTTTCCCCCATTTTTTTTCCAGCGGCTTTAAGAGGAAGAGTCTTTTATACATCATCATTACACGGCACTTGCTTCAGATTTAAAACTGTAATTCTGTATTTTCCCCCTTAAGGCTGTACTTCCAAATGTTTAATAACAGACTGCTTGCTATATTGTCCATGTATTATTCTGCTTTTCCACAGGGTAGCAGTGTGTTTCAGAACAAGGCCACCACTGTGGGAATATGAATGAGTACACAAAATCCCTGCAGAAAGCAGCTGTTCCCTCTTGTACATATGCAAATGGAAGAAAGCTAAATAATGAGAGCAGCTTTATTTCACAAAGGCAGACAACAACAGAGCCAAAGTGGACTACAACAAAGTTTTTGTAGGAAGCAGTGAACTGCAGTCTACAAAAAAGGATGAATTCTTAATATTATCAGTCGTGAGAATCATGTTTCTTAGGGAAATACTGGTTCATGGCTTGAAAAATTAATCCTCAAAATTATTTTTAAAACCCTAAAGACAAAGGCATCAATGCATCTTTTCCAAGACACTGAGTTTATTCAAAAAAATTATCACTTAATTAAGGCAGAAATCTGGACATTTTTTTCTCCCCAATACCATCAGTCTTATGTATGACCTTGGACAAGTCATTGAATCTAACTCAGTTTTCTTGTCCATAAAATGGAGATAATACCTCTGCCCAGGGCTAGTGGGAAGCTAAATCCATCGTCCATAAACGTGATTTGAAATAGCAAGGTAAAAAGGCTTTATCAGTGTTACGTACTGCTGCATTTTTCATTGCTTTTAATAAGCCTAATGAAACCGTGTAAATTTTGAATGATAACATTAAGCAGATTTTTCAGGTTCAGGCCAGCTCTTGCTAGCAGTAAAAGGCATTACAGATTTCTTGAGATGACCCCGATTTGAGCTCTGACAACTAATGGCTGAGTCAGAGCATTGCTATGTGAAGTACTGTGAAGAGTCTTCCAGATGTCAGTTGTTCTAACAGGGGACCGTTTATTCAATACTGGAGAGCGCAGTCGCACCAGTGATAGAGGCAGAAGAAGGAATGGTTCACATTTGCTGAAAGAACAAGCAATACTAAAACCTTTCAAAGTTTGTCACTGGCATTCACTAGGGAAGCTTAGTACAAACCATGCTTTTTACACAGGCAAGTGAACAGAAAACAACAAGAACTAATTTATCAAACCAAAAACACACAAGCCACAGATTAAACTGCACAGTTCTCCAAACTGATCAGTTACAATTCCTTACTATAAAAAGCTGCCACCATAACGCCAGCAGGATTTTGGTAATAATACACATACCCTGAACTCACAATCCAAAAAGAAGGTCCTTTGACAATATGTCTTTTGCAACAACATCGAGTGTTACACCTCATCCTCACCTAACTGAGATGTGATTAGGGCCAACACAGCTGATGCTCTACAAATGAAATGTTATATGCATTTTTAAGAAAGAAATCTAGGCTGAAATTATTCACCTAATTATTCACCTAGTCTCAGCTAAAGAGGATATCCTTGCCATTGGAGGAGCCTGTGAGCAATACAAGTCTAAACTTTAAAATTCAGAATCTTTGGCATTATTCTTTAAGCAGATTATTCCACAAAATTGAAGAAATAAAAATAATTCTATTTTCAGGCCCGCTGAGTTTCCTGTTTGTCCTGATCTTTACTAGAATTGACAGGTCTGCTACTTTGGGCAGTCTAGTGTCCAAATTGGGCTACAATTTTGGCCATCACCTACCACCTTATTTCTTTTGGTGCTAAGCTATGAGACTTGTGCAGATATCAGGCTAAACTGCCAGATGCCCCAAGCCTCCAGTCTAAGAGTTACTACATTACCTAAAATTAGCTCTACAACACACATACAAAAGGACATTTTTGATGCTGTGTCACACTTGTGGCATATGCCATAGAGTAAACTGAGTCTGCTTGAAGGCCTGTTTTCACGATCAAGTATCCCATCAGCTGCTGAAGCATTAAAAACTACTACAAAAAATGCAGGCTTTCTTTCCCATATCTTAAGAATAGCAGAAAATAACAACAGCATGTGAAAACAAGTGTACTCCTGGACATTTCTGCAGTGGATTCTCCTAAATGCTGCAATATCTTTTTCATGCGTTTCTCTGGCCAACTTTCTAAGGCAACTAACTCAGAATTTTCACTTTATTTGGGAATGAAACATGGCAGTATTGTAGCAAGATGTCACAGTCACTTCTTCCTCTCCCTCTTGAGACACAAGAGAATTTCTGATCCCAGAGCAGCCGTGAGAACATCCAGGAACTTGCGGGACTTCCCTTGGTTTGCCTCACTTCCAGCATCCATCTCTCCTCATTTCCTAATCCTGTTCTAACATTCAAGATGAGAAAGGGCAGTAAGCTGCAACATCAGGTTGTGAAAGCAGGTACAGGACACAGGAAATAGGCTTCTAATCCAAAGCCAGGAGCTGGGCCTGCCAGTGCTAAAAATAAATATATAGTGACTAGAGGAGGTACCACCAAGCCTAGTAGGCATATATGGGAGAACTAGAAAGATCTCTGATTGCCACAGGTGAAAGAAAGCACTTGAAACAAGTCTGAAATTCAGGAAACTAATTTCTGCCATAATTTTTTGGGTTTAAATAAAATTTTAAGGAAGAACTGTAGCTTCCAAACTTAAACCCAAATGGTCAGTGTGCAGCCAGAAGACATACCCTTTTTAAACTACAGCTTCAATGCCATCAAGTCTGGGACACTCTTGTTAGAGCCTGACTTGACCATTTGATTGACCGCAATCACACTAGAATATCAATCATCACCACATCAAGAGTAGGCTGTTCTGACTCATCTTCTCTCTCACCACTAACGTCCACCTGAAGTATACTTTTACCAGATATTTCCACTTAGGTGGTAAGAGACTAGATGGAGGGTCTTCTGGACGTAGCAGTAGAAAAGATTTATCTCTCTCCACTCACTTCTAGTGAGACATTAGTAGTTTACTCCCATAACCACATGGATTTGCCAGAGATCTTTAACAAAAATGCAGTAAACTTTTTGCACAGAAACTGGATGAAAAACATATTTGCAAGAAACCACGTTTCCCACCCCACTTCTTCCTATTCTATCCATTCCCTTTATTGATGTAAGTACTTATCTCTGAGAAGACCCTTTCTTCTGCACCAAGTTTTACAATCTTACTCATGTCCAGTAATGTGACTTTCCATGCTGCTTCCCATTTTTAAACTCTCATCATTTCTCCTTTTTTACCTCCTCTTTCTCCATCTTTTCAGTCCCATCTTCCTGAGGTTCTTCTCTATTTAATGCTCTCCTCCATTCGTGAAGAGCTGACCTCTCTGCATTAGCCAGATCACGCTGTGCACTCTACTCACTGGCACCTCTCCATGTCAGGGACATTCAAGTGAGCTCTTTATTTCTACACATGCCCTCTCTCCTGCCACAGTCCTTGTCACAGGGTAAGTGTGCCACCTCCACTGGGCACAGGTCCTGTTGCCAGCTAGACTCTCAGAAATAGAATCCCCCCAGCCATCTGCCCAGGAGAGCTGAGGCAAAAGGGTTGCACAGGTGTCAGGAACTGTGCACTAAGACAGGGCAGCTGCTTCAGGAGGAGCCACATCCAGCCCATAAATCAGAAATCACCTTTCCCCTGGGTTATGACATTCCAAGGAATGAGGTAAACACGAAGATTTGTTGGCTTTACCCTCTCTTTCAGTGCTCTCTTTGATCAGCTTTGAACACATCTCATTAGAAGTGCAACAGAAAGTATCCCATTACTTTTCTGGTTTTAATATCCCTTTCTACATTGTGGCCTCAGTCTTCAGTATTATACTCTGCCACATATACAGTTTTCTAGTATTAAAAATTTAATAAATACTTCAGGCCCCAAAGCATATCAGCAATTAAAAATAGCCAGTTCTTCTACCCAGGAAAAACCTGCATGAGAGGCATGACGACTGGAAAAAACTTAAATAATCAGCAAATCAGGCCTGAGCATCTTTCACTTCACTTCTGCTCTTACTCCAGAATCACGCATGTATTTACCTAAATTAAACATCTGGCATAGGTCTGATACTGCTTCATGGACAGCACAACTACCTATGCAGAAGTGACAAACTACTGAGCATGGTGTGGTAACACTACCATTTATCCTCCCGCAGTTCTGAATCAAGATGTGGATACACCTGCACTAGCATCCAATGCCAGACAGGCACAAGTTCTGTCCTCAAGAGTTGTAACTCCAAGGCCGTGCATTTACCATGCCCAGGGTCTTCAGCCCCACTTCTCAGGATGGCCATTTAGGCCAGGGGCACTGCTGCAATGACAGCACTCCACTATTTCTCATTCCCAGTCTAATATTATAAGCACCCTTATAAAAGTAGCTTAGGCATCATGCTGGATTGTACACCCCTGCCTTCTTTATTTGCAGAGTACACACCACAACAGGACCCTATTTTTGTTTGCAACCTTTGAGCAACTGAGGAATGGCAATGGTAAAAATAAGAAGTGGTATATGTGGCAGAGCTTATGTCAACAGATTTGGAAGGCTCCATAGATATATAGAGCAGATTCTCGTTTCAGCATACATTCTCTTGACACAGTTATCCTCAAAACCCTTGGGACCAACCCTAATACGTATTTCATAACTAAGAGGCCTTCAGACAGCTATAACCAACTTCAGCATTTATTTATTCTAATATCATCTGCCGTGTTCATAGCATATATTTTATCAGCATGCCTCTATGAAACAGTCCACCGCACAAAAGCAGGGCTGAGACACAGAGCAAAAGCCATTGCAATAAATGTAATTAGTACTGTAGCAATACCATATGTACTAAATGTACTTCACTGTGAAAGCTTACACTGATCACTGCAACATAAAAATGTCCATTAAAATAACATTAATTGTATTTATTAGTACTGTGTCTCAGAAGATGTTAACTACAGTGTTGCCTATGCTCTGTTAACAAAAGACAGGATGTATCCAATTTTACAGAAATTCTGACCATTCAGCACTATTCAAATCAAAGGAGGAAGTTTAAAAATAAAATTTCAGTCCATTTAAGATGCATGCACTGATAGTAGCCAAAATACCCTCCAAATGTAACACCAGATAAAAGTTTGCTGCGTGAAAATCATTACAATCCCTTTCCTCTACTTTCTCCCAAGACAAGCAATCTTAGATTGCAAAGTAATTTTTAAAAAACCAACCAAACAAACAAAAACCAACAACAACATTTTCTTTACTGAATATTTGGTGTCAAATTCAGGTCAATATGGACTAAGGCTTACACTTTCAATTGAAAATCCAGGGCAGGCTGCCACAGCTGCAGTTCTCAAATGCACACACCTAACTGAACTGTTTATTCGCACGATGACAGATAATGACACAACTATTTTCCTAGCAAATTGAGGCACACATTGCCAATATGTCCTAATGAAACCTGCACTAAATTCATTTAAGTCTTGAAAAACCTGTTCTGTTTTATAGTACATTTGGATTAAATATGAGGTCAATATATAATTTCCTATGGGCTTTGGAATCATAAATATAAAGCTTCACCCAGCAGTCAGTTTTACGTGGTATGTATACAGTTCTTTCATTCCAGGAACCTGCAGAAGACTGCAAAACCTGAAAAACTTTGCTATTACTTTTAAAAGGTGAATAATCACACTAAGCATGACAAGATGATTACAGTTCTAACCATGGAATCTGATTTATCTTTTAAAAGATCAGTTTAAATCATCAGAAGTTGCATTTGGCTTTATTGGAGATTCATCATATTGAAAGCTTTTTGAAGAAAACAACAAAAAATAGTTTTGTTTTAATGTTAAGAAGGGTCAGACTAATAGACATAAATTATTTTAGTGCCTTAGTGCACCAAACACCTGTGTGCAGCTTTCAATGAAGTGGCTGAATTATAGATAGTTTTAGTTTTGAAAAAGCAAAGCAATTTAACAAAGATGTAGATGACTTGTCAGATGTACTTAGCACAATGAAACTTGTGCTGGTGTAAATCCAGAGATGTTAGCGTCAGCCAGAAAGTTGGTCCAAACTGCAGATTCTTAAACATCATCTCAGCAGTTCCCAGCATCTTCCCTATATATTGACACTTCGTGCAACTGCACCAAACGAGTAAATTTCTAGTCTGATGTGTTAATAGAATCAACTATGCTGTGATTTCATGACACTGTTCAAAGAGGACTTGGGATATCGTATATTTATTTGTGGAATACACCAGCATACCTGACAATCAGAGGGAAAAGCCAGATAAATTTAATTTAAACGTAACTAATTACAAATTTAAGTATTAATCTCCAATTAGTACTTCTGTATTATCTCATCAGCAAGTGAACAACTTCCTTTAGCATCAGCAGACATTACAACTGGGCAAGGACAGAACATTTTCCTTAAGTCAACATCATTCTCTGACTTAGGCAAGTTTTATGGGATGTTTTTCCTCCTCTTCTCCAAAGGACACCACATGAAAACAAGACACAACTTTAGCATTCTGGCTTTACAGACTCGGCCACATGTTGAAATTGCTGTACTTTTGAATTGCTTTTCCTCTATTAGACATTTTTCGTGTTTATTTCCCAGACTTTATGCATCTGTGAGGATATTGCCTCTGGAACCTATAACGATGTCCACTCTTCAAGCAATCACTGGCTCCATAGCCTCAATTATATATACTGAAGTACCCCAATCAAAAATGAAATGGAAGGCTATCAGGGAAGCAGAATTTAACCACCAACTCTCTGCAAGCTACAAGGGTCCTTGTTTCAGTCACCTCAGTCAAACTCAGTCAGTACATACTTTTCTTCTTTCAACAATCAGCTTATCTGACTGGAAAAAACAGAATGCATGGAAACGGTGCTGTTATTCATAAGGTAAGAGACACTGAAGTAGGAAACACATCATTAATTCTTCACATTAAAAAAATGCCTAGCCTTAGTAAGCTTTAATTTTCATATAGATTTCTGTGTTGTCCTTTACTGAACTATGGAAACAAAAAAATTCAAGTAGGCATAGCTGAGTAGTCTAGCACATATATACAACAGATTTAGTTTTAATTAA
>VZDJ01000782.1:18500880-18513380 GCA_008694505.1 Cyanoderma ruficeps | reverse complement strand
AGGAGGGGGAGGTGGTGTGGGGGTCCTAAACCTAAATGATTTTCCTGATATTGAAAAATCAGAGCAGGATATGCTATTTTTAAACAGTTAAAGAAACACCAACATTTTCACATTAAAATAATATTATTAAAACTAAGACATAATACAAAACTACAAACACCTCTTGTACTTCAGAAGGCAGCATCAGTCTAAACCCAACCAAAGAGTCTTTTTACCATTTACAATAACACTCAAAGCCATGGAAGTTGTATACACATTAGGATGACATCTCTTAATAAATGATGTGGTTCTGAGGACAGGGGGGAAAAAGTTTACCTTATGTCCCCTTAATATCCATTTCAAATTGTCAAAAACTTCAGAAGGCTGGAATGTGTGAGACATAACGAAGAGATCTTACCATGTAAGCAGGAGCTAGAAAACGTAGAACTAGTCCTGGCTCTTAACCAGACTCCTTTCGCAATCTTGGGCAAGTCACAGCTACTTTGCCTCCACTGTTCCTCTTCATAACAGAGAAACAGTATTCACATCTCTTCTAGAAATGCTGTGAATTGTTGTTAGTTTCATTGTGCTTGCCTTTAAAAAATGCATTTACAGGGAAAAACATTTCATTTTCAGGCCTGCTGTGCCACTGATTTTCCCCTGCCACACCCACACACTTTTTCAAAGCAATGTAAGCAGTTGGAGGGAGGGAGAGAGAAGGGGCGGAGGGAAGGTTCCAGCGTGTGTAAGACTGGGATGTCACATATGTACTGATTCCTGCACTTCAGAAAACTACACACTTTCTTCTGTGACTGCTATAGCATACCTTATATTGACAGAGGAAAAGTGAGGAGAACACCATGAAGAGTATCCTTATGGTAAATGGTAAGAAGATTCTGATTATATAAATGAATTTGTTTTCAAAAAAACCCATTTTTTTCTTCTGATAATAAAAATTCTGATATTTGCCTTCTTCTTTCTTCCTTTATAAATATAAAATCATGTCAAGTGAAAATGCTGTTTTATAACACATACTAATGGGTCACTGAAAATGGAGGGAGTTCCACCAACCCAAGTCAAAATTTCCTCAGTTTGGATATGCACTTTTTCAACTCTCACTGTCACTCAAAAATCAAAGGAGCATTGTAAAATTCAAGTTATTTTAGTTTAAGGACTTAACTTTTGACAGTGTACATCTTTCCCCACATAAAGAACATGTGTATCCCGAGATGGTGAACAAGTAGCACATCAAAAGAATGCTGACTATTAAAGCCTAAATATACAGAAATAATAATAAGAAAGTGGCATTGCACAAAGTAATACTGTTGTATTCCTAAACACCTGGGTGTTTTCTTAGCTGAAAGTTATATTTCTAGTAAAGGAAGTAGAGATTTCTGTGGACTTCAACAGCCACAGGAGATTTAATTCCACTTCCTGTTACACACCTTCTATACAACCTCGGTCTTCCACTGGTATATTTGCACATCTGTTTCCAAACTTTTTCTCCCAGTTTTCAGTCTTATCCTGATTAGGTTTTCTGAAGCATGAAATTATTCAAATTCATACATACAGCAGAGGATTCTAAAACTGCCTTGATCCAATGAAAGCAAGGTGACATATGCAAAATACATTACCTCATTTACTGGCACTTGGCCAGTTTTCATGGCTTTTTTATTTAGCTTCAGTTTGTCCATAAACTGAACTCCCAAAAGCAGCCAATCAATCTATGATTACCAACAAAACCGTATCAAAATAAAAATCTAGTCATTATATAGATTCATTTTTACATTGTTTCCTACAAAAGTGTTTGCATCTATAACACGCAAATGCACCCTTAGATCTCCCCATATAAACTTGAAATCCTCTAAAAATAACATACTTTGACAACAAATTCTCAAAAACACCTGACAAAATGGTACCAAAGAACAACACACAGAAAGAGTCCGTGAGACAAGTACTAATGCACAAGACTCTTGAATCAACTTTTCATGAATTATCTATACCATTACATGTCTTAGATCACTACCCAAGCCCATTTCTGTGCAAGATCAGAGGTATACTGAACAAATAAAATTACTAATTGCTGTTCTATTTGTTCTGGTTTCATTAGCATTATTTTATTCAACAGTACATGTGTTAGCCTATAAACCATACTGACAAGCAAATTTACCTCTGGACATGCAAGGGAAATACAACACATAAGGATAACTCGGTTCAAAATATTTACAAATCACTGGCATATTACTTAGAACAATCTTACAGATGAAGAAACCAACATGAAAAAGCCATCAGAGCTAGACAATTGACTCTCAGTCACAAAGAATTCATTAATAATTCCACGAGGACCATCAATGTAATTATCAAACCAAAAGGAGAAATTATGGCCACATCTATACAAAGGTAGGAACCAGAATAGGTAGTTATGTTGTAAGCACACTTTTCCTTGTTATGTTCCTTATAATGTTACCTTATAAATAGCATTGTTCTGTTTTGTTTATTAGAAGGCAAGGGGAACCTAAACAACAATCTAAAGCACTCCAGTTCTGAATGAAACAATTTTTTTCTCAGTTTTAAGGTGATTTTCATCCATTTAGCTGGTTCAGTTTCATACAAGTGATTTTCAAGTTTTTAAACATTTTGACCCAACAGATCCGCTTTTTGTACAATATTTTCACCTTCTTGGTTTCTAGTTGGAAATTTTATTCATTAAAGGCTATTTTTAATTTAAAAACTGGATCATCTCTAATAGCAAATACGGTGAAAAAATTCTCAACCTGACATTCCTAATCATAGAACCTGGGAAAGGAGAAGTCAGTTGAAAAAAAGATTAACCTAGAGACTTAACAAAGGCTGAGACACTCAAGGCCCTTTCCAAAATACAACAAGCAGCTATTTGACATCAACACAATGTTATGAATCGCTGCACCTCATTATCAACCCTTGAAAACAAACCTCCCTCAAAATGTCTGTTTCCCAAGGACAAAGGCAATTAACAAGGGCAGGTGAAAAAAAAGAAAAAAAATCCCCAATGATAGTGTATTACAGTGTTGGGAATTTAAAGATGCTATACACATTAGGTTATATTTCCTAAATTAAGGCCTAAAGGCAACAAGAACTCTAGATTCCTCAGACCTGTTCAAAGTTGAATTTATCCCGGGTTGAAAGCATCCGGGAAGCACAACAAAGCTGGATTCATTTCTCTTCTCAACATACACATTAGTAAAGGTAGAAACCCTTGTAAACACCTTAAAAAAGGTAGTAAAATGTTGCTAATATAAACGTGGCAGTGTCTTAATTATGGCCTCAAAACAGACAGGACCCAGAAACAGACATAGCCATGCTGCCTTCAGCCTTCATACTATCCAGTGTTCTGCACATCTTAAAACACTCCTTATTTCTACCCCTCTTGAGTTATAAAAACAAAAATGAGCCACAATAATTAAATAAAATACTCTTTATATTTATTATAGCTATGTTCATACACAAGTCAGTCACCCAATAGCTCAATGACTGTTAATGAAACTGAAAGCCTAATTAGCAAGATGAGGGGAATAACCCCAGTGTTCTGGCCCACCTCCAGTATGAATAATTGCTTCTACCTATGCAAAATCTCCCCTGTCATTTCAATTAGGTAAAATATTCCTCACATCCTGCTCTTAAATTGCTGGGTATTGTTTATAGTGCCATTGTAAGAGCTGCTGCATTCTACCCTGGGTATGGTTGCATTTTGATAGTATTAATGTGGCAACTCCTACTTTTAGTTACTTAGTTCAAAAACCTTAGTTTTGCAAAAGGCTGTCTGCTATTAGAAAAAGAGTCAACCAACTAAAAGAAAACCCCAACACTAATTTATTGTGCATCTATTAAGAACAGAAGTATGAAATCTGTGTAGAACACAGGAACATGTTAACAGTACTAAGGTACAAAAGTAAGTCAATCAGGCATAAGCATCTCTCTGGCAATTCAGCAGCACAACAAGCAGCATTCTTATCACACTATCAAAACTTTAAATGTTTCAGAAATTAAGCAAAAGCTAACACCTCTCACAAATGACTGTGAAATCCTACCAGTACATTGAAACACCCTTCTGAAAACTCACATATATACACACATCAAATTTAACAAGGAAGAGAATGAAGTCAGTCAACAACCAGCCCATCCAGGGCCTCCGAAACCACGGTTGTACCTGTTCCTAGACTTTGCTTCCTGCTCAGCAGTATGCGCACCCTGAATACCTGTTCCCCAAAACAGCCACCGATTCACCCCAATGCTTTCATTTTGCATCATTCCATAATCTCCAAAATTCTCCTAAAACCCTAAAGTTTTGATTACTGCTCATTTTAAAATGTTCATCTGACTAAAAAAAAAAAATCCTAATTGAAAAAGGATTTAGAAGTTTTGTCAGTTTAATTAGTGTTGATTTAAAGAGGGACATTTGGGGCTTTTTATTGCTTCACCATATCAGAGTGTTTTCTTTCTCTCCCCTTTTGGGTCTGAACTGCCACTGAAACGGTTATTAATAAGTAAACTCCAGAGTGCTTACATTAGCCCACAGTCCTTTTATTGTTCACTTCTCCTTTAAATCGCCCTATCCCTTAAAAGATACAGTTTTAATTGACTATAAAATCCACTTAGAAAGGTACTCACTGGTTTGAGTTATGAAAGTTAAAAGATATGTTTTATTTAGGAAAATATGCAAGCAAATATCTGCAGAAATTCACATTAACACTAACTGTACTTACTATTTCATGAAACATTTCAGTAACCACATCAGCAATTTATTGTTATTTATTGTTACAGCAGTACGGAAACTTCCACAATAAAATAAAGACCAGCAGTGAAAAGAGCTGTAAAACCATAAAAAAAAAAGTTTGCTTTTTTTCTTGTCCTAGCCTCCTAGGACTGTAAATCTTAGGCTTTCTTTTTCCTAAATTGTCTTCTTTCAAGGATTACCAGTGTTATAAATACCTTTGCCTTCTACTGACTAGACACATTTTCTCCTGTAGACTCACTTCCTGTGGGAAATGTTACATCCAAAATTACACACGCACTATTAGAATTGCGATCACTGCCGCAATTCTTTTCACATATTAAAAAAAGCACTCAGAATAGAGCAGCTTTCAGTTTATGATTATCTTCTGTAAAAAAAGAAGACTATCACTCTTGCATAGGAAAACAGCAATACACATATAAAAAATTATTTCAAAATACAGTAGAAAATAATTTCTATTAAGTACACCTGCTGGGGAGAAAGCTGCACACACCAATGATTAAGCGTAAGTGTGCATCTGTCCTTTAAATATGCATAGCAGTAATAGCTTAAATGCAGTTCAAATCATGGCCAGTCCTGCTACATACAAAAATCTGCACCAGGCAGTGCGAAATTAAAAAGCACCTCTGATAAGTTTACAAAAGACAAAGAAAAAATTGGTTGTAAACTCCTCTGCATTGCAAAGATCTCTTTTGTCTGTCAATCAACAGAAAAGTATTATTCCACCATCACAAAAGGCAAACCTTTGGAGGCAGTATAGGTCTGTGTGTTGTGCAAATGTGCAGTTGCTAAGAAGCAAATATGCTTCTCCTCTAATCAAATAGCCCAGCTCAGCAATGCTGCTGGCTTGGGGCAAGAAGCAAATTCCACCAGCCACAAACTTAGAAACAGTCTTGAATTATTTGTTGCTGACCGCTGGCTGAACCCTGTCCTGATGAGCACCATCACCATTAGCCACTTCTCAGTGTATTCCATCAACCAATGGCAATAGCAGCATGCTACAGCTCAGGCTGCAAGGAATTGATCAAACAGGGTAATGAGACTATTTCTTCATGGAGGTTATTTTAAATGAATATAAATATTTTCTTTCTACATAATTTGCCACAAAAGGTCACTGAACTCCCTGTGATTCTAAAGAAAAATGCTGTGGTATCCCCTTTATATATTTGAGTTAGGATATAGCCAACAAACAATTCTGGGCATTTTTGATGATCGTGTAAATCTTAATGAGGTGGCATCCCAGACAATTGATTAGCAGCAACATTCTATCTTCACATTTATTTACAAACAAAAAGAAGATTTGATGCTGTTTTAGAAAATCATTATATACCCATGCCCTTAAAATCTTTCATGACAGAACATATTCTGTGAGACTAAAGACTTACACTCTTGCTATTAACAATAGATCATGCATATTTAGCTATGCTTGCCTTACTTTGATATTATAGCCCTTTCTATAGATTCTTTCAGCTGAATTCATATGTTAAAAATACCCACTTTGTGTCTGAGTCATGTTACTGATGAGACCTGCATTCAGACACCCTGTCTGTTGTAGCTGTTTTCTTTTAAAAGCTACTATAGAGACATCAGAAGATACTTGAAATTTAATTCAAAGCAACTGCTACAAAAATGCCATAAAGGCCCTCCTTGTCCCACCCAAGATTTTTAATCCTATCATTTCCAGTACTAGACAATTTCTTCAATGCTGGGAAAACATGTAAATATTGATTTAAATACCAGTCTAATAGCTTTTGATTAACAAAGGCATTACACTAGGATAGTACTAAGACTATGACAAAGAAATAGCGCATATTATTTTCTACTTTTACAGATAATAATATAAAAATACACAAATAGGCCAATTAAATACAACTGTTTTTCATGTTTGAGAATTTGGAAGGTTACCTTGCCTAACTAAGTAAATACTTTCAACGCAAAAGAAAATTTATATTTACACCCAGGGATAAGTATAATTCATTCATCTAAGACATAACACCTGAAAATGTAGGTTGAAATACAGATTTTTAAATATATATAAAGGATTTAAATTAGTTCACCTTGTCCTGATTAATAGGAGTTCATGTGCACAATAACAGAACAGGTTTCAGATTTTTTTTAATTCACGCACAATATTCAAAGCTTGCCTTTTTTTTCTTCTTTCTTTTTTAAACAACATAGATTAAAAATGTGTAATCCAAAATTCTATTCCTCTTATATGCTTGGGATCCTCAGCTCCTCATGTTTTTTTCTCCTCTAACTGAATGTCTCTGACCAGTATAGGAAACAATATTTAAAAAGAAGTAAACTACTAAAAATATTAATAATAATTACGAAAATAGTTTAGATCAACAGGATTTTCCTCCTACTGCCCATCCCTATTAAAATACTATTTCCAGAACATTCCTTTCTAACACTTTATCAATACCATCATAATATGTTGTATGGCAGTGGAGTGCATCTAAGACTTGAATAGAATAAAGTAACTCAGATGTGTTTGTTCTGTTAAGCCACCATTTTTACATTTTTAATTTTTTTTTAAGAAAAGTTCACAGCAAAAATAAAACTATAGTGCTGTGAGAAAAAAGAGAGCTTTGTTGCCTATTTATTCAAAAACATAAAGCTTGTTATATCTGTAACACAGACCCTACAAATACTTACCGTTCATTCATAATGTCTTTTAAATGTAAGTTTCCAAAAATAAAATAATTCTACATTACTGTTGAAGATGTTTAAAAATCTGTGTGAGGACACGAAGCTAGGACTATTCAAAACATACAAAATCCTTAGAAACTATTTTCAACATAGATGAAAGAAGCCAATTTATACATAAATCCTATTTTTTTAATATGTTGAGTCCTAAATTCCGTTTTAAAAAAAAAAAAATGTGGTCCCTTACAACACAAATAAAAAACAACATTCATTTGGGGGGAGGAAAAAATCAGCACCCACTCGCAAAAGACGTCTCATCAACGGACTAACATTTGACAAAAATCAGTGGAAACAGCAAAGAAGCCAATACAACTTCCAGTGCCAAGGAGCCAGATGGCACTGCTGGAAAAATTATATCTACAGACTGGCAGCTCGATCTCATGATTATTGCCCAAGGGAGGAGGAAGAGGAAAACAAGAGGTATTTCAGTGTGATGGAGTAAATCAATTATCACCAGCTCACTATGGCATTTTCACATTATTTTTATACCACATTCTAAATATCGTTCAAGTGAATGAGAGCACTGGAAGATTACAGCAGTCTGAAGCAGAAAAAAAGGTGTGCCATACATTAAAAAAGCAATATGTACTTAAATGTACTTCTGTCAACTGCGTTACACAGTCCATATTTCCAAATGAAATTTGCAGATAAATTGTCGTTAGCAAAAACAAAGTTTTTGTTTTGCGGTTTTGCTTTTGACCTGAAATCCCAAACGTTATCTACAAAGATTACAGACAAAAACATATCTGCACGTTTCAACACAACTACATTCTTTTGTGTATTTTCAACTCTTAACAAGCAGTTATTTTATGGATACAACTACCAAGTAGCCGTTTTGCTAAAATATTTCAAAAATCTTTGATCAAACAAGTTCGTGGTAGTAGCACAAATTATTTTTCCGAAAAAATACAGTATTAAAGATAACTTCTGAAGAAGCTGTTAGAGAAAAATCAGTCCACTCCTACTAGAAGGAAAGCAGTTCTAGAAAACTAAAAGATGTTAAAAATGTTATGCCTATCTTCACAGGCATAACATTCAAATTACTAAACAAAAAACAGACAGAATTATAAGAATGTGTTTTTTTTAATTGGAAGTCAATGACAACACTTGCATTAACTTCTTTTCCAAGAAACTGTAATAATAAGGCCCATTTCCTGGACCCATCCTTGCCTAAGAACAAATCCTATTACCTACTGAAAAGACTTGGGCCACCCTCACTTCACTTGCCTCCAACCCATTTTCATTTTTATTGCGCAGCCATGTTCATAGTCTAAATATCCTTCTGCTCCCATTCATATTATTTCAACACTAATCCTTTTCCTTTACCTCTTCAATGTAAAGCAGTGATGCACAAGTACAGATATGTGAAGGACATCATAAACTAACTGTACCTTTGAATATGGATTGTGAGTGTTTATACATCACCCACATCCAAGCTGTGAATGCCCCATCCGTGCAGTGTTCAAGGCCAGGTTGAATGGGGCTTTAAGAACCTGGTCTGATTACCAGCAGTAGAGAAGACAAGACCAACATACTCATGGGATATTACCCGTCATTATAGTTAGTGGTGAATAAGCTGTATCTTATATTAATTAAGAAATTGTAGTAGTAATTTTAGTTTGGAGAAAATATGGCATTGTGCAGTTTTGGTCTGCTACTCTACTCTTAAATCCTACTGTTGTACGTTATCCAAGTAAACATCTATAAAAATTACTGAGGAAAGTATCATACTAACACTGTCTAGTGACCTAGATATCCAAAGAAGTATGGTTCCTGCTGAAAATTTTTCAAGCAGTGAACAATTATCTGCAACATCTTCTTGAGAATGCCAGTAATGAACTTGTCCATTCAATGGATACCATGAAGATTTAATCTACTATATGGGAGTTTACTTGCAAAACCATGCAATAAACCTTTTAACGACACAGTTTTTACTTTTCCACTCAAATTTAATCACAAAATTCACAAATATTAATCCACTGCAAGCTTGCTTTTATTTAAAAGGAAACAAACCCAAATTCACGAAAATTAATGCCTGGACTGCATGATGCCTGATAGAAAACAGGCCTGTTTTGTTCTTGTTTAAGATCTATTAATACACAAAAACAGTAACATGGGAAAAATCTTTTTCTGTTCATTAGGATTGATAAACACTTCATGCATGCAATAAATTAAATATGGGCACAAATTCTTAATTGCCAATTCAGAGAAAAAAATGCCAACCTTAGCTTGTACTTATACTTGTACAAGGTTATACTTTTCTTTTTCCAGTAGGTTCCTATGTCCAGGGACCTCTAAAGCCTCATCCTTGACACAAAATACAAATTACCACACAGAACCATTGTTTTAAATAGTTCTGATCTAATCTAAAACAAAGAAAACACTATGGATCTGTAGAGCTTTTTCTCCACAGGATATTTGTGACTACTACACAGCGTTGTTGAAGGCAGACCCATTTTTTGGTCATACATGGTAGATCTCAGGAAGGAAAAGGTGCCTCTTGCCTTGAATGCCAAGCAGCATCAATCTGTTGGACTTGCTCTCCTCTGGTACCCACCTCAAGGTGCCACTGGAGTAGTGTGAAGCTGTGCTATCATCTGTGACTGATGTACCTTTCTTGTTCTAGGAGGAAAGGAGCAAGGAGCAGAATGGAAGCTGCCTTGCCACTACTGCTTGGCAGGAAGAAAGAGGAATTACAGGGAAATCAGAAAACAGAAATTCACTCAGTCGAGATAAAGCACCAGTAAGATCCTAAAATCATAATTAACTGCCTCCAAAACCTACTTGTAAGGCTTATTGCATATTCAAGAGGCAGAAGGAAAACTTCTCGTCTTCCTTTTTATGTCAGCTATTTGTGATGTGTAAGAACTGAACTAGAAGAACATTAGGCCAACAAGCAATATCATGCAAACAGAAAAATCTATTCCATTCAACTTTCTGGGCTTTTTTTTACCCAGAATATTGTTACGTATCTTGAATAAAATTATGATCTAATATGAAAAAGAAATGGGTTAAGCAGATCACTATTTAGTTTTTATTGTTGATACTGTCCTATGTAGTGGTGGAGTATACATGGCTGTTTTGTTATTGTTCAGTCACTGAAGCAACATGGATGAAATAGAATGAGCAACAAACCATGTCATCTCTCCCATGGGAGAAAGGTAAATGTTAAAAGAACACAGGGGTTTATTGTTTGATGGGAAGTTTTTCATCATGATAATTAGAAGTTCAAACATTTTAGTATCATCAATTTGTACACACTGTTAACCTACACAATGCCATTTTTAACTTTATTGTTGACTTTATTAGGGCCAAAATTTCACTTAAAACTTCTGCTTCCTATCAGAAATTATTCCCTTATGTTCTGTACAAATGGTTTAAATCAAATTTAATTAGACTAGCTTCACATATTTACCATGCGCTGGTTTTTTTTAAATATCTTGCTTCTCCATCTAAGTCATTGCTGCTTTATGCATAAGTATGGATCCTACAAACAAACCAGCAAGCAACCAAGGAGTTCAGTTTTTTGTTCTTTTCATAAGGTTTCAAAAGCAGCTGCATGTGGAAAGTTATAAATATTCTATTCAGTCTTCAAAAATATTCATTACAGAAGGAAAAAAATATACTATTGCCATGGCTTTTATGGACAAAAGAGAGTCAAATGTCAACAGACTGACAGAGTTTAGGGTATGTATTCTCTCCAAGCAAGCACTGGGACAAGATGTCCAACGGACTGTGCAATTGCACCAGTAGAGATTTTTAGGAAAGATGAAACAGGTGCCAACCAAGAAACATCTCAAACATCTCACTATGGGTGACACATTGATTTCATTCTTAAAGCCTCAGGAGGCTCTCAACAAGCAGTTCATCTTCTCTACAACTTCTGACAATTTCAACAAAGTTAGCACCCTCTTCTCATGTGTTAAATAAACAGATTTGCATCTCGGAATTTACACTCATATGGTTGGTCCCACATGTACCGATATCCTTAAAAAACAGAACTTTTTTTAAAAAAAAAGCTTCATATTTTAAGTTCCTCTTCAGTATGTTTTACTTTTCACCATCAGCTTATAAAAGATTGTATTCTGGGTGACATCTAAACTGTCCATAAGTGACTCAGCCTAAATTTGTAGTGATTCATCCTTCCTCTGACAACCTCGGCACACCACTTCAGGAATTTTAGACTTCAATCTTCCTGCTTAAGACTGCGCAGCTAATTAATTTTTTTTATTATTTTGAAAGCAACATTTCTGAGCATCATGTTACCTTCTCAGCCAGAAATGCAGAATCATAATCCCCTTCAAAATTCTGACAAGAACTAGCATCCCCACAAAATAAAGTTAGCATGCCAAAGTCCAGTCTTTACCCATTTTCCATATGATGGGTTACTGCCCTCCTGCCAGTGCCTAGTAAGAGCATAAAGTAGAAGCCACCTTTTCTCACGGAAGATCAGCTGTCCAGGTAAACCTAGATCTTACCTCCCCTCAATCTGACCTTTTTTGAATTAAAAGAGACATGTGGAATAATAAAATACTTGGTTTTCTGCCTTCAGTGAGATCTACCTATGAGAAAAACAAGACAAATAAAGAAGTTTTTCATTCCTTTGAATGGCTGTCATGCACTTAAGTTTGTACCTCTCTCTCCAATACTGAAAGTAAATAACTAATCTCCTACAATAACTCAGGTAAACTTTCAGGAGAAAGACAACCAAACATCCCCTCCATATACATCATTACGTTACTAAAACGTGGTATACCAAAACAAGACTCGAGGGATAAGAAGGACAAAAAAAGAAAGGATAGAAATTCCTAGTTGTATTTTCCATTCTCTGACCTTTGATACCTTAATTGCTAGCACTGCTTAACTGCCTCAGTGAGGAACAGTTTTTGCTTTAATATAGTGCCTCAAAAATAAACTCAGTAGGAATGTAGTTGCAGAAAGTGGGAAAACACTTGTGTGTACACACAAAGATAAAACCTTACACTGAACTCTACCCACCCTCTTCAGTGACAGTATTCAAACAATTAGGAAAAATAAGGGG
>VZDJ01000782.1:18407745-18500875 GCA_008694505.1 Cyanoderma ruficeps | reverse complement strand
TAAGGGGGGGGGGGGGCTTAATCAGTATTTGTATTTGAGACTTAACATGTAAAAAGAAACAGCGTGCAAAATTCAGTCACACAATTTTTCATTCTCACTTGATCAATCAAACTGCAAAATGTGATGCTCATATTAAGTAAATACTATAGATCATGTAAAATAGTTGGCTCTAGCCTGCAAAGACTTGTGTAGGACTTTCCCAAAGCAACTACATGAAAACAAAGCACTGAAGCCTGTTGCTTCATCCAAAAAATTATAGCAAGAAAATCACTGCAGGAGCAAAAAATTTTGCTCATTTCCAAGACTGCACTTTGATGACAGACAGTAAACAACCCTTTCATTCACTGTTTTTCCTCAAAGTTTTCCAATTGCTCAGTTTTGCTTGCTCCAGCCCTACCTTCCCCCACTTCAACTATGGGGAAATTTAATAAGAGATTCTCAGACTGTTTAAAAATTTTCTACTAAAAAGCATATTTTACTCATAAACTATAGCCAAATATGATAATCTGAAGAGCATACAAGTCCCCAGGCACATTTTTAGTACTTCTTTCATCCTTACCTTCTCAAGGCAACATTTCTAGACCTTCCATAGAAATGGTGATGATGTAAATTATTTCATCACACCACTCACTGTGATCTTTTAGATCCAGTAATTATCCAATTACATACTCCCTGCAGATCCACAGTGTGTCTTCATGTCTTCTTCAGAGGTCCACTTACAAAGTCAGAAAGTTTGGTCCTTTAATACTAGTGACAATTCTTACTATAGAATCAAGTTACTACACCATATACCAAAAAAAGAAAAAAAAACCCTACATATTATAAAAAAAGATCACAGTGTTATTAAACAGGAAAGTTTAAGCCTGCCGTTGAACCTGTATTTAATACCTAGGAAACCTGAAAATTGAATGAAAAATAGTCACTTTTTTCCCATTTACTTCTCAACCAAAAGTAAGTTTGTTTCCAACCTGAAAGAAAATCTTGGTATTTCAATTATAAAGTATTTTGGTACACTATGGTCTTTAATTAATCAAGACATATGTATTTCCACTACATATATTCTTCAATATGCAGGTGGAAGGAGAGTAAGAAATTACAAGACATAACATTGTTATACAATGTACTATACAAAAACCTGTCATTTAAGTTGCAAGAAACCTAGTCATCAATAAGTGAAAAAATACCTCGCTCAAAAATCAATTATGTTGAGTCTTTTGTATAGAGAAGTAGTACACCTTTCAGGCAACTGGTATTAATGAGCAGACATGGCTATAGAATCTCCATCTGTTTTTCTGACAAAGCTGTGACTACTCCAGTCTCTCATTGAAATTCCATTAATCTGGTGCACCAAGGACCAATGCGAAAATCAAAACTCCATCTAACCCTTTATCAGCTCACAATAACCTACAAGTGAACTCTGCCTGTTAGCATACAGCAAGTTATGATTTTGCTATCAATCAGGTTGTTAGCCAATAAAAAAAAAAGAAATCAAGTTAAGACCAGAGTGCCTGGCTGTGCTGTTTTGTTTGGTCTGTCTTGTTTTTCAGTTTGTTATTTTATTTGGGGGTTTTGTTGTGTTTTATCCCTCTTCCAGTTTCTGTAGGGTGTCTGGACATGTAAGCCCATGCATCATTCTCTTTCATTGTGATTTAATTGCTGCCAGCAATCCAGTCAAAGCATCACTGAAGTGTGCTTGAATTTCATTAGATGATATAACTTATGCTACTTTCCTACAGTACCTAATAAACCATAAAGAAACCAAAACACATATGGCTTGAGGGAATAACTGGAAAATTAGGTGGCCATTTGGGAACTGAGTGAACTTTTGAACCAGAGGAACAGAGAAAAAGAAATATTAAAAGGAAAGACAGACTTAGAATGCACACAGAGATGTGGGGGTTTGACCTTTTCAGTACCTAGAAAATTACATTAGCATTATGAAAAATACATATCATGTTTAGAGTTTATAATCCATCAAAGTTTAGATACTTTGTTAGTGCCTACCATAAGGTAAAAGTCAAAAGGACAACATAACAATCAGATTTGACAAAAGGCCTTTAGGTGACCTGTGCTAATTTAGTTATCCCATACTTATTGTTAAATGGATTATCTCTCCTGTAATTAATACACCATTAGACAAAGGTCACACAAAAACTCCAGGATTTTACAATGACTGTAACGTACACATAATACACTAATTCTTTATCTGTTACCAAGCGTGTGCCTTCACAAATTATGTTTTGACAGTAATGCCGCAAAGTCAAATTGCGACACTTTCGCAAGTCACACAAACCTTGCAGCCTAATTCAAGTACATCAAGAGAAATGCCTTGGGGCTTTTTAGCAGAAAATATATGTAGAAGGTTTTACATAAAAATAGAAATGGACTCGAACATAAATAAAAACCACCTCAATTTGGTTACCTACAGATAGGGCCCTCTGTTAACGCTGAGAGCCTTGATCCTACACAAATCAGGTTTTAGATCTGTACAGAGCCCTGCTGCACTGAACTGGTAATTATACGAGATCAAACATCTACCTTACAGACCCAGTTTCTTGAGTAGGATTTAAATATTGAACATTAAGAGACTGATAAAAAAACTAAAATACAGTATTAGGCTTCAACAAACCCATTTATGCCTATTAGAACTGAAACAAATGGCACCTCTGGGGATCAATCCACCTCATATAAGATTTTCCCAACATACATTTTCATACACAGGCTAGGTGGCTACACTGGAATGATGGATTATATATGTTAAAATCAAAATGGTCTTGGAATGACACATTAGACATTCAAAGAGAAAAAGAGGAACACTGTTTACGCCAATAAATTAAGTATTTACAGATCAGAATTTACCACCTTCTCTCAAATTTTCTTCGTGCTACACTCCCACTAGGTAATTAAAGAGGATTTATCATAAAATACAGAAAGACCAGCAAGGTAAAATCACCTCAAATATAAAAGAATCGCACCCTCCATATTTCTACCTAAACTGGTATGAATCGGTCAAGATATTGTTGAGCAGCTATTATACCTACTCTCATATCTTCCAAAACAGGCTAAAAATTAATCACCCTTCTGTACAAACTCATACAGTGTTTCACAGACTCTTGCATCAGCATTCTCCAGCCATTCATTATTTAGGTTATGAACATTATCCCTTTTCTCTTGATTAACTGCTTTGAAACAATTCTATAATCATATCTCCTATTAAATAGTCATATAATTTTGTCACATACTCTTTATGCAATCAGTACCATGTTATTAAGTTATAATTAGAAATAATGATAAGATTATGTTTGTAAGCAAAAATAAATACATAGAAAGTTGCATTCATCTGTAGTTTTGAAAATTAGCTTGCATTTTCTAAAAGCCATACTCAATTTGACTGATAATTACATTTCAACCAGAGAGCAAAAAGGCCTGGTTTTACTTTTTTTTAGTAGAAGATCACACTGCCAACATGCAATAAGCTCAATATAAAAAAAAAAAAGTGTGATTATTATTGTTAGACATTTTACAGAGTTCTGGACATAAAAAAAAATGCATTATTCTGAATCAGTGGTTAGAAGGTTTATCACTTATGCATGTACTTGACTTATCCCTGTTCTGCAATAGACATAATTTTATACCTCATAAAAGCAATTTATGTTTCCAAAGGGAATAATCTGGATAATATAAAATGTGGAGTGCTACATTGCAGGAAGCATATTTTCATTCAGCAATTGTATTTCGAGATGGAGCTGCACAGTTTGATCATCATATCATGTCAGAAAACATCATTCACTAGTAAGTCTATCTAACTTCCAGGGCCACAAATTAATATACATAGTTAATTTATTTGTACATATACCTAATTTACTGCCATATATTATCCATAGAAGGTGTTTACATTATGTCTACAATAAAGTAATCTCAAAAATATGGACACTATGTTAAAGCAAGCTTGTTAGCTGTTGAAATATTCAATAGTTCATGTCTTCAGAGCAGTCACATTTAGCATTAAACTTATTGAATACCAAATAAAACAACATGGAAAACAGCTATGAAGCGTAGACTTTTTTTAAATGCAAACCCAAACTTAAAATTTATATTACAAAAACATTGTACAAAAGACTGTCTTAATGGAAGAAAACACTGTAGGAATAATTAATTTAATATTTTATGAACCTATTCTGCATGGAGTTTGCAGAAAAATATCAATCACATAAACTGTTTCATTATTTATTAGATAAATAATACAGTAAGCCATTAAGTAGCACAATAAAATTAAGCAAGAATCTGATAATGTTGAATTAACAAACAATTTGTTACTACAAATATTCGCACTGGTTTAGCCACTGATCTATCTTTAAAAACATATGTATCTACAGAAGATGCTTTGTTATCAAAAAACATGAGTTGAGAATCACCGTGTAAATTTGAGACGGCTTCACTATGCTCTAGGACCACTAGAGAGAGCTCTTCAGTTCTTTTAAAGGTTCTTGTAAAGGTAAGAAAAGTGTCCAGCTGTGCTGCTTATCTGTTTATCTGTTTTCCAACACTAACATTCACATCACGAGGATCTGATTACATCTGTTCATAGCAAACTGGCAAATCTAGTACTTTCTAAGGTAAACAGTGTCACATACCATCAGAAGGTGCTTCATCCTCCTTATCATGTTGGTCAGATGCTATTGAGACGCTATCAGGAGGCGAAGAAAGAGGCTTCTCAGACTCTTCCTCATCTTCCAGCTCTGTAAAAGTCAATACACACTGCTGGTTAAACAGTCTATCACACAAACACACGCAATAAAAGTATTTCCAGTAGTAAGGAGGGTATTAATTCCTATCTGGAACTGAAAAATTCCTATTTCTCACGGACACAGGCAGGCTCCAGCGCAGCTGTGAGCAATGCCGTCCTAGGGCTACCTTCTGACCCAATGCGTCAGATGGAACAGTTGCTGCTGGAACAGCTTCCTTAAACGCTGTCATATAATGAACCTGCTCCCAGCACTGCACAGCTGGCAGCTTCTCACGAGGGGGGAAAGAAACACCACAGCAAAGAGGCGGGAAAGAGAAAACATTGGCAGAAGGAAAAAAGGAGAGCACCAGGCTCTGAAGTTCTGCCTGTCCTAGTGCGGGATGGAGCTGCAGCAACTTCCCTCCCAGGAAAAGCCAAACTACTGCTGGCAGCAGTGACCTCTGCCCACTTTTACTTTTCTTCACTGCAATTTGGCACTGCCTTGCAAAACTGTGTGTGTATTCCTCCCATGAAACTAGGAGTGGAATTGCCATCCGGCAGCACCAGGTATGAACCTGTGGCTTAATGCAGCATTCTGTTAATGAATTTCTTGCCCAGCTGAGAGCCTCACTGCAACAGATACAAAATTAGTGTCAGGCACAAGTGCAAAGATCTGGGAAAGATATGGTGAAATCAATATTTGTTGCGGCTTTCACCTAATTAGGCAGAATTTAACTTCTTCCTGAAACTCAGTATATTTTCTCAGATATGTTTAACACATCTAGGCAAAGAAGAGGGGGAAAAATAACAAACTACATTGCTCTTTAAAAAGCCAAATAAAAGCTTACTGAAGGAGAAAAACCTAAATATTACAAAAATCAAGATACCAGAATCATAGAGTTGATGCTCCAATAGATTAAATGGCCCTCAAATTTCTAGAAAATCATGTAACATTAAATTGTTCAAGTGCTGCCTTTTGGTATATACAAACACAAAAAGCTTTCCAGAGACATCCAGATATCCTCCTCTATTTATGTGTTCCCTTTTGGAGCACTGGATCAGAAAACTAATTTCTAAGAATCCAAAATAAACCCATGCATAGTGAAAATATTCTTCACAGACATAGAAATTGCATTCATCAGTAGGATTGCCTAACCATGGCTGAATTTTACCCCCTCCCATTTAATAATGGAAATACACAGAAAATTCAGATACTATGTCCAGAAAGCACTATGGCTGTTTGTAAAGGACAGCAAGTTTTCCATGCTGTTAAAACAACAAAGCCTGATATTTGCTTTGCTGGAGTTCTTTTACATTCAAAAGTTGTCAAACACTAGCTAGGCTTTCCCTTCATTAATTTAGTAGGCTTTTCTTGGGAAAGCTTCCTCCCAAGGTCCCATGCCATTTAACAACTGCTCTGAATCTGAACCTGACTCCAACCTATTTTTGACACAATCCTGTCCCAGTAGCACTCCAGTCATCGTGTTAATCTGATCAAAATATTTGCACTTCATCACACCTGTCAAACCAATCAAAAGTAAATTATTTCTCTCTAGAATTCACCTCTTCCTCCAAACAGAAAAACACAGAGCAGATAGCACATGAACAGAAAATATTATGCCTTATTTATAACCAGCACGATCATCTTTCACACTTAGATTCCAGAGACCAGTTGCCCGTCTCTTTGCCTACATATATATATATCTTCAAAAGATGATACACTCCATATAAAAAGAGCAAACATGATATTCACAACCTATACAATGCCAAAACTGTTCCACTGTTTTCCTGTCCTAAACTTTTACTAGTACTAGAATGCATAAAATATATGTGTATATGTAAGCCCTACATGTCAATCAAAAATGCCCTCTTATCAGCTATCCATAAACATGGTATCAACCTTCATGAAAGTGCCAGCATAAATTTAAAAGGTTAGGCTGTATTTCTAGAAGAAGACAGCTCCACAAACACCACACTCCAGCACATATAATTCAGAGGCTGAGTGGAAAACCTTAGTATATTTGAATGCGTAAGACTTGTGGATGACAAGTAGGTGAGTATACATGTAGAAAGAACATCTCCAGAGGATTTTGTCCCATTCAACAACACACAATCTCTTCCGTAAGTTTGCATGGCTGCACTGTTACCTTGGTCTTCCACTAAGTCACCATACTACCATTTTCCAATTACACTTAGGATTTCAAATTCAATAAACAATTGTGCTTTACTTTCATATAAAGAAATGAAATATAAAGGCCAGATGACCTAGGAACAAGGGACTGTTTAACACAAACATACATATTTAGGTCATACCATATACCTATCCCAGACTATGCTGGTTTGGCTTGAACAGAGTTAGTTTTTTTTCCCAGTGGCTGGTATTAGGCTATGTTTTGGATTTGTGCTAGAAACAGTGCTGATAAAAGAGGCATGTTTTAGTTACTGCTGAGCAGTGCTTACAGTCAAGACCTTTTCTTCTTCTCACACCACCGCACCAGGGAGTGGGCTGGTGAAGTTGTGAGGGGACAGCAGAAGTTGTGAGGGGACAGCTGATCGGGGACAGCTGACCCCAGCTTGACCAAGAGGATACTCCACACACATGATGACATGCTCAGCATATAAAGTTGGGGGGAAAAGAAAGAAGTAGGGGACGTTTAGAGTGATGATGTTTGTCTAAGTCACTGTTACTTGTGATGAAGTCCTGCTGTCCTGGAAATGGCTGAACACCTGCCTACCCAGGGCACGTGATGAATTAATTCCTTGTTGTCTTTCTTGTGTGTACAGTTTTTGCCTTACCTATTATACCAACTTCATATAAACCCATGAGTTTTCTCACTTTTACCCTTCTGATTATCTCCTCTATCCCAGTGGAGGCAAATGAGTGTGGGACTATATGGGCTTTAGTGGCCATCTGGCATGAAAATCATGACACAGTTATATACTGTATTTGAAACAACAAAAACCATGGCAACACTGCTCGTTGATTCATAATAAAACAAGTTTCTGTTTTATGTCTAGAATATCCAAATTCAAAATGCTCTTAAAACAAAACAACCAAAAAAGAAAAGTGTTCAGAATACTATGAAGAAAAAAATTATACACTCAGTGCTTTACATCTCTCAAAGCATTCTCTGGATGTTAAATTCTAAAGAAGGCTTGAAGACTTCCATAAAAAAAAAAAAAGCCCTCACTTGTGGGAACTGACAGTGGTCAGAACATGGATTCTTAGGCTCCAGGCAGTGGCTTGAAGCCTGTGGGAAAGCCAAGTACAGAACTCTCTCAGTCTGGCCTGGGAAATCATACGGAGGAACCCAAAACAATGCCTGTAGATACAGTCCTCCTGACACCTGGTGTTTTTCCAACTTGTTTACTGGTAGAGATGTTTACAAAAAGGTGGTGCCCTAAAGGACTAATCCTACCCACTGTACAAAAACACCGATAAGAGTAGTCTGTCTTTCAATAAACTTTGCTATAAGCCCTGCGAAGAACCGGAGTTCTACGTATCGTTACTCGGCCGTCCTGAATTGTATTGATACTCACTGACACTGAGCTCTCTGAGAATGACACTCAGAACCAATAAATAAATTCTGTGGCATACAATACTACATTTAGGTACCCACACTTTACATGAAAAATGTGGAGAATAGGTGGCAGACTCTGGGTAGAAGTACAAGTAACCTGCATTCATGCAGGACTAGATTAAACAAACAAAAAAAAACCCTCCATTTTTTATTTTACAAAAAAATAGTAGCAAATAAGCAATAGTTTTCATCAATTTATATTATACACTGAAAAATACAATTTCTAGATAATCTAATTTCTATAGAAGAACTGCAGGCATTTCAATAGGAAAGCTGACTCACTGGGCTCTGGAGTTTTAACAGGCAACATTTCACAACATGTTTGTGTTTATGTACTGACATAAAATAAGGACTACTTTCTGGTATCAATGTTGGGGGTTTTGCTCCCTAGTTCTGTCAGGGTTAAAAGATATCTTAGAACTATATGCTGTTAATATATAAAGACATTGGTCCTGACAGCTCACAGAGAGACTTCCTGTTGATCCTACACCATCTCCTACATTCCCACTCAGAGCAATCTCTGCCCTTTCTCCACTTTACATGCTCTTCCATCAACATGTTGCATTGAAGTTTATACTCCACCTACGGAGTAAGAGCAATCAGAATCGCATTTGAAGCTCCATGCGTTACTCCTTGAACAGTCAGGGGAGTCAGTGTTGAGCAGCACAAACCACTATTCTCTTCAGGTGCCAAGTATCTAAAAATACACCCAAAAAGCATCAATAAATTAAAGAAAAGCATTCAACTTGCACTTATGTAATAGAAAACCGAACTACAAAGCAACAATGGGCATCAGGTAAATGCATTCAATACAATTTGCAGGCATAATTGAAAGCATTGCTGCCTAATCAAACATCTAAAAGCAAAGCATGCTCAAACAAAATGTCTATAGACTCATTAGTTGGCAGCCATTCCATTACAATCACACAATGTCAGTAGTGCCTTGAACCCATGCCAATGACAACAGCATAAATTTTGCATCTCATTTCTATGGTCATAAAATTAATGACCAGTTTAAAAATACTTCTTTGCAAAAGAAAGAAAAGTTATTGCCTAAAGAAATGACATGAATGTGTCCCTGTTATGCAGCCACAAGTATAATTATGGAGTTGATGCTCATTAATACAGTTTCCCCAGAATAACATGATTTATCTAAAGTTGAGGAAAAAATAGATTAATTAAAGGTAGATATTTAACAGTCACAATAACAGAAATCCGTACATGAACTGACCCTATTCTCCAGTTTCTGCAACTTAAACTAATCTCCTACAGGTTTGATAGCAGAATCAATATTTTATGATGTCTGTGAAAAAAAAAAAACCAACACAACCCATACAATGTCATTCCTTATTAAATGCTACCTTTTCCATTACCGTTTATTTATTGATTCAGGAAATAATGCATACTAAAGGGTAAATTTACCACATTAGGAATGGAGCATAAAACAAACTCTCTTCATTGAAAGAAGGGCAGTACTTCAGTTCCCACCCCTTGTTCTGAAGACTTCCAACAAATTTAGTTGGTACAATATCAATATAATGAATAGGACCATATTACATCGTAAGAATCCAGCTTTAAAAAATCCAGACCTTCCCCCCACAAAAAATTCTCCTTCTCCTGCAATACTGAGATTATAATAATGAATTCCTAAGCATTAAAGATACTGCTTCCACCACTTACTCTAAAAATGAACAAGCAAGATGTTTCAGCCAATGCCTCTGAAAGAGACTTGCTAGCTCACATCCTCAGATAACTAAACACTTTCAATTTATTTCTAAAAATGTCTAGACAGAATGATGCATTAAAACTGCTCAAGTATAAGAGAAATAAAACAACTCAGGAAAATAAAAAGACATGCAGGTCAAACCACCCTGCTTCTTGCCATTTCAGAAGGTCCCAAGTCACAGCAGGTTGAGATCAGTTCCTCCTGTCCAATCTCTGCCGCAGTAAAAAACCACGAAACAAAGGACTGGATGAAGCCATCAAGCAGACCAAGCAAGGTTCTCACTACACAGTTTTTCATAAGAACAAGTACACAAACGTGCTTTCAAGCTAGCAGGGTTATAATTTAGCCCTTTGATAGGGGCATCCTGTATTTTTAAGATGCTACTGACCCAATTCACCAGTCACCCTGCAAGACTGGATTCTTCTGACAATCGATTTTTCAATGCATGCTTTGCCATGCAGTCTACTCCAACACACTCATTCCTGAACGGCCTTCTAGGGTCCCCTATTAATGTGATTTTTAATGGCTTGTTTGGTAAAGGTCAAGTAGAAACTCTTTAGCAGCTACTTCTTAAAACAATACTGAAACAACATGAAGTTTGCAAGCAAATATGCTTCAAGCAAGAAAAGCAACTGCAACTTTTGCTTGCTGAGTTACCTCTTGTTCTTACAATGGATATCAGGACAGAACCATTTTGTGCTGCACTGGTGGATATATCTCATGTTACTTGAAATTGCTCTTAGCGTGGACACTTCACAGATAACAGCTGTCTGTAGCTGAAAGGGCCAACACAGTGACTTGCCTACAGTGAAACCTCCCAGACTTCTGGGATAGAGTGGTATTTGGCACATCTTTAATGCATTTGATGGTCTCTCCAGAAATACATCAGGATGATCCTCAAAGAACTGGGTAAAAACTAAGCCATTTCTTTCCCATTTATGGTTAAATATTAACAATACATTTATGTTCTTGACTAAAAAGTTCAAGTGTGTTAAAATATAGAATTCATGTGGACATGTGGCTCCGGTGACCACAAGATACTGATTCCCTTTCTCAAGTCCAAAGAGACTTCTACTTGCTGCCATTTCCTGAAAAAGAGGGTACAGATGGGGGAAAAAAGAATAAAAAGAAAATATGAACTCTGTACAAAAACAGAAAAGAAAAAAAAAATACAAAATACAAATTCTCTGCATATAGTGCTACTCTAACAGCTTGACTATTTCCAGGAAGCAGAGGTCTCAGGCTCCAGACACACTCTGCTCTGCCAAGAGCTAGAAGCATCTGAGTCATCTAAAGGTTTCCTACAGGTGCTCCCAATAATTACATAGTGAATAACACCAATGCTCTAGAGACATAGATTTACCCTCTATTAATGTTACAGTGAAATAAAAACAAAAGTGGACCATCATCAGTTTTTATCAGAGTGAAAAATGCTAGTTAGAAAATGTCATGTCATACTTTTCTGCATAATTTAGTGCTGCAGATCAGATATGAGGTGCAATGAGTGCTTTATGGGGAACTTTCTGCAAATTCCCATAGTGTGACTCGATTTGGCTAGTACTTTTGGTGTCTCACTTTCAACATTGAGCCAAAATATTTTGTGCAAAGTTATTAAAAATATATATTTTACTGAAAGAAATGCACAGAGCAGATGGCAAGTGAACTTCAAACACAAATACAGTTTCTAGAGCTTAGGGTGCTTCTGCCAAGTTTAGCACTATTTTTAGCATAAATTGAAAACAAGGTTCTTTTAACTAAACATTTTGGCAGTCACAGTATTGATTCAATTAATCTCAAAACAGCGAAATGCCAAAAATTGTATTAAGTCAGAATCTCTGAAAAAGTTCAGACTTTTATACCTTTAGTGGAATATTAGTCTTATAAAAAATGAATCCAATTTATATGCAAATTACCTCTGTTTTCAAGTTTCTTCCAAATTCTAGGATCTACAACAGGTCACTGAGTGTGACTATAGCTTTTTAGTTTTGCTTAAACTGCTTAGATAAAGAGAAAAATATTTCCAATCAAAAGAAAAAAAGGCAGCAGTGTCTAAGAGAAAGACTTTTCTAAAGAGTTCTTCAATTTAAGAATAAAATAGGTACAATAAATGTCTAATAACTTAAAAAATAAAATCTGATGAAAGACCAGTGGACTGGATGTAAAAATAACTGTATATTTTTGGTCATACGAACAACATGACTTTCTTTATCCATAAATTAACAACACACTTAACTGTAAAAGTCAGTGTTAAATTCAGTAACACATCACACACGAGAACTAAATATTTTCCCATACGAGTAATTTTGTGTCTTTCACTTGCACTTGTAGCCACTTCTAAAAAGCTCCAATTTTTTCAGTCTATATAGACACAAAAGATGCTTTTGTCAGCTTTTCTACTGACCTGACAAACAACATCAGAAGTCTTCTTTCTAGGAGGATTCAAGAAAGTCCTCAAATTGATCAATCTGGTTGCAAAGAGGTATGCATGCACTTTCTGAGAGAGATGCACATGGGTCATTGTAGTTTTAAGGAGCCTGGTTCTACTTGCATGCATGCTCTTCAATTATTTTATTATTATTATTCTTTCAAACCTCCTTGGCTTTATCCATGTGGATAGGCAGGTTTCTGTATGCTATTGGTCAAAGCCCACAAAACAAGAGTTTTCAAACAGCTTAGTGAAACTAGCTAGCCACTATGTGCAAAGTCAGTGGGATTTCAAAAACATTCAGCGATGAAAGAGTGGAGTGGAAAGTATGCCCACAACACATCCTTGTGGAACAACTCACAAGCTGAAAGAGCTGCTGTGTGAGAGAGCAGAGTCAAGTATCATTATGTCCTACAGGAAATATAAGAATTTTGAAAGTGTTAGTCCACTTCTGTCAGCCTCCAAAAATACTTCTGGATGCCTCTGAAAGGATGACAGGTCACAACTCACAAGATTCTTGGAAACAGCTGATGTAGTATAACTACTATATCATGATAACATACCATGACAGTATGCATCATTTTTCACCTTCCCTTTCAGCTAGAATAGAGATTATTTTATTTACATTTTAAAAATGGAGTGACTGCTACCACAAAACCAAGAACAGTAAATATGGAGTTTAAATACAAACAGTAGTTTTTATTCTTCCTAGTATGTTTCAGTGTAGCTTCCACATTTCTGCTCCCAACCCTCCTTTTTTTCCTGTAAAATATTATACTTTTTTTTCACTTTATACATTGAGATATTTCTTCTTTCTCTGGAGGGAGAGAAACTGACCATTAACCTCTTCTGAGTTTTCAATACTTCCCAAATTTTCCATTTCTCGAATGTCTAGGTGGGCACAGAGGTACGAAAATGGGCAAAAGTTGACCTCCCTCAGCTGCTGTCACTGCTTTGTTACACTAGGAGCTGGCCAAGAATCTGACTGCTTATCTCCATGTGAGTCCTTTGTTCTACACCTACAAAAGTCACGCCTAATTTGTACAGTCCTAAAGTAAGAATGACACAACCAAATAAAGTTTAGCACACACTTCTTGAAGTCTGGAAATTACACCAACCACTCACACCACTGAATCACATTCCTTCAAATAATTTGCAAGCAAGTGGAGGCTCCTATTTCTCATAATTTTTTTTTATACTCCTGCATGCAGAAAATGCATATTAATTCAGAGAAATGTATCCTTGCTTGCAGAAAATAATGGTATAACTTTCATTTTACTGAAAAATACTGAAAACTAAGGTGTCAGTGTCCACAAGCCTCAACATTTATACACAGTTCTACTACCTGAACCAGAGATAAATCATGAGAATTTTTGAAAAGGCAGTATATCCTTCTTAAGAATCAAATGTACTCTAATAAAAAGAATGAGACTGAATATAATTTTCACAGAAATCACAGCAAGTTATGCAGTAACAATTACAGACTACACAAATCAAATCATCCATTTTGCTAGAGATAATGAAACCTCATTTTTGTTAATAATTTGTTGAACTGGAAAAGAAATTCTGAATCAAATTACCAATGAAGAAAGTAAATAGACTCAAATTTTCTTGACCTTCAAATTACACAAAGCAGTAAATGCAAACTCTGCTTTTTGTAGGCAACTCTCATGCCTATTACAACGTCAATGCCTCAGGAAGTTATTAAATCTTCAAAAACACACTCTTCCAAAGTAACAGGTTTGCAATGAAACAACCACCCCACCTAATTTCATATTAGCAATTTTCTTCACAAAATAACATTTTACTTTCCCACACTCAGTTCTGCTGGACAGTGAGGAGAGGAGGAAAACTACATTTTATCTTCTGTAACAGTCCTGAGGTGCAATATAAAAAATAGCAAATTACTGCAATACAATTTTTAAACAATCACTTATTTGGAGTTTACAGAATCTTGGCAATCTTGAACCTTTGGGAAGTTCCAAGTTGCACTGTCCCTTTCAGTTGAACTGTTATGGCTGCATAACTTGATTTAAACAGGCATAAGAAATGTATGAACATGTTGTGCCTTGTTACAACATTACTTGCCTAATATGACTTGCATATTTTCACTTTCTCAGGAGGCACTCTGCAGCCTACACATTTGAACCTCCTTGTCCAGAAACAGACAGTCCTTCAACCACTGCAAAAAGTGAAGCTTTGCATAGGCTTTTTTGACCTCGCACTGTGACCCTCATACCAGCATCCACAGGCTATAGGTCATGACCTCAAGAATTAGCATCATGGAAATAAGAGCCCTTCCAGGTTTAGTTACAGAACAGAACACTGTAGCAACAAACCCTTCAGTCTTCTCTAAATTGAACTCTGCAGCTTTGTTTAAACTCCACTAGAAGACAATAGATAACCCACACTTCAGTTTTCATTACTCGCACACTAAATCATCTCCTCTCCAGCTAAAGGTCTGAGCTCCCACTGCACTATGAAAACATTCATTCAGTGTGGATCGAAAGCCAATATCATATTGCCACGAGATGATCCTATTAAAAGGTTAAAGAAACATCACTATGGAATTGAAGACTTTTACAACGTTAAGAAAAAAAAGGTTGAAATAAGTAATCCCTGCTAAAATTTTATCTCCTAAGCAGGCTACTTTGCATACACTTCCTCTGGAAAAAACAAATCCGCATCGCACAGTCTTTCGCGAGGCTGCACTCTCGCTAATAAGCTCCACTTATACTAAATTTATAACAAATAAGTTCCATAACGAGCTCCATTATATATTAAATCCCGAGCTACATTTCCAGATCAATCTTTCCATCAGCGAGCGCTCTGCGCGGCGCTCGCCGCCGGCAGCGGCCGCGCTGGGAGGTGCGCGCTCGAGCGGCAGTTCCGCGGCAGCCGCAGCAGGGGGCGCCAGTCCCCTCGGCCTCGGGCGGCCGCGGCAGCGGGAAAACGCCGCGGCGGGAACGGCGGGGAAAAGGGCACGAGACTCACCTTCCTCGGGGAATCCGTTAGGGAAACTGCAGAAAAAGAAGAAAAAAAACATCATAAAGCAACGCGCACGGCACGGGGACATGGCACAGAACATCAACCAGTTTTCAACAAGTTTTGTGGTTGAAACTCAGGGCTGCAAGTTTTCCTTGAAAATTCTCTAGTCTTTTATCATTGGCTTTAAAGTATTTAATCAGTTTTTCTTTTGCCTTTGCAGCTGAGAGCATCCCCAGTCACTTCAAGGAATACTTGAAAAAAGCCAAATCCAGACTGAGCAGCCTTTTCTAGGAACATACATCTGCTCACATATCTTAAGGTATAAAACCACACAAAAGCACCTTTAATTTTACTAAACCTTCTAAATGTTAACGAATTTCAAAAAGTTTTGTGCACAAGTAAAACCATTAAGCATATTTTGAAATAACAAAGTAGTTCAATAGGAAAAGGGAAAAAAAATCAAAAATAGTGGGTATAGCTTCAGTAAATCCAAATGAAAATGTATGAATAATTAACCAGAAAGATAAAAGTTAACACATGCCTAAATAAAAATTCCTTTTCAAGGAAGGAGATATCAACTTATATAATGCCTAGAAAACAAACAAACAAAAAATTATTATCCCAGAGGGAAAACATACTTTTTTATGCTGTTTCTTAAGAGATAATTCTTGATACTTCAGAAACAAAATAGGATGCAGTTTGATGATACAGACAAATTATCAGGACATAGTTATGTAGAATGGCATTCAAGAAGCATTCATGGGCTATGAACTAACTGGCAAATAAAATGCAGCTGCCAAGATCATCTTTAGGAACAAGAAGCAGCAGTAAGGGTATCGGGCTAGTCAATAAGGAGATGCAGGCAAGAAATGAGCAGAAGAGAAAGGAATGGTCTAGAGATAAGAAACTGAGAAATGCAAACAGAGATAAAAGGCCAGATCTAAGAAATCCAGTGTAGCAAGTGGCAGTAATAGACACAGCCCAACATGTGGGATGTTAAAATCAAAGAAGACCACAATGTGCATGTATTTTGTAGCCTGCATGAAAAGCAAAACACTGTTAACAGTGAATAATATTACAGGAAATGAGGAAGGCATTAGAAATTAAAATAAGATGTGAAACCATGGGGTCACATAAACGAATAGCAAAAGATTCAGTGTCAATATGCTCATAAATGCAAGTTCCCTCCCTCTGGTATTTCATCATCCAAAAAAGCATCAATCAGTTAAGAAAAAAGTCAGTAGCACTGTACCTGCAAGTCATCTGTACGGTCACAGCTCACTCAATAACCCAGAATGAAAAACGCAGGAAAGAACAAAAAAAATAAAGAAAATACTACTTTCTCAAAGGAGAGTATGAGAGGGAGCTAGTTCCCTAAGCACTTACAGCCTGAATGAAAGGAACACAGAACTTCAAATACAAGATTTTGGGACACATCTCATATCTCCCTCCAGTCAGCGCCCTCGCCAGATGATTGTGCTGTCCTTGAAATTATAAACAAGTTGCCACAGGGGCAGAAGCATGCCAACAATGGAATGCTTAGGAGAGATTATACAGGAGTGATCACTAGAAAAACACTATGAAAACAACAATGTGAAAGAAACAGCAAGTACTGGGCTATAAACTAGTTGATAAGGGTTGTAAGTAAAGAGATTTGTCAAAGAAAATTCTGTAGTGCAAATGAAAGTACAGCTAAGTCTCTTCAGCTGAATTGCTGACTGAAATTTAAACATGATAGAACTCTCTCAAATCATCCTTGATATTAAAACAAAAACACCCACAGGCCTCTGTGCTTTGTCTGTCATAGCAGCTTGCTTTAAAAAACTTATGATTTATAAATAATTTTCAGTTATGTTTCAGTTTTCTATTACTGAGCAAAACAACAGAATATGTAATAAAGCAAAGTCAGCACAGAACTATGCTGCCTTACACCAGCTGAGTATGGTGAAAGGAAGCTCATTCATATCCTCAATATATTATATTTCTCATGTTTTAATGAACCTTACCAAAGCAGAGGCGAAGGCAAGCTTGGCCTAACTAGCTTGCAATCAGGTTTCAGAATATTAAGCAATTCAAATGGGACAAATCATTCTGAGCCCATTTCTTACTAGAGTGTAGCAGCTTTGAGAAGAAAAGACTTGAATCCTTACAGATTTTTTGAAAAAAACAGGACCTAGATAGATTTTTTAATTGTTAATACAGTTAATGTTTATTAAAAGATTGCAAAAGCTTGAAGTTATCAGTAAGTGACTTTGTAATATATTAAAGCCATGAAGTTCACTTACCTCGCCTTAATATCCTTTATCTTCTTAAGAAGAGCTTCCTTTCTTTCTTTTGCTTTCTTGGATAGATTTTCTCCTTTTAGTGTTTGGGAAACAAATGTTTCAACATCTAAATAAAGAAGAAAAATAAATACACCTCAAAAAAAGACAAAACACTGCTTTAATGAGTTTGTCCTGATACTACTGTGAAAAAACTAAGAAAATTATTTTCAGCCCTACTCACAGCATAGTTAACGGACATTTTAGATTCTAAATGGGATACATTTGTTCTCTATCTACTTATGCTTAGCACAGCAAATCCTATGGTGACATTTGATTCTTGCTCACTTAATTATGCTACGTAAGTCCTAATAAATTGCAGTCCTATAGCAATTACTTTCCATCATCTAAAGTAAAAGACAAAGCTAAAACATGGAAATAGCCTTTATGCATATATTACTGCCATGTTATTTCAGAAGTTCAAGTTCCAAAGATGGTTGTGTAATTCATTATTTCAGCAGTAACACTTACCCAGATACTAATTTAGCTCACTTACTGGTTATAGTATTTTCAAGTGTTCTCACAATGCCTCTGAAATCACTGATTGACTAAAGATTCATATCCAAAGCAATCCTGAAAACAATTATGTAGGCACAATAATCATACCAAAGGAGTCAAGCTCAACTGTGTACTTTAAATTAAGCACACCTGCACTTGTAGAATCACAAACAAAGGCTCTAGCCTTTGTTAAGTTTTAATTCTTACTCAGATGGTACTTTTATATAGTCATGTAGAAACAAAGCATACCATAAAAGTTGCCACGGTTCTTTTAATACAGCAAATATCCATTCCATAGGATAAAAAGAATGCAGTGTATTGAATCTGTGGGAGTGTAACTGCCCCAGTAGTATGTTTTCCTGATTAACCAAACAATACAAAAAGCAACTCTAAAAGTTTCTTATGGTTAGCAATCAACATACAATTATCCCAAAAACAGAAAAGGAGAAATACAAGCAAAAATTCCTGCTTGTGAACATAAATACACCTGTAGGGTAACAACTGCTCACTGAATAAGAGAAAGCATTTGTAGGTAACAAAACACCTTCTCACAGTGCCTGCCCATCCCCACAGACACACACAGACACACATGTACACGCTGGCTTCCTCTGTATACATGCAAATGCATATGGATAGTACTGTGTTAATCCTCTAACTTTTCCAATCAGATGAGACATTCCATTTTAATACAGAAACATAAATGACAGCCAATTAAGTACGCAGCAGTCTACCTGCAAAAGTTTACATGAATATTTACTGCAGATTTCCTAAATGAAAAACTTAATTGCCTGCTTTTTCCTTTATAAAACAGAAACATATCACCCTTTGTATTACAGGCTGCAAGAAAACAAGTCAAAAGTCACCCTTTAAGAACACTTGCCCAGTCATTACAAAAATGTTCTTCTTTACAAATAATTCACTAGATTATTATTTAGATGTTCAGATTACTGTCTTCACAGAGTGTGGCAAAAATATTCTTTTTTTATAGTATTTTAGAGTTCTGAAGAATAATATTGATCCTCTTCTCCCCATAAGAGAGAGAATCTTCCTCATTACATTTTCCAAAGCAATCCTGAATGGGAGAGACCTCCACTCAGTTCTGTGGCATTCCTTCTTTAAAAGGACAGAAGGAAAGGCACTTAACATGTATTAATGAATCCTCCAGACATACCCCCAACAGCCTCTATGCTGTACACCAAGAATGCCTACACGGATTTTTTTTTTCCAAACCCATGGCAAAAGTACACATCTTCGTAAATTCCAATGATTGGAATTGCCAATCAAGCTGGCAGATGAGAACCCACAGAACCCAATGATATTGACCACCTACAAAACTAAGGTCAAAAAACCTGATACTTTTACTATTCAGAGAAAAAAATCAAAACAGTTCAAAACAAATCAACAGTTTTTCTCTCAGTGAAACATAACAGGATCTTCCAGTTGGAGATTTTTCACTTGGAGAGGGAATACCTAATTAAGTATTTATTTTTCCATACTTTTATATATTTTATTTTAAAAATTAGATAGCAGCTTCAAAGTTCTACCCAGGCACCAATATGCAAAACTTTAGAGGAACTAATCAGGAGCAATACTTGCATGGACAAGTATTTGGACACTAACTAATCACAAAACTTTGATTCAGAAGTCCTCGTTTAAATTCAGTGGGATTCTTTACTTCTTGGAAAAGCTGAACCCAGGTGCGAATTCTGCTGTCTCAGATTCTGACTGTCAAAACTTTATTCAAATACAAATGTTGAAATAACACAATTAAGGAGTACGTGGGGAAGAGAAACCAAGTTGATTATTATAAAAAAAGGATTACCAGTTCTGGCCTTAAAATACACTGGATACAAAAATTTGAGGACTAACTATACTGATGACAGATTTTGTTGTTTTCCAGAAAACTCTGGACTTCAAAAGCAGAAACAATAGAGAATTTTCAACCACGGAAAGACAGGGCAGAAGCAGATGCTCCACTTCCTCTCAGTGTAAGTAGAGTTGGAGGAGAGAGGCAGAAAGAGAGCAAGCATATACAAGTCTGTCATTTCTAAAGAGCAGCAGTTACAGAAGACATCCCTGGGATGGCTTCCCTCTCACATGAGTATGTGAAACAAGTTCTCTGAGCTTCGGTGTACGCACAGTCAGGGTGCACTGTTTTCATCATGGAACACTAACACTATTACTTCCATACGTCCAGAGATACCATATGGCTTGATTCATCACAACCCCAAAATATGAAGACAGACCTGACACACACATGATGCTAAAGAAGCTGTTTGCTTGAAAATTGCACTTTACTGTATCATAGATTTTTCTTATCTACTAAAAAGGACACAGTATGTTATATATCTTGTTGTAATCTACTGTTGTAAATCCATCCAGGATGTACCAGATGCACAAGACGAGTAACATCCTAAGCTTCTCTGGACAAGAAGCCAGTAAGTCATCTAAGTTATGATCATCTCTTCACTTCCTGTACTTCATACTGTGGACGAATAAGGACTGCCTTAACATAAGGAAATGTTCCTGTAATTTCTCTGACCTTCCACAAAGTGATTTACGTAGGAATTAGAACAGAACTTGGGACTTCAGTACGGCAGATCAAAGTTTCATACAGTAAATTTCAAAGAGAAGCCCCAAAATTTGCCCATTTCTCACCAATATTCTAGTCACTTACTTGCTCTCCCCTTTTCAGGATGATCCACAACTTGGCCTCTCCTGTATTAGCTTAATGCTACTCAGAACACAAAACTACTACTCACCAGCACTTCAGTGTAGACCTGTTTCATGCTTCAGCAGCAGCTGATCCATCAAGAAATTTTAAAAGGTAAATTCCAAAAAGAAAACCCCTTTGAACAGATTTCTGGTCTAAAAGCACTTTAACTAATCAGTTACCCCAGAGCAAAAAAACCCAAATTACCTATTCCCATAATTTTTTCCTAATGAACTGAGCAGCTATTTAGGATCACACATTGCAGATACTTAGCTGGTCCCACTGAAAGCACAAAAATAGAAAAAAATATTTAAAAAACACTAGGACAAATAAAAACAAAACAAAGAAAAATACACAGTGGAAACCTATTTAATGCCTCTTTTCTTAAGCTTGTTCGACTGCTTGATAGCTTAAATATCATAAATATCACACTTGTTTCTCTGTTTCTTAAAGCTTGTGATATTAAATTTGATTGCACCATGCCCCAGAGAAATTATTTGCCTGCAGGAATGAACAAAAGCTACTAAACTGGAAGATCCAATTGATACAATTCACTCACAAATTGCTTTGCCAGTACAGGTTACAAACTGACCGAAAAGGAAAGTCACACCTCAGTCTAGCTCTGTCCACTTCAACCAGCTCATACATTTCAAAAAGTGCCAATTCGCAGAATAGTCAAACGGTAAACACCATTTTAATTTCATCTACATCTACAGTCCTTTTACAAGGAGAAAAGCTAAGATTTGTTTTGCATTTCATTGTTAAAACAGTTTATGGTTCTCTTTACTTCAATTATTATAAACAGACAACACTGCAAGATTTTAATTGTTTTAAAGTCTTCGGAGCTATTTTTTTTAACGAAGGCTGAAAACACACAGATGGAATTTTTCAAGAACATTGTAAATTTCTAGCCCAAAGCAAGTGCTGTGTTAAAGAGTGCTAAGCACAACAAATCATAGCACGTTTGTTGTTTACAGGATTTAATATTGTAAATGTAAGTCACACTTTAAAAACACACTTAAGACAGAACTACCACAATTTTTTGTCAGGGTGGGCCGAGCAGATTCCCACAGAGGCACTCAAAGGCTATGTGTTGGGTCTTTCTTTCTCCTCTCCTCCAGCAGATAACCAAAATGTTATCCAATCACATTACCGAGAAGTTAATCACTCCATCATGGACATATCAACTGATGAGTTGACACCATTCAAATGACAAGAGTCAGAAAGTGGCAATGAGATAGGAGCGTCTCCACGCACACGGCAGGGCCCATGGGCCAAGGAGAACGCAGGCCGCTTTGGAGGCTGGACACACATCCATCATATGACCAGGGACACTCCCAGGCTGTACTGCCACTTGCACAAGAAGGCAACAGCAACTCAGCAGAGTAATTCCTGCAGCCACCAGCCTTTTCTCTCCTCTGCCTCCAGAACCGAGAGCGCCAGCAGCCAGCTGCCGGCCAGAGAATTTGAGACAGCAGGCCAGAGAATTTTGGGAGATAGCTGCAAGCTAGGCACATCAATTACACACATACTGTCCAAAGGTGACCAATATTAAACAGACTGCTATGTCTCTTTCAGCTTTACACAGGCTGGCATCAGAAAGCAATTAATTAATTTGATTTCAACGTATTCATGCAATTCATTAATAGGGAACAAGCCTGAAGACAAACTATCAAGCAACATCTGTCGCTGCCTGTTCTTTTAAATAAAGAAATAATTGAGGACTTTGCTTTTGCTCTCCCCCTGACTTTGCAGCTATGTTTTAAACTCTCTCCAGAGTTTGCTAAATTACCTTTTAAATATATATATACTTAATCAGAAACAGAACACACGATGTAACATAAAAGTGACTGAACTTCAAGATGTCTAAAAATACCACATTTATCCAGCCTAACAAGAAGGTGAGCATTCCTTTTAGTGCAAAGTCCTGGAAAGGACTGCCTTTAAAAACTGCTGTACCTTAAATCCCCAGAAGCAAGGTTATGTTGCCGTGTTGACACATACAAAGTAAGTATCATGAAAAATGCTGACGTTCAACAGTGATTTTAAAAGCAGAAGTATACGCAAACTGCTAAGACTCCTCAAATGAAGTAAATCGATAAGGCATCTGTTTTAAAAGATTAAAAAAGAAAAATTATAATCAAGGACTCTATAAATATATAGCTATATATCTATCTCTAATCTCATTGGATGAGTAGTTGAGCATCCTCTCTCTACATTAAAGAGGTGAGAAAAGATGAAGCTGTAACATATTAAGCATATAATAAAAAAAACCCACACCAGTACAAATCATGATCAAGTTACAAAGTGATTCCAAATGAACTATAATAAAAAATGTTAAGGATCAACCTAAAGATTTACACTGTATGCCACATTATGCTGTGTCTATTGTGGTCTGTTGACATATGATTATGAAAGAAACGTAAACCCAGTCAGATGAGAAAGATAGACTCCATGTTAATTGAAAAAGACAAACTAAGTGAATAATGAGTATATAAAAAATAGCCTATGCCATTTTTATCACCCATAGATGACACTTATTCCCAAATTTATGGCAGAGACAATTGAACTATGTTTCAAATCACTGGAGGTTATTTCTTACCAGGAATCCCTCTGTGCATTTTTTTTCACCTCACTGTTTCTAATCTTAGACCATTACTATTGAAACATATACATACTACCAAAGCTGTAAATACAGGTCTACTTAAAAGATGTCTACAATAATCACCCTAGTTTATCTGGTACAGATGGATTCTTTAGCAAGAACTGGCATTTGTTAAAGCCTTTGAAACATGAAAATTACACTTTCAAAAAAGAGTAAAGTTTTAAACAATAGTGTGCTTTTAAATTTGAACCAATCAATAAAGAAGAGCCACACTGTACCCAGAAGGCTTTTTCTACAACAGGCATGTAAGGAGCAAGTCCAAGGACAGCTGACATGGAAAATGAAAATGGACAGTTTGTTTTTTGGGTATTGGGGTAAATATAATCAGTGTAGTCCAAAAATAAAAGGTAAGCAATGCATGTGCTGGATCCAATGTCTTGTAGTTTTCTTGCCTTGCCCTTTTCTGCAAGCTATTTCCAAGACACAACTAAACAATTAGGTAAACAGTATTAATTTGAAGAAAAAAATAAGAGGAATCACATAGAAAAAAGGTGATTTGGACAATATAACTAAGCATTTAAACAAACTGAATAATATCTGGGTAGAAATGATCTTTAGGGCAAGAACATTGGTTTCTATTTAGGTTTGGGGTTTTGCTTAATGGAACAAGGAAAATGGTATCAGGATGGGATAGAAGGTTCCATATAAACTAGAGAAAATTTTAGCCTATTTTCACAATGAACACATTTGGAACTTTTAAAATATGAATACAGAAGATTCAAACAAGAAATACTGCCAAGTGTGAAAGGAAAATTGAACAAAAGACAAAGCAATATCACCCATACTACAGTCACAGGTGTCATGAACAGGGGAAAAAACATAAATGATACACATATCTAATGATCACGACACAGCGATCAAAAGTTGTGAAAAAACAGAGAAGTCTTACCTCCAACTAAACCTTTATTACTGAAAAAGTCAAGAATTTTTTTTCCAGCCAAGATGGCTGAAGCAACAAGTCTGGTTTACATTACAGAAGAAATACTATGCCTTTGGGGCAAGAAGCAGCCTTGAAACTCCTTCTCGGCTATGAACAAGCCAAAACTTAGTAAGGAAAAATATATGTGAGCAGGCCTCCAACTATCTATGTAACCAGCAACAATTTGAGGGGACAAAAAAAGAGTAACATTCCACTCTGCCAAACACCCAAAATACCACATAAAAACAACAGAGGCTGCTTATTCAAAAGAAGAGAAGGCAGGGCAGAGCAGGGCTGAGCTTTCTTCACTAAATGCCATTGTCTCAAGCATCATCTGTAAGTGCAGGAAAATGGGTGGGGAATGAAGAAATTACATACACTACCACACACCTTCAAGGTGTAAAGAAGGCGATAAGAGAGCAACAAACTTACTTTCTCCTCCTACCAGGAGTTCAACTCATGACCAGAGGACCCTGTTTCTGTCTCCAGTGTTTCCCTCCTACCACTTGAAAAAGTCAGAGAAGACAGGATGGGATTTTGCAATCCCAATAATCCTCTGCAATAAGTCTATTGCCACACTGACCTTTCCCCTTCAACTTTACAGAAACAGCTTCCTCCTGTTTCCTACTAATGCAGTTAGCCCTCAGCTCAAGCTGTGCTTCTGCCTGGAACATTTCAGCGCCACTGATATGCAACTATAATGACCCTGCCAGCATGTGTGACAGAATTTGTTTTTGTGTTAAAGATATAATATTGTTTAGGTTCAAAGTAAAGCACTCACAAGTCAGAAAATTTCCTGTGCAACTTTAATTCATCCCCTGGCGTGTTTATTCCCATTATCGCCATGTTTAACTACAGGAGCACTCAGTATGTTTTCCAGTAGGAGCCCTACTTGTTCAGCATGGTGGGTGGACATATTCCAACCATCAATCAAGGATAAGGAAATCCGTATGATCATTCCTCCACTTGTCACAAAAGTTGGAAATCCTAGGCAAAAAGGCTAAGAAAGGAGGAAGAACAGAAGAGCACAGCACTTAGGAGATTTTGCACCTGTGAGGGCCTCTCTGCTACATGAACATCAGACTAAAACACAGTGCTTGTTGCTACCCATTAGCTGCACCTTCTCAACTGAAACTGATATGAAGAAGTGCCTGGCACTTGTAATGGCCACTAAACATAGACATCCAACTCATATGATTAGCTGGAGAAACCAGCACAGCATGGAGGCTGGTGAATTTGAATTCTAATTCTGTTCCACCATTGATTATTTTTTTGCGACCCCAATCACATCTTGTTTATTACACTAATTTTACCAATGGGAAAATGATGTTCCCTCATCTCAAAGAGGTGCCGGATCAATAACTGTGAGCCATTAAAATAATACATTAAGAAGCACCCTTGAAGAAGAGCATGCATAAATTAATAACTACCTACTAATTGTGGGCTTTGTATTGTGTAACAGTTTCCTGATGAATAGTAAAGATACTACAGAGCTCCTTTCCCTCCTCCATTACCATACATCTTCACTACAGGAATAGTTTGAGCAAAAAAAAAAAAAGAAGCCTACATAAAAGATTGTGAGATACTACACATATCAGTGAAAGAATTGCTCATACAGCCTGGATTACTCTCACTTCTAAATTTCATGCACTTGGTTGATAACCTTCAAAAAGAGAGTTTAACAAAAACTGTGAAAAGTAATGCCATATTTTCTTTTTCAAAAATAAGCAGGTTATTTAATTTTAACATTGTATAACCATACTGAAGATACAAGCTGCAAACTATTAGTTACTAGTAGTAAAAATAAAACAAATATTTAAAGATCATTGGCAAATCATTCCATTGCCTTCTTAACTTCAGTTCTATAGACAGCACAAAAAGAAACCAGAAAAGCTAAAGCTGTACATACTGTACAAACATTAGATACCTGTATATAACTTAGGCTGCTGTTCACAGCAACTCTAAAAGTACATATACACAACCCTCTTGACGAAAAATAGGTGCTCTTGGTTTCACTTCAAAATAGAAACTTTTGTGCCTCTCTTTCCACAGCAGACTGGATGTGGATGGGAAGGAGGAAGGAAGGACAAGTTGTGTAAATGAAGCACCACGACTGAGAAAGAAACCACAACCTCAAATGATCCCATCTGCATCACATTCTTCCCCTCAAAAAAAAAAATTAAAGCACTTAAAACATTGAAGAATTTCGAGATGAGCTTCACTCAGTGAAACTAGCAACAAAACAAACATATATGCTCCACATCTGATCGCGAATTCCAGAATTCACTATTACCACAGAAAACACCAAGATTTAGAAAGGCTCTCTAAGGGTAATATTTATTTTTCCTAAATTGCTAAGAATGTATTTCATCATATGAAGTCATGAGAAGCTTTCCTTTTTTTTTCTGGTGGCTTTCCATGCAAATTTTAACTACAGATGATACGATATGCAAGTAACACAGTTGGAAACTGCAGTTAGAAAACAAGACAGTTGGCAGAAGGTGAAATGTGGTGAGAGCACTAGCTCTTACAATCAAAGTGTTAAAAAGATAATAGTCTGTGAAGGTGACGAGCTGCACTAGACTCCAGCAGGTGTCCAGCCATGTAATTGGGTGCCTGGCCTCAGAAGGTAAGATTTCAAAAAGCATGGGTAATTTAAATGGCAAAGTTAGAGCTACACAAGTTCCTGTGGCAGAAACAGAAGTTCTCAAAAGACTCCCACTGAAATTAAAATGGTTTCAGGATAGCAAACTTTTTGATAAAGATATGAGAAAACCCAACCTTTAAGAATACAATGTATTTTAATTTAAAAAAAAAAAGGAGTTTTTGAAGGTAAAAGAAGTCACCCGTATTCAGAATTCTGTACTAATACTATAACCTTTCACGGTGAGAAACAATCCCACTCCTACACTCCAACGCATCCTTAAGAGCGTGGACAGTCACGGTCAGAGGTGTGTGACTGATAGTACAACACCCCAGCAATTCAGCAACCCTTTCGTCCGCTCCTCAGCTGTTCAAGGGGGAAGTTCATTACTTTTTTTTTGGCTGATGCGGGCAGCCGGCCCTGCCAGCACACCCCGAGGGCAGAGACTTCCCCTGGATGGCTCGGCGGCCACACGCCCCGCACGCGTGTCCGCGGGAGCCCCCGAACACCTCACCCGGGCTGGGCGCCCGCAGCCCCCGAACGCGCCAGGCCGGTCGGCGGTGTCGGCTCCCGGGCACGGACGGGGGCTGCGGGCGCTCAGCCGGGAGGGGGAACCGGCCCGCTCCTTCCTCCCTGCAGGGAAGCGAGCCGGAGCGCTGCGGCTCCCCACGGACGGGCACGGGGGAGGAAGTAGCCGGGGAGGAGGAACTAGGGGGATGGGAGGGAGAGAACCCCGAAGCCGTGCGCTGGAAGCGATCGCCCAGCGCCCGCCGGAGCCGTGGCTCCAGGGGCTGCTGACCCGCACGCCCCGGCTCCCCCGGCCCGTCACACCCCCACCGGCCCGCCCCCCTCGGCCTCCCCTCCGCCCGCCCCCCGGAAAGGAAACCCTTCCTCCTGCCCTCACCTGCCAAGAGGCTGCAGACGTCCTCGGGGACGCCGGGAGCGTCGGACATGGTGTGGGCGGCGGGGGCGGCTGGGGACAGCCGGCGGGCGGGGCTCGACGCTCGGACCGGTCCGCCCCGGGCCCGGCGGGGAGGAAGCGGAGGCCACGCCCCTCGGCCGCAGCGGCACGGCCGATAGCCGCGAGGGGGCGGGGTTTAGCATCACCGGGGCGCGGTTTCCCGCCACGAAGGCGGTGCTCTGGGGCGGGGGCGTGGTTTGGCAGTACTGGGCGGAGTTTCAAGCTTCGGCGGCGGGGCTTCCCGCTGGCACGCTCCCCCGCCCCTCAGCGCCGCGCATGCGCTTCATGCCCTCTGCCCCCCTCCAATGTTTACCAGCCTCCATGAGGACGCTGCCTCCCACGTGACCGCTGCCAGCGGCCATCCTGCGTGAGGGCACCGCGCGGCCCGCCCCCGCGCCAGAAACAAACGTGGCGCTCACCGCTGAGTCCCTCGGCGCGTTCCGCCCCGAAGGGCAGGAAAAGTTGACTATTGGATAAGAATGCCCTGAGGCCTCGCTCTGATTGACCCATTGATTGTTCCGCCCACTAAGACAGGGGCTGGCGTCTCTCCCTCCTCTCACAGGGGTGGTGAGGGCTGTGTCGGTGGGTGTGGAGCGTGGTACTTTGAGGATTTTAATTTCTTTCAGGCATCTTTCCATGTTTGTTTCAGATCTCGATGCCGACCTTGTCCCTCTCGGCTCTGTCATTACCTGTGTCAGGGTTTAGGATGGCAGACTACAGCCCTGTAGCTCAACCCTCGTAGCTACAGCCCAGCCTCTGCCAATGTCCCCATGGTTGCAGCTGGCAAAATCAATCCGTGGAACTCGAGGAAAACATTGAAGCAGCGGGAACAGACCCGTTCATATTCGTGTCTGTTAGTACAGGTGTGTGGGCAGCGGCAAAGAGAGATGCTATTGCTAAGCAACACAGCTGGCCTGCTAGAAGGGCCAACTTTGCTGGAGTGTTTCTTACGGGGGCATCTTTTGTATGTTTTCCCCACAAATCCCTAGTTGTGTGTATTTGGAGCACGTTGGTGATGTGATATATTTAGTGTAGAAATAGTCAAAGTAAATTCTTGGCACGTGTTCTTGTGCCCTGGATGGTTTTGGCTGTATCTATGTTATTGCTGCAGAAAGTGTTTGTGTTAGAGCTGTGGTTATGTTAGCACATCTGTATATCATACCAGCGTAGGAAAAACACTAAGTAAAAGAAGTTTGCTTTATGAAGTTTCAGCTTTATACCAGCGTAATTATATTAACACTTGTGGCACAGCTGGCAGTATGGCTGTATCAGTCACATATGAAACAGTTTCCTACTTCTGCTTGGTGTAGCTGTGCCCACTGAAGTCTGCAATGTAGACGTGGTGTTAGATTATATTGTTCTCCTGACCTCTCACATCACTTTTAATCACATGGAGTAACTCATTTCAAATACATCTGTGTTTTCAAAGCATTGCAGCTTTATTACCTGATGTTATGGCCAGCCTGGCTGAAACTCAAGCAGTGAGCTAACTGACCTGTATAATGTTGTGTAATGATTTTTATGTTGGTTATCTAATTTCAATTCAACTATAATAAACATGCACAGGCATCTGGGTGCATATGTGTATAAATAGATCATGCCTCTTTATTTGTATAAATACCTACTACTCATCTAGTACAAGAATATGTTTGATTAATTTTTCTGTAGTTGGCAAGGAAGTCTCTTTGGGCTTATGTTAAATTACACGTTTCAGATGTGCAGTCTTGGGAAGCTGCCATAAGGAATAAGAAAATGGCTTGTAACCTAATTTGCTTGCCCTTTTTCAGGTTAATCATAATCCTACTTTCTTGTGTTGACTTTATGGCACCATCCATTTCTGTTCCAGAAATGTGTCACTTGAACTCTGTTGTAGTCTTTGTTTTGAGATCATTCTCCTGATAATTTATTCCATATGTTTACCATTTGTGTAAACTTTTTCTGTGTTTCAGAACACAAGATGGGAAGAAATAACTTACTTTTATTATTTCCCGTCCCCCATACTCCAGTCACTCTGGCTTTTTCTACTTACTTTTTTTGTTAGAGACCTCCTTGTGGCAATGAAGACCAGCCCGTCACACAGTCATCAAGTTTTGTGACCCAGGCCTATTTTAAGTCTTGTTAAGTTCCAGATTTACTCATAGTTCTCTAATTTTTAAATCTACCACTAATAGGAAGCATAATTCAAAACAGACTCCTTCCTGAAACAAGTCTGGCTTCAGTGCTGTTTCAGCCTGGTTTCTGAGGATTCCACAGCTTGTGCCTCATCGAAAGCAGACACACCACTTTGCCTAACCAGGCCCATGGATCAGGGGTTCTTGATGTGTGGGAAACCACGCAACAGGGAACACACAGAAGTTTATTGTCCTTCTGTGTGGGGAGAGCTGTGAAAACAGGGAGTTCAGGAGGAACTGAGCCTACCTGGATCTGCAGAGAGCCTAAAGCAGTGCAGCTGTGGGAAGAATAAACTTTCCCATTCAGGAGCAGCATCGCTACTGCTTTGCCTCCCTGAAGAAATGTGACATATCTGGTTTACTGGGAAATCCAGAATTTTTCCCTTAAATGTTCCACGCTTCTGCGGCCATGCTTTTAAAATTTAGATTTTAGGAGATGAATGAAACAGGACCCATGTGCAGCTGCTGCTTGTTCTGTGCATGTCCTTTAATAGAAAATTAATTGGATTACAGTGCATGCTCCCTAAACTGATCCCTGCACTATTTCACAGAGGCAGCAGCAGCCTCGCTGGGGATACTCTGTGTTCTCATCTGCTGGCCCTGTTGGCTGTCTGTCTTCTTTTGCTGGACTCTGAACAAAACAGCTAGTCAATGGTCAGAATATTTGTATTTTTTTTATTAATTACATTGAGCAGTAGTTGGCAAAGTCTGCTGGTGGGCACATAGAGCTGTTAAATGTAAGGAGCACTGACTTTCTTTACAGAATTGCTTTCTTTATATGCACAAAAACTCTGTTTAAAAAAAAAATCAGGAAATTATCTTACTGAATGACAGTGCTCTACATGGCACCCCCATATGCCTTTTGGCTGTAGTTGCTGCACTGAAGAAAAGCAGAGGTGCCTCTTAGAGTGGAAAAGCAGATTCAAACCCTTTTTCCTCTGGCAAAACATCGTTAAGGTTTTCTTACGATTTGCTGCGACTATTCAAGTGTAAATTATTTCCTCATGGGCAAAGATGTTTTCAGGACCTCACAACAGTTGCTTTGAGAATAAGTTTACACATTAACTTTGAAACATAAAGAAGAGCTAACAGTTCACGTAACACCTCATTATGATTTTGTGTATCTTCTTCTGTTCAGAATCCATCTCCATGAAAGCTTCCTATTTTACTGTCCTCTTACAGGCATTTTATACAGAAACAAAAACCTTGAGGCGTTCAAATATTGTTTGCACAGTTGGGTTGCACTGACTGTACTATGCTAGAATGTCGAAACCTAGCCTTGCATTTAGAATTTAGCCTATGGAATTCAGCCCATCGAGCATGAGCTGAACACAGTCTTCAGTTTATGGGATGATCACAGATGGAACTAAAATGTACTCGGCAAGACTGTAAAAATTTTGAACACCGGGTGTGTGTTTCTTTATTAGTTTGTCTTCTGAAAAAATGCTACAGCGACATTTTTTTCCTGCAGTTTGGAGGCTTTGGTGTCACTGTTTAGTGTTCTGAGTTATAAAACTGGTGCACTTTGCTTCGTGAAGGTAACCTACCATTCATGGAGTACTTTCCAGGTCAGTACTGTCTTGCTCTAATTGTTACCTATTATTATTTTAAGATCTCAATTTGAGTAATTCCCAACTTCCAGGTTTAAAAACGCATCTCAAGAAACACAAGCCATTCCCTTCTGTCTTCACATTTTCCCAGCTATACAACCACAGAAAGGTGCTGAACTGAAAAACTGTAAGAATTGTCACCTAGATAATTTGTTATATGCCATATCATAACTACCCATTCAGCTTTCAGAGCTACTGGGTTTGATGCTGAAGTCTTCAGCTTTCCAAATATGGAGGGAGCAACAAGGCATAGCTCTTCATTTTTGTACTTGACTGTTTTCCAGCAATGCCTAATTTTACCTAAGAATTACCTCTGCAAAGAAAGATTGGTGTTTCTGTTATCAAAACGATAGGCTATTGAATATAATTTTGAGGTTTTCTCTTACATGTTGTTGGAAATATTTTTACATGAGGATTTTTTTTACCTAAGCATCCATTAGATTGTATGGGATTATTCAATATTTTATTAGACGAAGAATATTCTGTGTCTCATCAAGTTCAGTGTCTTATTTAAAAATATATATATATAAAGAAAGCTCGTATCAGATAAAGGCCTCAGAGTTTCAATAAGATCCTGTTTTGAGGTGATTTTCCAGCTGGATTGATTTAAAAGGAATGTCCTGAAAGTTAGTTTTGGCACAGGTATGAGATTTCAGTCGACATTTTTTCTCGTAAAAATCTATGAAAGCAAGCCAAAGATAACTCCCCAAGTGCTACAGAAGAAGATTTCTGCTGCTTATCATGCAAATAGTGCCAATGAAGTCTGAGAGAACCAGACGAATAAGGGTTGTGAGATTTCAGCTCATGCTAAATCCATTAGTTCTTGTTTGTATCTCACCCTTTGTTCTTCAATATCTGAAATGCTGAAGAAGTAAAGACTCTTCCTCTCCCTGGTTCTCTTCTTCAAGATACGGAGTTGTCCTGGTGGGCCTTTCTGCAGGTGAGTATGGTTCTAGGAAGTGGAGAGGAAAGCTCTGTTTGACTGGAGTTAATAATTAGATCTTAAGTAAACTTTTCTTACCCCCCTATACAATCTTGATATCTAATTAATATTTTGGAACCACAAAGATTCTTAATAACACTGCAGTGAGTAAACATGCTAGAACATCATCTTGCTTTCTCCAGAAATAAAATCTAAACTTCATCATTCTTTGAGATGTAGATTAAATAATGAGAAACTATGTAATCTCTAATCTAAATTTAGTGTTCTTACTAGTTCTTTTTGCCTCTTATTAACTATGGTATAATTCATGAGTCCTATTGTAAACAAATTATACCGTAGGTAATGGAATGAATGAAGACTACTTTTCCTTGCATTTCTGTATGAAAAGCCTATGTCCTTTTCCTATTGCAATGGAATGGGTTCTATCTGATCAGTTCTACTCCTGTGCCATAAGGCACTCACCATCATCTGAGCTGTTGCCCTGATTTTTCTTCTCCATGCCTCTTCATCACTGAAAAAGGGGCAGCATTTTTCCGTGACCAGTTTGGAGGGATTGCTCTGTCTTCTGGACTGTCAGGAAACTTCTGCTCATTGACTAGCCTGCAAGCCAAATAGAATAAGTACCCACTGAGTCCAGGTGACTCTTTTCTGCAGTAGTGTCATTAGCCTGGCTCTCCACCCTTCATCCAGCATCTGATTTTCATTAAATTTTTAAGAAGGTGGTATCTGAAGACTGTATCTACCAAATACAGCAATCAGATTTTAGGGAGAAATCAATAAGTGGACACATGTCCTTCTGTAATCAAGCAAAAATTGTTACTTGAGAGACGTGGAGGTAAATTTGACAATAATTAACAGATGCCTTGAGGCACAGCAGCTGAAGTGTGCCTGTGTTTTGTGATTATCAGGGAAATTCCTTTTTTAAATTTCCCTCTTCTGTATATTGTAGAAGGAATAGTAACAAAAAGGAGGGGGGACAGAAAGGGGTTTCAAGAGTTGCAAAACTTTTCTGTGTAATGCTGCATTTCCCTTCACAGGGGAAATAAAACAGTCAGTTTTAAAGTGGAACTGAATCAGAATCAGAATAAAATCTGAATAAAATTTGCGCACTAAGCTACAGAATACAGGCTCACAGCCTCTAAACTTCCAGTCTTGAAACTGAAATAAAGACAAAGAACTTTCTAAACAAGTAGCGTTTCTCAGAGATACACCGAGCCTTCAACTAAATTAGTGAAGTGGTAAGCTAAGAGTTAAAAAATAAGCTGTTGTGTTATTTTTATTTTAAAAAAGTCAAAGTGCACTTTAGCAGAGTGCTTCCATCAGCCAAAAAAAATTTAATATGTGACAGATTATTGTCTAACTAACAAGAAGAGCTAAATGTTGCTTCATATGCATAGGCATTAGGTCTCTATTTTTTTTAAGCAAATTCAAATGAATTTTTGTCTTAATGTGCTTAACCCAGTGTTTTTCCTTGCAGCACTCCTAGCTTTTTTTTTTCCTACTCGTGTGATTACTACAAAGAGTAACAAATCTGTGAAGTAAAATTAAATATTTTTAATTGTCTGAATTCAGCATTGTTTCTCGGAAACATAGATGAAAATCTTCAGGCTTCATATAGAAAGGACTGGTCCAAGTGAGGCAGATATATAGGCTTATTTCTTGCCGTGTAAACTCATTTTCTCTACAAGATGAACATCAATTACCTTATTCCAAGTGATACATAGATATGTAAAATATCATGCCAAATAAGACGCATTTGTTTTCTCCACTAGAAACTGCATGTGATTTCATTTTATTTAAGTGCTCAACTGATAAGCTTCACTTCAATGGATTTAGTTTATGCTGTGAACTATTATTTTGTAAAATAGAGAACCTTGAAAAACTCCTGATGCAAATACACTTTATTTATACAGTGTCTTCTGGGATATCACATGACTTACAGTGAGAATACCCAATTAATAAAATAGCTTTTCTCAGCAAGTATTTCTACAATAATGTCCATAAAGTACAGTGTGCCTGGCTACAAGTATTCCGGGACAATCACAGCAATATGCTAAAGAGGACAAGCAGACTTCAAGCCAATATTTGTCTCACTTTTTTTTTTTACTTCTTAATTTAATAAAAAGCTCTGAATACAGAGACTGATGGGTTTTCAAGTTCTGACTGACAGGTTTTCAATTGATCTTGATGTTTTATAGCTCCCAACACTTGGGTAACTAAGCACCTTACAAACCCAACCAAAACAGAAACCTTAGGAGGTAAAGAGGAGTTATTACCGCCAGGCTGTAGAAACAGTGCCCAGAAGGAGAAGTGGCTTTGCCAGACTTCTGTCTTCTAGACAGGGGAAGTATGTGGCAGCATGTGGAGATCAGATCACAGAAATCCTAAACAAGTACATCCACTGCTGGGCCATACCACCACTCCAGCAGGCCACTGTAATCCTTCAGCTGTCACTGGCTCACTAGAAGATCATTTAGTTCATGTCCTTTCTGTGAGAAGTTTTATGTGTAGAGTCCTTATTTTTCTGCAGTCCCAGAGTGTACATTTTGGGGCTACCCAACATCCCCAGCAGCTGGCACAGTGCAATCCTTCTTGCTTGGCAGAACTGCCTTCATCACTGTTTTTGCAGCTTCTTATCTTTCCCAGGCATGAGCTTGATGCTAGCATTACAGATGCTATTAGCTGCTTAAAAGCTAAAATATTAGAAGGAGGCAGATCTGGTTTACGTTTAATTTAAGAAATCAAAGCACCTCACATAATTCTGCTTCCACAGGATTGTGTTTGCCTTCACTGACATCTGTGTGGATCTTCCCAGATGGGCACCTCCTGGTTTCAACCGTGATGTGAAGAAGCACCTCAGCCTCATCTCCCTTCTATCTTTGCTGTTCCCATTGAGGCTACTGATGCGAAAACCAGGTACCAGTTCTGCAGTGTCTGCTGAGTAAACCTCTCCATGATGTATAAGTCATATTCATCCATAAATTATGGAACTGTTGTGCCTAAATCTACCACACTGCTAAGCATTAAAGACTCAACATCCTAGACCTAGTGACTGACAAATAAAAGATAACAAGGCCAGGGCACAGAAGGCAGTCTCAGGGCTATCTTACCCTTTCCTGCTTAAAAGTTTATCAATGCAATTATTCCTAATGAAAATATTAAATATGGTGCCAAATTCATGAGCCAGAGGGCTGTTTTTTCAAGTTCTTCATTACCTGCTAAGTAAATTAATTAATGCAAATGAAACTCTGGTGTCGTAAAACGACATCCTATTCTAATTGAAGACAATGGCAGAACTGCCATTGACCTCTGTGGGAACAGGTTCAGGCCCATAACTTTCATACATCGTACATTAAGTGACATAATCAGAAATACTGTCTTCTCCCATTAAAATGAGATATAGCATGACAAGTAGCAGCACAGGGACTCTTCTGATGACTGTAATTAGAGGTTTTTAATGACAGGTTAGGTATGTTTAATATGCAATTCCACATTGCTGTTACACTATCAGATTCTAATCAGGATCTTTACATATAGCATAACTGAATTCAGAGGCAGATGAATGTTTCCAATATTTCAAATTCAGCAGTTTTGCTGATTTAGCACCTTCTGAAGCACGCACCATGTGGTGAACAAACACTGCGAGCAAAGATGTTTTCCTCTGAGGTTTGCCAGGGATTTAAAAATTTTAACACTTTCCTGCTCTACTTACAGATGCAAAAGTGTTGTTGTGCAGATACAAAGAGCTGTGCAATCATTCTAATAGGTATAATTTCATTATCTCCGAGAAATTTAGGTGTGGAGCCAACTCCATGTATTAGCTAATAACCAATCCATTACTTGATTAACTGACTTACATGAAGAAAGCTTATCATCCGCAGATTTGTCTGCTTGGAATTAAGTCATAACAAGATATTGAAAATATATGTTTTTCAGGTTTCAATATTTTATGTAAAAATCATTGTGCCAGACCCCAATGAAGTCTTCTGAAGAATAATAACGTGCCTTAAAAATAGCAGATGCTATAAACACATAAAAACAATATAAAAATAACCCAAGGCACCACTAATTAAGCATGAGTCAGTGCTTCCAGTAAATTCATGGCAACAGCAAGCAAGAGGAAAAGAATTGTCTATCTCAAAGCATTGCCAGCTTCGTGCAGGAACTTAATCCAAAGGATTTGAATGTCTCATGTATTTGAGATTGCCAGTTCATACCCATATATATACAGTTGTCTTCTCTTGGGATTTTTCTTTCTTCCCCCAGCTTATCTGTAGCTTCTTCAGAAAGTCATCACCACCTGATACAGTAATATTTAGCAATTATTATATGAGCTGGTATGTTTCTTTTCTTTCCGTAGTGTTTGGAATGTATTTTGGCCAGGAAGCCTGGAGCTAAATACTGTCAGTCATAAGCCATGCCAGGGATTCTTGGAAACACCTGCACCTTGCAGTTATGCAAATGCCTTTGAGATATGTCAGAGCACTGTTTATTTGCACCATACCAACCGCATGTCATCTGAATTAATTTTCACATTCTTGTCCTGATGGGACATGGCTCTGAATATAAAAATTGACACATGTGAGAGCAGTGTGGTTAAAGAGGTATTGATGCTTTGCCAAAATTATGCAACAGATCTTTGCTAGCCAGCAATATGATTAAGGTATCTTTGTGAGTTACATATTAACAGCACCAGTGCACAGATATGTATATTCTTTCTCAGAGATGCATTAAGAGATGAGTCGTGAATGTGGTGAGTGTGAATAAATGCAACACATCAATGCTTCCCAGTGCTGTTCTGCATAACAGCAAACACCTTGGGTGAAAACCCCTGTGGACAGTTTCTTCACTCCTTTTTCAGCAAAATCAGATCACTTGGAGAGTGGAAATGAAGTGGAAGAAACCTTGTTCAGTTGTAGTCCTTCAAAGCATCATTAACTTGTTCTTCAAAAGATTCAGTAACATAACAGTAGCAGCTTAGAGATGATTCAGACTATATCACCTGTACCTTAGGAAGGCTGCAGCAAGATTTGTTAATCTCCTGTGTTGTGGCTTCATGAACATAGATCTGAAGGCTGTATTACTCAAAAGATTGTTCTTTTTCTCTCAATCTCTGTCTCCTCTAAAAGAAAATTTAGTTTTCTTTTGGTTTTGTGACACTAGCAAAGTAAGGGAATCTGTAGATGGCTTATCTGAATGCAGGACTGTAGGAGGAGAATCTGATCTGCACACTTTTGTCATAATTCATGTCATATATTTATCTAAAAAGGGTGGTTATGGCTTACTGGTAGGCATGATGCTTTTATCACACAGATTGCTAGATGCATCTGTCAGTTTTTTATAAAAGAAAACAAATTATGGTGTCAAGCTCAACACTTACTTCTACATGTTCCTAAATTGAAGAGGAAAGTCGAGGACATAGATAATGATTTGTTTTCACTGCAAGGAATATCTGGGTATGTCTGGGTATTGCTTGCAAAATACACCACTTTTGAGGGATGTGCAAAGCCCCACCAGCCCAAGTAGCCTCTCTGGACAGGAGAAGCTATCAAGTAAGGGACTCCAGATCCCATGGGTCCTCTGAGTGCACAGAAGGGCAAATAGGTAGTTACCTTTGATCTATTCTTTTACAGAATATATTGCCTTCTTTCTGAATAAGTTGAACGCCGTGTCTACTAAAACAGTTTTTGTCTTGTGGTTGATTTCTGAGGGAGGTTTTTGCAGTCTGGCATGTATGAAAGATCCTGCTGTTTTCAGTGTGGATTCTCTTAGGTCTTAAAACTTTGAACTCACACTTTGGCCTCTCTAGAGAATTTATAGAACCTCTTCTATTCATCTTCATATTTTCATGAACTTTTTTCTCAGTATCTGAGAAACATTTGCTCATTTCTAATGAGATTTAAGTCAAAAAGTTTCCAAGAGAGTATTGGGTACATACATGGACATACATAAATAAATGCACGGCACCAAAACGACCATATTCTTGGATGGCTTAGTTAAAATTACATGTTATGGATAATAGCTGCCTGCAGGAATTGATGTCCAGTTCCATGTTTGAAGCTGAACATATTCTCCTTAATTATAATAAAAATGTTACCTGTTTTTTGTTACAGCTTCTGCCTGACCACATTTTAATGTGCCCATGGCAAGGAAAATATTGTTTCCATTCCAATTGGCATAATGAGAAAATGTGTTTAATGTGTTTGCTTTAACACAGTATTTATCAGAACATTATCCTTTGAAATTGTCAGTTTATGGCATGATAATTAGATCTGGTACTTGAAACCTGTCAACTAAAAGCAAGCTTTCTTCAATAATCGTATTCCTTTTCACTTCACAGGTGGGGCCTAATAAAGTGAACTGCTAAAAAGTATTGAGGCAGTAGGAGGCTTGGCATGTCAGTCAGTGCAGCAAAGACTGCATCCCAAGAAATTGCTCATATTGTTTTTCCATATACAAGCCTTCTTTATTAGTAAATCCTCTCCCTTACAAAATGGAAGGCAGAAGACTATTGAACAAAAAAGGAGGGAGGGAATGAACCTGATAGTGTAACTAATAATTAATAAACATATGGGTAATACCTAAAAAATTAATAGGAAATCTTAAATATTTACTTTGGTGCAGTATCCTTGAATGAGATGTAGTCTGGCTTGGCCTGTCCTGCAAAGCTGACTGTGTCCCAGCTCACAAGAGAAAAATCGTTTCAATATAAGTTCCCTAAGCAGTAAGACAAACTCAGAGCAGTAATAGGTGAAGTGTTATTCCACCTCTGGAAATGGGAAGGTAAAAAGTTAGTCAATTCTAAAATCAAGTCCATGGAGCAGCTGTTTCAAATGAGGGCATTGCACTACTGAAAATGATGAGAGTTAAGCTAGTTAGCCTGAAAATTATAAAATTATTTCCAAATATTAATTTGCTTAATAAATTGTTCCAATAAATAATGTTTAGACAAAACATGGTGAAAGAAAGCCTTCTTGAAGAGATTAAGACTTTCACAAATTTAACTAATTAATTCCTTAATTTTAAATAGTGGGACTAAGGAATAATACAGACTTTTTTCCACTGATACGTGGTTTTTAACATCATATCTTATTGTAAATTTTGTGACTTTGGGTATAATGCACATTTGGTAGGCTGATGCTACAATACATGAAATATATTTTCCTTTCATTCATTTTTCTGAAACAAAAATACTAGAACTCTGAAAAATGGCCACATGGCTTGTAATCTAAATTCCTTGCAATTTCTGTAGTACTTTTAAAAGGACGTATGCGTTGACTCACTCCACGTTTTAGGTTTAAATGACTGCCCGGAGAAGGTTCACTTTAAAAATGGGATTAGGGAACTTTGGTGACATTGACTTACAACAAAAATTAGGCTCTTAAGTGCTGAAAATGCATTGGAAAAAAAGTCTCAGCCCATGCAACGCTGATGGCAGCAACTGCTTGCTACTTTTAAAAATCTCAGTCTAAATTTGAATGAGTGCCTAAGTAAACAATCAGAACTTGGTTCATAACCTAAACTATGGGAAATCTGTCCTGAAAAACACCAGGGGTTTTGCCTACTAATATGCCCAAAGGTGTGCCTGGAGTCATTAGGGAACAAAGACCTGTCTGAGAAACATTATGAAGATTAATAACTGTGCATACAAGATTGGAAAGGAGCAAGCAGAGGGCATATTGCTTATTGCCTGTATCTGTCTGGGACTGGGATGAAAAATAAATCAAATCCAGAAAGGTTTTCAAAGAGGTTTTAAAAAAAATTAAGAGTTGTAGCAGGGCAAGGGTGGTCCCAGTATAAGTACAACTAACCTTTCTTCCTTCCTCCTAGAACATTTGAGAGAAATAAGAGCTTCTCTGAAAAAGAGGCTGATGGTAAGATACAGATGCAATATTATCATATTCATTTCAGTAACAGAATGAATTTTTCCTTTCTGGGAAACTGAGAAGTTTTCATTTAGAATGTTTATGCATGTAAGATGATGAGGTGTATTAGAATAGGTTATCTGAATTTTGGCCATCTTGTTTCTTAAACAAATATTTTTCCTTAGACAATTCCCACTTTGGGAGTATTTGCCATACCTATGTGTACACGGAAGGAAGGCTCATAGCCTCCTTGTGTCTTTATCCCATTGACTTGTAAAACACTAGACAATAAATAAATTAAGCAATACTTTGTTCTTACATCTAGAAGATAAACAAATACCACATATGCATGCAGCATGGTGTGAGAAAGTGGAGTATCTTGGCAATTATTACAGAGAAGAGTTGAATTTCATGTTCCAACACATCATACCCTCCCACGTGGTTCATCTGTTGCTTGGAAGACTTAGCGCTGTGGGATGTGCAGTAGAACTCCTGGAATAGAAAGGGAAAGAAGGAAATGGATGGATGTGAAATCAGTCATGGATTGCACTTACTTGGCTTGAACTCTTAAAAATTGCTCAGGTCAGAAGTAACATGATAGAGAGAAATTGATTCAATCAGTTTTAAAGTAGTTTTCGTGAGTTACTGTAACAAACACTTCGCTGGTCTTATTCCATTCATTAGAAACAGTGTAAAGAAATAGTATCGGCAGTTTACAGGGTCTTATTCTTCAGACTAAAATCATCTAGAAGAGATAATCCTGAGTGGATTTGATTGGAACTGCCTGCAAACTATTGTAATGCGTGCATGCAAAGGGCAGAATAAAAGAAGTTTGTAGAATGCTGCTCATTTCATTGCAAAGTATAGTTTCTTCTAATAAGCACCACCTTGCTACCCACTGAAGGATTAATCAGATTGGTGCATATCGAAAGGATTGGACTCTGGCAGAAAACAGTCAAGGAGCCAGACATCAATTCTATTGGCAGACAGCTTTTTTGAAGCATTTGTCCACAGGGATTAATTCACCTTGGCTTGTAGAGGAAAATGCATATAGTGCATACCTTCTGTGCTTGAAGTGTTTGTCATTGTCTTTTCATGAGGAATATGCCAAAGATGAGGAGATTGTTTTTATCAGAAGTTCTGCAGAACTGCCATCAGCAGAAGCTGTAGGGAAGACAAGCTGAACCGAAATATATCCATCGACATGGACTTAGTGCTCCCTTGACATGACAGCTAGTGGGGTGGGTCTGGTTTTGCAGCCAATTCTTGTGAAAGGTTAAAATAAATTTCAGTACAGGATTAAGGCAAATCAGGTTTCGCAACAGGTTAGAAATTTACAGGAGAAAGTGCTTTCTTACTTTGTATTGCTTTCCCCTTGATCTTGCTTTATTTCTGTCATTATGAAGTCAGAACCTAGAAGTTAGATGGAAACACTCCATACAAAATACCTCTACTCTCTAGGGTGATCGTGGCCTTTGCCCTCACAAAGTCCAGTTTAGCTGGCTTCTTCCCTTTGCACATTTCCAGACCCTTTCGGGTTTTTTGGGTTCTAATCTGCCCTTTAACAATGTCATCTCCTTTTTAGGACACCATTTTTCATTCTTTCCCTGCTTATCCAAAGAAGTGGAAAGATCCACACCATTTGCTGAACGATATTTAAGCTCTTCAAGTGACCGCTAATTTTAATACTGACTTATGGGAAACAGTCTTAATGCTGAGTAGTGGTATTTGTGATACTGATGACATTTCTGAATGTCAGCTGCAATAATTTTGTTCATAATTGGTTCTGATTACAACATTTATTTTCATCAGTTTCAGTTTAGAACCTTTGTAGCGTTAATAATAAAATGCACTGAATGTAAAAAAGCATACAACAACTTTTTCTGCAGCGCTCCTGAGACCATTCTGTGGTGTTCTTGGACATGAAAAGATTCTGCTACATTCATGGACAGCACAGAATATGTCGTAAGTAGTATATTTGTGACAATGGAATTAATAATTGATGCATTGTAGTATTATACAAGAAGCACAGCTGCAGTATAAGACAAGAGCCTTACATCTGGAAATCACTCTGCAGGAGAAAAGCCTTCAGAATATAAACCTTTTACTGTCACCATGGACAGAATGCTGGACGTTCACAACACACAAATGTCCAGGTTATAAACTTGCAAGCTGCATTAATGTGGCAGTTAAATTTACTAGTCTGAAAGCTGCACTTGTAAAATATTTATGAATACATGTGGTTGTCACTGCAAAGAAACTGCACTGTCAGCTCAACCTCTCTAATTTTTTCTTCTCCCTGTCTTCCCCCCACTGGAATGTATTCCATGATATTCAAAACATGACCCTTACCTCACTTAAAAAATACCTACATGGTAGGTGCAAAAGAAAAAGATAAGGGGTATTTTCATGATATTTTGGTCACTGTTTCATTGACTCAGAAAGGTTTCCATTTGGTATACCTTAATGGGAAATTAAATCTCTTTTTTATATCTGTATTTTTCTTCAAATTAAAAAATGAACTGTGAAGAATGATTTGAGTTTTTTCCCACAAAATTTAAACTGTTCAGTAAGTCATCCAGTGCAGTGTTTTTACAAGTGCCCTGGATAGCTGCCTAACAGGGTTTTGTGGGAAGAGAGGGTTGAAAATGAGGCTTGAATGATTCAAAAATATGCTACATGCTTTAAATACATATTGCATGTTTTGGATTTCTTTGTCCCAAAGAGATCACAGCTTTCATATTTAAATGATGCCTAATTTTGTGTATATATTGATCTTGTTCATGAACACCTGCATTACTGTGGAATGTCCTCCTGTATATTTTAGAGGGCTCAGGAGCTAAACAGACTATACCAGAAAGGAAACAAAAGGAAGAAATCTTATTGTTTCCTTACCTGTCAGCAAATTGACATCAGTGTGATTTTTCTTCAAGAGGTGTTCAGGGCTGGATCCTTTCTTAATGTAATATTGAATTGGTGTTCAGGGCTGGATCTTTGCTTAATGTAATATTGAATTGGGGCAGGGAAGAGGGAAGAACAAGCAAGAAATTAAAGTGTTCATTCTAGTCTTCAAGTCACTCAGTTAGGATTATATGCGCACAACAGGTATGACCATATTTATTTAGCACTTTCATGTCTTTAAACACTCCAAAATACCAGTGTATTGGTACTGAAGCTTGGGGCCCAGGATGAAGGGGGTTCTCACATGAGCTTGGAGCAGCAGCTGTGGTCCCTGCCAGCTGCATGTCCAGCATTTCAGCATCTCCAACAATTAAATAACTCCAGAGTCCGGGGTGATATTGCTATAAGCAGTGCACTTTTGCCAATAAATGTCCCACTGGAACGAGGCTACACACCCCCAGACTCAGCAGCCTCCACACCCTTGGGATCTAGCTGAAGAGGAACTGCAAAGTCCTGCACTTCAGTGAGGGGCATTGCCAAGTTCTGTAGCTGAAGAGGAGTAATTCCACACACCAATTACAGGCTGGGGACAACCATCTGGAAAGCAGCTTGGTGGTGAAGGACTTCACAGTCCCTGTGGGCACCATGCTGAACATGAGCCAGCAGTGTGCCAGGGTGCCAGTGAAGGCTGACAGCACCCTGGGTTGCATTAGGAAGATGATAACCAGCAGGTTGAGGAAGGTGATTATTTTCCTCTGCTCAGAACTGATGATACCACGCCTGAAGTGCTGTGTCCAGTTCTGGGCTCCCCTGTACGCTATTGACTTGAGCACACTGGAGCAAGTTCAGAAAAAGGCCACGAAGACATAAAAGGAAAAGAGCACCTGATGCATAAGGCAAGGCTGAAAGGGAGGATTATTCAGCTTGAGGATGATCAAACACTAGAACAAGTTTACCCAGAGAGGTCACAGAACTTCCATCTCTGAAGATAATTGGAACTTGACTGGGCAATATTGACTTTTCAATTAGCAAGCTGCCCCAGCTGACATATCTCTGAGCAGGAGGGTTGGATTAGGTCATCTCTAGAGGTTCCTCCCAACCTCAAACATTTTTTTATTCCGTGGTGGCCAGAGTTTGATCATGCTCCTTATGGACTCTGGGATAAGTACAGATAGCATGGGTCAGAAATTGTGTGGATATAATTTTGACCAGGGAAACCTGCATGCCTGTAGAAATCTGGAGCTGGGTTTTTGGCTCTTCTCTGTGCTTCTGGTACTGTGGATCCCTACAGTGCAGTTTGGCTTGTTCCCTCCTCGCAGCAGTGCTGGGATGGCTGTTGAGCCCCTCATCAGCACCACTCTGTCTGAAAGAGAGGGAGGGAGTTGTCTGGGGACCCATCCTCATGGAGTCTCATTCACCACAGTCCTGGCTGTGAAGTGAGCATCACCACACACTGCAGACCATCTGGGATGCTTCTAAGCTGGCAAAATGCTGACTGAAGTGTGGGTAAAGAGCTCTGGCACGCCACTCTCTGAGAGCCCTCACAGCAATATCCGATACAATACTGGCAGCATGTGTGCTCAGCTGAACAGAGACTGCATATAATGAAATCCTTGTTATATAACACAGCTGATGGATAGGGATAGATATATATATTCACCAAATGACATTTCCAGGGGTGAATATTACCAAAATCTTTGTTCACATTTAAACATGTGATATAGCTTTTTTCCTCCACAGGAAAAAAAATGACTGCAAATGTCTGTGACACTTGAAAAATCAAAGTCTTTCAAAGTAATAAAGGCAATGCTCAGAAAATATTATGAACAGTAGCCCTACTACAGTATTTCCTTTAAAGAGACGTCTGGGGTGAATTAGGGTGCTGCTCAGGCTGTGGCACTGCTACAGATGTTGAGGTGTAAACGTGTTTTGCAGGGACTGTAGATATGTGATCATGTATAGAGCTTTTATTAGGAGCTCAAGCACTATATTTCCAGTAATATGAAGAATGACAGAGAAGAAAAGAAATACCTTCTGAGTCTGAATTACGGCCACATCTAATGAGCTCAGAGGTGTTTTTCACTCAACTTTAGTATTACTTTTCAACTCCTGCAGCTTAAATGAGGCTACTGATCATAACAGTAAATATGGGCTCAAAGAATATCCCAAGAGGTGTCATTAGTAACATATTACATCCTTTTCTAATTTGTACGCTTACCATGTTGCGGGATTTCACAGGACTGATGAAACCTCCAGAACTGCATGTTTCCCTCAGCAGTCTACAATAACCCTTAGTCTGAATGACATGTATTATTTCCTTGTTGAACATGTGATGTAGAGGTTTTAGTAAAAGATTTATTGTAAGGAAAACTAGATGTTTTATTTCCAGCCTAATTGAATACATTATTGCTCTGAGTTTTAAAATGCTGTGGTGATATATTACACCTCAATACAACTGTACACGTGAAATCTGCAGCAAGAAAGTTTATTGGACTACAAATCAGAATACAGCTGTTGATAGGAGAGCTATATACCTTTAGCTGCAATGTTACAATAAAGTTTTACTGTGTAAGTCATAGTGGGAAATAAAATAAAAGTCTGATAAAATAGTTAAGTAATACTTCTTTTTACTGACTGGAATAAAGGCAGGTGCCAAAACTCAAATCCCCTCTGTTGTGTGGGGATGATAAAAGAGCCATAGTGGAATCTCCCTGTCACAGTTACACGCAAGATAGTGATAAAGCTCCTAATCCCAGTAAGGATTAACTGCAGAGCAGAGCAGCTTCCAAATTTGCCCTGGAATGGAAGATCTGCTCTAAGCCATGTTTGGTGCTTGCCCAAGTATTTGGACACAGTACAGACAAGGTGCAGAGCAGCCAGGGGATATGCAATTCTCGCTTGGTTCAGCCTCTCTTGCCCAGCAGGCAGGACTGCCATGCAGCTCAACCCAGCGCTGCTGCCTCAGCCTCCCTGCACCGTCCCACTGGCTGTCAGCGCCTTGAGAGCCATGGAAATCCAGGCATCATTGGGCTTCTCTGCATTCTCCTCATGCATCAGAGGGTTGCTCTGCTTGGCATCCATATGGCCTCTTGTAACTGCCTGGAACTGGGTACCTGCAGAAATTGGTGCCAGCACCCTTCTGCAGAAGAGTAGTGCCCTTTTGTGATAAATTCAACAGGAGAGATGCTGCATTGCTCTTTCCTGGGACTCTGGGGATGGGAAATAAGATGTCATGAATAGATGATTTCTACAGTGGATCTTTCTTCTAAGGCTTAAGTGATGTCTACCTCATCTTACTCTGGGTCGAATTTTTGAATAACATGAAATGTTAACTTACACCCTTTCTCTCCCTTCATATCTCCTATCTAATTGCTATTTTTCCCAAGCATGTATTTCTAAGTAACAGTTGTTCAAATTACAAACTGTCCTGCAGAGTATCAGAAGGTCTGAAAAATCACATTGGCAAAGAGAAGCTGTAGCTGACTCTGTGTGTTATGGCTTTTTGCCTGTTCATCACACCTCCTGCTTTGTACCTGAGCTACCTCTTTAGTCTCAGTAGGAAGAAAGGAGGTGGGGGGGAAAAAAAAAGGCAAATAAACATATTCCAGAGGTCTGCAAAACACCTGGGCCTGATATCTAATATTGTGACAAATATAGAACCATAACAAAATTAAGAAGACTAGAAGTAAATTAATCACTCTGTGGAATTTATTATATAAATATATTAATTGGACTGAAGTCGTACCTGATAGCACTAGGCCTAACTTAAGTTGTGGCCATGAAATGTTTATGCCACATCATTAACATTTGATTCCAATAGGGATCCTAAAAGGAAAGTGACACACAAATTTTCCAGATAGCAATATTTAAGCAGACATTTTAAAGAAAATAGACCACCCTGTTGGCTCTAAACATGCTGTCTCTACCAGGACAAACATTTTCTTCTGCCAAAACCTAAGTCCAAGGATTAGAAGCCCACTAAATATCTACATATCTACATGTCTTTAGATGTTTGATGAGCCTGAGAGGAACTATTCATCTTTCCAGCCTCTTTATCTATCAAGTCCTACAAGATGACCCAACTGCTCAGCCTGTCAAAAAAAAAAGTTTGTCAGTCTTCCAATTCTCTTTCCAGTGGCATAAGATTTCCATTAAAACTAAAACCCCCAAGCATTCATTGCACACTTGAAATACTCTTCCATGATGAAGTAGAAGTCAGAGGGTTGGGAACTGCCCCTGTAACTTCCATATGAGTAGTGCCATCCTACTCTCCCTTCCAGTATTTTCACTACAGGCATTACTAGATCCTGCTTTTAATCTGCCAAATCTGCATATTGTTAGCTATTACTATCCTTTTCTGCTAAAGCTTCCTTTTGTTGTTTGTGCTCTTTCATTGGTTTTTAATATAAAGTAACTTTTCCCTGTACAGAGGGTCTTTGTGTGTTTCTCTCGATGCACCAGTTTTCTGCACTAACCTCCATCTATTGTTTTAAACAATTGATCCATGGGCTAAAATGGGAAAACAGAATAATCCCTCATTTAAATGATCAATGAAAAGGAATGACTAGGGGAAAATGTTGATCGCTGCTGCAGCCCTAATCATCCAAAGTGTTAGTGCAATTTAGAGACGGGAGGAGGGGAAGAGATTTACAACATTGGGAACTCCCAAGGAAGGAGGTCTGCAAGGAATGGCTCCCATATGGAACTGGAATGCTTTGTACACCCCGGCTTAGCAATTAAATTTACAAGGTGTTGCTAAGTAGCAATACCCCTGTAAACTCAGCAAATGCTGGAAATGCTGTTACAAAACTAGAGACTTCTTTTATTGCTTCTCACATTTCAGTAGGGAGAAAGTCATTAGAAGAAGGCTGTTCTTTGTACAGACTTCCCATTTGGAGAGCTGGGAGGTGTATTCTGATAAAAGATCTGTGAGAGGATGCAGCATGGGCCTTTGGCAAATGCAGGTTTTTCTGTAGGGAGGACAAAATACGGAGCAAAACAACTATATTGATCTAAATCAGAAACTCTGTGTCTAAAATGACTGGTCAGTCATTTACTTACACACCCACACGTATATACATATACATATGCACATTTCCCCTTGGAACAAAAACTGCCTTTTAAATTCTTCTCAGTCAAGTTTCACTGACAAACTTGCTTGACGGGCATCAGGGACCTGAGGCAAGCTTCAAAGGAAAAAGTAGCCATCACTCATGCTTCATTGGATTTCTATGACAGAATGATCAAATCCTGTAGAACCTGGCATAAGCACATCATTATCAAACCCTGCTTTAGCATTTCTTAAGTGATCACGGAGGCTGAGGTCCTTGGTGACTCCTATTTTCTGACACTGTTTGTAGTTATTTGACCTTTTCTCAGTGGATAATCCACACAAAAAGCCCTAATTACTTCCACAGCTTTGAGCGGTCCAGCACTGTGAATAATCAATGACACTGATTTAGGTATTGCACAATCAGATGCTTATGGTGTTTAAAGAACATTTTTCCATTGACCTGCCACAGCCGTAGGACAATACCGAGCGCTGAAGTTGCTGTTGTAATCACAAGCTGGCCAAGTGACCTTGGGGGTCTGAAGTTGATTACTAGGGTCTTGAATTGAACAGATACAATACATTTTTAATGATCTCTTAATTTTTATTTTCTTAAAGCAGCACTTGGTGATCATGCATCTAGCAAGGTACTGACAGAATCTCAGAGCAAGATTTGTCTATAAACATAGCTGAGGTTTTTTTTTCTTTCTTAATATCATCTTAATTTTTATTTTGACTGCTAGAAAGCACAGTGACAGGACTTAGTTTGTCTTAAAAAAAAATGAACAAACAGTTGGGCGTTTGAATATCTCCTGCTTCAAAAGTATTCAAGCATGAAACTAGAACAGGAGAAAAGGAGAACAGAAATTGCCTAGATATTGCTATAGACTACAATGTCTGTGAGAGGAATAGGGTGTGGATTTTTAGAAATTATTCAGTCTCTGATTCACTGGGTTCTTCTCCCCTCTTCACATAACATGAAAATGGAGTTCATTATCCGAAGTTATTAGGTTTAAGTCTACCACCTGCTCAGTTTTTTCAGCTTTAAAAACTAAAAAGAGAGAGCAATCCCATTTTGTTTGCTTCAGAATGAAAGCCTTGCAAAGATTTTTCTAAGGAGCCATTTGTTCAGGTAAAATTTATGATGAAATATCAGATTGTCTGGGGGTGGCTGTAAATCACAGGAATCTTACGCTAAAGAGATAGAAAATATGAAGTGTTTGGTGGGGATAGGCATAGAAAGAGAAAAAAAGAAAGAAAAAGCAGAAATTTTGATCAGCCAAGAGAAAAATTTCCTCATATGCATTTTGGGGTTTTTTTAACAAAACCTGCTTGTGTCATCAAAAGTAGTGTATTTCAACAAAAGGCTCAAAGGTTTACCGGGAAATACTCCGTGTGTTTCTTCAGAGAAATCCCAAGCAATGAGAAGGAAACACAGAAAGGGGGAGCATAGTTTGAGGGAAGCCTCTGGGTAGCTCCAGCACCTTTCCCCTCCCAAAGCAGTAAGCTGGTGGGGTCACTTCTAGTGTACCAACCTCTGAAGCAGAAACAACAGGAAGAAACACTCATATTGTGGAGTTTTTAGTTTTTCCAGACTTCCTGACAGGCCATGAAGAGGAAGATAAACAGAAGAATATAATAAGAGCAAAGATAGCTTATCAAATAAGAACCACGTTTGTCTCTGCAATAGGAAAACCTGCCCTTTTCTCTCCTTTGAAAACAGCGCTGCACTTCTGTTACCCCCCCCAAATGAAATGTCTTCTTAAGACACCTGCTTATGTTTGCATTCATCCTGATCAACCCTAAAAGTTCATGTTGTCAAGGCATAATATGGGCATAGCCTGCTTAGAGACCACTTTTGGAGATGCCAGACAAAGAGCATAAATAACATTAACTGTCCTAAAAAGCTGGAACTGTCCACCTGTGTGACTCTTCTGTAGATGATTGGGCAAGAGGAACTGCAGGACAAACTTCATCTTTTATCAGAAAGCCCTTTCCTCCCTCGAATACAGAACAGGAGAGCAAATGCTTACCACAGAAGAGGAAACACACAAGGCCGTAGTTAGTATGGCTGCTGAAGTGAAAACAGGTATTGCAGTAAGCTCGTAAAGAGGGTGGAATGGTTGTTGGGGCAGCTGTCTTCTGTCCCGCTAATTCACATCCTTCCAGGGTACATTGTGGTCTCCTTAAATATACAAATTACTGTCAGATGTACTTGTCTGATCAGAGACTGCACAATCCAGACAGACATTGCAGGATGATGGGAGCAGAATGGTGCAATTTATAGACTAAAATAGAAAGGAGATGTAGAAAGTTCTTTTAGTAACTTAGCCTTGGAGGTTTATACTGCTTCTAGTGGTTTCAGTTTGCTTACCTACCCTCTTGAGGAAAATAAACTAAGTTTCCAGTGATCTTTGCCAGTTAAATTTGGTAAAAGTTTTAGAACAAGCTGGTTTTGAATGCTGTCTCCAGTGAACTAGACATGAACATGCATGACTTTCATTAATGTTTTCTACATGAAGAATGTTTAGATTCAAAAAGTTATTTTTTCTTGGGTGTCATAAACTGTACTAAATTTTTTTTTGCAATTGCCTTGTAAGTGGTCAACACATTAGGTACAAACGTGTTTAGTCTGCAGTCAAAATTTTCCCCTTTTTTGGAAAGGACATCTCTGAAACTCATTATTCTGAGCTGAAATAGTGTGCAACAGTGCAATCTCTTTTTTCTGTGATTGATCAAATCTGTGTGCTGTCAGCCTGCTAGGATATCAGTCGACTTCATTTCACCTCTCATTTGTCACGACATCCCTTTGGATTGTTGTACTGTGGACAGAAACCAACTGAGCCTCACATTCCCTGGAGGGGTACAGCTCTGGATGAGGATTAAGCTGCACTTGCTTTTCAGCAGTTTCTGACCAAGGAGAGTTTGAAAACAGGCTGTTAGTCTCTTTTCTCTGCAATGACTCCATTTCTTTGTACCATATGGTTATATTTATGTGCTCTATTGAGTGAGACCTTTAACAGCTTTTAAGTCAAGGATGGTGTCAGTGCCAGAGAAAGAGCACTTTTCTAGTCAAGCAAGCGGGCTGAGCTTGATTTTGGAGAAATGATGTTGCTTCTAAATGCCACTTTCAATCCTTAAAATATTTTCATTCAAAAACTGCTGAGCCTAATTTTACAAATAGGCAACGATTACAGTAGTTAGCACTGACTAGGTGAACTTTTCTTAGTTAATATGTAGACAAATTGTCTTTCCTCTCTGCTGGATTCACCAGTATTAAAGCAAGACGGGATAAAACTTAACTGAAATAAATATTCCACCTCCTCCTCCTAATCTCACAATTATTATTTTCTAAATCAGATAAAAATGTGAATGAGGTACTTAGCCTAATTTCCCCCAAGATCAGAAATTCTCAAATACTTTAATTTCTCAAGTCTTCAAATTATGGGTAGCCTGCTACCTTCAGTAATTTCCTGAGATGAAAGAAGAATTAGCTTTTTCACAGGCTGCCGTGGTGGGTGTTAACATCACAACAGCTGAGGACCAGGTGGCTGTTCAGCAGACTTCCTTAGGAAGGTGTGGTTTATTAGAAAGTCTAAAAATCAAACAAAATCTTGCTAGTAATATAAAAATAAGAACCTCTTGCCAAGCTGTGAGTAGTCTTGTCCATGTAAGTTTGTTATTAAGGAAATTATGTCTAAATAGCAAGCACTTTATTATCACAGTCTCTGCTAGTGCCTAAGAGATAGCCAGAGAGTGTTTACACACACTGATAAGACTGCTGGATCTGCTGAAAAATAGCATGTTAAGTAGTAACTCCATTGAAAAACATTTTCAATTTATTGATTCCAGTCAAATAAAAGCTGTGTGGTTCGTAGTGGAAATACAAACACAGTGGCACATCTCAGGAATTCGTGGAGAATTAGATCCAAATGCTTACACAGGTTGGTAGTTGCCTACAGGCTACATGATAACCCTTCATTCTGCAATAATCCTGGTAACTCATTTACACAATAATTCTTAAAAGCTGACATGAAAGGTGCTGCTTGGATTTTTCAAACTCTTGGGGCAGTTGAGCTGTACATCAAGAGCCTGGCCTCCTGCAGGAGGAGGGGAGTTTGTGCCTCTGCTCAGTGACAAAAATCTGATGAAAGAACCAGCTTTGTTATTTTATAGCAAGAGCAAAGACAAATCTTTCATATAACTCCTTCCCTTTACACCTCCTGTCCTAGGCTTTGTTCTGCTTTGAGTCTTAGTGGAGAACAACGCATGTCTTATGTCTTGTGACAAATCTACAACTTCAAAAAGGCCTTAAAAAATACCTTTCACCATTTTATGCCTAATTTACATTTCTAAAAAATGCTTTCAAATCCTTTCATAGAATAAATACTTTTTTTAAATGTATGCTTCCTAAATGTAACATTAGGAGGTATATGTTTCCCAAATATAATACTCTCATTTTTCTCCCACACATGAAATTTACTGTATCATCAGATCTGACTAAAATTTACAGTTACCCGTAAAATTATTTTGATATATTTGATTTTTTTTTTCATTGCATTGTGGAATAGAAAATGTGTTTATGGCTTTGTCCTATGAATATTTTCACAGGAATTTAATCAATAAAGATTTTAACCAAGAAAGTTTGCAGTTCGTTTTTGACAGTCATCTCTCCAAACGCTTAATCATTTTGGCAAAAATAATTTTTCCTCCAGATAAATTTCCCTTTCAAAGCTCATATAGCTGCTGCTTACTCAAGACAATCCAGTCCTGAGAATCATTTCATTTCATGTGCATGAGAATTCATATACATTTTCCCAACATGAATCAAAATGCAGACTTGCTCTGAAAGATTATTGTTTATATGCCTTTTTTAAAAAGCAAAACGTAGCAAGTGCCCTGGGCTTCATTTGTAGTTTAGTTGACGTTGAATTTTTTTAATTTTCTCAGCCCTTTTTATGGAAACATAGTTTTTGTTCTAAAATTAGACAGTGGAATGTTTTACATAGCATTTATGCTACAATCTAAAGGATAAAATCAAAGGAAAGAAAGCTGTATAGCCTGTCTCAAATCCAGAATGTTGTAATAGTTGTTATCAAGGAAATGCATGCAGAAATGGTCCAAACAAGATTGCTTTCTGCCATCACAAAGGCATATCCTTTAGCATGAACAGGATAATTTCATGAAGATTTTAAATCAGGATAAGACCATATATTACAGTTGTGATTAAAAAGAAAAGATAGAAGTTCATTGCTTGAGAATTCTTATACATATTTAAAACACATTTTAAATATTATAATTTGGACTGTTATTTCTGTCTCCATTACTCACATGGGTAGGCATTTATTCCACAGGACTCAAAATCAATAGGACCAGCTGTATAATATTTTTTGAATTGGGCTGTTGCCAGGATGCATATAAATATTTCATTCTGCTCAAAGCGTGGGGAAGGAGACGGAAGTAATAAGGCAGTTTTGAGAGGGGTTATTTAGTTTATCAGTGACTCCAATCTTGGAAACTTCCTTTTCATAACCAAAGATGGGAAATTCCTAGCTTTTTATTGGCTGAACTTGCAAAAAATCATAGAGGAGCAATCAGGTTGCGATGCCACTTCATGAGCTGGCTTTGAGGAACAGGGAACAAAGAAAGAGCTGTCTATGGGGATCTTTATACCTTTAAAGAATGTGTGCTAGGTTTTATTAATTTTCTAATTATGGCTGCTCATTTGAGGATTTCTTTAAAATGTATCAAGAAAAATATGTCTCAAGAAAAATAGTGCAGGCTTCATCTGAGACAGCGCTGTTCCTGACAATGTCTGCTTTGCCTTCAGCCCAGTTTGCTCTGCTGTTTTTGTTTTTATTTGCTATGATCAATACTTACACAATACTCCAGGACATGCCATTTTTTTTTTCAAAGATGTAGAGATTTAAAATAGCCAGTTTGGTCTGAAACTTGAGCTAGATTTGGGCTTAGATCAGGGGTATTCTTCAGTAAACCAACATGGGAACAATAAGAGAAGCTAAGGAAGGTGGACATGACCTACAGGCAAGGGGAGAAGAGCACATGGCTTTTAGGATAAGTGGTGTGATCACTCTATGTGGCTGGTTGTCACATGTGGCACTGATCCCATGTTTTCTGTCTGTCGAAGTCAGGCTCTCATCTTCCTGTCCTTCCCTCTTCTCTGAGCTTCCCAGCTAGTTTCATCCAAGTCTGAGAGAGGGATAAAGGTGTCAAATATATTAAGTTCTGTAAGTTATCCTGAAAATTATCAGTCATGTAAAGGAGGGAAATCCTATAACTACATCTTCATGAGGAAGGGCCATACTGAGCCCTCGCTGGAACAGTCAGACACCAGGCTGTGCACCAGGAGGCCTCATCTGTCCTGCAAGGAATTTCTGTTATCCACATGATGGGGACTCACAGCTTGTCCTCATAAAAAAAACATTCAAGGGCATGTTTATCTTCTGCCTTGATGCTCCCAAATCACTGCATCATGCTGTATTTGACTTGTAGCTTTCTTCTACCCAGCCATATTTTGTGGATTACTGTTAGTTTATGTGGACACTGTGCACTTTACCAAAGACAGCTGCAAAACTAGCCAGGGAACCTATTCTCTCTCTCTTTTACCTGTTAAATTATGTAACTAAATCAGCAGTGCCAGTGCCTCCTTGCTCTTCCATCATCTCATACCTAATATTAATTCTTTGCTTGCTCAACAGTAAATGCCAAACACCATATTTCTGTCTTCTTGTATATATCAGAATTGTCCATTTCTTTCAAGATCTTTTTTATCACATTGTGTTAGTAGAAGAGCATGTACTCACATTAGTAGAGCTGGGAAAACTGATTTTATCGTCTGCAAGATGAATGGAAATATTGCATCACCTAAAAGTGATGTTTTCACTGTGAAGTTACATCCTTCACCCTTAAAAAAGAGGGATCAACTTTGTATAATGAAGATGTTTCAATTTAGACACCAGTATCCAGGGGAGAGAGGTTTAGACCTTCTCTTTCTTGGAAAACTTAAAACATTATTGAATAACAGATAAAATGTTTTAACTGTTCTGGGAAAAGAAAAAATCATAAAACTTGGCATGAATTTGTCCATTTTTTCAGCAGAGCCAAAGCTGTTTTTTGTAGTGAACGAACATTTTCTTTGCAAATTTGAACCAGTTGTATTCAGAGATTCATTCTGTATGAGTGTAGGGCCTTGATGGCAAGGCAAACCACTTGCTGTCATTATTGGGAGCGATAGCCCATGGGAGCTCAACCCTGGTGGTAAGTTTGTGAAGGGAGGAGTGGTGCCTCAATGCACCAGACCCTGGATATCTCTCCTAGCCAGCCATGGGGAGGTCTCAGATAAGCCTGTCATCCTGACAGGGCAAATCAGTGCTGAAAAGGCTTTGCACTCTGTGGGGCTCGGTCTGCTTGATAGGACAGAGCCGCCTCCTGATAAGCAGAAGTGCTCTGCTCCCTTTGACTCCTCCAGGCCATTTTGTGTCTCATGGCCCCGGGGTGGGCCACCAGCAGGCCTGATGACACAGTGGTGCTCATTCTGCCAATATTTTATATTGAAGTGGCTAGGCTGATGTGCTCCCTGCTCCTGATGCAGGAGGAGTGTTGTAGTGCATTCATTTTATTGATTGTCAGTTATTCATATCAAAATGAAGCACTTTTGTCATAATAAAACTACACCTCTGTTGGCATGGGAAGGAGAGGGGGACAGTATAATATTTTCAGTGCCAATTTTGTTCAAGTGACACATTTTCTGTGTGGCCAAAACACTCTGTTCAATGCCAATACACTTCTGCTGCTCAGTTCCTGCTCAAGGTTATACCTGTTTAACCAGAAAAGCAGATCTTAAAACTGTGTCTTAATGTCTACAACCTGTTAAACATCTCAGGAAGCAGGAGTAATTAAGCTGCAGATTTGAAAGGTTTGACTGCATGATTTCAGTAGAGAGCGTGAATTTTAATCCTGTCTGTAAACACAAGGGTAGTGAAAGATGCAGACTTCTGCACATCATCTGTTTAATGTTTGCCAATATTAAGAATACTTTACATGTCTTGAAGTGGGATACATTTCATTTCAAAAGGGCCTGATTAAGGTGATCGCTTTGACTTTTTTCTCAAACTGTTATCATGATTGTGAATTATTTTCTAGGGTTTTGAACAGAAGTATTCCCAAAGGGAAGACAAATTAGTTGATGATGCTGCTAGAGAGGCTTTGCAGTCCTCCTCTTTTGAAGTTCCTAATGATATGAGTTTCTCAGTATTTCAGTCCTGACTGCTGCTCACCCCATTCATTTAAAAGTTATGTAGACTGAAAATTATCCCTAAACTTTTTTTTTCTTTGTGCTTGCTCCCGAGAACTGTGACCAGATGCAAACATGATGATGTGCCTGTGCATGCCACTGTTGCTTAACTGTAAGCAAAGCAAGAGAAAAGGCTGATTTAGAAAATAAACCCAAGGTGCTTGATGAGTGAAATGTCAAGTAGATTCATGTCTGGCAAAGGACTCTTCCTTGTCCATCATCATCCAATCAATGACACTTGAACCTGGGTTGACCAGGTCACCACACCACCTCTGCTCAAAGCAGGGGGAAATTTATAGGTCACCTTTTTGAATGACAATTAGTACAAGAAGATATGGTAATCCTGCTGCCTTTCAAAGCATTATTGTTTTACCATGCAAAAGTCTCAGTGTATCCGTGCACAGCAGTACCTGCTCTCTGTGTTCTTTACACGAGGAGAAACAAAAGACCTTTAGGAAACTGTCTCCCTAGTGGCTCTTGTCTGATTAGAAAGTCCTCAGGGGATTAGCAGTATGAATTTCACAGCTTGTCCCCCCCAGTCCCTCCCACCCCTCTGCATTAAGGTTAGAAGGATGTGCTTAGATCAAATCAGAAGGAGATTAAAGGAAAAGAAACCCCAGAGCAATTCTCTTTTGCATTTGAATGAATATTTGTAGTCAATAGTCATTTACCATTGCTTTTAAAATATCCTTGAATTTCAGTGAAACAAAGTTCAAATACTGCCATAACACAGTAATATCTTATACTTCCATTTTAGATTGGTTATATCATTTACAGTTAATTTGTTTTACTTGTACATATTTGCTGTTGAATGTAATCCTTCAATTTGCTCAGGAGATTTCATCGAGTCCCCAAGAAGATCAAAAGCTTTAAAGGTTTTGTTTGCATTTCCATGTAAGACCTACTACTTTCTTGCTGCAGAATAGCCTAGAGAGCATTCTTTAAACCCATGTTAACTGCCAACAGACAGAGCCTGCAGGGGACATCTTTGAGGTGAGCACGATCAAACAGAAATAAATTTTAACCTTTTGTACAACAAAGTGAGGAAAAAAATCCAATTTCCTATGAAGCCCTCGCTACATTGCCTGTGAAACCTATCTCAGCAAAGATGGTCTTTAAAGGGGTGAGTGATGCACAGGGGTTTCCTTAGCAAGGACTTGTAAAGGATCTTTTTAAAAGCACAATGTGGTTCTAAAAGGAAAAGGATAGGAAAATGCTGTTCTAAGGTATACTCTTTTTATATCTGAATCCGTTACCAAATTGATGTAATAAGAGCTGGTCTCTGCACTACCGTCATCGTGTGAAGTAACACCATCAGTCAAACCACTGATTCTTCACAAAGGAAAAAATAATCCCACCTAATGCAAGCAGGGAGAATTGTGTCTGCAAGACTGATATGCGAGGGAAACCACACTGGATTCATTTTTGCTCTCTTCTACAGATAGGTAATGTTATGTCTCTGGGTGGGTACAAATGAAAACCAAACTTAATTCAGCACACTTTAGAACTTAAATAACCAGATGGTGAAAAGGTAAAATGGAAATGTAGGAAATGTAGGGGGAGAAGGTGCTCTGAGAGTGGATTTGGTTTTTTGAGTGTTTAGCTTTCCATGTAGGCACTAGGTAAATTTGACATCTTTCAGTGGGAACTGCTCAGTTGGAAGCACTGTGGCAGATCCAGGCTCCCTCTCTCTCTTTGTGTATTTTGTTATGGGAGAAATCCATGATTAAAGGGAACCTGTGACAACAATGCATGCAAATAGAAAGCCATTGTTCACTGCAGCCTTCCTAACTTGGATGTGTGAAGTCAGTGGCTTAAGTGCTTCACCCTACCCTGGGCTGAGCATGTAACCCAATGCGAAAAGCAAAAGTGAAGCAATGGTGCGGGGATGTTTAAAACAGAAGCTCACATGTGGCACTGTATCTGTGACTGACCAGAGTCAGCTTGAAACATCTGAGGGACTTGAGAAATAGAAAGGTCCCTATTTCTCCCGCGACTACCATGGAGACTGGCACAACTCCCTAACTTGCAGTGGAATTGCATGAACATTCTCCCTGGCAGGAGAGCCAACTGAAGAGCTTTCTGCAGCTCTCTCCCTCTCCTCTCCCTCCTAGAGGTCACTGGTCTCTCAGTGATGCTGGTTTAGGGGGTCTTGATATTGTGTCCTAAAGTGGATCAGTGCAGTGATTGAAGGAGCTTGCTGTTCTCTCTAATTTGCTTTTTTAATAGTGCTTTTGGATATATTTAATCTAAAACAACTCACCGATTGACCGTATAGCAAAACCGCACTAACGGCTGCCCTTAAGCAACCTCTGCAGTGATGACCAGAGAGACAAAGGAGAAAATTATCAACAAGACTGGAACCCTTCAAACCCCCTTTTGCTGCCAGAGAAAAATGCTCGCCTTTCACATTCCTAAACTTAGCGTTTGCCTTTTACACCGGCTCTGCTGCAAACAGGGATCTGCCTACAAGTAACACCGGCAGTATGGCTTCCAGGGAGTGTGCAGGTCAGATAGGAAGCACGGCCCAGCAAACAAGTGCAATCAATGCAGATTAATGATGCCTGCTTTCATTCATGTCTAGGTATTTCATTGATGTAGCTGATAGCCAATCTTTCTTGCTTTTATTTATGCAAGCCACATTTATTTGGTTAGCTTTTGGTTGATTGATTTTGTACTTCTGCTTGTTTGGGTTTTGTTAGGCTTATTTCATTTCATGACAATATAGCTGATTTATTTCTGACAACAGTAGCAATTTAATGCAAAACACTATTGAAAGCTTCATATAACTTATGTTTTTAATTTCTGCAAATACCACCTAGATGCTGTAGGCAAAGACACTATATAAATCTTAAAGTTAAATAAATATTTACTGTACAAGTGACTTGTGTTAATGAATATTGCAGAAGAAGAAGAGCACGTAGATTCACCAGGAAAGAACTGCACAGAATAAAACGTCTTCCTTGGGTGAGGGCAGATTTGCCACACGTTCGGACTCCCCATGGTTTTATTTGCTCTATTAGGGCCAGCCGTGTAGTGGTGCTCACTGGCGCTGTGTAAGGGCGATGGCAGGACAGCCTTCACCAAAGGGTGATCAGCACAAAGGGTCAAGTTCACACCTTAAATGGAGACGTGCAGAATATGGCATGGAAGGAAACAGTGGACAAAGTCCTCTCAGCCAATACAATACAAAGACGGGCAGTTGAAAAAAAAGTGGTTGAAATAGAAGACCCAAGGTGCAGATCTGCTTTCCTCGTGAATATTCCCGTTCACCAATCTGTTGTCTGCAGTTTTATTCCTCATTCTGCTCTGCAGTATCTCAAAACCCTCCAGAATTCAAGAGGAAAACTGATTGATGTATCTCTTCTTTCATCTTCATCACAAGAATGAAAAAAAGGTCCAAACTGCTGGGTCTTGTTTTCATTGGTCTTGTTTCATAACTTACAGCCTGTGTGGCCAGTACCACCAAAAAAAACCCCATTGTTCCATTCTCTTTATTTGAATTCTTTGTGCAACTTTTGTTGCATGGTTTATTTTCTCTTTCGTTCAACTGCTTGATCTACTAACAGTAATATACCTGAGTTTATGCAAATGATCACTACTTTGAATTTTATTGCTTTACTTTATATCCCCTCAATTTATCTGAATTTCTTCACTTCCTTGGTACATCCTTCCCCCTAATTTAAGAGATGAATAAAATGTTAACTCTGTGGTTCTTTGCTGAGCCCTTTCATGTGATTTGAACTTTGAACAGCAAGCAACAAAAACTGAGGCATTTTTTGTTACATGTACCATTCTCATACATGTGCCCCTGGGATTTTTCTTTTTGGTTGCTTGGTTGGTTGGGGTTTTTTTGCTGTGCTTGAAGACGTAGCAGGGTGGCTATATTATTTTAAATTAGGCACTATAGTTTGAAGTCATCTCATGGTCAGTAGAATTGTACAGTTCATTATTTAGTCTGGCAACACTCAGAAACTATATTCCTTTTTTTTTTTAGTTGTACATGAAAGGCTCAAAATGAAAGATCGTTCAATAACAGTGCAGGTTGTAAGGTGCAAGGATTTTCATCTTTGAGCATTTCATGAGGTCTGTGTTCCAAGACCTTGCATTTCTGTTCTTAATTTAGTGGAACAAACAATGATAAAGTATTTGTGAAGTCAGAGGGAGTCTAATCAGCAGTAGTAGTTCAAAGTATTCCCTGCCACTGTCTCAGACTGGAAGCTGGCTGTTGGGTAGGTGGTGAAATATCCCTTGGATAAAATTCAGCCTGTATCTGCATCTTTGATGTAGAACTTTTATGACTCCTGTGATGCTGAGTAACAAGCTCGATTTGCATTCCAAGGCACTCAGCCCTGCTGCTGATATCTCGAGTAGGAGTTCAAGCCCCATTGAAGGAATCTCACTTAACATCGGTGTGAGCTTTAACATGCATTCCTTTTTCCTGTTGACCTGCTCTTGGGGGTTAAAGTTGAGTAGCTGAACTTTAGCTGCTGCCTAGATATGTGCTGAGTGTTTGATACATATTGTCATCGTAGGTCCATAAGGAACAGTTGTGTGCATTGTCTCTGAGGTTTTTTACACGTGTTTTCTGATAAGTTATTGAGAATGCAAACACTTTTCAAAGCTCCTTTACCAGATACTAGTTGTAAAGGGTAAGTAATACTTGAAGAAAGCTGAAGAACCATTTCCTGAAACTTTAGGAAGCACAAGTACCCCTTACATCTTCGCATTTTAAAAGTCAGGGTTCACAATTATGATTTATAATTTTAAACTGTGTAACAGATTTTTAAATTTCTCTTCTGCACTATTTTGATTACAATGGCCAGATCAAAGGAATTTTCCACTCCTTCAGATGTGTCAGTGCTGAGAATGACCAATATTAGTACAAAACACAGTTTACTGCTAAAGAGTCAAGCTAGTCAATTAGCTACAGCAGTAGCACCCTGCAGCCCTGACCAGCACAGGTTACGTTGTTCTACAAATACACTGTGACATCCAGGCTTGCAGCATTTTCAGCTATATTGACAAAATGTACAATAGGACTGGCACACACAGAGCAACACAAATAATACCGGGTATAAAATTCGTATCAGGTGAAAACTCCTTATGAAAAGTGGTGAGAGAGAATATTTTGATGGTGACAGAGGCAGGAAGAAAGGAAATAAGAAGATATTACTTTGCTACGCCTATGTCCCACTTAGGACCAAGCACTTATTCCTGTTTACTACATCTCAGGTAGTCAGCCTTCCTGGTAAATCATAAGTGAAGCAATAACACCTTGTATTAGAACTAGTACAAGAATTTAAAGACTTGATTAAATAATAATAGATATTTTCAAAAATCTTGGGAAAGCCAGGCCCAATTTCCTGAAAATCAGTAAGAACTCAGTAAAGATCCCAGAACAGGGAACCAGCACAGCAACCTGTTAAATTGGCTGCCTTCATAGTTGACCTCTCAGCATTTATCACCTACAGTTATGCCCACAGTTACTGAAGTTACTAATTACTGCTACAGTCTTTGTCTTCCAGGCCAGCTGAATCTTTGATGTTGGGAAGGGCCAGTTGTTGGTGCTGCTTCTCCAAACTCTTGCCCTGGAAACAAAAGAGAAGAAAAGAGAGAGGAATTGTCTGTATCAGAACAACTGAGAAAGTAGAAGTATCATGAACAAGATGGAAAAGAAGATGCAGGAAACCTCGGTGTATTTTGCAGGCAGATAAATCTCAAAAGAGAGGCAAAGGGGGGGGGGAGGGGGGTGGAGAGAGACAGAGAACAAGCAGTCATGCTCTCAAATTTGCCCACACTCATCAGTAAAGTTCTCTGCAGACAGATGAAATACCACAGAGAGGGCCTGTCCATCTGAGCACTACAAAGAGATCCAGGCTCTGTCTTGAAGAAATTTATGCCTGTAGTGATATAAGGCTACCCCACCATTCAGTGTCTCCCAGAACTGAGCTGATGTAATTAGGTTTTTCTAGGTGTGCAATTATGCTTGAAGTGCTGTGTTTTATTTGAACCATTGCTGCTTGTACATAGGGGGAAAATCTTATTCTGTGTTAAGTGGTAGAGCACATATAAACCTGAAAGGAACTTCCCTGAATGTTGTTCTCCCTTCTGCCAAGAAGATATGCTGTAGAAGATACAACATTTTCTTGAGTTGCTGAGCTTCCTGCCTCCTTCCTGAACCAGATCCATTCTAAATTAGATTAGTTTTCCACTGGTTTGACTTAAATGACTTCAGCAGTTATGCTGTAGTGGCACTGCATAAGAGCAGAGAATTTAGCTCACTGATCTCAGTATCTGGTGAAATCATTTAGCTCTTTTCATGCAGAATCCATTATAAGGAAGAGCTGGAGTATCAGGGGAGGGGGGGGTTGATTTTTTTTTCTCGCTGTCAAGACCCTTCCTCTGCCCATGCCTTGGATATAATAAATTTATTCAAGGCAATGAAATGTTAAGTATGAAATCTAGTGAGCTTGTCTTTTGCTTCTGATTGGTTAGATAGAACATGTAGCCAAGGAGAGGCTAGAAATGGGGTTGAAGTATCAGCTCTTTATTTTCCAGGCTTAAACCTGAATTCATTATGATCTGTGCAATTATATTTCTTACTTTTGTCCCCATTCTAGGGAAGAAAATTTGGACCCCATAAAGCCTATGGCAAGACAGTCATTAATTTCAAATGGTTTCTTCTTTTGTTTCTAATTACTAGTCAAACACCTGATGGAAATATTTTTTGTAATTCTTTCTTCTTACCCCTTAAGACACACACATATTGTCTGATCCCTCATCACTTAACATAGCATGGTAGAAAAAGTTATGTAAACATGAAAATATATTTTTTTGAGCTTACAGACAAAACAAGATTGATAAGCAGAAACCAAGTATTCCTTCATTTTTTCTTTCTGATATTTACAGAAAGCTATGAAAGCTCAACCAGCTTAAAGAAACAGATGCAAAAAGAAATCTAGGAGGTATGCTATGAATATGTTAACATCAAATAACAACAGTGGAATTGGGTCTTCTCGTTTGACTTTCAGGTGGATGATGGATGGTGCTCTTACTGTGTTTCCAAGTTAATTTTAAAAGTTCTTCTAGTCTTTGAAATAAGGAACTATGTCTATTGCTTGTACTTTTGATCATTAAAGGCTTTTAATGTAGTCTTATTCTTTCCTCTTGCCTGTAAAAGAGCTTTTCCAAGCCGGACACTGAAGACTTCCACATATCTAGAAAGATATGGCAGCTTTTATGCTAAAAGAGATATAAATCTTTCAACTCTGAGCATGCTTGTTTATTGATGTCCAGCTGTAGCCATCTTGCTTCAAATTTATCGATACAACCCGGCTAAGTTACTCATTTATTACCTTTGGCGATCAAAAACACAGTAAAATCAATTTGTAGGGTCATCCATCTGTGATTCTCACTGCTGCAAAGTTTTTGTGAGATTGTTGCCATTCTTCTACTGTCTACTTCTAGTTGTGATGGTAACTATAAACCAAAATTATGTTATGCCTGGACAAAGAATATGGAACAACAGGACTCCAGTTCATCAGAGAGCTCAGATACACCACAATATTCTAAATAATATTTTCTGATTTGTTTTTTTACTGACAGATGAAACTTTACAGCTACTTATGCCAGAATTTTAAAAGGCCTTTGTAAAATGCAAACATCTGTATTTTTCTTAAAGCTCCACCTGAATTTGAATATGCTTACTGTTAATCTAACTGCTACACCTCATTGTCTTCAATTCAGCCTCTTCAATTTTTTAATAAATACCTAAATGTAATGAAAACAGGTCTGGTTTTAATCACCTTATGTAGACATTTTAGAAGTAATCCAAAAAGCTCCAGAGGCCAGTGGACAAGAGAATTACATCCGCTTGTCTAATACAGCCTTTTCCAAACAGTGTAATATTCACAAATCTTCTAGACTGTGAGTATGCTAGTTTAGTCTTGGGTATAGATAATCATTAAATTGTTGACTTTCATAGAGCTACGTGTAATTTTATTTGTGGCAAATATGGTTTCCTGCCTTTGAAATTGTGCTTGCAAATGCAACAGTAACACCCTTTTAATTATGTGGTAGGTTGTATCAATCAGATTGGCTTTGGCACACACTACAAATACTCCTAAAATGCAACAAATATACCCATAATCCAAGAGAAAATTTCCTCTAAAATCTCATACAAAACACAACCCTGAGCAGTAATAGCTTGAGAAAGGATTAGAAGAGTGTAATGGAGTTTGTCATCCCAGTGTAGTCGTAAGGACACCTGCAAATTCTGCACATGCTTTCTCGTAGCTTCAGGCAGCCATTACAAAAACATCTGTACCAATCCGTGTTCTTGAGACAACAGTCAGGGAGCAAGACCATTCCACGAACGGTGTAACAGTTTATCAGCAACACTAACCGATGTCCAGGGCTGGGAACATACCCAGCAGTGCTCACACATCTAGCAATACATCATCTTTAAAAGCTCACCCAGAGGTAAAGCAAGACAATTCCAGCAGGAATTCACTATTGTCCAGTGAGGTGCTACCTTACTGGGTTCTAGTTTGAGGTTCATTGGAGAGGCAAAAGAGAGTTTTCTTTGCTTGCTGTCCACTTTAAGATGTTATATATCTACCTATGTTATTAAGTTTACATATTCAACCCATACAAGCACAATTTCTATCCATAATAAAAACTTGTATATCATCTAAAACAATTTCAAACTGAAAAGCTTTAGTCTTCATAGCATTTCTTTGAAAGTATTTTATAGACTGGGATTATTTTAGTATCTAATTTTTCTTAACATCTGTTTACTAATTTTTTTTAGGGCTGCTTGCCTCAATTAATACAATTTTTTATTATTGGATAAGGTAGTTGTGAATCCATCAACAGAGGACAGACTGTACATGCCCTAAAGGAAAGCTTTAAATTGGTGGGATTATATTATGCAAATAATTCAAAAATATTTTTAAGCCAGCATTACTTCAGCATTTAGATATTGGCTAAAGCAGCTTTAATATGCAAGACAGGATGTTAGGTGCTTAGCTGATCCAAATGCCAGTCTATAGATTTGAAAGACTAAAGATCACATCACTGGGAGGTTGACAGAAGTGACACTTTGCAAAGTGCCAATGATTTATGCCAATGTCTTGCTTGATGATACTGTTATAGACAGCACTGTCATTACAAAGTCCCTAACGACTTCAGTCTACATTTATGGTGCACAAATTATAGGTGAGCCCAAAGATCGAAACCTTCCTGACTTTTAGATTTCAATGACCAAGTAATTCTCACTAGGTTCACTTCTTGCGTGTTGCCTGATACTTTGCACTCCCTTTCTTGTTTCAGCATCATAATTAGATCACAATAACAAGGACAAAATATATGTTCATTCTAAACCTTTTTTAGCCTTATCTCGCAAACACTATGCAAAATGCACTAAACTTTATACTCCAGCAGCGAGTCACAATACAGCTCTGGCTTTTTCATCAGCAGAAATGCTGCAGGCAGTTCTGCAAGGTATCACACACCTCATGCAAGCTGCTGGGTTCTCTGGTTCCCAGTTATGTCCCCAGTGCTGAGGAAAACCTGTTCTCCAGATCATGAAAACTACACTTCCTTCTAAAGACCATCTCTTGGTTTGGATGCTAGAGTAAGCTTTCCATGCTGTTATAGCCTGACCACCTACGATCCTGTGATGTGTATGATGTTCTGAATCTGTACATTTAAAAAGCTATTCCCATGCAACATTTTCCCCCTTTAGTCAGGACCTACATGATTGCTGGTACTGAAGCAAATTACAACGTTTTCATGGTTTACTGTCTTCTGTAATTCACTTACCTTAACAAGAAGGAAATCAGGGACTTAACTTCATGAGGCATTAAGGTACCACTGACAGTATCAGAGGTAACACTGACACGATCAGAGGATATCAGTTTAAACCAGGAGAAAAAGGAGTTTCTCATAGCTATTTAAAATGAAGCAGTAAACCTTCCTGGGCCAGGACATCTGCTGTAACACACTGACAAAGCCTGTGAAAAAGGAAAGAAGGAACATTTAGGACTTTTGATAGGTCTAAATATGGTGGGATGGTAGGACATGAAGGGAAGCTGCAGAAACAGAAAGTTACAGCTGGGTAAGCCATAAGATTTCACACTTTCCAAACAAAATTCTCTCTTAATACAAATCAGAGATATAATCTTCCTGAGGGAACACACATTTTAAAACACTGAGTGAAATTCTGCAGGTTGTTTTAATGTAAGTCAATCCTTTCTGTGTCCATCAAGGAACCTGCTTCATTGTCTAAGAGCTGCCGAAGTGCTGAACCAGAACACGTCCTGCTGTAGAAGCCATTTAGTCTGAAAATGCCAGAGAGCATCTAATTGCTTTGGTCTTGTGGTTTGTTTTGTAACCACAAATCCTTCAGAAAAATAACAGCTTCATATTACACAATAGGATATATTCATGTCTGAGCTAGAACTTCCTTCAGTTTCTGTCCCACTGCAATTCCCTGCTGGCTCTGAGGACAGAAACGTAACACACAAAACCAGACAAGCAAACATCCAAATGATGAATGTCTAGATAGAAACAATGTCCTTCTCAGAAAATTTTTGTGGTGCAGCTGGCAATATTCTGCAAATTGCTCACTCCAACAATGTGTCATTCTAAAGTCAGATTAGAGCTTAACCAGAAAGTTATCTGTCCAAAAACACATTTTCTTGACTGGCCTGAATAAAGCTTCTATGCATCAAACTTGTTACTATCCATAGTAATGTTAAATAGGGAGTGATATGCCTGTTTAATCTGCAAGGGTTCCCTAGAAGAAACAGTATAAAATCAAGTGCCCTGGTGTCTTTAGATGCTCTTCAGGAAAGATAGATTAAAAAAAATTTTGGTCTGGGGAAGATGATCATCAGTTTATAAAGACTGATCTGGCAGACACTGGGGAAAAAATAACTTCAAAGGTGCTTTGATTCAACAACTATTCCTTGTACAGAACTCCTCACTTTTGACAGGACTCTCAAACAGCGTGTTTCAAGAATGCTGTGTTAATATAGCCAATCACATCATTTATATGAAAATAAATATAAAAAATATTAAGTAGCTATTGTTGATAGTAAATATATATCAGTTTAACACTGTTATTTAGTAAGATGAATGAGTACTCACAAGAACAACAGTTTGCATTTTTTTTAATTTTTGAAAAATATAAAGTCACCATTTTAAGCTCTTCATTCTCATATTCTGGTAACTTCATAAAAGGAAGTTCTAGGCAGTTAAGTTAATCTTTGCAAGACTAAAAGCTTAAAAGAAGGCTGAAAAGACCATTGAAGGTCAGAATTTACATATTGATCAAACTGTAAGTTTATACTCTTGTAAACATGTAATTAACTTTGCTGTTATTGAATTCTTGTTCACAACCAATTTTATTAGTCATAGTTTCACCAGTAATTCCACTGGACTGAAGCATGAGTGACAGACATCCGTAATAAGGTAAAGTGCATACTAAGATGTTGTGTTAAAAAATAGATATAAATCATCTGTACCATTGGGTTTTTTGAAGAAAACACTCTTCATACAAACACAGCTCTTGGCAATAAAAATGAAACCATCTTCTGAGAATTATTGATCAGAAATTGAAATAAAGACTTTCATAAAAGTTATACTTCAGAGTTCCGAACCACTGAACCTTTCGCTATGTAATTTCATTTTGTAAGTTAACAATCATATATTCATCAATAAAACAGCTAAACCCTTTCTTTTTAACTCTTGGTTTGCTGGCTACCGAACAGCCAGAAGCTGGTAAAACAAATACCTGGGACATTCAGCCTCAAGCGTATTGAAGGTGTGATTCCTGTCCAGGCAGCAAGCAAGAGCATGTGGGTGAACACATGTTGCTTACATATAAGAATTGCTCTAGAACAATTGATGAACAACCTGGGATCTGTTCTGATTCGCACATCAGCAGCAGAAATGATCATTTATGTTCCTGCTTGATGAGAAAGTGCAAGATTTGCTCCCTGAGATGTGAAGAGAATACACAGGGACCAACAGCATCCTCTCAAAGGACTATTCCTTTGCATACGGTCCCCAAAATTGCACCGCAGCCAGGAACGTTATAGTATATAGATGTATAGTTTATATAGTATATAAATGAAGACCTCACATTTTTAGTGATAAGGGATAGTAACAATATTCAGTCATAAGCCAATGATCTCAGTGGTCCTTTGACCTTCAGATGAAGGAAAAACAGAGCGCAAGGTCCTTTCCAGTGTCTCTCTGCACTCACAGCCTTCTGCACAATTGAGGTTTCTGTTTCATGTTCTTGCTGGCAAACATATAATGAAACCACATCCTCAGTGAACCTGCATCCTTTTTATGATATCTTATCTGTCCTTTTTAGCTGTCTACCTGGGCAGCCAAAAGCAGGAGGTTCTTCCTTCTTGGAGATTAACAAAGCCTTTTAAATACTAGGAAAGCTGAGCTTGGGCTTTGCTGCAGACTTGCATACCAGGAGCTCACATGCAAGTGTACTGGCACTGTTAGGAATAGAAATCCCACAGACCCTACAGTCGCTTCTGACTCTCATGCCTTTTCCACTTACTTCACCAAGTAAAAAGACCTAGATACAAGGAAAAATTTCAGGAATCTGCACGTGTGCTCCCATGTCTAAAAGACATATGAAACAAAGCTAGATTCAGACCTGAACTCTTTCAATTATGATATCTTCCAATGAAGCCTGCCTCAACATGAAAAAAATGTTGAAAAAATTAGGATTATTTTTTAGCATTTCAGGAATGACTGTCACCAATCTCAACAGACTGATGTGCCTTCAATATATATTACCTTCAGCCATCATCTCCATGTCAATACAGCCATCAGCAATGAAGGCTTCACTCTGAGAAGGGAGTTCCTAACTTCACTTGTTACAGCAAGACCCAGAAGCACAATATCATACAACACTCCGAAAAAAAAATGACAGGATCACTGACAGTTTAAGCAGAGAAATGTTATGTTTAGTAGCAAAATGTAGCTGGTTGAAATATGTTTTATTTCTGTTGAAGTTTACATTTCAAGAGAGTGTGCCATTGGATACATGTCTACTGAAAAAAAAAGAATAAAAACATTAAAGTGTTATGGCTATTGTTAGGCAAAGGCAACCAGAAATGGCAATATTGCTCAGCATTCCTCTGGCCACGCACTCTCTAGATGCAGAGAGGCAGTGTGTTTAGTTAGACTCCAGTTCCAAGATAAGAGCTGTTTGCTTGTGGCTTCAGTGGTGGCAGCAGCAGAAGGCTTCTTGTCATTTTAGCATTTGTTTGGAACAAATTACTCTGTCCATAAGCCACTGTCAATAAATCTCTTGCTTATATTCTTTACTACAGAGAAAATGTGGCATCGGGTTACAGCAAATACCATGTTTACCAGCCATGAAATCTAAGATCACTGTATTTTGTTACAGTCTCAGGCTAAAACCTTTTATTTAAACTTCCCCATACCTAAACACATGAAGCAAGCCAGCAAAATGAGAAGTTATGGTAGACAGGACAGTCAAGAATGGCTCTTTCCCACACGTGTGAGCTCCATCTCATCATCTTTCAGAAGTTAATCAGTATGATAGCTGTGAGAATTAAGTGACTGCCCCAGCTATTACTCTGAACAAACCCCTGGTAAAAAATAGGCTCCTGATGCAGCACATACTTACTCTCCCAAAGTGACCTACCAGCCTAGAGCTGTGTCAACCAGTTTTCTTAAATGCACACTAGCTGTAAACATTGTATTAGTTATAGCTAAAAGGTGTTTAAAATTATTAAGTAGCTATTGTGCATTTCATAACTCATCCTGTAACTCTGAAGTGCCAAGAAATTGAAAATCAGAGCACAGTGTAAGATGACATTTTGTATGCAAGCTAAATCAATTTTATACTCCTTAGAATTTGACCCACTGAATATAAAAGAGTCCAAGCTGTCAGAAAGAGAAAGCTATATTAAAAAAAAAAAAAAAAAGTGGGGGGATACCTCAGCTGTGCTTGCAAATAGATAAACAGGTAGTTCAAGAAGTGTCTGTGAGGCTCTAGCACAGAACTTTCTCCCTTCCAGAAGCTCTCAGGCAGTACTTGGTGCTGGGTCATGATGTGAGAGCATGTCTCAGGTGAAGAATGGGACCCAGTCTAACAAGGTCTTCTGACCCTTTTTAGGAGTGGGAGAGAAGGCAAGGGAGGCAGCTGGTGGAAGATCGGCATCCAGGAAGGAGCTCAATGTAGTCCAGCAAAAATCTGAAGTTTTCTTGAGTGAGGATTAAATGTGTAGATTAATGCATGGCTGCTGTAATTAATTCCATGCTTCATGTTATATAGCTCATAATCACTTCAGTGGTACACACTGCACTCAGGGATGCTAGAAGGGATCAGGCCTTTCACTTGCCTGGTGGACTATGCAACACTGGTAAAAATGCAAGGAACTTACCCTATATTTATGCCTCCAGCACAAAAGTCACATCCACAGGGTTGTACTGTGTCTTGTAAGCTTCCTTTTCTCTTTTTCTTTGTAGCAGAACCAACAATAGGTGGCAGTAGCCAAAGGAGATGGTTTTATTTGAAAGTTCTATGAAGTTGGGAAAAGTGGGAATTTTATCACTTTGTTTTTTCAAGATTTGGGACTAAATTCTGTTTTTGGTAACAATCAGGTGACTTCAGAGGAATCAGGAGGCATATCAGAGGGCTAAATCTGGTTCTTAATCATTAAAATATTATGTAAAGGAACATGAATAGAAACAAAGGCAGGAGAGTCTTCACTTCCATATCAATGTTCCAGATACTTTGCATTCATACAGAGCAGAGTTCATGAACTCTCTCTAACCATGTTAACAATCCTCTGGGTTTCTAAAGGAGCAGCAGGGGTTGGAATGAGAAGTCTCCCCATATACATCAATAACATCAGTCTTGACACACTGATGGGATTTCCAGGGGGTTCTTTTCTAACTGTGCCTGCTGAATCCTCTGCCTCACTCAGCAGTGGTAGCTCACTATGCCTCACAGGGAGAAAAAAAGTCTGAAATTTGTAGTTGAAAACAAAAAGTGCATCTGTGGCATGTGATTCCTTGTGCAAAAGCGAGTCAGAGCGTAGACATTTAAAATGAATTTTTCTCAGTGACTGAAGTCAGTTGGGGTGTCTTAAATTGATATTTTACAGAAATTAGGCACAGCAATATTTTGCACCACACGTTTTATATTTCACAAAATCTATGTAGATAAAGTTAAATGTGTCTTCATTTGAAAATCTGAGAAGTACAGTAGTCTCTACTATATAAAGGAGAAATGTGTGACTGATGACAGCTAGTGTGTTGTTAGTTTTGAAGAAATAAAATAAAATCAGGGTGACAACACTGTGCCAGACCAAGGATCCACATAGCTCAGTCCAGGCTTGCTCACTGTCTGGCACTTAACGATTAGAGAATATTATCAGAACAGGACAAACATATTTTTATTCAGCAAAACCTCATAGTACCTAGAAGTCCATGCTATAAGAATGCCCTAGGAACTTACATCTTTTTTATGGAGTTGTTCTTCATGGTCTTCTGTGAATGGTTTTTTTTTTTCTGATTGTTTTGTGAATGCATTTATACTCTTTTGAGTTAGGAGACGGCATTCAGAATGAGATCATCAGCTGCAGTTGGTGGCATGTTGGCATGCCACTATCTATCAGATAAGAATTCGCCCCTTAGGAAATGCAACATTAATATAAGAACTGCTTCAGCTTCATAAACTTTTTAACTGACTCATCTTCTACTGTAAGCTGTTTTTTATAATGGAAAAATAACTGTGCAGAAATCTGGCATTTTGATAGAGTTTTTCATAGTGATATAACATTTTTTAAAAAAATAAATCTTGAAAAGAACTTTGAAGACTTTGTACTCTGATTTTTTTTTAAAGGTGGATTTTGTAGACCTATACAATTGCAAGCCCAATTATTATAAAAGAAAGTGTTACAAAGTATTAGTAGTGCTCTGCCCGGTTTAAGTGCTTTGATACTACATATATGTACTTCCTAACTCTCTATAAAATCTAGTATTCCTAAACCCCAAAAATTAGTAACAAATAAAATCTGCTTTAAAATTTCATTTTGTGACATTTTCACAAAGGTGAAAGTGAGGCAAAACTTCCCTGTGCCTGTGATTAGGCACAAAATAAAACCCAATGCAGGCAGTATTATTGTTTCTGATGGTTTTCTGTCTTCATCCCAGGCACGTGAAGTTCCATACTGGATCACCTAGTACAGGAGAGACATGGATAAGATAGCATGAGTTCCATCTTGAACCTGCAAAAAGGCCTTATTCTCTCAATTCCTGTAATCTTAGGGATAACTGAGGACAATGGGGAGAGCCTAGATAACTCTAAGAGCTCACTTGTTTTAAAGTCCTTGAGCAGTAGTTTCCTCTGTCACCTTCATTTTAACTGTCCTCGTTTCTCCAAGCATGACAGTGACGAGGTAGAAATGTGAGTGCCTCTGTACTCTCCTCCTTTGCTTGCCACACAACTGCCTGAGCTACTTGCCAGAACCTGATCAAATGCTGGAATTTCCATTTTGCTTTGCCTTACATGCGTATTTAAACAAACAGAAACAAACCTTAAGGAAAGAGTGAAGTCCTCAGGCTCTGGATGACTACAGTGAATTGGTTGTACTTATGCAAAATGTTGTCATAACAAAACAGGTGTACTATGGTAATTGTGCTATGTATCCTAACAAACAACGTTCATCTGGCACAACTCACCCAAAGCCTTCAGGGCACTTGCAAAATTTGTTTACCAGTGAGAGAGAAAAAATATTCTCCTTAAGCTAAGGCAGTGTAGAATAACAGAAGCCAGCCATATGCATCCTTTTTGTGGTGGCAAGAAAGCCTGTTTAAACAGAGCATGATCCTCTCAGGCGCTCCTGCAAAGAGAAGTGGCCTCCATTCCCTACCAGGTCTCCTGCCCACACAGCTTGGTTGGAAACTGGTTCTTCTAATCTTAGGCAACAGAGGAGGAGAGGAATAACTGGGGAAAAAAAAAAACTGACTTCATCCTGGTGAGTTTGGGCACATTTTGTTTCGCGTAGATTTGGGGTAACTTAGTAATGGGGTGTAGGAAAGAGGTGATCAAAAGAAATTCTATGGAAGAAGAAACATTGTTAGGAGATAGGGAATAAAATATTTGCAATCACAATATGTCACAAGTAAAGAGGGAATAAATAAATTTGCCAGCTCAGGGGCAAAAGTCAGTGATGTAGACAGATGCATTCATATTTGTATGTTCTCCTACAGTTAAACCCCAAAATGTGCTCAGCAGCATGTAACCATAAATCTTGCCTGGATCATAGAAGCATTTTTCATTGTTCGATCACCCTTCCACTGAGGAGAGCGCTGACAGCTCTTGTAACAGGTGGCACTTGCTCTATTATGTGCTACTAAAGAGTGAAATGGTGTGGGCTGTCATCCTATTCCCAAGTATCATGTCTTAAATGTAAAGGAGCTTTCAGCATCTGACTCAAACTGGCAGTGTGGTCTTCCATCCTCCATCGTAAGTGTGAATATAAAAACATTTTGGACTAAGCTTACATAGGTGGATTTTTATAGGTGATTTGTGGATCTATATAAAATTCTAGGTCTGCTGAAATCAATGTTGCAGTTCATACCAACAGTCATAGAGCCAAGTTTTACTGAACTTCTGGAAAGCCAGGCATTTTTAGACGTCAGAAATAATGCATTTAGGAAACATTAGTGCCTTTGCTCAGCTGAAAGTGGGAACTTAGCTCGCGAAAGATTTGGCTGTTCTTCCAGCTTAGCTGGTTTCTGGACAAGCTTTGCTGCCTCCTACACAAAATGCAGTAGTGTTGAAACCAGCAGAAAACAGGATCTTTCTTTCCCTCCTGAAAGCTTTGCATGCCAGTCCTCCTAATAAGCCCAGGGTAACAGCTGGGGTCTTGAAAAACACATTGCTGATGGTGGGTTTGATCAGCAGTGCTCAGGTTGTGTGATGCTCACACACAGGCTCTTGGAGCATGGTTAGAGCAGTGTTGGATCTGTTCCTGGGTAGGGAGTTGGATTTTCTTTCCTGGGGTAATGAACCCTTACCCTGCCATGCAAGAAATGCTGATGATGCCAATAGTGTCTGTGGGTGAAATACCAGCTGAATTAGAGTCATTAAATCCAAACATATCTTTTTAGGGTCAAGGAGGCAAGAAATTGTAATTCACACTTATGGGTGAGTAAGCACATAAATTACAGTATTTAACTAATTGCTTACCTTACAAAGATTAATTGGACAAGGCTTCCCAGAAAACAGCAACAGTTTGGACATGTTTGTATATGGGGACACTTTCCCAGTCCTCACTCAAAACATTGCCAGGAGGTCATTTCTCATTACTTAAACTTTCTGAACTGTTTCAAATCATTTAATGGACCCAATATATCCAATGTTTCTACAGCAAGGGTAGAACAATTCCCTTAGGATCCCTCAGAGATGCAGTAGGCTCTCAACAGCATGGATAACAGCCTTGTGGACTGGCATAGGAACAGTTAAGAAGCAATGAACTCTGGTTCGACTTCTAGTAAGAGAAGCTGGGTGTTCCCCATCCAGTCCAGTCCTGGGGACAAACTGTGAGACTCTAACCCGCTATTTGTGGCTGTATTTCCCTAAAATGTTTGTATTTTTCCAGAAATAGTGAATTGCCATCAAAACAGGACCTGCCTCAGATGACAGAAGTCAGGAGCTTGAATTTTATTTTCACAGGAATAGAGCATGAGGAGTTATTTATTCTAGAAGGTGATATGCTGTAACGGGTATGAACCAGCACTACTTAGCCCCAGGAAGAAAGTATGAAGTCATAAGTTCTGCATTTTAAAGAAGAAAAAAAGTTACAGGAATCAAAGACTTCATCTGGGAACAGAGGATGCCTGCCAGATCCAGAAATAGTTCTGTTGCCTGACGTTTTCTTTCCTCAGGCTCACAGACCCCAGAGGTGTGTCGGGGACTGGGTGGAGTTGCAATGTTTTAATAAAGTACTCTGGAATTTTGTTAATGTGAAGGGTTGCAAATGCCTGCAGTTCTGGTCATGTGAGCATCTGCATTCAGTTGTCCTGATTTTAATGAGGTTCTCAAGAACATTAGCTATGTAATTCATGCGGGTGCTACTTTGGCCAGTAATAGGGCATAGCAAAGTTATTCACGTTATTCATTATATTCATGTTTGGATTTTAGTGAGTGGCTTACTGGAAAGTAAAAATAAGTAAAAGAAATCCTATGACTCGAAGTGGATCAGAAGGACATTTGGAAATTAAAGGAGTGATTTGTAAATGTGGAACTCATGGGGTGATGAGTAAGGCTAGCCAGGAAAGGTAAGGAACCTGGTGTTAGAGTTTCAAATCCAGAGACTTCACTGCAGGTCTCAGACTCATAGAAAGCACTGAGTGTCCTATTACATTCCTAGTTAGGGAGAGCTGTAAGCTGAAGTGAATTTTAAAATCTTTTTCCCTTCAAGAGAAAACCAGGTTGATCATGCTTCGTAGAAAGAACAGATGCTTACTGTCTGGGGACTTCTTTTTTAGGGCATATCGTTTGCTCCTTGTCCCAGTTCAGTTGTGACTGGAGCTCAAGGGGACTGCTGGTGCATTGGTGTCTCCCCCAGAGAAGCAGGGGTCAGCCCAGGAGCAGAGCACTGCTACAGAGGCACCACTTGGAGCCCGAAGACAGCAGCTCCTTCCCAGGAAGCAAATTGAATTCCTCTGTGTGCCACTTTTTAGATTTCTGGCCATAAATATCAGGAAGATTTCTGAGCATGGACTAGTAGTTCATCCATATCCTGAACATATATTTAATCCTCCTTCAGCATGCTTAGAAGTGGGAAGATAACAATTCCATATGTGAATCCTACTCTGAACTTCAGCTTCCTTTATAGCTACGATCATATTACATGTCTTTTCCACTCCCAAAATCCACCCCTATTGTTGGATCTGGTGTAGTGCTCTTTTCCTGCTCCCAGGGGAGAACTTGGCCTTCAAAAGGAAGTACACTGTGAAATCAATCAGCACACAAGGAGTCATTTGCTGTGTACAGCTCTTTCTCTGGTCAGTTACCTGTTCTATGTTTTGGGGTGGAGAATGTTTCTGCCCCCTGCTCAGCCACTGGTTGATGAAAAGTTATCACTTCTCTTGGCTCATCTTTCCCCTTCTCATGATGGCAATCTGAACAACTTACCCATCAACATGTGGCACTCCAGAAGACATATCAAGGACTCCCTCTCTAATGACCGTTAGAAGGGTCTGGTCAGACCTGCGACATCAGGCTCCTGGTTTTGTTGAATCCCCCTCAGGAACTGTCTTCCAGCTCCTCCTGAGCTCCTCAGGAATGGGGTGTCACAGAGGGGAGAGACTCTAAGCATGCTGGGCCAGAGCTGTTGTGCAGTCCCTCTCTGTAAATGCAAAGGCCAGCTTGTCTGTGAAGATATTTGAATCACATTTTTCCCCTGTGCCAGATTGTGAGCTGTATGTCATGCTGTCAAGGCTAGCAATCAGCCTGATTGTTGCAGACTTGACAAACATGCTTATTTTTAGAACTGCTGGATATTACACATTGCACTAGATCTCCCTTTCATGTTAAAGACTTTAATCTTCTGCTGGAGTTTCTTATTGGACATCTGCCCAGAATATAAAGACTGATCTTTTTTTTTTTTTCCTCTTTCTTTGATAAAGTGTCAGAGCCTCACTGAAAGGTGTAGATGGCAGTCAAAGGATCTCAGCTGAAGTCATGCCTCTCCCACCTCTCATCCAAATTATAAGTAGGGGTTATTGGCAGTATGTTGAAATAACTTTACCTTGGGATAATAGCCTTTTGCTTATCTCCCATCTATCTGTCACACTGTCTAACTTCTGTATTAACAGAGTCTACCTTTGGGCAGCTCACACAGTAGAGTAGCTGTCATTCTGTCTTCACTCCTGGGTATTTAATGTAAACTAAACTAAAGTATGTTAAAGGTATACCAGGGAAGACAGTCATTTTTCCATCTCACTCCCCAGCAAAGTGAGAGGTAGCCAAAATAGTGGCCCTGCAGCACTCCAGATGTGAAGTAGCACAGTACGTATCATTACAGGAGAAACATTTTCTGCCTCAGGGGTCTATTAGTAATTTTGACAGCAGAGGCACTCTAATCCCACGCAGAAGAAAACAAGAATAAAATAAGCTGGGACCTAGTGAGGTCCAAAAAATTAAAATTAAGACCCAACTGAGATACCCTGGCCCCTGCCATCAAACCAGAGATTGCTGAAGACTGCATTCTGGCCTGTAGAGCTCAACATTGCCTGACTGTGATGGCTGGGAATGAAGTGAGAGTTGAAAAGATGGGAAAGTTCACTTGAAAGGCTCATTCCTTTTATCCCAAATGTAAGGTTAGGTGACAAATGTCCCACAAGGACAATGTACTCTGGGGAACTGAGGCCACATGAGGCAAGCGCCCACCTCCTTTACTAGCATGCCTCCCCCTCTCTGCAGGAGGTGCTATCCAAACACAACAAGAGGAGGCAGAAAGGAGCTGAGACAACATCAAAACCTTACTGGAGCCCCAAGATTGGCCATTTATGAGAAGCAAAGCTCCCAGCAGCTCAACATCCATCATTTGTACTGTGCCACAAGGTGAAACTTTGTCTTCCCTGAATTTTTTTTAAAGTATCTAAAATGATAAAGTGGATCACATAAGTCAAGATGCTTATATGTTCTATAAATGAGTTTTTCTCCATGCTTTCACATCTTATTTATGCTCTCATTTCTTTCTAAACAGCATTCACTTATTGTTATGCTTTTGGTCCATGGCCTCACTCAATAAGACTGGAGATGTAGACTTTTGATCCCTCTTTATTAATTTGAATTTGAAAAGGGCATCATGTACAAGAAATCTGTGGCATTTGAGTGAAAATACAAATCTGTCACATTCAAGACATTCTTAAAATCTAAGCAAAAACTATTAAAACATGGTATAGCACTTCCATAGGATAGAATATACCCAATTCTTCAAAGAGGAAATATGTGGAAAATTCCTTCAGAAGGAATCATTATAGCTTTACAAGGTCTGTGATCTTTAAAACTGCAAAGCTAGGATCTCCTAAGACTTTGTGCGTTTAGTAGCATTTGAAGAGCACCACAACCATATCTCTCCCTTCTAGCCTGCTGTCCAGCTGATCCTGCTGGTGACATGAGCTGATAAGGACATGCTTGGCAGCCAAGCTCCACACAGAACAAATATCAGCGCATTGCCTCATGAGCAAGTGTGAGAAAAGGTAGGAGTGCCACAAACAACAGGGAATTGCCCTGAGGCAGTTCAGCTTGTTAGCAGAGAGAGTAGAGCAGCCCTGAAACAGATGTAACCAACACCCTTCATCTGTAATCACTGTGCAGTTCTCATGTCAGGAGAGCTTGGGCAATAGGAGGATCTCAACTGCTGTCAGTGTCCCATTCATGAGAAAACAGAAGACGTGGCAAACCTCCAAGCATAGCTTGGTTTGATGGTCCAGCAAGCCAGCAAGTTAGCGTAGCACAGGAGAGACAGTTGCTTTCCAGCTATGAATCTCAGTTACATTTTTTTCTTTTCCTTTTTCTTTTTTTTTTCCATGACAGATGGGGATTAGTGTAGCTAACCAATACGCTTAATCTCTGGAGAGTGGAAACATTTTATGCCATTCAACAGGAGGCTTTATAGATGCTAGAGGTCAAATTCACAATGATATCTGAAAAGCTAAAACCTATAGGGGTACTTCCCTTTGGTCTTAGCGGGAATTTAATCTCTGGAGAGTTAAACCTTAAACATATTTGCGAAACTGAGCCTAGACACTTAACATTTAAACTATCTCCTGAGGAATTCTTTCTCAAGCTGTTCCCAAATTTCAAGAATTCCTACATCTGCTATAAAGCTCGGACTGGGTGGGGAACAGATTGTAATTATTTCCACAGTAATCTTGCACACAGCAAGACTTGCTGTACAAAAGTATACCTGCTGTACTAAAAGTATTGACAGGCTTTTACTTTTAGGCGTAACATTGGGTTTTACCCCTTAACTGCATAGCTGGGAAACTGTTTAGTGAGTGATATACCTGCAGTCACAGACCCTGGGAGCCTAATATCCCATTAATTCTGTTTAGGTGGAATGGTTTTAGAGAAACTGAATTTTATGTCAGACCTGTCAATAATTCCACAACACCGGCATCTTTCCATGTTTATTAGTGTAGTGCCTCTCTCATGTGCCACTAGCATTACTTGAAAGCATTTGCTATGTCTTCTCATCTGCAGGGAAAAAGTGAGCCCTGACTTTCATTTTGAAATGAGGATGCCCAATATGTGTCAAAACATGCTGCCTCTTTTATTAATTCCTTCCCATAAGCGTTTCAATGGCCATGGTTTAAATTAAAATTTAAGAGCAAAACAACCTGGAATAAGGTATCACCAGTACCTGCTAGAACACTGTCCCTTTAAGGCCTTGCATTCTGCCCTAATTAACATTCCACTTTTATTGCATGTACCTGGCCTGAAGAGAGTCAGTAGCCACTGGGCATAGGATAAATTGTTGGCCTTCAGCAAAATGAACAGCTGAAACACATGCAGTACCTGACCATGCTTGTTAGGCTATTTGCTCCTTTAATCACTGCTGCACTCCTGAATGCCTGCTATTCAATTATCTTCCAAACCTTCATCATGTCACTAGACAATAAAACGTGACAAGACAGGTATTACTGTGGTAAGGTCATCTGATATCTAGAAGTGTCTCATTATTCCCTTCAGTGATTAGCTACAATTACTGCTTTAACCCAAGTATTTAAGGCCATAACTAAGTGTTTCAAATATTCATCACAGGATACCTTATGAGATGTAGAAGTGTTCATGGAGTGTCTCCAGAGCAGCAGCAACCCCAGAGACAGTGCTCCAAAAATGTTGGGACCTCTAGGTTACTCCTAAACCACAACCAGCCAAAGGGTAGGCACCTTGCCTGTACCTTGCCTGTGCTGGCTGTAAGTGATATATCAGAGACAAGAAGGATCCATGTGCGAGACCATCCTTGACTCATCTTTCTTGCTCTAATCACTCCAGGCTGGGCTGATAGGAGAGCTGGAGCCCAGAGACTAACCTGAAGCACTCAAAACATCTCCCAGAGGGGATGTCCCAGAAGCACCTATATATGCAGGCTGGGTTGGCCCCAAGGATGTCATGTTGCCCCTCTCTGCTAACACAGGTATGTCTGGCTTCAAAGTTACTGCAGTTTCTGTATTTGCTGGGAATTTATAATTAGATTTAAGAGTAGACCATCTGGTTTGTTAAGCCACTGTAGCCCTATCCTAGTAACGCGTTTTCAACCAGTTCAGGGTGGACCAAGCGGAGTTTTGTCCTGATGCCTGAAAACAGCAACTTGCAGGAGTTACAACCAATAAAAGACTACATGATCCCACGTTCCTCAAATTGGGGTGAATTGGGTAACTCCCTGGATTCCAATACTTGGTGTCCTTGAGGTGACACCATTTATAGTACAGAATGTATAAGGGAGAGTTTCCTCCAAGAAGGAATCCTAGAGGTAAGCAGAGATGAAGGAGAGCAGGGCTGGCAGTAGGAATACTGATTGTTGAGGAGAATGCAGGACAGCCACAGGGTTTAGCATTTCTCAGTAAATCTCAATTACATCCAGGATCAAATTAATGTTGCCTCTCCCCCTTTCACCCTTCCCAACCAAAGTCAAACTCCGGTGAAGGGGAGAATTCATCCTGATCTTGGAGTTCAAAGGCAAGACACACATTTCATAGCAGTTCTGTGGGAGATGGAAATAATACCTGCATAAAGCAGTAAACAAGAACAGCCAGACTTCCACTGGGGGAAAGGCAGTTTTACAGGCGCATTGCCAATCGAAACCTCTCTCCCACTGTGGCTCAGTGCCCCCAGTATTTGCTCTGCCTTCCACGGAGCATTCAATGTGACAAGCTAATAACCACAGCTGGCACTGCCGCTGGCGAAGTCAGCAGTTACCTCGAGCAGATGACTGATCGGAACGGGCAAGATGGCTTTTGCATTACCTACCAGCAGAGTCCTGGAAAGTCAAGTAAGGGGATGTGGCAGATGTCCCACCCCAGTGGCACGGGAGTAGCAAGCCTTGCTCTCCAGGACTCGCCTCCATTCCAGCCCTTCTTTTGTCCTTCCCCATCCAGCAGCAGGACAAGCCCAGTCCTCCAACCTTGGGACTGCAAAATTCAGTCCTGCTAACACTGCTGAAAGCTTGGAGCTGGCCCTGCAGACAACACGGCTCACTGCAAGAGAATGAGTTCACAGTTTTGTTTCTTGTGGTACAATGAAACTTATTTAAATAAAATTCTGATTAAGACGGAAAGGCATGGACTTGATTCACAGCAGGGAAAGCTGAAAACTGCTTGCTACATGCCGTTAAATTACCAATTTCTACCATTTTGTTTTTAAAGCAGTGTGCTGTTTCTTTGAACTGGGAACAACACGGCATGCGCATCATTTTGGGTAATGTCTGTGCAAGGTCAATTTGTTCATTTGATGCTATTGAGCCCAAAGTAAGAAACATGGGGGATTTTTTCCTCTCCAGTTGAGCAGCGTCTATTGCCACGCAGAAATCAATGATCCTATGGTGGCAAAAGATCTGTCTTGACATAAATCAAAGTGGCCCACCCCACCATAAGGATCATGCAGCTTTTATGAGTCAGTGTCCTATGCCAGGGGTGCATTAACGAGGTAAAAGAAACTTTGTAGCTCTCATCTATTCTTCGCATTAAAGTGGTAACTGCTCTGGGGCACAGTTAGAATTTGCAGATCATTGCTTTCTGTCTTAGTTACAGAGGACCTGTTACACATACCAGGCACGGCTGGCTACAGTTCAATTAGACAAACATTAAGATACCCTATAACAATACACCAAAACTTTAATTTAATGCTGAGTGTGAATAATTTGATTCATTTTGACCATATTTCCTTCTAAATCCTTTTCGGCTAATCACTGACCAACTTTTTCATTGCCTAGCTATGACTGTTCTCACATTAGGCCATGAAGCTATGTTGTAGCTGGTCATTTCAGATGGTTTCCATTTCCTGCTGGTATAAGCATGTGAGCAATCCTGAAGCAAATACTCAAATGTACTTCATGTGGACAGTTGTGTCTAGAAACAGGAACACAAGAACTTCCACAGAAAATGGCTATAAATAGAGCCAGATAAAGAAAATGCAATTACAGGAATTCATATTTTTTCATCCTTTGAGCTTTTTCCTACTGTACTGTCTATGTTTAGCTATGGCAGAACATCCCAGAAAACATGTCCAATACAAATCAGAGGAATGTGTCATATATATTAACCACCATAACTGTTGTGTTTGTTTTCACTACCCAGACAGAGAATTAATTGCATTGATTTTTAGGAATCTGCATTTTAGATGAGGGTGCACTGCACAGCACAGATGAGTTTGCATGATTGTGAGAATAAGCACTCAGCCATTTTAGAGCATCTCTTTGAAAATAATCCCTGACATTCTGCAATGACAAAAGCTTTTAAGTGTAGCTCTTTGCTATAATAATTTTCAGTGAAACCAACTTCCTTCAGCAATGCCCTGTTTTAAGGGATCCAGCTATATTAGCAACATTCCCTTCCTCTGCAGAGGGGGCAGTGATAGCCCACTGTCACTGTTCTGCTGCAATTCCATATTAGGCTGTTATGGAGAGCAGTCAGCCCTGTCAGCTGCAGCCAGGATAAGCTTTCATGTTTAAATCATGTTAGATCATTCAGCAGTTATACCCAGGGCTGCCTAAATAACACAGATAACATGCCTGACAGGTCTAAGGCAGGTAAATTAAGAAGTGCTGCGCTGAAACTGTTCCCACTTATTAGGGGTTTTTCCCGCTGGATTTTGAGGAGTATCTCTACACTCTTTCTCTTGTGCATGGCATTGTTTTGTGCCTGTGCCCCCTCCCCTCCACCCTTTTCTCAAACAATCTTATACCACAGCTGTGAGTGCAAAATACCATTTATTCCACACCATCGGTGCCCAGGTAGCGTGCAGATATGTGTCCATCACTACCTGGGAAATCCTCTTTTCCTCATTAAAATATCCCTCCTCTTATTTGAGATAGCAGATGGAGGGATGAGAACAAAAAGTTGATCCAGTGAAGCAGAGAGGGTGAGGTAAAGAAGATAGGTGAGCTTGCCAATTCATTAGTCTATTAGCCCAGAGGCCAAAAGGCTATTGCAAAGCCTCCAGGTCCTCCTAGACACCTGGATGGAGGCCAGTACTTAATGAGAAAATTTTCTTTCAGCTGACTGTGCTGTGGCTTTTTCTCTTCACCACATGCATCAGTATAGGAGCAGCAGTAAGATATGAGCGGATTATTTCAACTTCAATTATCTAGTTTCTGTGGCTGAATATTTGACCACGCGCTCGCTGTACCTGGACTTTCTATATGGTCGTCTGAGTCCCCGGTACTGGCTGGAGGGGGCTTAGTTTGCAAAGCATGCCATAATCAAAGTCATTCAACTCAGTCTGGGTAAGGCTTACTGAATTCTTTATTATAGCAGTCCTTCTGTGGGGCCCTGAAGTTTTAAGTGACTCACAGCTATGTACCATGCTTATATGTCACTCCTGAGACTTGTATTAGTATAACAAGCCATTGGAGAGATTATTTGTTGTATGTAATTAAGATGTTGGTTAACCGTGACATCCAGAATGAGCATTAGAGCAAAGACGCTTTGCTAAATCTGTTGCAGTATTCCAAGTCATCAAGATATCAGTTTGATTGACAGATCAGATAATCTCTTTAGTAATCCTCTGAATTCTAAACACTGAAACCCGTAACTCATCATCAGATAAGAATATGTTGCGTTTATATTCTAAAGTGATGGAGGACAGCGTTTCATTTGGCTGGGTTTATCCACTCACTGCATAAGGTTCCTGGAGTATCTCTGTTTCAAAGTGAAGTTTAACTTCAGTAACATCAGGCAGGCTTATTCTTTAATGTCAATGACACATTCCTGCAGAGGTTCTGCTGGTTGGTTTGGGTTTTTTTTTACAAGGCACTAATGATGTAATAAAGATTAATTAGTGTAAGTTATGGTGTCTGAAATGTATACATTCAAGCTGTTAAATGTGTCAATGGAGATCCATTATGACAACAACAGGCATTTTATTCTCAATAGGAATTGCTCTATTTGCCAGTATGAGATGTGTTTTCTTTATTAAGACAAAACCAGTGAGAAGAGCCCAGATTTTAATACAGCTGAAATAAGAGCCTTGCTTTACACAGCACGATAAGCCTTGATTTTGTAAACACTATTACTTTGCTTTCATTACATATTCCTGCTGGTATTATTTCATGGCATCAGCTCTTTTACCAGCTTTTGTTTGGCATCACATTAAATCAGGCCATCAGAATGTGCTTAACACCTCATAGCTTAAAAAAAAACCCAAAATCAACATGATGTTTTATGAAGGACAAGTACTTGAAATTCAAATAGAGTCTGTGTATCCATATAAATATCTGCCCGGGTCTAGATGACCCATCAGATGAAAAAGGTTAAAGCTCACTGAATTTCTGCAGCCAATAACACACAAGGGCATGTTGTGGATAACAGCACCTCCATATGCTTGGACATTCCATATCCAGGCATCCACACTCACTACTGGATGAGAGGGAGGTGATTACCAGTCCAAAGCCCAAATCCATCCATGTCTGTGGATGTATATTGGGAATTGAGATATACTCCTGCCATGTCCTCATTCCACCATCACTTTAAATTGTTAGAAGACTTAAACTGATTTTAAAGCCATTATCAAGATATTTTAAAATAAATATGAAATGCAACTGTAGGATATTCGCCACAAACTTACTGCTTAAACACAACCAACACTAGGAGCAAATGCATTGCTTGGATAATTTTGAGTGCATAAGGCAGTCATGAAAATTCAGTGCTCGACCTGGTTTCCAAAAAGGTCATCAGTTACATGGGATGGGCAATTCCTCACTAGGCTGAGATGGGTCCATGTGAAGGCATTTCCAAATCCCCCACAGCAGCCTGGTCCCAGAGTGGCATGCAGCCAAATGGAACAGACTGTGCTTCTCCAATTCCCAGGCTGTCACACTAGAGGGTTTTCCTTTGTTTGTGTTTCTCAAAGGAATACTTTTGCCATGCACGCTTAGAAATTGCTTCTCAACACTGTCTTACAAGCTTGAGATTTTACATAGGATTCTTCTGTGCATGGAATTTCTTGGATTTTGTGCATCTGGGTTAGGACATTAGCCTTTACAGAAGAACCTTCAGATGTCAAAATTAGATATTGTTTTCTCTGGGGTACTTCTTGCTTGTTTGCTTGCTTGCTTGTTTTTAAGCTGTAGTCTGTAAGAAGGTATACTGTCCCACTCTTCTGTGATTCAAAGTTAGATCAAAGATTTTTTCTCAAAATTTCGGCAGGAAAAAAAGGCCTTTTATGAGCTGAGATCAAACATAGAGTCTTTCAGCCCTGGAGAAGCTTGGGAGAAATTTACAAGTATTTGAAATTGAGGGGGAAAAAATAATTCATGCCAAGAGTGACTTCCCTGACACCTGGAGAAATGCTGCTCTTGCCTCTCCCCCTGCCATGGCCTCCAGTTAAAACAAATTTCAACCTTTTCGGAGCAACGTGAGTAGGGCTCAAGGCTAGGTCTTCCAATCACTTTTTTCCATTAGGCTTTCTGCTAGCAGTTTCATTTGGGTTCACCTTAATACAGCAGCAGGAAGCTGAGGAGGGAGACGTGGGAATAGGAAAGATCTCTCCTTCCTCTCCTAGATATACATGAATGGCTATACTGAACCTCCAACAGAGAAACGCTCACCTCATTCCCTCTGATGGACAACTCATGGTCCAACGGGACTTTTCAGGCAATTTGAGGTTTGCACACCTTGTACAGTGTCTGTCTGAAGTCTTGCAGCTGTACTGGCAGAGAGCTGGGCTCAGCTGCCACCTGACTGAAGCAACAGGATACCTGTTCATAGTTTCTTTTGATCCAGAAATCCAGAGAAATGCCTGTGCTTGGCTTCATACATCTGGGACAGCATCACAAGTGCATGCAACATCACAGCCTAAGGAAATCAGTAATAACTGGTAGCACACACACCAAAAGCTGCCATTGCTGTCAGGGATTGAAATATTAGTGGACTATGCCTCAAGAGAGCCACGAAAACATGAAACATTGTCCGTATATCACCGGCTCTGATCTGCTTGCTTGATTGAGATCTCAAGATTAAAGTTGGATAAGGAAGAAAACCCTTTCCACAAAACCTTCAGTTTCTTAGGCACAAAGACATCATTGTGCCCAGTGTGTAATAAATTCATCATTTCCTGAAATAATATAAAGGGCAGCCCAGCCCTCGGGAGCACAGACAGCTACACTGACAGAGCAGGCAACTTTTGTAGAAGAGATGAGGGCTCACATGATCTTGGCCAGCTCTGGGCTTTCGGTCACAGCTCCTGCTGATGAGCCCCACAGCACAGACCCGGAGAGCTGCCCAAGTGCCAGTGTCTGGGTTTGCTTTCTGTAAACAAAAAGTCAGTATCAATTACTACTCTGCTGTTGGCCAGCATCCCATTTGTGGAAGGTGTTGAAAAAAGAACTAAAGACCCTTTGCTTTGTAGGTTTGACTTCAGAATTAAGACTAAGCTATAATAAGATTTCCTACATTGGACTCTGAAGCCTGCAACAGATCTAAACTACAGCTTCATGCTACTTTCCATACATTAATCATTCCTAGAGCTCAAAATATGTTCATTTGCTTAATACATATCCTTTAATGTGAGGTATGAACATGTATTTACTGAAGATCCCATCTGTGCTTTGGCATATTTATAATTAGATGCACATTTCATCAGTCAGTTACAAAAGATTTTTTTTGTAAACCAATCACTGCCACAATTAGAAACTATATATTAAAATGCTTCAATTATATGTCTTTGACTATGAATGAACCTTTTCCTAGTAACAGCATTGCACCTGAAGTAATCAAATAGATGTGGAGCTTATAATCACAACAGAAATTGAATTCTCAGTTAACAATTCCAAAGTCCTATTGATGAAAATTCCTACTGCTTACAATTCCTATTGATTGAAAGTGATTTTAATCGGTTCAGTTGCTTTTTTAGAGGATTGACCACAAAATAAATACTCTTTTCCCATATGAGAATATTTGCATTACTAGGAGCCATACAGGGATGAAGCTTAAAATTCGGTGTTGGTTTACTTTGTCTAGCTGTCTCCTCTGAAGGGAAAAACAGCTCTTCCTTTGAAGACATTCAGCTCCGTAATTTTAAATGCATGGACATATCCATCTCCAACAGATAAGACATCAGAAAAATATTAAAAGTCCATTTCTGAGACTGCCCAACAGCTCAGCCAGTGCAAACATCTACCTGCTTGAATTCTTAAACACTAAGCAAGCACAGGAACCAGCTATAAAAGAAAAAAGCTTCTGGTTTATCAAATGTAAAACCCAAATCCTTAGTATCACTACATAACATGTAAGCTTTCTAAAAGACTATTAATTTTTTTGATGTTCTGCACCTGTGGCATTTCTCATTGTTCTTTTCTTCTGAGATGTATAAGCCTTATGTTTATGGCAAAAATAACCATTGGTGTGGAGTAACTAACATGGGTCTTTCAGATTACTTCAGCATTCAGAGGGGTTGTGGTCTAGGATTTCTCAAATCTTTTGTCAGTGGCAGCCTCAGACATATCAGCTATCTATTCATGATTCCAATCCACAGTTGTTATTGGTATTTTACCACAAATTTTACTGACCTAAAAGTGTATTTCAGTGTGGAGAGCATAAACTAGTGGCTCTGAAGGCGTCACTGTGACACTGCACAAACTGAACATCTGCCTGGGTGGGGACTCTGAGAAAACCCAGTGACTGGCTCCATTTTGGAGATAAATTTTCACTCCAGGAGCTGAATTACTACTGCCAGCCTGCTTATTCAGGGATGCATGGTTATGAGCTTTATGAAAACCCTTAGAGAATCAGCACTGAAGTCTCCATCTGAACAAAAATTCGGTTGCAAGTCCATCAGATCTGGCCTATGGAGTATAACACCGTGACACAAGGTGACATATCTGAGCCAATACTGTTCTAAACCACACCACCTTTCTAATTTTCACATGATCCATAAGAACATAATCAAGTCAGAAATTCTGTCGCACTAGGGAGTACTCTCTTTCTCTCACTGTCGTGCTTAGTATGGACAGGCTTACAAAAAATGCCTGTAATTGGAGCCATGAACACCTGAACTTCAACAGAGGGCAACTGTCAAAATACTGTAAGTTCATCTTCAGATCAAATATCCTCAGTGGTTCCTTTGCACAGTACCCCATTCAACAATAGATTGCACAAGTCTTCCTAGAAGGATCTTGGTTAGGGTAACCTGATGTCCTGTCTTTTAATCTTTTAGAACCCTGACTCTGTGTGCTGTTATTTACTGTCAGCTCCAGAATTCTGCAATATTGTGACCTCAACCTAGGTCACAGGTGACATCAGGTCGGAAATGTACTTTGCCTCCCTTGGCACTGTAATGCTATTGCTGAGGGCAAAAGGTGTCTTCTGTCAGTGGAGGACATCTGCAAGTCTTCTGATAAATCAAGTTGCCTAAAGATTTTTTTTTCTTAAATTAAAAAAAAAAAATCAAGTGAATTAAAACAATTTGAATTGTGTGATAGATAAATTATCTGAGAAACTGCAACATACAGAAAAGATTCGGGACCCAGAGTCTGGAAATTTCTTTAAAATTTCGCACAAGTCGAGATGACAAACAGATGGCACAGTTAGGAAAATCTAGAAGGCAAAATATAGCCCCCATGTCACTTTAATGATGCCTCTGCTTATCACAGTCTATATTTTAAATCAACTCACAAAGTATTTTTCTAAATCACAAAACTCTCTTGAGCTCTATTTTCTAAAGACAAACTGGTCTGTAAAGATGCATCAGTCAAGCAGAAGATTAATTCCTGTTGTACCGAGTTGTTGTTTTTGGCACAGAAGTCAATATTTATAAGACAGAAAGCAGCTGCAGCACGCAAGTTAGCATAGTGCATAAATCTTTGCAGCAGGTTATAGCAAGATGATGATACTATCCACAGGTAACACGATGGAAGCACTGCCACAACAGAGCCTTCCTAATGGTGGTCATCCATTTACCAGTGTGAGCCACGCTAATGAGGTCACACTGATTCACTTCATGTCATTTCCCCTTTGGAAGCAATCAGCGCAAATATAAACCAGTAATACATTAGGAGAGGTCACCCAGCGCAGTAGCTCTGTAAAGAGTGAGCTGTTTGTATAGGACTCTGAGCCAGATCCAGGCCTGCCTGGAGCAATAGGACGTGTGGCTACTGACAACAGGGCCTGGGAAGCAGATTAACCCCCTGTCCCCATGAAAGCTGGCTGAGGTAAAGCGCTGCTCTCAGCTTTGCCTGTGGTGCAGCTCCTCATCCCCCCTCTCTCATCACCCCTCCACATCGGTGGTGGGGGTCGCAGGAAGGGCAGGGGGTTAACTCTCAATTTTCCTTCCGCTGATTGAAGCTTTTGCCTCCTGCCTGGTGATGCCGGATGGGGCAGCAGAGGGACAGGGGCACAGCACTGCCAGGAGTTGTGGCAGATGTGGTCCTGCCTCCCCCACAGGGGGACAAGAGACTTGTCATTTGAGAGACTACTGGCCACCTTCCCCATCACTTCACCTCTCTTGCTTGATGCACCAGCAATGAGACACCCACTCTCCCTTTCCTCCACAACGGAGACCTGCTGTGGTCAGCAACACCGTCAGGGCATGTTGGATAATGCCTGAACAACCAACCAGGCAAGCCCCAGCAATGCCCAGCCTTCCCTTCCACATATTCAGCCCAGCAATCATTCCCTTTCGTGGCATATGATGAGCTCTGCGGTGGAGAGGCTAGAGTTGATCTAATTTTTTGATGTGCAAGGTTATGCAGGTTTTCCTTATCTCTGCCAGCCCTTTTCCCAGTGCTGAGGTTGAAGATATCAAATTCCTTGCCACAGCATTATCTCTGAAACTAGAAGTGAAGGAAGTTCAGCCCATCAAAGTACTTGGGTATTTCTCCCCCTTCTTGATAAGGCTGTCATGCCAAAATTTTGGGGTTTTTGCACTTTTCACATGAGTGTAGCTACTCATTTACAAGACCATATGCAGTTTTTTGCCCATGGCTCTCTCTAGCCACTGCTGAACTAGCTCTGACATTTCCAGCCTCACTTGACCAAATTATATGGATTTGTAGGCAAAGACGTTTGAAATTTAATGTTGAATAGATGCAGATTGAGCCCACACGGGAGGGAAATACAGTAGAAATGTGGAACCCCATTATAAGAATTTATCAGTGTACATTCTGCATGCTTTATAAATTTCACTAGCACGATCATCTATTTCATTCATAGAGGAGAAAAAGCCATATTAATTTCTTGAAATAGGCAACAGAAAGAGATTGACTTGAAATAAACAAAATAGTCGAAATTAAATTTTCTTGGCAAGATTTGCTTGTGTTGTTCGTCAAATAAATGTACATTATGTCTTGCACTGTTACTCAGCTGTGATCCTGTAATGTGTTCTCTGCATCCTGTCAGACATATGATCCTTTGTCCCATAATAGACCCAACTATCTCACAACCAGCTGAGCTCAGGGTCATCCCAGGGTCAGGCTGGTTAAAGATGGCTGTCAGTTCTCTGCCTGACTCACAGACGAACTTTAAATCACCTTTATCTTACTTGTGCTGATGTTTTCCAGCCATCTGTAGCAGGAGCTGGAGCATCTATGTACAATATAAGGAAATGTCTTACAGCATCCCTGAAAATTTCTCTGCGGATCTGCAATGCGCAGCGCACTCAATATAAAGAAAGTGCAGCTTGATGCATAATGTGAAATGGGAACTATTTCAAATACCTTTATGCAAGGTAGTTAACATTGTGGTTCTCATCCATCTTGCAAATGAAAACAATAATTCAGAGGGTGAAATATCACCTTTCAGATCAGAAATATAATTATTACCTAGCCTGAAATTTCCAGCAAAAAGAGTATTTGCATAAGAAGGACAGATAATCTGGGAAATGCATCACCTAATGTTTTTATTGTGATAAATACCTCTCTTCAGCTTCTGCAGCTATACAACTTCTTAATGTTTGTCACTAGTCTCCAAGGTATAGAAGAAAGACATGCCTTAATTGTAAATTTACACATGCTTTATTACCGGTGCAATGGCATAAACACATTTAACAAGATTGTCATTGCAGTTAATTATGCTGATTCTGACATGTACCTATCTCATCTAAAATTGATAGAGCCTTTTGACCAGTTAGTAGCAGCACAATGTGTTGTGTCTTTCTCTCTAAGGTTAAGCATGTTAGGGGCCAGAGAACAGCAGGAGAAAAGAGTCCCTGCCTATCAAGTAAACACCAACAGATCGGCACCCAAACCTCCTTTTAAGAAAACTGTAGGTAGCTGAACCCCAGCACATGTTCTGCATTTCTGTCTGTTCCAGGCACAGCACACCTGCCCCAGGCAAAGACAACAATCTCCATTATGCCTAATAGTAAACAACACTGTTCCAGCCCCTCAGAAACTCTTGGCCTTGTTCACAATATGTAGTACCCAGCACCCAAGCAGATGGTAACACTTATTAAAGATATTAAAGCAGAAAAAAACCACAGCAGAAAAGGAGGCAACTATTAGAGAGCACGTTGTGACAAGGGAAAAAACAATTTCCATGTTTTCCCTGCAGCAGAAGTCTGTGAATTCCAGACTAAAGAAATTGGGAGACAACATGAAATCAACAGCAAACAATGAGCAAGCATCCAATGACAATGAAACATCACCCTTACCCTCAGCAGGGTTATCGATGCTCAGATCAAGGCCGCATTTTCAAACCTCACACTGAGAAGGGAACTGCACATACTCCTTTCCTTCCCACACACCCCAGGATAAACCTGGCAGGGCATCCCAGAAGGGAGATGGAGGTACCTGTATCTTACAGTCACATCTGGGTGACAAGGGTAGTATTCTCAGGGGGGGGAAGGAAGGAAGGAAGG